>JASEVX010000011.1:42635452-42797952 GCA_031761405.1 Serripes groenlandicus
CTGTACATTTAGATGTATTAAAGCGCCAAGTCAAGCCAGACAGCTTACATGTATTGAAGCGCCAAGTCAAGCCGGAACAGCCTTCTCTGTTCACTTAGATGTGTTAAAGCGCTAAGTCAATCCAGACCACTTACATGTATTGTAGCACCAAGTCAAGCCGGAACAGCCTTCTCTGTTCACTTAGATGTATTAAAGCGCCAAGTCAGCCAGACCACTTACATGTTGTATTGAAGCGCCAAGTCAAAGCCGGAACAACCTTCTCTGTTCACTTAGATGTATTAAAGCGCTTAGTCAAGCCAGACCGCTTACATGTATTACGTACCCCCACGTTTATCTAACATCTAGGTCACAATTAATACTTTTGAGTTGAACTCCGACAGTTATCAAGATGATTATACGACGTGCTTGAGAAATGGTAGAAATGTGCATTTATGGACAGTGTATACATGTTTAGGTCAGCCTGTACATCTTCCCTGTCTTACCAGAATCTTCACGAGTTGACAGAAGCTTTAAACAATCTATCTTGTATCAGTAATTCATGAACAGTGTATTGTCTTTATTTGACTGTTCAGTCTGATCTGGTTCTACACTGTTCACAAGAGTAAATTTGTACCTTTTCCCATGCACATCCTCATGTATACTTTCATTTATCAAGATGTTACCATTCTTCCTTAAAACATTTCTAGCCATATTATCTGAACATTTTCCGATATACAAAACATCATCTGTATCAGAAGAGCTTAAAAATATCGAAGCTGATTAAAGAACATCTAGACAGTTACAGATTAATTGATTGATTGGAGTTTAAACACCGTTTTTAAAAAATTCCCAGTTATATCACGGCGGCTCGTTCACCTATTCATGCATTCTATCCACACAACAATCTGCCGAAGCAACTGGCTGCATTTCCACATAGACTTAACCCATTGGTGGAAGACTAATGATGCATGTCGCATTGACTTTTGTCAATCGTCGGAAAGAATGTTTGCCGAGCTGGGATTCGAACTCACAACCCCTGGATTGACAGCCCGCGTCGCTACCGACTTAGCTACCGGGGCTCGGCAGCAGCTACAGATACAAGTATAAGTATTGACATGAGTTAAACACATTGCGACAAAAGGAGATATTGCTCAACATGAAGAACTACTCCGTTTGCTGTTTGCTGCTATGCTTTCGTGAGTCGTCTTCTGATGAAGACCCTGCATGTGGGAAAGTGTTAACCCTTTCGCACATATAACACATTTGTAGCAGACGACTTTGGAAACATCTTATCAAAAATGTACACAATCTCCATTAATGACAGTTTAATTATTAAATAAAGTTGAAATCATTGTCGCAAATTGTGAAATTGCTCATCATGAGCAATTTCACCTTTGCTACAATGTTTTCAAAAGTCGTCTGCTGCAGATGCGTCTGAAAGCGTCTATATATGGGAAAGGGTTGATAAACCGATTTGACAGGAAAAAGACGGTGCAGCCAAAAACTCTGAAACGTTTAATGACATTGCACCCTCGTTCATTTACCCAACATGCAATAAAGTAGAAAATTAAAAATTAATAATTTATAAGGAAAGTATTACATTGGTGAATTCGAGAGGCAAACGCTGTGTTTGGTAAACCTTTTCACAATCGCAGACGTATTTAGACGCATCTACAGCCGTTGAAGTTTGTTAAAATCGAGGGCTTGGTGTGAAACAGTTGTAACTTAAAACCTATTTTGAAAACCCTGGTTTAGGGGCAATTTTGACCCTTTTGTAAACAATGCAAATTTAGGTGCCATTGCTCAGACCAAGCAATGGCACCTAAATTTCCATTGTTTACCAAGAAAAATGATTTAATGCTTATAAAGACTTTATGGCGAGGTGATTAACATTGGTAAAAAAATACCAATTTTAGTTACAACTGTTTCACGCCAAGCCCTCGAAATAATTTGGCAAAACGAGACATTGGTGATAATGTTCAATTTCTCAATTGGTCATTTGTTTTCTACTCTATTCAATACTTGTACTTTCATCTGTATAAGAGAGCAAATTCCCTAGTTTTGCAAGCATAGTTTTCAAAGTCGCCTGCTGCAGATTTGTTGTATATGGGAGAGGGTTACAGATAACGTGGGCTTGTTATATAGGGATAGGTAGAATATAATCGACCGCCATGGCTGATTGTTTGTATGTTTAAAATGTGTTTAACGCCGCTTTACTATTCAGTTACCCAATTACACCAAGGTGTTTTCTGAACAGTCCTTCTGGTCAGTACTTCATGGACGGCAGATCAAATGCTGTTCTCGCAATCCCGACTGCAAAGAAATGAACTAACTTCTAGCCCAGACCTCTTTTCCAATCGCAGACACATGTTGACTCATTCGTAGCAGACGCCTTTTGCAAAAAAATAATGTGACAAAAGACAGTAATGTTTCCATTTGCTACTGTATGTTAACGCTTTCCGACGCCTTTGCAGCAGACGGTTTTTTTAAATCATGGCGACGAAAGAAGAAATTGCTCAAAATTTTCTCCTTTTATCACAATGTTGTCAACTCTATTTAACTCTATTTAACTATTGAACTTTCATTTAAAGGCAGTTTCCATTTTTTTTTTTTGGGGGGGGGGGGGGGGGAGGGGGGGGGTATGTTTTCAACGTTATTTGCTGCAGATTTGTGGTATGTGGTAAACTCTATGCATTAGTTATACTCTCGATTCGAAAGACTGTTATTATTTTGGTCTTAAAAGTTTTTTCAATGTCGTCTAATGCAGATACGCTGTATGTTATAAATAGTTGAAAGCAAGTCTTTGTTATGACTGAGTCATGTGTTGTAAAGACAACGATCGCCTGATCTGTCCTAACATTGACTTTATAGATCAGCCTGCACTTCTGGACATGTTTGCAAAAATGCAAATTCAAATTCAATTGTTTATTAAGTTATATAGGCCCCCAGCCCGTTATATACATTTACAGATACGTATTGACGGTATATATACAGTTTTATGCAGACAAGTCTACATATTATCTTAATCTAAAATCGTATTTGGGTTTTGTCGTAGATAGTTCAAATAGCCCGTCGGACATTTTCCACCAACATATATCGAGGCAAATGACCATTGGTTTGTCTGCGAGTAGAGTGTAATACACTCAGAAGATTGAAGGAATTCTTATCCAGGGAGAATAATGTTAGAAGGTCCGTTTTCAATACGTCGAATCTCTTTCAACCCTTTCCAACATACAACAAATTTACAGCAGATTTTTTTCAAAACATTTAATCAAAAATATGGAATTTGTCTTTAAAGGAAATAGCTATTATTGAATACAGTTGAAAATTCCAATAAATTGCTCAATATGAGCAATTTTGAATTTTGCAACAAAGTTTTCAAAAGTCTTCAGGCGTCAGAAAGCGTTTGTATCTGGTAATGGTTTACTGTAGGTACTATATTTGGAAGCTATTCGGTTTTATTGCAATTTCTAGTTTAGATCTAGACATACATTAGCGTTATGGTAACAATGACGTCTTTCTTCGCTGACACTAACGATTTGGAGGAGAAAATGTATTGTCACTTAACAAACCAATAGCAGACTAGCTTTGAAAATATCTTGCCCCGAAACTATTTGAGCTCTTTTCTCTAAATAAGACTTCTGTTTTGTCAATTTAGGAAATGCTTTGACTTCTGCACAATCAGATGCATGATGTTAAATTATAGAAGAAATAAATTAGCCGTTCAACTGAAAACCAACATTCTGACTCTGCGTAATGTATCGACTCAGATCAGCAAGAAACTGTAGTCTGCCACATGCTCTCTAAAATGTCGACGGAATTGGTTGATTTGTCTTCGTCTATACATAGTCAAGTAAATTCACCTTCATGTGTAAACATGCTGACGTTATTCGAACGACTTGTAGACCTGCGGGATGGCTCATATCATCTGCGTAATGTATCGACCAGATCAGCCTGCGCTGTCCGCGCAGACTGATCCGGCCGACACATTCCGTCTTAGGGGGGAAAGATGTATAGAGTAGTGATTCCTGAAACAGAAAATCCACAGGAGGCAAAAAGTGTCTATCCGGGTAAGCCTGTGCGGCATGCTTAGGCTGATCCGGGTCGATACCTGGTTTTATTGCTTGTTCTGTTTGGTGTATGGTAATTTACGCCGCTTTCAATAATGTGTCAACCACATTTCGCGTGTTTCCCTTGCAAAATGTTTCTCACCCAGGTTGCTCTTGGTTTAAAATTAGGTTTTCACCATTGTATAAACGTTCTTATTCAACATTTCAAGATAATAATTGTTCCGTTATGGGACATTAGCCGATCAGAAACTGTGTTACTTCTGTTAAATACGAATGAATTAGAATTAAGCGAAAATTACATTTTGTTTAAAGCAATATGTTGATATGTGATCATGTTAAAAGACAACGATTTGCAAACAAAATCACCATTGCAACACTTTAATGTGCTTTCAGTATAATTATTTCCGAGCGAGTTGTGTTTGTACTGTGTGTTACGTAACTTTGAATAATGTGTCAATGTGTCCAATAACGTCCTTGTTATCACCCTACCAATTCGATAGAAGTACTTATGTGACAGGCCGATTACGATCAACGTGGTCTGTTGTGTTTTTCTTTCATATTTCTTCTGTGGGGAATATGTGTAGATTGCTCTCAGACAAAATACGACCGCCTTGAGCGGTGTTGTTGTTGTGTACGATATAACTTATGTGACAGGCCGTTTAAGATCAACGTGGTCTGTTGTTTTTATTTCATATTTCTTCTGTGGAGAATATGTGTAGATTTCTCTCAGACAAAATACGACCGCATTGAGCGGTGTTGTTGTTGTGTACGATATAACTTATGTGACAGGCCGTTTAAGATCAACGTGGTCTGTTGTTTTTCCTTCATATTTCTTCTGTGGGGAATATGTGTAGATTGCTCTCAGACAAAATACGACCGCCTTGAGCGGTGTTGTTGTTGTGTACGATATAACTTATGTGACAGGCCGTTTAAGATCAACGTGGTCTGTTGTTTTTCTTTCATATTTCTTCTGTGGGGAATATGTGTAGATTGCTCTCAGACAAAATAGGACCGCCTTGAGTGGTGGTGTTGTTGTGTACGATATAACTTATGTGACAGGCCGTTTAAGATCAACGTGGTCTGTTGTGTTTTTCTTTCATATTTCTTCTGTGGGGAATATGTGTAGATTGCTCTCAGACAAAATACGACCGCCTTGAGCGGTGTTGTTGTTGTGTACGATATAACTTATGTGACAGGCCGTTTAAGATCAACGTGGTCTGTTGTTTTTCTTTCATATTTCTTCTGTGGGGAATATGCGTAGATTGATCTCAGACAAAATACGACCGCCTTGAGCGGTGTTGTTGTTGTGTACGATATAACTTATGTGACAGGCCGTTTAAGATCAACGTGGTCTGTAGTTTTTCTTTCATATTTCTTCTGTGGGGAATATGTGTAGATTGCTCTCAGACAAAATACGACCGCGACAGACACTGTAACCTCTTTCCTTCAGACATCAAATGTGTAGCATATCTAGGCAAAACTATTGGACAATCCCATGAATCAAAATGAGTTGAAAACAGTATGGCTAAAAGAAAGAAGAGCAATTTCTCTTTCTGCCACAATTTTGTTTCAAAAGGGTTAAGAATAACGCGATCGAGGGTTTGATTTACTCATTTCTCGTTAGCGAACATTTGTAGATTGCTCTCAGACAAAATACATTTGAGCCGTTCCGTCAGAAAACCAACAGTGTTGACTCTGCGTAAAGTATCGACCCGGATCAGTCTAAGCATGCCGCGCAGGCTAACCCGGACAAGCACTTTTCGCCTCCTGTGGCTTTTCTGTTTCAGGAATAATTACTCTATACCACTATCCCACTGAGACGGAATGTGTCGGCCCGGGTTAGCCTGTGCGGACTGCGCAGACTGATCTGGGTCGATACATTACGCAAAGTCAATAATGTTGGTTTTCTCGTGGAACGGCTCATTTGTTTGTCAAATCATCTAATTTATGACGTGTTTACGCCGGTTTCAGCAGTACTTTATTTATATCCCGGCATTGATACATTCGGTAACTGACCAGAACTAGGATGAGCTTGCAGAATAATCATAATCATAGTAATCAAATGTTTTAACATTATGAATTTTAGAATTAGAATTTTAAAAAAAACAAAAACGAATATAACATAATTTTAGAATTTATATTTTAAAAACCCCGATTGACGTTGTAAGATAAAGAACATACCAGGTAAAGCGTTTAATTCCAAGGACAAACACGGATCAAGGGAACTTACTCATTTGGCCTTCTCATTGAACAGCCTGGCTGGCCATTTAGACCAATAATGGAACATGCCTTAGCGAAAGTATGGATAGGTATTGGAAATACGTTGGAGAGTAGAGCAGCCTAGCGGAATATTTCCTCTTTGTTTTAAGCAGGTATCAGACGTTGCATTCTAAAGGGTTCTCATTTGTATAGTGCCATCGGTCATGTGACATTGAACAGTTGAAGAACAACAACCCGGTGTTCATGTGATTTGGATAGTTGGTGAAAACGTGACGTAATACTTTATTCTAGATGGAATAGTGCCCTATTTAGTATGATGTATTTGATATCTTTGGATTCAGTTCTTAAAGCTGTAGAGAAGAAAGGGGGGTCGTATTAACAATAACTGAGACGACACGCGTCGCCTGTGCTGAAGAAGACATCTGAAAACATTATAGGAAAAGGGGAAATTGATTAAAACGAAAAGTTTCTCCCTTTCCTACAGTGTTTTTCAAATCTATATCAAATTATACTTCCAATTTCCCAGTATATATATGAGCCGTCCCGCGAGAAAACCAACATTGTGGACTCAGCGTAAAGTATCGACCCGGATCAGCCTAAGCATGCCGCACAGGCTTACCCGGATAGACACTTTTTGCCTCCTGTGGATTTTCTGTTTCAGGAATCACTACTCTATACATCTTTCCCCCCTAAGACGGAATGTGTCGGCCGGATCAGTCTGCGCGGACAGCGCAGGCTGATCTGGTCGATACATTACGCAGATGATATGAGCCGTCCCGCGAGAAAACCAACATTGTGGACTCAGCGTAAAGTATCGACCCGGATCAACCTACGCATGCCGCGCAGGCTTACCCAAATAGACACTTTTCGCCTACTGCAGATTTTCTGTTTCAGGAATCATTACCTTATACCTCTATCCCCCTGAGACGGAATGTGTCATCCCGGATCAGTCTGTGCGGACTGCACATGCTGATCTGGGTCGATACATTACGCAGAGACCATAATGTTGGTTTTCTCGTGGAACGGCTCATTTATATATACTTTTCTTCAAATATGTCCGAAGCGGATGACCCGAAGTATCACACGATGTACAAACGATTCATGTTTTGATAACTTTTGGGAAGGAAATACTCACCGTGAATATAGAGCGTGTACTACATAATTACATAATTTATTGTTTCAAACGCTTCGTAAACAATATAAAATCTAGAATTTAGAAAATGGGAACTATAATTAATATGATTCGAAATTGAAAACATAGATGGAAAATGATAAAACTACTACTTTATTACACTCATCAATTATCTTTGTCATGGAGAATTCAAGTAGATAGTATTATCTAAATGGAATCTATATTTTAAACGCTTGTACTAATATATAGTTATGAACTGATAGGTCGAGGTAATCATTGGTTGAATATTGCAGGTTATCTTTGCCAAGGAATGTTTGAATAATTCAAAGGAGTTATACATTGCAAGACGGAACAGGAATTCCTACACCTACGTCTATGAGCTCTGTTAGCACGAAAACAGTATTGAATTCTTCAAAAGGAGTTTACAGAATACTAATTCAGTCACATTCGTCTATACACGTTCCTCCGAATGGCAATTCGTTAAAAATACAATTGCATTGCAAGCTCTGTTAGTACGAGTATAGCTTTAACAGTCAGTATACAGTGTTACTAATAGGGATACCTACATACATCAATTCTTGGTAAGCTCTATAAGCACTAATACAGATTACAGCTTACAGCTTAGACAGTTTAAAAAGTTACAATACATTGTTCCACCAGAGATGGATTATTTCACATGCAACTTCTTGACCAGCTCTGTTAGCACGGATGCAGGATAAACAGTTTACAAAAGTTATCATACAGTGTTGTAACGCATAGGGATTTCAACACAACTCCTTTGTAAGCTCTGTTTGCACGAATACAGCTGAGACAGTTTACATTAGTTACTATACATGTATGATTATCCTCCGTTCGTCTTTCTTGAATAACAAGATATGTCAATAAATAGGACACAATTTAATCGTGTTCAAATGTTATGATATAGGTGCTGATCAGTTAAAGGAGATGGTACTCAGCAGTGTGGTAATGTTTAACACGCTAACGTCCAAATAGTTATTTTTCTTCTTCTTTCATTGATGAATGTGTATTCTGGCAATAGTGTACAGGACACGTTAGTCGAGAACTATTTTACATAATCGTATTAACGTTATATGGAATTGCATTGTCGCTCAACGGCAGCATACGGTTTTATTTTATGTTTCAAACGAATGCCACACTATGAATTCAAACGAATGCCACACTATGAATTCAAACGAAAGCCACACTATGAATTCAAACGAAAGCCACACTATGAATTCAAACAAATGCCACGAAATGAATTCAAACGAATGCCACACTATTAATTCAAACGAATGCCACACTATGAATTCAAACGAATGCCACACTATGAATTCAAACGAACGCCACACTATGAATTCAAACGAATGCCACACTATGAATTCAAACGAATGCCACGATATGAATTCAAACGAATGCCACACTATGAATTCAAACGAATGCCACACTATAAATTCAAACGAATGCCACGATATGAATTTAAACGAATGCCACACTATGAATTAAAACGAATGCCACGATATGAATTCAAACGAATGCCACACTATGAATTCAAACGAATACCACACTATGAATTCAAAGAATGCCACACTATGAATTCAAACGAATGCCAGACTATGAATTCAAACGAATGCCACGATATGAATTCAAACGAATGCCACGATATGAATTCAAACGAATGCCACACTATGAATTCAAACGAATGCCACACTATGAATTCAAACGAATGCCACGATATGAATTCAAACGAATTCCACACTATGAATTCAAACGAATGCCACGATATGAATTCAAACGAATGCCACACTATGAATTCAAACGAATGCCACGATATGAATTCAAACGAACGCCACACTATGAATTCAAACGAATTCCACACTATGAATTCAAACGAATGCCACGATATGAATTCAAACGAATGCCACACTATGAATTCAACGCCACACTATGAATTCAAACGAATGCCACGATATGAATTCAAACGAATGCCACACTATGAATTCAAACGAACGCCACACTATGAATTCAAACGAATGCCACGATATGAATTCAAACGAATGCCACACTATGAATTCAAACGAATGCCACACTATGAATTCAAACGAACGCCACACTATGAATTCAAACGAATGCCACACTATGAATTCAAACGAATGCCACGATATGAATTCAAACGAACGCCACACTATGAATTCAAACGAATGCCACACTGTGAATTCAAACGAATGCCACACTATGAATTCAAACGAACGCCACCCTATGAATTCAAACGAATGCCACAATATGAATTCAAGCGAATGCCACACTATGAAGTTCAAATGAACAGATAAACAGACAAGCGAACATTGTTAACGTGCCCTTAGAAGTGAATTATTAATGTGTGTGTAATATAGATGTATCGTGTATTTATTTGTAATCTCATTTAAGGTACTGAATCCGATGACACCACATAAAAGGTCGTGTCAAATTAATTATATTCATTTGAATCATTAAATGCAGGTGCTCGTTTTTTTGCCTTCCAATAATTCGCATGATACATGTATAACCAACGTTCGGTTCTAAACAATCGGAACATTCTACAATCACCGTTGCTTGATCTCGTTTATTTAAATGAGTTATATCCCCTGTGTTATACCTAACGATTGTGTAAGACACTTTGATTAACTGACACTAAGATCATTATGAAACGACCTGTATGAGGCAGCCATTAAATCTATAGACGATTTTTGGTACTCTACTATACCAAAGCTCTACACTATCGGATACAGCTGCGCCCTTTCATACGACAATTCTGCAGCAGACGACTTGAATATATTTTGTCAAAAACTAGAAAATCTCTATAGTTGAATGGATAACCTATGACTTAAAGTGGAAAACATTGTTGCAAAAAGAGAAATTGCTCGTTTTGAGTAATTTCTTCTTTTGTAACTATGTTTTCAAAAATCCGTCTGCTGCAGAGGCGTCAGAAAGCGTCGGCAGCACTTTTCGTAGGCTTAAAAACAGCAAAATAAATGATATATTAGGATTTAACACCACTTTCATAAATTGTTCAGTCATATCACGACGGTCAACCCAAACACTCGTGTGTTTCATGACTTTCTCGTCCCAGTACTCAACACAACAGTATTTACCAAGCAACTGGCTACTCATAAACACAGACTGTTATATGTATCCCATTACAGCATGACAAATGTCTGTTTTTGCATTAACTTTTGTCAAACTTCGAATTAAATGTTGGTCGAGGTGGGGTTCGAACTCGTAACAGGGCGTCGCCACCGGGAATCGACACACAGCAAAACTGTTCGAAGGTATCCTTATTTGGTACTAAAATGTATAGCATCAATTATGTTTTCAAGTTATTTATAATTTAACCCTTTGTTCATAATTGAAAGGGTTTGAAAACATTTGTGGAAAACTCCGGACCAGTTTGTCAGGATGTTTTCCGATGTTTTCTGTTGTTTGGATTGTCGGGATATAACAACGTTCACATTTCAAGATTTATTTTCCCTCACTCTTGGTAATACAATATTTTCAATTGATTTTAGCTATATCAAGACGTTCAATGTGATACCCACATTTCTCGCGCCAATACTCCACACAATAGTATGCCAAGGAAACGTCAAACTAATAGTTTAGCCCTTTGTTAGTGGGTAAGCGTTAAATAGGTTTGTTATTCCATCAATTTCAGCTTTGATAAGAGAACCCTCCATATAAGTGAGTCAGATATACTTCTTGATCGACATAATAGTTTCTGTACAATAGAAGATATTCGTAGAATTGTGTTTACGTGTGATTAAGGAGTGTTCTTCGATTCGATGGAGACTCTATCTGACGCCGAGTAACACGGGCGTCACCCTGCCAAGGAAGTGTCACAAGAACGATATCAAAACGTGTCACCGTAAATGGCATTAACATAAACAGAGACCGGATTACAGTAATAAGTGTTGAATTGAAATCCACTTCTTTTATACCTGGACATTTCTGAATTCTCCAACAATGACGTAAGTATTCGCTATGTTATGTCATGTTGTAGTTAATAATCTATTCAACTTCTTTATTACCCCAAGTTTGTACAAAGAACAAAACAAAAATGAGTTACATAGAAATGAGCATTACAAACGTTGACATATATATAGGTTAACCGTATGTTGTGTTATTGTTTACACATAATTTGTTTTTATATAGATCTTTGAAAAGACAAATATATAGATCAATGTTATTTTCCAAGATCTTTTTTTTTTTTATCTTTTGATCTTTTAATTATGTCCCTGTTGTGTTCCCTCACATAGTCCTTTGTATAATTAGAGTGCTACCTTCCTATAAATTATTAGTTGTATTGAGGAAGTATTTTTCTATTTTCTTTCCTATTTCTTTCCTTCTCTTTTGAATGATACACAGTCGAGTTTGTGTATATTTCATGTGTATTGTAATTAATTGTATGTTTTATTGTATTGTTATTATTTTGTTTGACTAGAGACTATGTAGTTTACGAAAATAAATATTGTCTATTGTAATGCTGAAACGAAGTCAAGCGAAACCGGTGTTTGTCTGACGCCAATCAGATCCATCCATAATGATATACACTGTTTTAATTTACATTTCATCCGCGTCAGGTGATTTGGGGTCTCATTCATTGACTCTCTGTAATAGGGTCATACGTACAAAGGTGCGTTTGCGTTGGCTATGAATATGTATTTATTGTATGCCAATAAAATTATGTTATGTTATGTTATGTAATACTAATGGGCTTCAATTTCATTTGCCAAAGTATGCATCTCTGACTGACCTACACATAGACCTCACAGTGAGGATTCCGGCGAGACTGTGCGGATACACAGACTTACTCGAGTCTTTACATGCATTAACCCTTTCCCACATATAGACGCTATCTGACTCCTGTGCAGCAGATGACTCCTGAAAACATTGTGACAACTCTTTGCAGTAATTATACCTTCATTTCTATAGATTTTCCGTGTTTTGGCCTAGATGTTTTCAAAGTCGTCTGCTGAATATTTGCTGTATGCCAGACGCGGTTCATTGATTGAATTAAGGATGTTGCTCATGTATCCGCAGTCTCCATTGTGTAACATTACAACTATTAGTTCATAATTATTGATAGGTGGCTTTTCAAAAATGAATGAGTACTAATGCAAAAGGTACATATTGAAAGATATGTTTACTACAGGTAAAATTGTCTATATGTAATAAGACGGTTTCATTAGTCGCCGGGCAGAAGCCCGCGACTTCTATTTTTAATAGCTTTTCGGAAATGACATGGGAGGAGAAATTATTATTAGAAAAAAACCAAATTTAAATGTCTTGGACATATTACAATTGCGTTTGTTTAAAAACACTAAGTTATGACACATCTAAAAGGATTTAAATATTCCGATGTTTTAAGTATGTGCAGTTTCTTTATTTTGACTCGCATTTATGTTTTTTTGTTTTATTTACGAAGACAAAACAGTCCCTATTAGCTAGGCTGAGATACTTTATTTCCATATACTACATGTAATCAAAATGCGATAACTACAAACCTTTACGTCGCACAGTCTAATTTTTTTACGCGTACCTGCAGACTGTTATGTGTCACTATCGAGATAAAAATCACGTCGAATTATCCTTTTAATAGCAACTTTAACTTACTGAATGTTATTGTCATGTTCAAAGAGATGTCTTGATTTGGTAAGAATGTTTATCCATGTATATCTAAAATATGAACTGTTTCTAAGCTAAAACTGTTGATCAGGTGTCACGAATTTAAGCTCGTATACTCGCGAATTGCGAGTGCAAATTGCGAGGTGAGCTTTCAGGCACCAGCATATTCTTGGAGCGAATAATATGCATTTCTAATCGTCGATCTTTTACAGGGTTATTTCTTTCACAAATCGCGGTGATTACAGTGAATTTTCGAGATTTACCGAGTGGCTGGGAGTATACTTTCAGTTTTGCAATATGAGCGGACGTTTAGTCGAAACATGTCTCGTTCGCATGCTTATTCAACGAACCCAATATTGATGACGTTTACCGCATACATTTGGGCTTTCGGAAGTCTAAAATTAGTTTTCATTTACATATCATATTACATATACGATTGGCTGGAATGGTCACGTGTATATGTTGGGTTTCCCCAAGTTGTATTCACTACGGAGATAGAAGAAATGTTTTTGCACTTAAAGCACACCCTCTACATGATAAAATGGGCTATGACTTATCCAAACAAATATTTTCTGTGTTTATATGTTTACAATTGAGACCAAAAAAAACATTGATACCATAGAACTCTTCAAATTGAAGAGCATATGCAAAATAACAAGGTCACCGATTTAGGTCAGTCACTGAAACAGGGCAGTGTACGATTTATATGTCCACATTCATATTAGTTTTCAAAACATCCGATCCTAGCAGGAAAATAATTTAAAATGATTCCAAGCAGGAATCGAGAATCATACTCTAGATTCCTGTTTCCAATTAAAAACCAATAGCTCATCAGTTTTCATGAATTACTTTTCTTCATTTGGTTTAACTGAAGGCCCACAGTGTACAGTGCTGGATTTTTTTTTCTTCATATTTAGCTTTTGAAAATCAGCTTAAATCTCATTAATCGATGCAATCTTCACCAGAACACCATGAACCTGTATTATTTGGGATTGGCTCTGTGTGTTATTTGGCTAATGCATCATGTGAGAGAGCTTTTACCACAATTAACATACTACAATCTGACTGGAGGTGTATAGGCTTGGTGCTGAAATACTTGATATTTTAATGAGATTAAAGTTGCTGATGTTGCCCTGATTCATGACCCAAAACCTGCTGTGACAAGATGGTGGTTGTCTGCACTAAGCCAGAAAAGACCACATACTCTGCCATATGGATCCAGAAACTGAGACACACACAGTGTCTAGGCTGCTGTATATCTGACACAGTCTCAGCAGCTTCTTTTCGCAGCATAATTATATTTCAATGAAGGACATTCACTTCGTTGACAAAAAAATGCAAGTTATGATACATTTTCACTTGACCCCAGCCCTGATGTTCCAATATGCCCCTCAATTAAATAACTACTATAATGTAAGTGTTATGCATCACTGTAGTATTGATTTCCGGCGACATTGATGCGTTGCATCAACTTTCTCTTGTATTGTATTGTATAGTATTTCATGTTTGGACATGTTATTTTACTTGAAATTGATTGCGAAACAAGCTGTCAGGTGGTATTAATCATTCTCGAAGTCTGCTCCCTGTTGACATAACTAGTACTCGAGCCGTTTGTGTCGAAAAGGTTCCAAAGGCAGAACACGTTAATCACGGGATTTAAACCCAGGACCTTTGGTACAAGCATTGCAACACTGTCTTCCACTAGTGCACTGTGTTGGATGATCACAAGGGGAATTTATCTGAAGAGTCATTTTCCTACATCTCACAAACTATTTGTGACTGCCTTTGTGACAACGCTCACCATAAAAAGACATATATAGGAACAACTGCATTACTTAACCCCTTTTCATGAACAACATTTCTACGTAGCAAATACTTTGCAAAAGAAAACATATATGTGTAAATAGTTTGAAAATCTTTATAAATGAAGGAATATTCATTTAAAAGAGGTTCGAACTTTTTGACAAAATGATAAATTGCCCAATTAGAGTAATTTCTCCCGCTGCCACAATGTTTTCAATTGATGTCGGTTTCAAAATTGCGTTTTCATAGGGGCATATAGTTAATCATTACTGCAGTACTTTACCCCTTTTCTTAAACAACATTTCTATGCAGCAAATACTTTGAAAAATATATATTTTTATGTGTAAATAGTTTGGAAACTTTTTATGAATGAAGGAACAGAGGTTCGACGATTTTGACAAAATGATAAATTGTCCAATTAGAGCAATTTCCCCCATTGCCACAATGTTTTCAATTGACGTTGGCTTAAAATGCGTCGGTATAAGGGCAAATAGTTTATCATTGAACAGTATAAACTAATAGTCATTGCATAATGAGTGCCATGTCATATTCCCCACACTGTTAATAAATGATTGTATATATTTGTAAATAACTCATTTTATGTGACTTCATGAGTTAATACGCTTATAGTTAACAGGTGTGAGATTTGATATTTTTTTTTTTTTTTTCAATAACCCATGAAGCTTTCTGAAATGAAACTGGAAAAATCCATGGGGGCCGCCATTTTGGATATGTATAAAAGGCAGACGTAAAACACAGATTAAAAATTCTTGTCGTCTTTTTAATATATTTTTTTTTAAATCGGTATTTTGGGTATGTATAAAATGAGCAGAAAAACACGGATTGAAAATTATTGTCGTCTTTTTAATCATTTTTTTTTAAAATCGGTATTTTGGGTATGTATAAAATGAGCGGAAAAACACGGATTGAAAATTATTGTCGTCTTTTTAATCATTTTCTTTTTTAAATATATATTTAAGATCATTAAAATGCTGTGTTATGTGGGAATAAACATTTGTACGAAAAGTTAAAACTAAATGGAAATCTGTAAGAAATGTGTTTTCCCGTTCGTAAAAAAACCGACAGCATTAGCCTTCTACTTCATCGTGGCGTAACGTCAATGGAGCGACGTCGTTTCCCGCAAAAAAAGTGGTATCAACATGAAAGACCCCAAATTCCTATACATGAGTTATTGCCTCACTCATTCAAAGTATAATTATTTATCAAACATTATGGCAAAATGATAACTTTCTCATAAGGAGCAATTGTTCTTTTGGTGACAATCTTTTCCTAAATCGTCTGTTACATAGGCCTCAGAAACTGTCTCTAATAGGGAAAGGGTTTAGCAGAAATGTGACCCCTTACATAATTTGTTCCAGTCATATTGACTGGTTGAAAAAGGTAGTCGCCAGATGGCATCAGTAAAGGGCTGATCTATTTGCTTTTTTACCATAATGCAGGTGATCGATTAAGGATCATCTTGGCCCTCATGTTTTAACCTCGTTCATTATAAATGTATTCCTTGATTTTCTGAAAGTTTTTACTTTATTATTTTCTGTTCGTAATAATAGACGACAGCAATACGAATTCCAAATATGTTTTGATAATGCAAGAAACATGACATTAACATTATTATTGTCTAGTCAATTACTTATAAATCCTTTTTGTATGGCCAATGTATGTTCTTTGATTTTTGTTTATAATTATCTTGCGTTTTTTCGTAAATAGGTAGTAGCTATAGATATATTACGAAAGAAAACCATAAATGGTTTTTTTCGCTTATAGGAAACAGGTGTGAGATTTTTTTTTTTTTTTTTTCAATAACCCATGAAGCTTTCTGAAATGAAACTGCAAAATTCCATGGGGGCCGCCATTTTGGATATGTATAAAAAGCAGACGTAAAACACAGATTGAAATTTATTGTCGGCTTTTTTTTTTTTTTTTTTTTTAAATCGGTATGTTGGGTATGTATAAAATGAGCAGAAAAACACGGATTGAAAATTATTGTCGTCTTTTTAATCATTTTTTTTAAATCGATATTTAAGATCATTTAAGTGCTGTGTTATGTGGCAATTAACATTTGTACGAAAAGTTAAAAATAAATGGAAATCTGTAAGAAATATGTTTTCCCGTTCGTCAAAAAAACGACAGCATTAGCCTTCTACGCCCGAAACGAAATTTTGACTGTATCGTAGCCAAAGAAGGACGTGACGTCATTTCCGTTACACTTCATCTTGGCGTAACGTCAATGGAGCGACGTCGTTTCCCGCAACAAAGTGGTATCAACATGAAAGACCCCAAATTCCTATACATGAGCTATTGACTCACTCATTCAAAGTATAATTATTTATCAAACATTGTGGAAAAAGGATAACTTTCTCATAAGAAGCAATTGTTCTTGTGGCGACAATCTTTTCCTAAATCGTCTGTTGCATAGGCCTCAGAAACCGTCTCTAATAGGGAAAGGGTTTAGCAGAAATGTGACCCCTTACATAATTTGTTCCAGTCATATTGATTGGTTGAAAAAGGCAGTCCCCAGGTGGCCTCAGAAAAGGGCTGATCTATTTGCTTCTTTGCCATAATGCAGGTAGCACCTATAGATATATTATTATGTACATGTATATAGTTGATGGTGACTTACAGGCCCAATGGGTCAGGTATGGTAAAATTTGTATAAAATGAGTAATTCATGCTGGTAAATTCACAAGGGCAACGTTAATGAACAATTTTCTTATCTTATCTTAAAGCCAATCGAACCATCCCAGATGAACCCGTTAATTAAATTAAAGACCTCGTTCGTCGTCCAAGAATCTCCTGAAGTAAATAATCGTATTCTAACATGTTCACACGTTAACCCTTTCCCACATACAACACATCTGCATCAGACGACTTTAAAAACGTAGTGACACAAACCTGAAAAATCTTCCCGATAAAAGATAGCTTTATTGTTAAATAAAGTTGAAAACATTGTGGCCATAAGAGAAATTGCTCATCATGTTTTTAAAAGTCGTCTGCTGCTATTGCGCCCAGAAGCGTCTGGAAAGGGTTAATATCCTTACCGAACCAAAATTCGAGGGCTTGTCGTGAAATGGCTATAACTAATATTTGTATTTTTTTTACCAAGGTTAATCACTTCGCCATTAAGTCTTTATAAGCGTTAAATAAATTTTCTTGGTAAACAATGGAAATTTAGGTGCCATTGCTCGTTTTGAGCAAGGGCACCTAAATTTGCATTGTTTACGAAAGGGTCAAAATTGCCCCTAAACCAGGGTTTTCAAAATAGGTTTTTAGTTACAACTGTTTCACGCCAAGCCCTCGAATTACTTTCATTCGGAGTGGATTCGGCACGGAAACCAGCATTTTAGAGGCGGATGGTTTCAAACCTAACGGGCTATTATTTCTGATATCGTATGTTTCGTATGTTGGAGCAAACGAATGAGACGACGCCAGAGGATAAATATCAAAGACCTTTTTTAAAATTCAGATGTTTTAACCATATATTTGGTATTGAAATTGTTCGTCATACCAACATTCCCGTAGAAAGAAAAATATGCATACTGTCAAACAATAACCAACTGTAAATATGAGTCGTTCCACGAGAAAACCGATATTATGACCTCTGCGTAATGTACCGACCCAGATCAGCCTATGCAGCCCGTGCAGGCTAATCTGGGTCGACACATTTCGCTTCTGGGGGATAAATGTATGTAGTAACTAGTCCTGAAACAGATTATCCACAGAAGGCGTAAAGTCTTTGTCCGGGTTAACCTGCGCGGCATGCTTAGGCTGATCTGGGTCGATACATTACGCAGAGTCCAAAATGTTGGTTTTCTCGCGGGACGACTCATATCATTTCACTCACTGCCCTCACACTGCCTGATCTAAAAATAGCAGTCCGTTTCATAGTATGACAACAGAGTCTAACTGTATAGCAGGAATCCGCTTAGGTCGAGTGGTTAGCGTCGGGGATTTGGAAATAAGGTGTCCCGGGTTCGATCCCCAGTCGCGGCACCCCTTTCATGGTGGAGTGCCCTTGGGCAAGGCACATTTTCTAGCCTAGTACTGGTTTGTTTACCCAGGGATCATGAATAAGTGAACTGTCGCCGTGATATAACTGAAACAATGTTGAAAGCGGCGTAAAACCCCAAACAATAAATAAACTAACTGTATAGCAGTTTATGAGAGTGAGACCATAACATTTGTTGAAAGATAGTATATATACTGTATTCACAGAGCTCATCTAACCAACATGATCGGAAACTTAACAATAATAGGGCAGGGAACAGAAAAACGCTCGTTGACGTTATCGTTTCAATGAAAGTCTCAGACCCGCATTTCTGTGAGACACGACTCATTTGTTTTTCTCGCGAGCGGATGATGCAGTATAGACAGGAGCGAACATGTCGGTCATCATTAAAATAACGTCGTCTAGAACAGACGTTAACCCTTTCCCGAATATAGATGCTTTCTGACGCCTCTGCAGCAGACGGCTTTTTGAAAACATAGTGACAACAGAAGAAATTGCTCAAAACGAGCAATTTCTCCTTTTGCCATAATGTTTTCCACTTTTAGTCATAGGTTATCCATTTAATTATAGAGAGTTTCCATTTTTTGACGAAATATGTTCAAAGTCGTCTGCTGCAGAATTGTCGGAGATGGAAAGAGTTAACCCTTTCCCACATACAACAAATTTGCAGCAGATTGAAAGTACGTAGTCAAAAACACTCTAAAATGTCTCTAAAAATGTAGGTATCATTACTGAAAAATGAAGAAGACATCGTGGCAAAAGGAGAAATTGCTCGTTTTGAGCAATTTCTATTTTTGTCACAATGTTTTCAAAAGTCGTATTGGGCTGCAGAGGCGTCAGAAAGTGTCTCTATGTGGGGAAAGGGTTATCCAGTACGGGAGCTCGGTAGATCGATAACACAATTGGTCCACACTCCACGAAATCGGGCCACGTGATAGACAGGACTGTAACCGGCCTGCACTAGTACATGTAGGGTATATTTATAATGAATGACCGCCCGGTGGTGTAGTGGTAGAGTGTCCGCCGCGGGTGCGGGAGGTCGCGGGTTCGATGCCCTGTCGGGTCATACCAAATACTTTATACAAACGGTAGTAATGGCTGCATTCCTTGGCGTTCAGGGTTGCAGGTTTAGCATTACGACAGACTGGCTGGTGTCAGAATAGATGGATCATTAGTACAGTACGGTAACTTACCCAGGAAACGCCGTGATATAACTTAACAATTGTTAAAATCGGCGTAATACACAAAACAATCAATCAGTCAATGACGCTTAAACCTCACCCTTGTTTATATTTCGCCTTAGATCAGACGCCTTTGAAAACATTTAGGCAAACAAATGAAATATCTCTATTAATGAAAATATTATTATTAACTCTTTCAGAGCCAAAGGCAATATTGAGCTTTTTGCAAACAATACAGATTCAGGTGAGGCAGCTCGTAACGAGCTGTCTCACCTGAAATCAGCATTGTTTGCCTTTTAGTTACCAAAATAGTCAAAAACTTTCATAAATTGAGAAATGGACACACTCGATTTTGAACATGGAAGAGTCTACTTTAAAAACAATTCGGCGCTGAAAGGGGTTAAATAGCTGAAAACCTATTTTTTACACAAAAAAGAGAAATTGCACATTATGACCAATTTTTCCTTCTTTCACAATTATTTCACAAGTCGTCTGCTGCAGATGCGTAAGATAACGTTTGCATTCGGGAACGAGATTTAACTCTTTCAGCGCCAAAGGCAATATTCAGATGTTTGCAAACAATACTGATTCAGGCGAGTCAGCTCGTAACGAGCTGTCTCACCTGAAATCAGCATTGTTTGCCGTTTAGTTATCAAAATAGTCCAAAATTGTATTACATGAGACATGGAGACGCCCGACTTTGAACATGGAAGAGTCTACTATAAATAATTCGGCGTTGAAAGAGTTAAGAACAAACATACCATTCTGCCTATGAATGAATAAATGTAAAAAGGTCAGTTCGAGGCGACGTACAAGCAAGTAGTAGTATGGTCTGATGTAAAAGAGATCGACCGACAATATAACCCAAATACAACTCCTTCAATCTTTTCGATCGACTGTACCGATCTTGCTATGTCTGACGTCTTCTAAGAACAAGACAAACAATTCGCAAATCGGATTTCGTGAAGAACGGTGTTTGAGTTGACAGTTGTTGGCAAAACAAAAATCAAAACAATCTAAAAATCAATCCGCGAACGTCTACATTTCATTATTTAAATTCGTGCTCTCTAAGTTGTAACTGCTTATACAATCTATTGTATGATGTTACTTCAGTATTAAGCCACTCTTAGGAAATCAAACATTAGCGTATTATATGATTGTTTGTCGATGTATTTTTAGTTGGCTTTGTGTTTTCTGCCCCTTTCAACAATTGTTCAGCTACATCACGGTGTTTTGTATACTACTATATTACTACTGGTACATTTATCATGACACCAGCAAGTCAGTCGTTATGATAACCCTGCAGCCCTGAGAGCCAAGGAGTAAAAGTCGTTACTACTATTTTTAAAGTTTCTCTGGCATGATTTCAGTTACATCACATCAGCAAGTTGGGTCAACGCAGTAGATGATGTATTCAGATATAAGTTGTGTCAACGCTGTAGATGATGTATTCAGATATAAGTTGGGTCAACGCTGTAGATGATGTATTCAGATATAAGTTGGGTCAACTCTGTAGATGATATATTCAGATATAAGTTGTGTCAACGCTGTAGATGATGTATTCAGATATAAGTTGGGTCAAAGCTGTAGGTGATATATTCAGATATAAGTTGTGTCGACGCTGTAGATAATGTATTCAGATATAAGTTGTGTCAACTCTGTAGATGATGTATTCAGATATAAGTTGTGTCAACTCTGTAGATGATATATTCAGATATAAGTTGTGTCAACGCTGTAGATGATATATTCAGATATGAGTTGGGTCAACGCTGTAGATGATATATTTAGATATAGGTTGGGTCAACGCTGTAGATGATATATTCAGATATAAGTTGGGTGAACGCAGTAGATGATATATTCAGATATGAGTTGGGTCAACGCTGTAGATGATATATTCAGATATAAGTTGGGTGAACGCTGTAAATGATGTATTCAGATATAAGTTGGGTGAACGCTATAGATGATGTATTCTGATATAAGTTGTGTCAACGCTGTAGATGATATATTCAGATATAAGTTGGGTGAACGCTGTAAATGATGTATTCAGATATAAGTTGTGTCAACGCTGTAGATGATATATTCAGATATAAGTTGTGTCAACGCTGTAGATGATGTATTCAGATATAAGTTGTGTCAACTCTGTAGATGATATATTCAGATATAAGTTGGGTGAACGCTGTAAATGATGTATTCAGATATAAGTTGTGTCAACGCTGTAGATGATATATTCAGATATAAGTTGGGTGAACGCTGTAAATGATGTATTCAGATATAAGTTGTGTCAACGCTGTAGATGATATATTCAGATATAAGTTGGGTGAACGCTGTAAATGATGTATTCAGATATAAGTTGTGTCAACTCTATAGATGATATATTCAGATATAAGTTGTGTCAACGCTGTAGATGATATATTCAGATATGAGTTGGGTCAACGCTGTAGATGATATATTCAGATATAAGTTGGGTGAACGCAGTAGATGATATATTCAGATATGAGTTGGGTCAACGCTGTAGATGATATATTCAGATATAGGTTGGGTCAACGCTGTAGATGATGTATTCAGATATAAGTTGGGTCAACGCTGTAGATGATGTATTCAGATATAGGTTAGGTCAACACAGTAGGTAATGTATTCAGATATAAGTTGGGTCAACGCAGTAGGTGATGTATTCAGATATAGGTTGGGTCAACGCAGTAGGTGATGTATTCAGATATAGGTTGGGTCAACGCAGTAGGTGATGTATTCAGATATAGGTTGGGTCAACGCAGTAGGTGATGTATTCAGATATAAGTTGGGTCAACGCTGTAGATGATATATTTAGATATAAGTTGGGTCAACGCTGTAGGTGATATATTCAGATATAAGTTGTGTCAACGCTGTAGATAATGTATTCAGATATAAGTTGTGTCAACTCTGTAGATGATGTATTCAGATATAAGTTGTGTCAACTCTGTAGATGATATATTCAGATATAAGTTGTGTCAACGCTGTAGATGATATATTCAGATATGAGTTGGGTCAACGCTGTAGATGATATATTTAGATATAGGTTGGGTCAACGCTGTAGATGATATATTCATATATAAGTTGGGTGAACGCAGTAGGTGATGTATTCAGATATAAGTTGGGTCAACGCTGTAGATGATATATTCAGATATAAGTTGGGTCAACGCTGTAGATGATATATTTAGATATAGGTTGGGTCAACGCTGTAGATGATATATTCAGATTTAAGTCGGGTCAACGCTGTAGATGATATATTTAGATTTAAGTTGGGTGAACGCTGTAGATGATATATTTAGATATAAGTTGGGTCAACGCTGTAGGTGATATATTCAGATATAAGTTGTGTCAACGCTGTAGATAATGTATTCAGATATAAGTTGTGTCAACTCTGTAGATGATGTATTCAGATATAAGTTGTGTCAACTCTGTAGATGATATATTCAGATATAAGTTGTGTCAACGCTGTAGATGATATATTCAGATATGAGTTGGGTCAACGCTGTAGATGATATATTTAGATATAGGTTGGGTCAACGCTGTAGATGATATATTCAGATATAAGTTGGGTGAACGCAGTATGTGATGTATTGAGATATAAGTTGGGTCAACGCTGTAGATGATATATTCAGATATAAGTTGGGTCAACGCTGTAGATGATATATTCAGATATAGGTTGGGTCAACGCTGTAGATGATATATTCAGATATAAGTTGGGTCAACGCTGTAGATGATATATTTAGATATAGGTTGGGTCAACGCAGTAGATGATATATTTAGATATGAGTTGGGTCAACGCTGTAGATGATTTATTTAGATATAGGTTGGGTCAACGCAGTAGATGATATATTCAGATTTAAGTTGGGTCAACGCTGTAAATGATGTATTCAGATATAAGTTGGGTGAACGCTGTAGATGATGTAATCAGATATAAGTTGTGTCAACGCTGTAGATGATATATTCAGATATAAGTTGGGTGAACGCTGTAAATGATGTATTCAGATATAAGTTGTGTCAACGCTGTAGATGATATATTCAGATATAAGTTGTGTCAACGCTGTAGATGATGTATTCAGATATAAGTTGTGTCAACGCTGTAGATGATGTATTCAGATATAAGTTGTGTCAACACTGTAGATGATGTATTCAGATATAAGTTGTGTCAACGCTGTAGATGATGTATTCAGATATGAGTTGGGTCAACGCTGTAAATGATGTATTCAGATATAAGTTGGGTGAACGCTATAGACGATGTATTCAAATATAAGTTGTGTCAACGCTGTAGATGATATATTCAGATATAAGTTGGGTGAACGCTGTAAATGATGTATTCAGATATAAGTTGTGTCAACGCTGTAGATGATATATTCAGATATAAGTTGTGTCAACGCTGTAGATGATGTATTCAGATATAAGTTGTGTCAACTCTGTAGATGATATATTCAGATATAAGTTGGGTGAACGCTGTAAATGATGTATTCAGATATAAGTTATGTCAACGCTGTAGATGATATATTCAGATATAAGTTGGGTGAACGCTGTAAATGATGTATTCAGATATAAGTTGTGTCAACGCTGTAGATGATATATTCAGATATAAGTTGGGTGAACGCTGTAAATGATGTATTCAGATATAAGTTGTGTCAACTCTGTAGATGATATATTCAGATATAGGTTGGGTCAACACTGTAGATGATGTATTCAGATATAAGTTGGGTCAACGCTGTAGATGATGTATTCAGATATAGGTTAGGTCAACGCAGTAGGTGATGTATTCAGATATAAGTTGGGTCAACGCAGTAGGTGATGTATTCAGATATAGGTTGGGTCAACGCAGTAGGTGATGTATTCAGATATAGGTTGGGTCAACGCAGTAGGTGATGTATTCAGATATAGGTTGGGTCAACGCAGTAGGTGATGTATTCAGATATAAGTTGGGTCAACGCTGTAGATGATATATTTAGATATAAGTTGGGTCAACGCTGTAGGTGATATATTCAGATATAAGTTGTGTCAACGCTGTAGATAATGTATTCAGATATAAGTTGTGTCAACTCTGTAGATGATGTATTCAGATATAAGTTGTGTCAACTCTGTAGATGATATATTCAGATATAAGTTGTGTCAACGCTGTAGATGATATATTCAGATATGAGTTGGGTCAACGCTGTAGATGATATATTTAGATATAGGTTGGATCAACGCTGTAGATGATATATTCAGATATAAGTTGGGTGAACGCAGTAGGTGATGTATTCAGATATAAGTTGGGTCAACGCTGTAGATGATATATTCAGATATAAGTTGTGTCAACGCTGTAGATGATATATTCAGATATAAGTTGGGTGAACGCTGTAAATGATGTATTCAGATATAAGTTGTGTCAACGCTGTAGATGATATATTCAGATATAAGTTGGGTGAACGCTGTAAATGATGTATTCAGATATAAGTTGTGTCAACTCTATAGATGATATATTCAGATATAAGTTGTGTCAACGCTGTAGATGATATATTCAGATATGAGTTGGGTCAACGCTGTAGATGATATATTCAGATATAAGTTGGGTGAACGCAGTAGATGATATATTCAGATATGAGTTGGGTCAACGCTGTAGATGATATATTCAGATATAGGTTGGGTCAACGCTGTAGATGATGTATTCAGATATAAGTTGGGTCAACGCTGTAGATGATGTATTCAGATATAGGTTAGGTCAACACAGTAGGTAATGTATTCAGATATAAGTTGGGTCAACGCAGTAGGTGATGTATTCAGATATAGGTTGGGTCAACGCAGTAGGTGATGTATTCAGATATAGGTTGGGTCAACGCAGTAGGTGATGTATTCAGATATAGGTTGGGTCAACGCAGTAGGTGATGTATTCAGATATAAGTTGGGTCAACGCTGTAGATGATATATTTAGATATAAGTTGGGTCAACGCTGTAGGTGATATATTCAGATATAAGTTGTGTCAACGCTGTAGATAATGTATTCAGATATAATTTGTGTCAACTCTGTAGATGATGTATTCAGATATAAGTTGTGTCAACTCTGTAGATGATATATTCAGATATAAGTTGTGTCAACGCTGTAGATGATATATTCAGATATGAGTTGGGTGAACGCTGTAGATGATATATTTACATATAGGTTGGGTCAACGCTGTAGATGATATATTCAGATATAAGTTGGGTCAACGCTGTAGATGATATATTTAGATATAAGTTGGGTCAACGCTGTAGGTGATATATTCAGATATAAGTTGTGTCAACGCTGTAGATAATGTATTCAGATATAAGTTGTGTCAACTCTGTAGATGATGTATTCAGATATAAGTTGTGTCAACTCTGTAGATGATATATTCAGATATAAGTTGTGTCAACGCTGTAGATGATATATTCAGATATGAGTTGGGTCAACGCTGTAGATGATATATTTAGATATAGGTTGGGTCAACGCTGTAGATGATATATTCAGATATAAGTTGGGTGAACGCAGTAGGTGATGTATTGAGATATAAGTTGGGTCAACGCTGTAGATGATATATTCAGATATAAGTTGGGTCAACGCTGTAGATGATATATTCAGATATAGGTTGGGTCAACGCTGTAGATGATATATTCAGATATAAGTTGGGTCAACGCTGTAGATGATATATTTAGATATAGGTTGGGTCAACGCAGTAGATGATATATTCAGATTTAAGTTGGGTCAACGCTGTAAATGATGTATTCAGATATAAGTTGGGTCAACGCTGTAGATGATATATTTAGATATAGGTTGGGTCAACGCAGTAGATGATATATTTAGATATGAGTTGGGTCAACGCTGTAGATGATTTATTTAGATATAGGTTGGGTCAACGCAGTAGATGATATATTCAGATTTAAGTTGGGTCAACGCTGTAAATGATGTATTCAGATATAAGTTGGGTGAACGCTGTAGATGATGTAATCAGATATAAGTTGTGTCAACGCTGTAGATGATATATTCAGATATAAGTTGGGTGAACGCTGTAAATGATGTATTCAGATATAAGTTGTGTCAACGCTGTAGATGATATATTCAGATATAAGTTGTGTCAACGCTGTAAATGATGTATTCAGATATAAGTTGTGTCAACGCTGTAGATGATGTATTCAGATATAAGTTGTGTCAACGCTGTAGATGATGTATTCAGATATAAGTTGTGTCAACGCTGTAGATGATGTATTCAGATATGAGTTGTGTCAACGCTGTAAATGATGTATTCATATATAAGTTGTGTCAACGCTGTAGATGATGCATTCAGATATAAGTTGTATCAACGCTGTAGATAATGTATTCAGATATAAGTTGGGTGAACGCTGTAGATGATGTATTCAGATATAAGTTGGGTCAACGCTGTAGGTGATATATTCAGATATAAGTTGGGTCAACGCTGTAGATGATATATTCAGATATAAGTTGGGTCAATGCTGTAGGTGATATATTCAGATATAAGTTGGGTCAACGCTGTAGGTGATGTATTCAGATATAAGTTGTGTCAACGCTGTAGGTGTTAGTGAACAATTCGTCAGTAAAGTGATCAGATTTCAATTAATTGATCACTTGCTTAATGTATTTTTTTTGTATGGAGCATTTATGACTGATTACCATGTATACAACTGAAATACTGTTGAAAATGACATAAAATGTTCCTAATTCTATAACCTTTTAAAAACATGACAAATTGGACATGGACCCTCTTGAAGGGTGGATGTCGTTATTTGAGTATAAATGTGGCACTGCCCATTACGAGCAATTAAATCTTTCTCTTGCTGTTTTATAACTGAAATACTGTTGAAAATGGGCACGAAATATTCCCAGTAATGGATTGCTAAAAAACATAAATATGTAATCGGATAATTGCACAGCCAAACCGACGGATTTGTGTGATTGATATATAAAGTAAATAAAAACTACATGCTATCTAAGTTGAAGTTACGGAGTTTTGGAACGAAACCACCAGTATTGTATCGATCACTTTAATAGCCCAAAGCAAGGATTATCAGTTTGACATGTTATCTACAGTATTGACACCTTATACAATAAGCGTAACATTGACCATCGGTAACCCTTTACTTGCAGTTTTTAACAACAACAAAGCTTGGGTAAATATTTCAAGTATCGTCAATTTGATTTAAATATATAAATATATATATTTATCGAATATTCGATCATGCTATAGTATTCGAATATTCGACCATACGATCGAATATTCGAATATTCGTTGCCATCCCTGGTAGCAACTATAGGGGCAGTGAGTTCGAACTCAAATTCGGTCAATATTCTTTCCTACGTTTGATAGAAAGCCAATGCGACAATCGTCATTGATTTTCGTCCAATGGGTTAACCGTCTATATTGAAAAGCAGCCGGTTGATTGTAAAGACTGGTGGAGTTATGGTGTGAGATTACCTGGAAACACATGCGTAGGTGAACTGACCGCCGTGATATGCTTGGACAATTGTTAAAGACGGCGTCAAAACCAAAGCAATGATATGCTTGTTCATCGTATTCCCAGAACCGTCACTATTCGCCTACGATGCAAATAGCCGCAAATGTAACTTACGACAGAAATGAAGTAAATCCCATGGTCGTTCTGTCATGTTACGTAAACACGGGGAAACTTTCCAGTCTCGATTCATAGACTTTCTCCGAGAAATGTCCCATTGTATTCAGATTGGGTCGAAAGATAGATATACATATACCGTTCGCATATTCCATCGAGATTCTTGTTCATATATGTTTCCACGTTTCTGAAGTAATCTTTTTCGGCGATAGCTGTTTAACCTCAGTTTTGACCTAGATGTTAAACAAATGATATAGATTGTAGACCAATCAAATGTTGTATTTAATGAATAATGTCGAAGAACTAAAGGAAATGAAAAGTTTTGATTGGTTCATAGTTAAGTTGGCGATCCTACGGGAGGCACTTATAATGTGAAATTTTAAAATGAAATGCACTGCATACTAACCTTTAATTGTTGACCTTAAGAAATGAATTTCAGTGAAAGAAATCAGTGAAATATATTATTTAAGAGCAAAATATTGATTATTTTTGAAACATGATAAGTTTTCAGTTATTTATCGTCAATTGAAACTTATACACCTCTTGGGAGCCTCGCGTAATCTCCAGTCATGTGACGTATTATTCTCGGCCTTGAATGCGCATGTTCCATTTCTTAGTGTTTTCTCATATTGATCGCCGTTCATCTTTCTTAAAGATATTTCTTGTTTCAACTTATATGAATCACTCTAAATGTCTGCACCATAGATCCTCGCCTAGTTAATCAGTTTTATTGGGGCGGTTCTCTCTACGCCATAATGTTTCACTGTAATCACTCTGTATCTCAGTCATACTATCTCACTGGCATCACTCTATCTCTGAGTAATAATGTCTTACTATCATCACTCTATCTCTACGTCATAATACGAAAAAAAACCATGAATGGGTTTTTTCGCTTATAGTTAACAGGTGTGAGATTTTTTTTTTTTTTTTTTTCAATAACCCATGAAGCTTTCTGAAATGAAACTGGAAAAATCCATGGGGGCCGCCATTTTGGATATGTATAAAAAGCAGACGTAAAACACAGATTGAAAATTATTGTCGTCTTTTTAATCATTTTTTTTTAAATCGGTATTTTGGGTATGTATAAAATGTGCAGAAAAACACGGATTAAAAATTATTGTCGTCTTTTTAATCTTTTTTTTTAAATAGATATTTAAGATCATTATGTGGGAATAAACATTTGTACGAAAAGTTAAAAATAAATGGAAATCTGTAAGAAATATGTTTTCCCGTTCGTCAAAAAAAACGACAGCATTAGCCTTCTACGCCCGAACCTAAATTTTGACTGTATCGTAGCCAAAGAAGGACGTGACGTCATTTCCGTTACACTTCATATTGGCGTAACGTCAATGGAGCGACGTCGTTTCCCGCAAAAAAAGTGGTATAATAATAATAATAATAATAATAAAGGCTTTATTTATAGAGGACACTCATTTGACATAGTACATGTATGCAAGTCAATCTTCCATGAGGGCCTCACACATAAACAAAATGGAACGAAACATGAACAAACGTGTTACATATGAACTACTCTATGTTACAATATACATGCGATTATAATTATGGACTTAAAATTGATATGGCTATTACTGTATCGTAGAACAGCCACATATCTAAATATTGTGCATAGTTTTATGAAATACAATTGTACTACAATTATCATTGAATTAAGATTGGTTTATCCAACGTAAATATTGGGATTTGAAATGCTGAATAGACGTTGAGTTTTGAATATATGAAGGAAGGGAATTCCAGACTGATGAACCGGAAAATATAAATGTATTTCGATATATTTCCAAGTTAGGTTTTGGTGTATACAACTGGAATGAAGTGGCTGAACGTAAGAGTCTTGCATGAATATCAGATGTAAAAGTAAATGATTTCTTTAAGTAATCAGGGGCATTTCCACGTAATGTTTTATACATTTGAATGGCTTTCTGATAAATAACTCTTTCGGGAAATGTCATCCATTTAAGTTCAGCAAACATTAAAGATGAAGGGGTGGTAAAATCACAATCAAGTATTACCCTGGCAGCCCTTTTCTGTAGTTTCACTAGTTTGTTTTCAAGATTATTTGTGCAATTTCCCCAGATAACACAACAAAAATCAAAGTGTGGAAGTATGTATGCATTATAAAAACGTTTACGATTGTCATTTGAGAGAAATAATTTGATTTTTGATAACATATAGAGATATGTATTACATTTTTTTATTACATTATCAATGTGATCGCCCCACGAAAGAACGTTATTAACTGTAATACCTAGCAATTTACCACTTGAGCAAGAATTAACTTCTGAGTTATGATATGAAATTCCTGGATTAATTTTAGCAATCTCACGATTTTTATGTCTCGAACTGATAAACATTACTTTTGATTTATCAGAGTTAACGGACATGTGATTAAGTTGGCACCATTGATCTACTTGTAATAAGTCATTGGTAAGTGAGGAAACAACTACGTCGAGAGACTTGCTTTGAGTTGACAGTGTTGTGTCGTCTGCAAATATATCAGCAACTGAATGGGAAAGAACTAAGGGCAAATCATTAATGTAGATCAAGAATAGTATAGGCCCGAGGACAGAACCCTGAGGCACGCCAGCTTCGACTTTACTGGGAGTTGATTGTTCTCCAGAGATAAATGTCTTTTGAATTCTAGAATTAAGATATGACTTAAACCAGTCTATAGCATTATCATGTAACCCATACATTGAAAGTTTTTGCAGTAAAATATCATGGTTAACTAAATCAAAGGCTTTGGATAGATCAAGAAATAAAGTGCCAACAATTTCGTTTTTGTCTATAGCTGTGATCCAGTCGTCTATAATCTTTATAAGAGCCGTTTGACAAGAGTGATTTTCTCGAAAGCCCGATTGTCTATGATAAAATAACTTATTGTTTTCAAGGTAGGTTTTTAAATGCTTACTCACATGTCTTTCTAAGATTAATGAAATAATTGGTGCCATCCCTGCCATCACTCTATATCTAAGCCATAATGTCTCACTGGCATCACTCTATCTCTACGCCATAATGTCTCACTGGCATCACTCTATCTCTACGCCATAATGTCTCACTGTCATCACTCTATCTCTGCGCCATAATGTGACATAATGTCTCACTGTCATCACTCTATCTCTGCGCCATAATGTCTCACTATCATCACTCTATATCTACGCCAAAATGTCTCACTATTATCACTCTATATCTACGCCATAATGTCTCACTGTCATCACTCTATATTTAAGCCATAATGTCTCACTGTCATCACTCTATCTCTACGCCATAATGTCGCACTGTCATCACTCTATATCTACACCATAATGTCTCACTGTCAACACTCTATCTCTACGCCATAATGTCTCACTGTCATCACTCTATATCTACGCCATAATGTCTCAATGTCATCACTCTATATCTAAGCCATAATGTCTCACTGTCATCACTCTATCTCTACGTCATAATATCTCATTGTCATCACTCTATCTCTACGTCATAATATCTTATTGTCATCACAGGCTTTGGATAGATCAAGAAATAAAGTGCCAACAATTTCGTTTTTGTCTATAGCTGTGATCCAGTCGTCTATAATCTTTATAAGAGCCGTTTGACAAGAGTGATTTTCTCGAAAGCCCGATTGTCTATGATAAAATAACTTATTGTTTTCAAGGTAGGTTTTTAAATGCTTACTCACATGTCTTTCTAAGATTAATGAAATAATTGGTAGGATAGAGATTGGTCTGTAATTATTTTGGTCATGCTTATCTCCTTTTTTGTATATAGGGATAACCTTTGCTATTTTGAAAGCTTTGGGAAATTTATTTGAATGAAAACTACAATTAAACATGTGTGTAAGAGTTGGGGCTATTACAGAAGCAGATATCTTTAGGTATTTGGCATTTAAATTATCTACTCCAGTGGATTTTGAAGTATCGAGGGATTTTAATTGGCTTTCAACAAATTCTTTTGATACCAAAGGTATAGTAAACTTTTCAACATTAGAAAGCTTATTTTTAATTGTTGTAATAAAATAATTTGATGGTGTATAAGTTTTTGTTTTGTCAACAAGAACAGTTTGGTGAATATTACAGAAGTGTGTATTGAACAGATTAGCAGTAATAACAGGATCAGATATCATATTTCCATTTTTATCATTCAGACAGGGTGTTTGGGTATCACTATTTAAACCCGATAATTCACGTAGACTTTTCCATAGTAGTTTAGGATTTTGTTTGTGACTGTTCAAATGATCATTAAAATAATCATATTTTGCCCTGTAGACAATTTCCTTAACTCTTTTTCTCATAAATTTATAATAAGGAACATTTTGTTTTTTATGATAGTAATTTCTCTGTTTTATTGCTTGCAATATGCCAGGATTGAACCAATTTGGCTGGGTTACTTTCTTTATCCTTTTTCGTTTGAGCGGTGCATGTTTTTGTAAAATTGAGGTATCAACATGAAAGACCCCAAATTCCAATACATGAGCTATTGACTCACTCATTCAAAGTATAATTATTTATCAAACATTGTGGCAAAAGGACAACTTTCTCATAAGGAGCAATTGTTCTTTTGGTGACAATCTTTTCCTAAATCGTCCGTTGCACAGGCCTCAGAAACCGTCTCTAATAGGGAAAGGGTTTAGCAGAAATGTGACCCCTTACATAATTTGTTCCAGTCATATTGACTGGTTGAAAAAGGCAGTTGCCGGGTGGTATCCGAAAAGGGCTGATCTATTTGCTTCTTTACCATAATGTAGGTGATCGATTAAGGATCATCTTGGCTCTCATGTTTTAACCTCGTTCATAATAAATGTATTCTTTGATTTTCTGAAAGTTTTTACTTTATTATTTTCTGTTCGTAATAATAGACGACAGCAATACGAATTCCAAATATGTTTTGATAATGTAAGAAACATGACATTAACATTATTATTGTCTAGTCAATTACTTATAAATCCTTTTTTTATGGCCAAAGTATGCTCTTTAATTTTTGTTTATAATTATCTTGCGTTTTTTCGTAAATAGGTAGCACCTATAGATATATTATCTCACTGTCGACTGTCTGTATCTCAGTCATAATACGAAAAAAAACCATGAATGGGTTTTTTCGCTTATAGTTAACAGGTGTGAGATTTTTTTTTTTTTCAATAACCCATGAATTTTTCTGAAATGAAACTGGGCCGCCATTTTGGGTATGTATAAAATGAGCCGAGAAACACGGATTTTTTAAATTATTGTCGTCTTTTTAATATATTTTTTTTTTAAATCGATATTTATTAAAGTGCTGTGTTTTGGGGGAATTAACATTAAAAATAAATGGAACTCTGTAAGAAATATGTTTTCCCGTTCGTCAAAAAAACGACAGCATTAGACTTCTACCCCTGAACCTAAATGTTGACTGTATCGTAGCCAAAGAAGGACGTGACGTCATTTCCGTAACACTTCATCTTGGCGTAACGTCAATGGAGCGACGTCGTTTCCCGCAAAAAAGTGGTATCAACTGAAATACCCCAAATTCCTATACATGAGCTATTTATCAAACATTGTGGCAAAAGGATAACTTTCTCATAAGGAGCAATTGTTCTTTTAGCGACAATCTTTCCCTAAATCGTCTGTTGCAAAGGCCTCAGAAACCGTCTCTAATAGGGAAAGGGTTTAGCAGAAATGTGACCCCTTACATCATTTGTTCCAGTCATATTGACTGGTTGAAAAAGGCAGTTGCCAGGTGGCATCAGCAAAGAGCTGATCTGTTTGCTTCTTTACCATAATGCAGGTGATCGATTAAGGATCATCTTGGCCATCATGTTTTAACCTCGTTCATTATAAATTTATTCCTTGATTTTCTGAAAGTCTTTACTTTATTATTTTCTGTTCGTAATAATAGACGACAGCAATACGAATTCCAAATATTTTTTGATAATGCACAAAACATGACATTAACATTATTATTGTCTAGTCAATTACTTATAAATCCTTTTTTATGGCCAAAGTATGCTCTTTAATTTTTGTTTATAATTATCTTACGTTTTTTCGTAAATAGGTAGCACCTATAGATATATTATATCACTGTCATCATTCTATCTCTGAGTAATAATGTTATACTATCATCAAAAAATTCCTACGACAAAATATCTCACTGTCACCACTCTATCTCTAATGTCTCACTATTATCACTCTATCTCTACGCCATAATGTATCCCTGCCATCACTCTATATCTAAGCCATAATGTCTCACTGGCATCACTCTATCTCTACGCCATAATGTCTCACTGGCATCACTCTATCTCTACGCCATAATGTCTCACTGTCATCACTCTATCTCTGCGCCATAATGTGACATAATGTCTCACTGTCATCACTCTATCTCTGCGCCATAATGTCTCACTATCATCACTCTATATCTACGCCAAAATGTCTCACTATTATCACTCTATATCTACGCCATAATGTCTCACTGTCATCACTCTATATTTAAGCCATAATGTCTCACTGTCATCACTCTATCTCTACGCCATAATGTCGCACTGTCATCACTCTATATCTACACCATAATGTCTCACTGTCAACACTCTATCTCTACGCCATAATGTCTCACTGTCATCACTCTATATCTACGCCATAATGTCTCAATGTCATCACTCTATATCTAAGCCATAATGTCTCACTGCCATCACTCTATCTCTACGTCATAATATCTCATTGTCATCACTCTATCTCTACGTCATAATATCTTATTGTCATCACTCTATCTCTATGCCATAATATCTCATTGTCATCACTCTATCTCTACGTCATAATATCTCATTGTCATCACACTATATCTACGTCATAATGTCTCATTGTCATCACTCTATCTCTATGTCATAATATCTCATTGTCATCACTCTATCTCTACGTCATAATATCTCATTGTCATCACTCTACATTTACGTCATTATGTCTCATTGTCATCACTGTATCTCTACGTCATAGTGACTCACTGTCGACATTCTACCTCTTAGTCATAATGTCTCACTGTCATCACTATATCTCTACGCAATCATATCTCATTGTCATCACTCTATCTCTACATCATAATGTCTCACTGTCGACATTCTACCGTTAGTCATAATGTCTCACTATCAACACTCTACATCTACGTCATAATGTCTCATTGTCAACACTCTTCATCTACGTCATAATGTCTCATTGTCAACACTCTACATTTACGTCATAATGTCTCACTGTCAAAACCCTAAATCTGAGTCATAATGTCCACTGTCAACAGTCTTCAACTACGTCATAATGTCTCACTGTCGACATTTACCTTTTATTCATAATATCTTACTGTCAACAGTCTTCATCCACGTCATAATGTCTCACTGACAACAGTCTTCATTTACGTCATAATGTAATACTGTCAACAGTCTTCATCTACGTCATAATGTCTTACTGCCAACACTGTACATTTGAGTCATAGTGATTCACTGCCAACAGTCTTCATCCACGTCATAATGTCTCACTGTCAACAGTCTTCATCTACGTCATAATGTAATACTGTCAACAGTCTTCATCTACGTCATAATGTCTTACTGCCAACACTCTACCTTTGAGTCATAGTGATTCACTGTCAACAGTCTTCATCTACGTCATAATGTCCACTGTCAACAGTCTTTATCTACGTCATAATGTCTAACCGTCAACATTTACCTCTTAGTCATAATGATTCACTGTCAACAGTCTTCATCTACGTCATAATGATTCACTGTCAACAGTCTTCATCTACGTCATAATGACTCATTGACAACGGTCTTCATCTACGTCATAATGTCTCATTGACAACGGTCTTCATCTACGTAATAATGACTCATTGACAACGGTCTTCATCTACGTCATAATGTCTCATTGTCTCTACCTCTGAGTCATAATGATTCACTATCAACACTCTACCTCTGATACATACTAATTAACTGTCGACACTCTATCTCGACGTCATAATGTCTTACTGTCGACACTCTACCTCTACCCCATTATGTCTCACTGTCGACATTATCTCTGGTTCATTATGTCTTACTGTCAACACTCTACATCCGCGCCATAATGGCTCATGGTTGATATAATTTCTTTACAACGACGATTATACGATGTGTTCCGTAGTTCCTTGGATATTCGTAGGTGTATTGCTTTCTAATGTTTCTTCAGAAATACATCCCAGCCGCGAATAGCCATTTTGGGTCCTAATACATGGGCGTTATGTGAGAACTCAGGCAAGCCTGTACATACGGACAATATCACACGAGTCTTTACTATCTTCATTTCCGTTTTACAGTTCTAAATGTATATTCTATCCACAATTTGGAAGTGAAGCTCCAATAGTTGTATGCCAATATAACTTTAAATTGTGTTAAAGTGGAGTTCCTTTGAGACCCCCACCTCGTCAGACGCGACTCAACAATGTCCAATAAAACACAAATTAATGAGCTTTAAAAGCTTTTCTATGATGACTAATGCAGTACGGAGATACTGTCTATCACGGATGTGTCTAGTTTAATGTTTTATTGAATGTTTGCTTTTACAGTTGAATTACTTGACATTATTAACTATTTCAGCGCCGAATTTCCAAAAGTAGATTATTCCATGTTCAAAAATGGGGCTAATCCATCTTTCATGAAACAAGAGTATAAACTCTTTTTTTATATATATTTTAAAGGCGAGCCGTTTCACATGCATCTGTGTTGTTTCAAAACACAAAAACAATAGTGCCATTGGCGATGAAAGTGTTAAACGGGAGTCTATGACCTTTGTGTAAATATTAAAAGTGCCATGACGTACTGTGTGTGTGTCATCGTCCTATGTATGAATTGTTGTTTTACGAAACTATAGGATAGGACTCCCTATTATCGGTGTACTTACTGGTTTGTTTTTTTAAAACTAATAATAAAGCAAACTTACCTGTAAATTATATCTAGTGTCACTTTATATGTCCTTGTTAATTAATTCACACAAAATAATCATTCACTTGTGTGCAAAGTTCCAAAAATCGAGTCTTTCGACAGCCATTTTGAAATCGACATTCAAGAAAGGCAATCACTCACCGGTGTAATTACAAAAAGCATTAGTATGGTGGTCCTGTTATATTAACTCTTTACAAGATTGTGAGATTTAATGTGAAAATGATTATCCTATAAAACATTTGTCATTAAAACAATTATATTTTATTGAAAGTGTTAATTAATTAACTTTCCCAACTATGAACGTATTTACATGATATTTTCAGAATCAATTTGTTAAATTTACTTATATTGGCACAATTTAGTCATATTTTCCGGAAATGACCCATTTTATTTTATTTTATTTTAGTCCTTATAACAACATCTATAATTTTTGAAACTCGTAATATGATTTAAAAGTTTTAAAATTCAAAACCACCAAAATCATACAGGCCAAAAAAAAACAGAAAACATTTTTTAAAAATTTTGGTCCTTAAATTTGTCCATGTTTTCTATGGTCGTGAAAAATTCATGGAATGTTATCATGTGACTTCAAATTCCTATGATGTCCTAAGCAGTCAATAGACAATATGTTCAAATGTGAAAGAAAAATTCAACAACAGGTTTTCTACTAAGAAAATGACGTTTTTTTGGTGAGTGGTCAGGGCATGTAGGATTTTCTTTTGATTATTGGTAACAATCATAATGTGTCGTTTTTTCTGAGAATATTTTTATTTTTTTTTAAAAAGTTGTAGCATTTGAAAGTCAGGATAACGGGGTTTCCTGATGGAACCATACGACATCCGGTTTTGCGCGCGCAACAAAGAAAACACCGGTTTTGTGTTTACCTTGGTATTCGTAGAATCTACTATACATATTACAATAACTGATACATCGTTTATAATATGATGCAAATTCATAAAGAACAAATTTGTGAGTTGCTTTATGAAAACGTTCATATTACAATAAGTTAAACACAGTTTAAATGTTCACTAATTCATGATCCCTGGGTAAACAAACCGGTACTAGGCTAGGAAATGTGCCTTGCCCAAGAGCACTGCACCATGACCGGGTCTTTGGATCGACCTCGGGACACCAAATTCCAAATGACCTGCGGCGACGGATTCATTTATTTAGTTTACTTACTGAAACTCCCGGATAAGTTGAACGTACTTTAACAAGCAAACGGACACGTAACCTCCAGTAATTATAGTTTTTTGGAACAAAGGTACGTTTTATTGATTAATAGTTTCGACTGATGAAACCATAATCGATCTGCAAGATACTATTCTCAATACAATACACCATAGTATTTTTTTCGATGCTAAGTATTTAGATAGATAGATAGATATTTTATTATTTAAAGTGCAACCTATACATACAACACAATACAATACAACTCAATAATATTTAATAGCCAACCTTCAAAGGCTTATGATGCACTATCATTGTGTTTAACAAATGAATTCATTATGTATATAGTACATAAATACAATACAATACAATACAATATGCTTTAATATATAAATACTACAAGTTATGTATTATCTTTTAACAAATTCATGACAAAAGATAAAAGATTTTCCAAAGAGCCCTATGTATATCCGTACACATTTAACGCAAATTGTTTTCAATTGTATATCAAAGAAGACACATTTGTAATACAAGATTGGTTGAGTGAGTATTTCTATCGTAAAGCTTTGCGATTGAGTGTGTTTGTAGTTACATGGAGGAAAGAATATGTTGCTTGTCGTTGTGATTGGTAATATAGTGATTAAACGGTCGATATAGCGTGTGATCGCGAGTGATTGGTAATATAGTGATTAAACGGTCGATATAGCGTGTGATAGCGAGTGATTGGTATTATAGTGATTAAACGGTCGATATAGCGTGTGATAGCGAGTGATTGGTAATATAGTGATTAAACGGTCGATATAGCATGTGATAGCGAGTGATTGGTAATATAGTGATTAAACGGTCGATATAGCGTGTGATAGCGAGTGATTGGTAATATAGTGATTAAACGGTCGATATAGCGTGTGATAGCGAGTGATTGGTAATATAGTGTTTAAACGGTCGATATAGCGTGTGATAGCGAGTGATTGGTAATATAGTGATTAAACGGTCGATATAGCGTGTGATAGCGAGTGATTGGTAATATAGTGATTAAACGGTCGATATAGCGTGTGATAGCGAGTGATTGGTAATGTAGTGATTACACGGTCGATATAGCCTGTGATAGCGAGTGATTGGTGATATAGCCGAGCCCCGGTAGCTCAGTCGGTAGCGACGCGGGCTGACAATCCAGGGGTTGTGAGTTCGAATCACAGCTCGGCCAATACTCTTTTCGACGTTTGACAAAAGTCATCGTGACCTGCGTCATTCGTCTTTCACCAATGGGATGTTTAACAGTCTATGTGGAAAAGCAGCCAATTGCTTGGAAGGTATGTTGTGTGGTGTACTGGTGTGGGAAAACCAGGAAACGCATGAGTAGGTGAACTGGTCGCCGTTAATTACAATTGTTGAAAACGGTGTTAAACTCCAATCAATCAATCAATCAAAGTAATATAGTGATTAAATGGTCGATATAGCGTGTGATAGCGAGGGATTGGTAATATAGTGATTAAACGGTCGATATAGCGTGTGATAGCGAGTGATTGGTAATATAGTGATTAAGCGGTCGATAAAGCCTGTGATAGCGAGTGATTAAATTGTCGATATAGCGTGTGATATCGAGTGATTACGAGGTATGGTAGACTATATATAAGTTGCTATTCAGTAAGTGCGTGATGTGAATTACAAAGGAATTAAGGTTCTATGTATGACACAACCACATACTGTCCTTAGAAGTTGGAGAATAAATAACATTTCATACACCCTGATCACAGGGCAGCACAAGGCATTATAAGAAATTAACCGTTTCCCACTACGAGACGCATTCCGACGCATTTATAGATATTTTCCATAGTTTTGCCCATATGTCTTCCAAATTCATCTGCTTCAGATTTGTTGTATGTGGGAAAGGTTAAAAGGAAGAAAAACAGATAGAGGGAAATAAATGAAAAGGGTATAGAATGGAAGAAAGAAACATATTTTTAATGTATATAATTATGTTTTGGTATCAATGAAAGCATCGGTCAATGAGAGCTGATTAAGATTGATTTGTGATGTTTCCTTATTTAGTTATTTTAACTTTTCATAAACAAAATAAAATGGAAATGTTCATAGTTACATTTAATTGATTGATTGATTGAATGGGGTTTAACGCCGTTTTTAACAATTTCTCAGTTATATCACGGCGGCCAGTTCACCTACTCATGCATTTCCTGGTTTTCTCACACCAGTACTCCACACAACCATCTTCCCAAGCAACTGGCTGCTTTTCCACATAGACTTAGCCTATTGGTGGAAGACGAATGACGCATGTCGCATTGACTTTTGTCAATCGTCGGAAAGAAAGTTGGCCGAGCCGGGATTCGAACTCACAACCCCTGGATTGATAGCCCGCGTCGCTACCGACTGAGCTACCGGGGCTCGGAAAGTAGTAACATTTAAATTACTATCATTGACCATTTCCCACTTGCAGACTTGTGTTGACGCGTCTGCAGCCTGTCATTCATGAACATTGTGACAAAAGAAGAAATTGTTCATGATCAACTTCTTTCAATAGTCGTACTTTAATTCTTTAGAGATTTTCCATATTTGTGTCCAGATGGTTTCAAATGAGTCTCCTACAGATTTGTTGCATGTGGGAAAGGGTTGATATTTACTGAATGTTAGCAACTTAATACTAAATGATGAATAGGAAAACAAATCGTTCGGCGTTTCAACAGTTCGCGTGACATTAACGTTAGGGTTTTTTCATTGACTGTTTTATGTCGGTTTTACATGTCGAGGGCTTGGCGTGAAACGGTTGTAACTCAAAACCTATTTTGAAAACCCTGGATTTAGGATCTATTTTGACCCCTTTGTAAACAATGCAAATTTAGCTGCCATTGCTCAGAACGAGCAATGGCACCTAAATGTCCATTGTTTACCAAGAAAAATGATTCAATGCTTATAAAGACTTTATGGCGAGGTAAATAAACTTGGTAAAAAAAATACCAATTTTAGTTACAACCGTTTTTACGCCAAGCCCTCGATGTGTAGATAATAATCTATTATATGGCTTCTATCACAAAGACATTTGATTAATCCGGTCCTTGATATAATCTCACCTTCGTTGTTAAAGATATAAACACGGAATACTAAAATAATTAATTTGTAATGTACTTTAATATCGTAACAAAGAGAGATACTTTGTTGATGTCTAGATTGATAAAACCATACATATGTACGTTTAACCCTTTACGAGATGTTGACGCATTTGGACAACACAAGATATTTGAAAATAAATACATATGCAAAATGTGAACATTATTTCACAAGTCACTTATATTAGTAGTTCTGAAAGTTCATTTTAATTTTGGAGATGCTTTTAAGCCCGATGGTATGATAGCAGATGACGTCGATGTAGATTACATTAGCACAACATTGTGATGCATATGACGTCGATGTAGATTACATAAGCACAACATTGTGATGTAGATGACGCCGATGTAGATTACATTAACACAACAGTGTGATGCAGATGACGTCGATGTAGATTACATTAACACAACATTGTGATGCAGATGACGTCGATGTAGATTACATTAACACAACAGTGTGATGCAGATGCCTACGATGTAGATTACATTAGCACAACATTGTAATGCAGATGACGTCGATGTAGATTACATTATCACAACATTGTGATGCAGATGACGTCGATGAGATTACATTAGCCCAACATTCTGATGCAGATGACGTCGATGTAGATTACATTAGCACAACATTGTGATGCAGATGACGTCGATGTAAATTACAATATTTACATTCGCCTGGTATGTTTTATAAGTCAAACTTGACGTTCATTTTGCATGAACCGGTCGACCTTTCATGACCTCTGTAGGGAAAATGACGTCATTGTTTATTTCAATAACGCGACGTAATTTAACCAATGATATACGACGTTACAAATATCAGCTATTCATTTAAACAAACGTATGCTGACGGTAACATATCTTCATTGTTATTAAAGATGTGTTTGCAAACACTTTTAGGTCGAATAAAATAAAGTAATGAAAAAAGGAAATTGTAAATATAAGGAATGACTCTTATTTTTCGTGCGTTCATGCAGTATGAACGCTCGGCCGCCATTTTGCAAATTTCCCAAGAAGCGCTAGCGCGCTTCATGGATTTGCAAAATGGCGGCCGAGCGTTCATACTGCATGAACGCACGAAAAAAAAAGAGTCATTCCTTAATTAGCACAATATTGTGATGCAGATGACGTCGATGTAGATTACATTAGCACAATAGTGTGATGCAGATAACGTCGATGTAGATTACATTAGCACAACATTGTGTTGCAGATGACGTCGATGTAAATTACATTAGCACAATATTGTGATGCAGATGACGTCGATGTAGATTACATTAGCACAACATTGTGATGCAGATGACGTCAATGTAGATTACATTAGCACAACATTGTGATGCAATTCAATATCATTCACCAACCACCGTCGTCCGCTTTTGTTCCATATCGTAATTAGACTGAAAAGATATGGCACAGGGTTACAAACGTACACTATAGGTTATTGCATCAATATGGGAAGATATTGTGTTGGACGAGTTCCTTCGGCTGAGTTGCCCGAGCTTGCGAGGGCACTCCGCCGAAGGAACGAGTCCCAACACAATAGATTCCCATAATCATGCAATAACCTTTTTATTGTATAATTTGATATTGGCTATTTAAAATGTGTCGTTTTGTTTGTTTTAAACACGTCACACTTATTAGAAAATTAACAGTCGTTTTGGATTCCTCAGAGAAATAAACATTAACGATATATCGCGCATTTATACTCTCCTTTACGCTGGTTGCTAAGGTCGCGGAAAATATAATTTACGAACCGCCATTGTTGTCGACTCAAAATTGGAATCGTCGACAAAATGATGTGTAACGCCTTTTCTAACAGTGTTTTTCATTAAGAACTCGTGTATTATCTTATTCTTGTATTTACGCCTGGACATTTGTTTTTTTATTACGATTTAGATGCCCCTTTAAAAGGGCCTTTTGACCTCGCAGTATGTTCAGTAAAGCGAACACACATCTTTGATATACATATAAAGGCTACTGCGTTGATAAACTTCACATCGGAGGATAACAAAACAAATCTGAAGACCTACCTTTAAAACAATCATTTGCTTAGTTATAAATCCCTCTTTATTTGTTGATACACTTATAATAGATCGTCAACGACAATCAAAACAACACTCGAGCAATATTATTGATGTACACGTCACATTATTACGTCAGAAACTACGTACGTATTTACTAGCATAGCTAACGCTATAAATAGACCAGATTGGGTTTCGTGTATGTCTATCGATTTTTCACTACGTGTCATCTATAAAAGATGTACCAAACAATGTACTACGAACCGTATAAGCACAGCTTTTCCCTAGGACTATCAGAGAATCGAACCTTGAGCAGATCACATCTGTAAACTGATTCAAGTCCCGTCTACATTGATACACAGCCTAAACAACACAGCTGTTTTTTCTATTTCATTTATATTTGTTAATATGCCTAATTAGTTGTTTTAACCATTTGAATGGCTCACTTGCCTGCGATGCACTAAGCCCTGACAGTAACAAAGTAGAAGTAGAAGTTAGCTGGATCTCTAAATCACGAAAGTTTGGATGAGAGCGCTTTGTAACGTTAGTGTATGGAAATAGTTCCGTCCTTAGCGTCACGTGAAAAAGATTCCAGTGCAATATCAACCCGTGCAATATCAAATGATATTGCATCCTTTGTTCATATGGAAACAAGAGGGAACAATATCAAAGTATACAATAATGATGGATACATGATATTTAAACCTAGAGTATGGAGACAAACTTATTGAGAAAAACAATAAAGTTCAGTGATAAATAATACAACCAAGTATTAGTCGAGAGTAATATTATCAATCCACGTATTACAAACTATAATCAAATACTCAATTGCCTAACTAGAGTAATATTATCAATCCACGTATTACAAACTATAATCAAATACTCAATTGCCTAACTTTACTATAAGACATGCGAGAAAGCGTAATTAGTGGAGCCGTTCCCCTAAAAATAAACACTATCTGTGTATTCAGGCATTCTGATCCATTAATTGTGGTTAAATGCCGATTTCAACAATTGTTCAATTATGTCACGGCGTCAAGTTCACCTACCCATATCGAGGTCTTGGCGTGAAACGGTTGTAACTAAAATTGGTATTTTTCTACCAAGGATAATCACCTCACCATGAAGCCTTTATAAGGGTTAAATAATTTTGTCTTGGTAAACAATGGAAATTTAGGTGACATTGCTCGTTCTGAGCAATGGCACATAAATTTGCATTGTTTACAAAGGGGTCAAAATTGTCCCTAAACCAGGGTTTTCAAAATAGATTTTAGTAACAACCGTTTCACGCCAAGTCCTTGATATGTTGCCTGACTTTCCCGTACCGGTAATCCACTAAACAGTCTTTCAAAGCAACCGGCTGCTTTTCGATAAAGTCTGTTAGCCCGTTGGTGGGAGACGAATGACGCGTGTCGCATTGACATTTGTAAAACGTCGTAGAAGAATGTCAGCCGAGCTAGGGTTCAAACTCAAAACGCCTTGATGTGACATCCCGGGGCTCGTCGCACTCTGATCAAAATGGACGGTGTTTTGGAAGCTGTTTGTAAGAAGAAATACGATCAATGAAAAGCCAGAGCAATCTATACGGATGCGCAGGTTGATTTGGATCCATTCTCGTCGTAAATAGTCTCGTGTTGGGTCTCACACACGGAGCCTACCTCATGTATACGTACGGAGGACTACAGGTAGATAAGGAGAAGTCAATTTTTCTTTGCCCTACAACATTTCTCTTACTACTCAACCGAACCATATGTTGTGGATAATTAAAAAAAGTGGACTCACTCAGACCATTTTTTTTAATACCTTCCACATATGGTTTGAGTGACAAAATTAATAAAGATTTTCAAACAGGAAAATAAAGATTTTAGAATATGAAAGATAAGGATTTTAGAATACGAAAACATAAGGATTTTAGAACATCAAAATAAGGATTTTAGAACATAAAAAATAAGGATTTTAGAACATGAAAAAAAAAAAGATTGGTAATATGTGCCATTTTGGGATATAAATCTCAAGGAACTGACATATAATCGGTAAACGATATGGAACTCAAAGCCAATTAATATATCCGGACTATGAAAGTCACCCTTTACCTCATACAATAAACATGCGACATACGACTTTGAAATCCTCTAGGTACAATAACATGAAGCCTCTATAAACTACTAAATATATTTGAAAACATTGTGGCAAAAAAGAGGAAAAATTGCTCATTATGAGCAATGATAGTAATTGCTTATTTTGTTGGTGCTCAATGTTATCTGGGCATCATTACAACTGATACATTGTTGTCAGATGGTGCTGGTGAATTACCCAGGATACGCGATGATATAGCGACCGATATATGTCTTTTCATATCGCCGTTTTCAGCAATTGTTCAGTCATAACACAGCGGCCAGTTCACACAAGTACTCCCCATAACAATCTCTCCAATCAATTGGCTGCTTGTTATATATGTCGGGAAGAGTGTATGCCGAGCTGGGGTTTGACCTCACAACCCTTTGAGTGATAGACCACGTCGCTACCGACTGAGCTTCTGGACATTAACGAAAGGTGAAAAAGCCGCGTTCATGTTCTAGAATGTTTTGACTTGTAATTACATTGGTTGAGATCGTTTCCTATCTGGAAAGGCGCACGGACCAACATTTGGCGACAATTGTCAACATGTACATGCAACAACAATGCACCTTGTCGGAACTCTGCAGTTATAGCATTTGGACGAAAAGGCTAACCCTTTCCCTCATACGACAATTCTGCAGCAGACGACTTTGAACATATTTTGTCAAAAAGTAAAAAATCTCTTTAATTGAACGGAAAACCTCTGACCAAAAGTGGAAAACATTGTGGCAAAAGGAGAAATTGCTCGTTTTGAGCAATTTCTTCTTTTGACACTATGTTTTCAAAAAGCCGTCTGCGGCAGAGGCGTCAGAAAGCGTCTATATGAGGGAAAAGGTTAACAGAATCGAATTAATGGCAATACAATGGGTGCCCATGTGACATATTTTACGGCAATAATCTTGTCTAACACCCGAAGGTTATTGTGGTTTTATACATTTTTCAACATTATTACAGTTACATTGTATATCATGGGGACAGTTCATTTGTTTCATGATCCCTGGGTAAACCAACCAGTACTTAGCCAGGAAATGTGCCTTGTCCAGGGCACTCCACCATGATCTCCGCGACTTGAGATCTAACCTGGGACAAGCTCAAAATCCACGACGCTAGCCACTAGGCCATGGTAGTGTCCTGGTTATAATTGTATTAATATTTCAATTGCGTTCAACGTTATTCAATAAAACAGCATAACACTCCAACAGAAGTCTTAGGAATATATTATAATCCCATACCGCCATGCTGGTGTAGTGGTAGAGCGATCGCCTCGAATGTGGGAGGTCGTGGGTTCGACCCCTGACCGGGTCATCCCAAAGACTTAAACAATGCTAGTAATGGCTACCCCCCTTGGTAATCAGGATTGCGGGGTTAGCATTACGATCGACTGACTGGTGTTCGGATAAATGAATCAGTAATTCCGGTAACTTACCTAGGAAACGCCGGTGTGTTCCCACTTTCCAAACCTTTAATTAGTCCTATAGAAATTGAGGTAGGGGTTGGGGCAATGTATTGTTTGGTGTAACAATAGAGTTGAAAGGTGATAATTGGCGAAAATTGCTATACTGTACTAAAAACTTGTGTTTCTAAATTTGGGAAAGTTGTTCATAAATATGATAGATATTCTTTATTTTGAGTTATAAGCATTAATTCGAAAACATAGATATTAACATGTATAAGACAAACACAAATATGAACATGCATAGCACAAAATAGATATAATTCTTGAAATATTTTTATTGTACATATTCACTTTAAGTTGACTTAAGTGAGAAGCAGCATCAACATACGTCATGATGTCCAGTTCGCAGTTGGTGCTTCAGTCTGATGAGCATTTGCTTAAACTCACGGTATACCCGCTTCCTTGGTCGCTGCTTTCCACCGTTGGCGTGCTTGAACAGCTTCGCCTCGTTAGCAGCCTGCTCTTTCTTGACCAGGTCTATCAATGTGTAAATATTAGGATGGCAGTGTCGTAGTTGGCTGTTTATTTTATGGTGCCAACCCTCAACATGATTGGTAGTGCGTGGACCATCATTCTCGTAATGATTCCGGAGCGGCGGTCTCCCTCTACCCACTGCTCAGTCACATAGTCCTTTAACTTAGACACAGGCACCGAGTCAATGTCACATTCACTTCTTCATTGTCCTTGAAGTCAGCTACAAGACCACAATATTGTACTTTTCTCCACATACACTGTGTGAAGTGAAAGAAACATCCACGGACTTGAACACCAACAAACACGATACTGACAGCACGCCACGCTGCTGTTTCGAAGTCCATCATTATCGTTTCTGGGGACAGATGAATGTTATGCTCACGAGCGAAATTATGGATGAGGGTGAAGAATCTGGTGTAAATTGTCTGCTGTTTATTTGTAAGTAGTCCATACACTAGGGGACACATATACCAGTCAATCATGGCGTGGATGGTGTATAGCTGGTAGAAATATGACGGCAAAGCGTAGAAGGTACCGTCCATATACCAGGTTTCGGCTGTAGACAGCTGGGCCAGGTTGTCAACGGTGGCGAATATGAGCATTCGCTTCACATCACCGTCATTGGCGATTAGGAATGGCTCCCCTGCAAGAGACTCTGTCCACTTCCCGTCCAAGTTCACATCCGCCCTTGTCTTTGGCAGGACTGGTCTAGTCTTAGACCGCTGTCTATATAAACTGGATTTGGGTTCGTAGAATGTGGGTAGATTATCCACAACCTCTTTGGTGGAATTGTCACATTCGATCGATCTTGTTTCTGCCGGTATATCGTTATAGATGGAGGGCACCGGCTGTGTTGACCCTCGGACCTGCTTTCAGACACCACTTATGGTGTCCGCAGCAACAATGCTGCTGTCATCTCTTGGGTGATTGTGTTCATCAGCGATTTTGGTAGGAAGCTCATTCTTAGTGTTAATTTTAGCATTGCGTGCTTTGTTGACACAGTTCCAGTAGCGACACTCCCTAGTTCTGGTTTACAGGCTGTACATGTAGCCATTTAGAACCAGAGTCTGTCTTCCTCTGCTATTCTCTATGAATCGTATATTGACTAGCGCATTTGCCATTTTAGAGGTTTATGATTACAAAAATAACAAAAAAATAGTTTTATTCTAGAATAAGTATGTATTTTCAACAGATGGAACAAGATAAATAACATTGAAATAATACACTGCACGTACAAGTTTATGTGTGTCTTTCATTTATTTTTTGAACAGTATAGAAAATACAGGTAAGTCTGAGGTGCGAAGAGATAATTGGGGATAATTGATATGTGTGAAAATAAAAGGTTGGGAAAGTGGGAACAAACCGAAACGCCCTGATGTAACTGAACAAAATGTTGAAAGAGGCTTAAATCACAAAACAATCGCTCAATGAATTAACCATATCCAACATGCAAACTCATTTCGACGCATTCGCTGCTGACGAGTTTATAAAATAGTGTGGGAAAATGAGGCATTGCTCGATTTGCCACAACGTTTCCAACTCGGTTCAATTAAAATACTGTTTTCTTTGAACTTCGCTAAGTGTGTTGTTTTTTTCCAAATACGTTTGCTACATATGTGTTGTATATGGTAAGGGGTTAAACGAATTACTACAATACATTATACAGAATCGAATGTATTAACCCTTTCCCTCATATAGACGCTTTCGGACGCCTCTGCAGCAGACTGCTTTTTGAAAACATAGTGACAAAAGAAGAAATTGCTCAAAACGAGCAATTTCTCCTTTTACCACAATGTTTTCCACTTTATGTCATAGGTTATCCATCCAATTATAGAGATTTTCTATTTTTTGACAAAATATGTTCAAAGTCGTCTGCTGCAGATTTGTCGTATGAGGGAAAAGGGTTAACTGACAATCGTTTTCATCAATGCGACTTCCACACGACTTCGTGTCTAATTCAAGCTGATAAAAGTGTGCACTTAACGCAATCAAGTCATTCCTTTATCGATCGCTGTTTAATAAATACTTCAGTTGGATCCCACACTGAAAACTTTTACAGCTCTTCAATTGAAAGTCATTAACCCGCCACATATAGAAAATAAAACGGATATTTCTAAGGAAATAAAAAATGATTGAAAAATCAAATAAAAAAACCCGTGGAAATTTTCCTGGCGGCATTGGTTCTAAATAAAATCAAACTCAAAACGTTTTTGCAAATATTTAAAAACAAGCCAAGAAAGAACACGTTCACTTACCACCTCCCTGTTACAGATCAATGTACTCAATGTACTGAAAGTCGCAATAATGCACTTTCCATACTAAATATAGTTTTATTCAAAATATCACCAGAAGGTCATAGACCCATGTGGTTAGTAAAGCATACAACAGTGAAACATACAAAATAATACAACAAAATAATGGTATATACAATTAATTACATATACACGGTTGTTTAGATGTACCTAACTACATACATATAAACATGCTTGTATGCAAGCAAGACACGAGATGCAAACTTAATTTACTATAAAAAACAAATAAAAAAACAAATAAAGAGATATAACACCCATTTAGATCAATCTTGTCCGAAACGAAAAGACAAGTTTGTCATTAGGTGTTCTTATACTGTACATGCAATGCAAAATTATGATTATAAAATTTATAATATAATAATTAATCTGTTTAAATTTACACTCAAATATAAACCATAACAATGAGCCGTCTTGCGAGAAAACCAACAGTATGAACCCTGCGTAATGTATCGACACAGATCAGCCTGCGCAGGCTAATCCGGGGCCGAAACATTCCGTCTGACGGTCTCAGGTGGATAGAGGTATAGAGTAATGATTCCTGAAACAGAAAAATCCACAGGAGGCGAACAATGTCTGTTCGGGTTCGCCTGCGCGGCATGCTTAGGCTGATCAGGTCGATACTTTACGCAGAGACCACAATGTTGGTTCTCTCGCGGGACGGCTAAAATAGCGTGCATATGATTGTTTCCGGAACATGTATCAGAGTAATCCGTTAAGTACAGGTAGTACACCCTGTTGTATATGGTTTCTGTCAACGTAATACCAGGGACGTAGATAAGAGGGATAAGTAACTAAATTATATACTAAAATATCACCCCTGCCAACATTTGTAGCAAGTAAAAATCAAGATCTATTCAAGATATGAAAATAAAAAAATAAAAATCTGGAAGTTTAAACATTCTTCTAATGCAGTAGATAAAAATATTTTAATATGCTACAGGTTTTGATAATAGGTTATCCTTATGAAAAATGTCAGTCTATCAATTTTTGGAAAACAATAATATAATTCAGAAATCCCAATATCTGTGTCTTTTAAACCAGTCATTGTTCAAAACACAAAGAAACTCCAGTTGTTCATTGTATCTCTAACTTTAGTTGAAATGTTTAGCTTTCAGAATATGTATGTTTTGTTTATGTGTCATATGTGACTTCAAAGTTTTATTTGCAACCAAATGTGACAATTTGGACAATTTTATTTCTATGTGTGATATTTTAACCAGACAACAGGTGTACAGGTGGAGTTGCCTATCCCTTTTATCTATGTCCCTGGTAATACCAAGCATACTTTGAATCAGTAATGACTTACGTTGATAAGTCGGTTCCAAACAGACGCTTTGTTGGACATCCAGAGCCCGTACGCTGAACGGATAGATTCAACACCGTTACAGACAGTTGAAACTACATACCCAATGCAGTTTGAGCCGAGACCATATAATTTATACTTTATGGCCAGGTAGCCCGGGGAGCATTCTATACATCGTCCAAATTGTACACAGTCTCAGTTGATTAACCCTTTCCCTCATATAGTCGCGTTCTGACGCCTCTGCAGCAGACGGCTTTTTGAAAACATAGTAACAAAAGAAGAAATTGCACAAAACGTGCAATATTTCTCCTTTTGTCACAATGTTTTCCACTTTTAGTCATAGGTTATCCATTCAATTATAGAGATTTACCATTATTTGACAAAATATGTTCAAAGTCGTCTGCTGCAGAATTGTCGTATGAGGGAAAGGGTTAAGACATTGTCACCTGCAAAACAACACTATAAACGTCAACTGATCTCTTGACAGCATGTTTTCAATATCAACTACATAATAAGAAAGTTATTCAAAAATGGCATACGTATTTGTTAAATGTTCAATAAAAACCTTGCACTACTTTATGTGCGCGAATCTTCTGACTGAGTTGACATCCGGTGAAATGTGCTCGATCGCAAAAGTCTGCTAATATACATGTACATAATGTAACATTGCATCACATTGTACATGTGAGTATGAACACTCATTGAAACTTCGAAGCAGATGAGTTTTAAAAAACAGTGTAGAACCAGATCATATTGGTCTGGTTACACAATGGTCGCAAACTATGAATGTCGAATTTTGAGAACATGCTGAGAGTATGAACACTCTTTGAAACTTTGAAGAAGATGAGTTTTAAAAAACAGTGTAGAACCAGATCACATTGGTCTGGTTACCCAATGGTCGCAAATTATGAATGTCGAATTTTGAGAACATGAACAATTACCCTTAACTAGAGCTCTGATATATGTTTCTGATGACCATCACACATTGGAGGCAATTTCCTTTTTAGTCCCCTACCGGCGTGCCGAAGGGGACTATTAGGTTTGCACTCCGTCCGTCAGTCCGTCCGTCAGTCAGTCAGTCCGGCAAATCAGTTTTCCGCATGCTTTGAGGTATTGAGCTGAAATTTTGTATATGCCTTTGTAATCATGTGTCACAGATCAAGTTCGCGTTTCCTGGGATTTCGTCAATTTTTTAATGAGTTATGCCCCTTTTTGGACTTAGAATATTCGTTTTCCGCATTTTTTTTCTACATGCTTTGAGGTATTGAGCTGAAATTTTGTATATGCCTCTGTAATCATGTGTCACAGATCAAGTTCGCGTTTCATGGGATTTCGTCAATTTTTTTATGAGTTATGCCCCTTTTTGGACTTAGTGCAAACCGGTAGGGGACTATGGTATTGCTTGCAATCCAGTTACTTGTTTTATACAGTTACTACACATCAATTGTAGAGAAGTCTGGTTTGAAAATATGGAATGGTATAGGGAATAGGGTTTTGTTGAGAAATAAGAGAGCTATTGTGGGAAAAGGACCAGTTTAATGTCCATTATCTGGTCCTCTGAGATATCGTCATTTTGAGTGCAGATGTGTATGGAATTCAGAAGTTAAAAGTGATTTATTGTTAACTGTTATTGAGGATTGTCTACTTTTGGAAAATCAGCGCAAAAAGTTAACAGTGATTTATTGTTAATTGTTATTTGGGATTGTCTACTTTTAGAGTCGGCGCAAAACGTTAACAGTGATCTATTGTTATTGAGGATTGTCTAGTTTTGTAAAATAGGCACAAAAGTAGTTTGAGGTGATGACTAGGATAGCAGGACTGCAGTGGGATAAGGGTAAATACCATAACCTACGATTACTGTTCTGCAGTGGGATAAGGGTTAATATCATAACCTACGATTGCTGTACTGCAGTGGGATACGGGTTAATATCATAACCTACGATTACTGTACTGCAGTGGGATAAGGGTTAATACCATAACCTACGATTAGGGTTAATATCATAACCTACGATTACTGTACTGCAGTGGGATAAGTGTAAATACCATAACCTACGATTACTGTACTGCAGTGGGATAAGGGTTAATATCATAACCTACGATTGCTGTACTGCAGTGGGATGAGGGTTAATATCATAACCTACGATTACTGTACTGCAGTGGGATAAGGGTCAATACCGTAACCAACGATTACTGTACTGCAGTGGGATAAGGGTTAATATCATAACCTACGATTGCTGTACTGCAGTGGGATAAGGGTTAATACCATAACCTACGATTACTGTACTGCAGTGGGATAAGGGTTAATATCATAACCTACGATTACTGTACTGCAGTGGGATAAGGGTTAATATCATAACCTGTGATTACTGTACTGCAGTGGGATAAGGGTTAATACCATAACCTACGATTACTGTACTGCAGTGGGATAAGGGTTAATATCATAACCTACGATTGCTGTACTGCAGTGGGATGAGGGTTAATATCATAACCTACGATTACTGTACTGCAGTGGGATAAGGGTTAATACCATAACCAACGATTACTGTACTGCAGTGGGATAAGGGTTAATATCATAACCTACGATTGCTGTACTGCAGTGGGATAAGGGTTAATATCATAACCTACGATTACTGTACTGCAGTGGGATAAGGGTTAATATCATAACCTACGATTGCTGTACTGCAGTGGGATAAGGGTTAATATCATAACCTACGATTGCTGTACTGCAGTGGGATAAGGGTTAATATCATAACCTACGATTACTGTACTGCAGTGGGATAAGGGTTAATATCATAACATACGATTACTGTACTGCAGTGGGATAAGGGTTAATATCATAACCTGTGATTACTGTACTGCAGTGGGATAAGGGTTAATACCATAACCTACGATTACTGTACTGTAGTGGGATAAGGGTTAATATCATAACCTGTGATTACTGTACTGCAGTGGGATAAGGGTTAATATCATAACCTGTGATTACTGTACTGCAGTGGGATAAGGGTTAATATCATAACCTACGATTACTGTTCTGCAGTGGGATAAGGGTTAATATCATAACCTACGATTGCTGTACTGCATTGGGATAAGGGTTAATACCATAACCTACGAGTACTGTACTGCAATGGGATAAGGGTTAATACCATAACCTACGAGTACTGTACTGCAATGGGATAAGGGTTAATACCATAACCTACGATTACTGTACTGCAGTGGGATAAGGGTTAATATCATAACCTACGATTGCTGTACTGCAGTGGGATAAGGGTTAATACCATAACCTACGATTGCTGTACTGCAGTGGCATAAGGGTTAATATCATAACCTACGATTGCTGTACTGCAGTGGGATAAGGGTTAATACCATAACCTACGATTGCTGTACTGCAGTGGGATAAGGGTTAATACCATAACATACGATTACTGTACTGCAGTGGGATAAGGGTTAATATCATAACATACGATTACTGTACTGCAGTGGGATAAGGGTTAATATCATAACCTACGATTACTGTACTGCAGTGGGATAAGGGTTAATATCATAACCTACGATTACTGTACTGCAGTGGGATAAGGGTTAATATCATAACCTACGATTACTGTTCTGCAGTGGGATAAGGGTTAATATCATAACCTACGATTGCTGTACTGCATTGGGATAAGGGTTAATACCATAACCTACGAGTACTGTACTGCAATGGGATAAGCGTTAATACCATAACCTACGAGTACTGTACTGCAATGGGATAAGGGTTAATACCATAACCTACGATTACTGTACTGCAGTGGGATAAGGGTTAATATCATAACCTACGATTGCTGTACTGCAGTGGCATAAGGGTTAATATCATAACCTACGATTGCTGTACTGCAGTGGGATAAGGGTTAATATCATAACCTACGATTGCTGTACTGCAGTGGGATAAGGGTTAATACCATAACATACGATTACTGTACTGCAGTGGGATAAGGGTTAATATCATAACCTACGATTACTGTACTGCAGTGGGATAAGGGTTAATATCATAACCTACGATTACTGTACTGCAGTGGGATAAGGGTTAATATCATAACCTGCGATTACTGTACTGCAGTGGGATAAGGGTTAATATCATAACCTACGATTACAGTACTGCATTGGGATAAGGGTTAATATCATAACCTACGATTACAGTACTGCATTGGGATAAGGGTTAATATCATAACCTGCGATTACTGTACTGCAGTGGGATAAGGGTTAATATCATAACCTACGATTACAGTACTGCATTGGGATAAGAGTTAATACCATAACCTACGATTGCTGTACTGCAGTGGGATAAGGGTTATTATCATAACCTATGATTGCTGTACTGCAGTGGGATAAGGCTTAATTTCATAACCTTCGATTACAGTACTGCATTGGGATAAGAGTTAATACCATAACCTACGAGTGCTGTACTGCAGTGGGATAAGGGTTAATATCATAACCCATGATTGCTGTACTGCAGTGGGATAAGGGTTAATATCATAACCTATGATTGCTGTACTGCAGTGCGATAAGAGTTAATACCATAACCTACGATTGCTGTACTGCAGTGGGATAAGGGTTACTACCATAACCTACCATTGGCGGTTTTCGCGTGACGGGGCGACTTATATGCAACCTTAACGTAACATGAGAGACATCGTGTCTCTTCAACTTGTATTACAGTTTTCTCTGAGATTACTTAGTGAATATTAGCAAGAATCAATACGTCGTACGATTGGCTGATATACGATTTGGTTTATTCAACCGCGATCACCTAGGTGGTGTATAGGACGAGCGTCCTTGTTTGCGGGATGTCTCTGGCTCGATCCCCCCGTAGTATACCAAATTCTTTAAAAATGAGTGTAATGGCTTGCCCTAATTGAAGCTCAGGAATGTTGGATTAGGATTACGACTGGATCGCTGGTTTAATGATACTTGAACCAGTATTACTGGTTACTTACCTAATCGACGTTATATAAATGGAACAGGTTGCAGGCGGCGTTAAACACCGTAGACACCAGGGGCGTAGCTTGGCAATAATCAATGTGTAGGCCGTCAACATTGTGGATTCTGCATAAAGTATCGACCCGGATCAGCCTAAGCATGCCACACAGGCGTACCCGGATATACACTTTTCGCCTCCTGTGGATTTTCTGTTTCAGGAATCGCTACTCTATATATCCCCCCTTAGACGGAATGTGTCGGCCGGATCAGTCTGCGCGGACAGCGCATGCTGATCTGGTCGATACATTACGCAGATGTGTATCGCTGCAGCTGCATTTTGGGGCATTTTTAGAGAAAATGTGTAGGCACGTGCCTACAATGCCTTAAGGGAGCTACGCCCCTGGAAGCAAACAATCAAATCATCAACCGCGTTTTGTTTATACGATAATTGTTCGTCGATGTTATTAACCCTTTACCAGTTGCAGCAGACGGCTCTTGGAAACATTTTGCCAAAAGAAGAACTGGCTAATAAAGAACAATTTAGCTTTTTGTCATAATGTTTTAACGTTATTTTATATTTTTATATTTCTATTAAGACCTTATCAATGCTGCAGATTTGCTGTTTACGTGAGCCGTCACGCGAGAAAACCAACATTATGGCCTATGCGTAATGTATCGATCCAGATCAGCCTGTGCAATCCGCGCAGACTGTTCCGGGTCGACACATTCCGTCTCAGGGGGATAGAGGTATAGACTAATTATTCCTGAAACAGAAAATGCACAGGAGGTGAAACGTGTCTATCCGGGTAAGCCTGCGCGGCATGCTTAGGCTGATCCTGTTCGATACTTTACGCAGATTCAATAATGTTGGTTTCATAGCGGGACGGCTCATATAGACTTTCCCATACCAGTGAATAACGTCGAACCAAAATGTAATCCCTCCGTAAGCAGTGTGTGTATACCACGTGACTTTGACGTCACAAATGCTACGGCGGACAGAAATATTTTACTTCGGTTTAGATGTAAAAATTAAGGTCACTTTTTTATTTCTTCGTCATTTTTAATGAAACATGGCGCAGTCTACGCCGCTAAGAGAGCCCTATCTCCGTTTTTTCAACGGAGTTTGATTAGTGGTTTAGTTTCTTCAAACACTTCGATGAACCTTTTCTCAAAATGTATTACTATCGCCGACAGCCGGAGCATTATCATAACTTGATTTTGAGAACAGGTTCGTCAACGTGTTCGAAAAAACTAGACCACCAATCAAACTCCTGTAAAAACCCGGAGACAGGACATTATAAGCGGCGTAGATTGCCCCATGTTTCATTAAAAAGGATGAAGGAAAAAAAAGGTTACCATTGTTTTTACATTCGTATCAAGAGCAATTATTGCTGTCTGACCATGCAAATATTACGTCAAAAGTCACGTGGTAAGTTTATAAGTTGAAACTTGATGGTATGTTGTTTATGCCGCTATTCTGTTATATGACGGCATTTACTGGGTAAGTTACCAGTATTTCTGGTCCATTTCTCCTGACACCAGCGAGTTCGTTGTTATGCTAACTCAACACACCTTGACGCCAGAGCGGGTAAGCCGTTGCTTCCTTTCTTTCTTTGGTCTTTGGTATGAACCGACCGACCATTGAAACAAAAACACTGCGTTATTAATAGTAACTTCCGGTTCTGATCTGGAAAATATGAGCGATCCACGACAACAAAATGTAAGGCATTTGATATATGTATATATTGATAAGTCAGCGCATCTATGTTAGTTGATCTGGTTCTTCCCTGTTCAATGATTTCAACTCTACCCAATAATCAAACTATCATTTATAGGAATTTTCTATATTTTGGCTTTGAGAGTTTCAAAGTCGTCTGCTGCAGATTTATTGTATGTGGGTAAGGTTTAATGTCCTTCAGCACCATCTAGTGCGTGATAGGCTTAACTCTTTCACTGCCGAATTTCACAAAGTCGACTATTCCATGATGAAAATTGGACCACTCCATTGATCGACCAACATGAACTTTGGTAAAATGTAATGGCTAAGTGGCAAACAGTACATATTTCAGGAGATACAGCTCGTTATAAGCTATCTCACATGAGTCTGCATTGTTTGCAAAAGCCTGTACTTGCCTGGAAGCAAAGGAGTTAACCAGACCAAATCATGTTGTCATATCTGCAGTAGGCCAGTAACGAACCTAGCGGGACTAAAGAAAAAGATAATCTTCACTTTTATTTAATAACACATTTTAAACACTTTAATCTAGAGAGATGTTCTACATGTTTTGCGAATAGGTATTCTGCTGCAGAATAGTTGTATACAGGTAAGGGTTAAATGATGACTTATCATACGTTTTATGCGATTGTCACTTAGCCCATGAACACAATACAAAGACAGACACTAATGGCTATTTGGTTGTAGATCAGCACGACCGCAGATGTATTTGGCGTAATTTGACCTGTAAGAGAAAGACTCTAGAAAAACTAACCTCAGCGTTATGATTCACGTGTTGAAAAAGACCTGCTTGCGCATTCGTACTAAGGATCCGAAATGGATACCTTTTTACAGAAGTTTCTGAAAACATTCTATGACAACAGATAATTCAAACCATGTTTAAAAGGTTGGTTCGTGACCATAACCTTTCTTAATACGATTCATGAATATTTGCATTCCTTGAGCGGTGAACAGGGAACACTGTTTATAAATCCAGTTGCCGATCGTTGTCTACATCGGTCGCGGAAGACTTGGTAGTAGTTGCTGCCCTCCTTTTCGACCAGGGTTGCGTGTTAGTATTACGACTGACTGACTTGGGTGCGGATAAATGGACCATTAGAAATGGTAACTTAGCCAGGAAACACCGTGATATAACTGAACAAGTGTTGAAAGCGGCGCAAAATACAAAACAATCAATCAAGTCTAGCGGATTCGTTGTCTGTGGGAAAATGTTAGAACTAAGCTGGACACGTGTGCAAGTGCTCGCAAATGTTGTTTAAAGTCGCATATACAAGGATATGTAGAATGCGGGTTTAAAAGTCCTACAAGAATTACCTAGAAGTGAGAGTTTGTCTCGGTTATGTAGTGCATGAGCGTCTGCCTAGGATGCAGGAGGTCGCAGGTTCAATCCCCGGCCGGATCATATCAAATACTTCAAAACTGGTGGTAATGGCTGCCTTCCTTGGCGCTCAGGTTTTTCGTGGTAAGCATTACGATCTACTCGCCGGTGTCAGGATAAATGTACCAGTATGTCTTATATCTTTCCCCGAAAACGCCGTGATATAACTGAAAACATGTTGAAAGTAGCATAATTCACAAAACATTCGACCTGGAGATAACTGTGTAAGTGTCGCGTGATTTTTAAATTGATTGCCTAGTCTAGATGAGCACTGCACGGATTCAAAAATGTCAAGATTCAAAAGGATTAACAGACAACTGTTTTATCGATACTCCGCCCTGTCTAATTAAAATCGATATTTATGTGTGCACTTGACGCAAAGATTCAATTCTAGTATTGATTGCGGACCTTGAAATTGCTCTAAAAACGTGAGCACTTTTTGTTATCAAGTCCATTGTAAATAATGTATAGAGCATTTCCCACATACAATACTCTTTGAAAACATCAAATCTATGAAAAACTCTCAATGCAATACAGTTGAACACATTCTGTGCAATTTCTCATTTTTGCCACAATGTTTCATAAGTCGTCTGCTGCAGAGGCGTCAGAGAGCGTCCGTACTAGGGAAAGGGTCAATGGTGTTTAATTTACGAATAGAAAGGAATGTGGTAAATGTAGATCGTGATTAGCCTGCACGAAATAATAGATCTACGTTGTCAGAAAAAGTTGTTTAAAAAGTCGCGTACATAAATATCCCACTTTATGGGAATCTTCACGAACAGGAGAGGATGTGCATGTTATCGCCATGTTCTGGTTCAATGATTTTTCCCAGAGTTATTGCCCTTTTCATTTCATTATAATATGACATAGGAAAGGTTTTGTCCTGACTATTTCTCAGCAAAAACTAACTTAAATTCAATGAAACTTTATGGGAAGCTTCACTAACAAGAGGAGATGTACATATTATCATAAAATTTTCAGTTCGATGATTTTTCTTAGAGTGATTGCCCTTTTAATTTCAATATAATATTACATCTGAAGTTTTGTCCGGCTATTTCTCAGCAATTACTGGCATTAATCAATGACACTTTATGGGAATCTTCACGAACAAGAGGGGATGTGCATGTTATCGCCATGTTCTGGTTCAATAAGTTTACACAGAGTTATTGCCCTTTTAATTTCTATATAATATTACAAAGGAAAATTTTGACCGGACTATTTCTCAGCAATTCAATGAAACTTTATCGAAAGCTTCACAAACAAGTGAATATGTGCATATTATCGCCATGTTCTGGTTCGATGATATTTTACAGAGTTATTGCCCTTTTAATTTCCTTATAATATGACAGGAAAGGTTTGTCCGGGCTATTTCTCAGCAACTGCTGGCTTTAATTCAATGAAACTTTATCAGAAGCTTCACAAACAAGTGAATATGTGCATGTTATAGCCATGTTCTGGTTCGATGATATTTTACAGAGTTATTGCCCTTTTAATTTCCTTATAATATGACATAGGAAAGGTTTGTCCGGTCTATTTCTCAGCAACTACTGGCTTGATTTCATTGAAACTTCATGGAAAACTTCACTAACAAGAGAAAATGTGCATATTATCACAGGTTCGAGTATATTTGACAGAGTAAATGCCCTTTTTAGTTCTATATAATATGACATAGGACAATTCTGTTCCACTTTTGTCCGGGCTATTTTTCAGCAACTCCTGACTTAACCCTTTCAGCGCCGAATTGTTTAAAGTAGACCCTTCCAAGTTCACACTCGGACGACTCTATTTTCATGTTATAGGATTTTTGAAATATTTTTATAACTCACAGCCAATTAATGCAGATTTCAGGGGAGACAGCTCGTTACGAGCTGACTCACCTGAATCTGTATTGTTTGCAAAAAGCTCAATATTGCCTTTGGCGCTGAAAGAGTTAAATTCAATGAAACTTTATGAACAGCTTAACATACAAGAGGTTCACGTTACCACCATGTTAAGGTCAGATTTCTCTTTTAATATCTGTATAATATGACGTAGGAACATTTTGTCCGGGCTATTTCTCAGCAACTACTTACTTTTTTAATGAAAGCTGTTTGTAATTCAGAGAACGCCGGAGTTCCTATTGTCACCACGTCGAATCGTTAATGAAATGATGTAGATTGTATTGATCGCTTTCCGAGGGAAATTTGCATCTTACCTTATATGATAAATCAAACCCGCCCACTGTCCGACAACGCTTTGATTTACCATTTTCCCATTTACACAACAATCTGCAGCAGACGACTATGAAAACATATAGGAAATAATACTATAAATATCTATATACAAGTATGCTAATTGAAAATGGATGCAAACACTTTGGCAAAAGGAGAACTTGCTCATGATCAACAGTTTCACCTTGTATTACAATGTTTACAAAAGTTGTGTGCTACAGATGCGTCCAAATGCTTTTGTATAAGGGAAACGGTTAACGGCTGTATTTTCGTGCATTTTCGACAACAGGGGAAATAAATCAGTGTGCGACGTCATGCAGTCTGTACAGGGTCTTCAATGTTCTTGGTGTACATATGTTTTTGAAGGCCCTGGAGAATGGTTATACCAATCATCACGAACCACGAATCACGTGACTCTGTTCTAATCTCCACGACATCGCATAACGTGTACATCCTTATGACAGTATCCAAGCATAACCACCATTCCCAATTCAATTCAATCCAATTATTTCATTGGCAAACATCAACACAACTTGTCTATGACCATTTTACAAGTGAACGAATATGGCTTAAATAAAAGTAAATAAAAATATACCAATACATTATGTCAGATAAATAATTAACAAGAAATAGTTTGTATATCAAATGGAAGATGTACATGTACACAATAAGAAAATGTAAGGGAAAAGCAACTTGCATCCTTACGGCATCGCGAATAGAATAACATTCCGAGATATATCTACATACATTTATTAATACTTCCTTTTTAACTTGATAGTTATTTGTTAAAATGTATGAATATTTGGCCATTGCTTATTGCCAAGATGATCTGTGTCTGATATCTGAATATGTTAGTTCAATGAGGGACAATAGTGATAATTATATTATCTCCCTTGTCAGATAAAGACCAAGGAAGACCAAATAGTTGGTAGGTCCTTTAAGTTGGAATCCTTTGTCTTTATCGCTATTTCGCAATGAGATATTGCAATTACTCTGTACACTTTAATCATAAATGTGTTAATTAAAGTGATGATTAAAAACAGAAAATTTACAAAGCAGTGTTTAAAGAAAACAAATGTGGAATTACTAATCAATCTCATAACAGTTGGCCAAGAAAATGCAATTATAAGTGCACCTTCCAGTGCAAAGAAACCAATGATAAAAACAGAGGAAACCAAATGATAGGACCTAGCTAGATGTAGAGAGTATTAAAGGGAGATAACTGACCGATGTCTCCAATTCGACCTTTTTAATGGGTTTTGACACATGTTACGTATACTTTCGTTCAACCTTGATACGGTTAACGAACCAAAGAGAATGTTGTCCTTTGAACTTTTCTGCGATTCATTAAACTAATTGCAGAGATAAGGACATAAAAAACATTTTAATTGAAAAAGTGCGTGACTCTATGATATTTGGCATCCACTGCAGTCTAATCCATCAACTGAAAAGTTAAATGATACAGCAGGGCCTACACCAAGGGAACGTTAATGTTTATTATTTCTACAACTCTGTCAGCGCCTGTTTCCCTAAAGTAGACTCTTCCACGTTCAATATTGGATGACCTCTTTTCTCATACAATAAGAATTTTGAAATATTTTGATAACTAAATGGCAAACAATGCTGATTTCAGGTAAGACAACTCGTTACGAACTGACTCACCTGAAGCTTTACATTTTTGCAAAAACCTCAATAATGGCATTGGCGCTGAAATGCTCATATCATCTGTTCATATGAAAACTGAATGTTCATACTACATGTATTTGATACGACTGTTCAGTAGTAACACTGGTATAAAATAAAAGGACGTGTTGAGTCTACCTTTAGTATATAGCTCACTGTCACTTTATCCCTTTGTGGTAAAGTCAATCCCCGGTCGATCCCTGGTATCTCAATTGGTAGGTAACAATGCAGACCGTCAGACCGGGGCTTGTGAGTTCGGACCACACCTCTTTCAGACGTTTGACAAAGGTCAATGCAACAAGCTGCATTCGTCCTTCCAACAACTGGCTAACAGCACAATGTGGATAACAACAACCAGTAGCCTGGAAAAACTTGTATATGGAGAACTGATGTGAGAATGTCCGGGAACACGTGGGCATGTGAACTAACCGGTGTGGTATGACTAAAACGTTGACAGCTTAATTAGCAATCAATCAACACTTCATGACTAACAATTGATGCGTCTATGAGAATAACCGTTAATTTATTGATGTCTGATGCATCGCCATATTATTCTTAGAATTGCCTTTGAGCGTATATACAATACAATACAATACATGTTATTACATTCAGGCATATTTGCCTATAGTAAAAAACAAACAATTATGTACAATTAGCAAAACGTAATCCCTTTACGAGAAGCAAAAATAAATAAATAATGAATATGAACTAATTGTTCCGCTATATATATATATATACGAAACACAAAAAGATAATCGGGTTGTCTCGGTCAGAAAATAGTCCCAACATGTAATACTTAATAAACTGTTAACTAATCACAAAACACATATTTTTATGATCGTTAATGGTCTCTTTAACTCGCCCATCTATCGTGAACGTTTGACTTTACCGGATAAAGTGAAGGCCGTCTCGTGAGAAAGTCAACATTGTGGATTCTGCATAAAGTATCGACCCGGATCAGCCTAAGCATGCCACACAGGCGTATCCGGATATACACTTTTCGCCTCCTGTGGATTTTCTGTTTCAGGAATCACTACTTTATCTTTCCCCCCTTAGACGGAATGTGTCGGCCGGATCAGTCTGCGCGGACAGCGTAGGCTGATCTGGTCGATACATTCCGCTAATCTGTATCGCCGCAGCTGCATTTTTAGAAAATAATATGTAGGCACGCGCCTACAGTGCCTAAAGGGCCTGTCGATCAGTTGTGTCCTATGAAAGCTCTTGTCATAATAAGTGATAGTTATTCATGTATTATGTAGTTACATATCTAGCCTTTGACACGAGTCGTTTGTTAGTATTCGCCTTCGAGATAAGATGTCACCTCAGTGGTGGATTGCTACAGATTTAGCCTCGGTTTCTGGAATAGCTGATTCGAATCCCCCTCCATGGCGCTCGGCTTTTTTGGATTGGCATTCGGACTGTCTCGTCACTGGTGTCAGGATAAATGGTCCAATGGTACTGGTAAACTACATAGGAAACGCCGTGATATAAATGAAACAGTGTTCAAAGCACCGTAGCCGAGCCCCGGTAGCTTAGTCGGTAGCGACGCGGACTGTCAATCCAGGGGTTGTGAGTTCGAATCCCGGCTCGGCCAACTTTCTTTCCGACGATTGACAAAAGTCTATGCGACATGCGTCATTCGTCTTCCACCAATGGGCTAAGTCTATGTGGAAAAGCAGCAAGTTGCTTGGGAAGGTTGTTGTGTGGAGTACTGGTGTGAGAAAATCAGGAAACGCATGAGTAGGTGAACTGGCCGCCGAGATATAAATGAGAAGTTGTTAAAAACGGCGTTAAACCCAATCAATCAATCAATCAATCAATCAATCAAATCACCGTAATACAACAATAAACAAAAATACTTCAATATACGTACATAGAAGTTTTTTGGGTCTGCTTTTATATGAGATTGAGGCACAGGCAGATCATATTAATTTTCAAAAACCTAAATAAGATCGAGCAAAATGAAATGAAAGCACAGACTTGTAATTCTGACCGACTTATCGATTGTTACCTATTAATTCTGACCTCCATATTAAATTACAATTTGTATAACACGGTAGATCCTCGATGGAATGCAGTGTTTCAATTTACATTTAGCACGGCAAACAAAAGATTCACGAGTCAGCGAACATTATTGAAAGTTACCAGGTCACGGGAAAACGGATCGTCGATGGCCAGCATTATCAGATCTAGATAAGGTGAGTTTTGTACGTTCTTAAATCCTTAAACCCTCTAATCCCAAATTTTGGGTACTCAAAAGAATCGTCTCGTTGAGACGATCCTTTTGAGAACCCACATCATAGGGTTTGGTTGGATGATAATGATATGAGAGATATTGTGGGTAAAAGAGCTGTATGTGGACCTCTGATTATGTCATTATGTCCGTGCATTAGGTCAGTGCGACAACTGGATCTAAACCGCTCGCTATCTTCGAGGCATGTAAAGACTATAAGAACCTCTGCAAAGGTACAAGTTTCGCTTTTGTGCATCAGAAGTCTGATCAAGATCTACACTTTTCACATATCACTTACACAAGCTTATTAGACAAGTATGTCAACTTCAGATAAGACATAACAGGTGGACATGCTGATAATAGCCCATGCAGTTTCGTATGCACTGGCTCCTATATATAGGATCGGAGTTCAAGAAATTTGTTATTAAGCGGGCTTAGTAACATATTTCTTTGACGAGTTAAATAAAACTTTATGAAATGACAATGAATGTCAGATTCTTTCTATCACATGGCGAAACAGAAAAACAAAATAGGGTTTTCCAAAGCTATTTTAATTTCGTCAGTAAACCGTATAACAATGCCGCCAATAGTTATGCCGAGGTCGTACGCGGTCAGAAAAAGATCCGAACATGTAATACTTAATCAACTCAATCAGAACTGTGTAGATGTCACCCTCCGTAGAACTTTTATGACCGGTAATGGTCCCTTTACTTCGTCCATCTATCGTGACGTTTGAGTTTACCGGATACACGTTCTCAGCCATTTTGTAAACATTCGCGGATGAATAAGAAAATATTGATTTGGTCATGTTATATTACACACGTTAATTTTGTTGTTAAACTAATATTACGTTTGGAGTTTTTATAAGCATTGTTAAGTAATATGTAAAACAACTTTCCGGATATTGCTCATATTGCAATGTGCGTATATATAAATTGAGATTAGAAAAAGTAAAAAGAGAACCACTAAAATTATAAGAGCCGTTACACGAGAAAACTAACAATATGAACGCTGCGTAATGTATTGATCAAGATCAGCCTACACTTTCCGTCTCAGGGGGATAGAAGTATAGAGTAACGATTCATGAACCAGAAAATCAACAGGAGGCGAAAAGTGTCTGTCCGGGTTAGTCTGTACCACATGCTTAGACTGGTCCGGATTGATAATTTACGCAGATTCTACAATGTTGATTTTCTCAGTGAACGGCTCATATGTATATTCAAACTGTAGAAAATGTGGTTAGCTTTATAATCCCCGGAAGTAGGTTTTGTCGGGTCTTGGTTCAACTAAGCTACAGTCCATTTATTTTCCCATTATTCCAAAACAATGGGCAATGATTTTATTTCCGGCTGAATCATAGTTATTCATCTTTCATTTAATTGTGTGTCCGCCTTATGAGTTGAAGCGACGGTTGCTATTTTCACTTTGGATAAATTTATTACTTTTTTTGGTTTAACGCCGTTTTCAACAATTTCTCAGTCATATCACGGCGGCCACATAATGTGTTGCCTGGCTTCTTTTACACCATTACCCGGCACAACAATATTTCCAATCAACTGACTGATTTTTGACACAAATTATAACCCATTGGTGGAAGTTTCGTTTTTGATATTCCACCTCTAGAACATAGATTCAAAGGATTTATAACATAAAGGAAATAATAAAAAAAAAAGTTTATGATTGACCCACTTCATGCTGGGAACTCTGAACTGAAGAAAGCCTAGAACAACTTTGTATTTTCTAAGTTCGTGAGGCTAAGCATTATACAAAACGACTCTATCTACTAAATGAAAGATACATTTAGACATCAGAAAATACTTAAACACTTCTCAGTTGACTTCTAAGACAAAGTCACGCGAGTAAATAGCGAGATTAATCAGGTCAGGACGATCACGTCAGTTGGAATGATCGGCGAAATAACATTCACCGATAGATCAACACACTTATTCTAAGAATGTTTATCAGTATCATCCTGTACAATGGGGTTGTCTAGTCTTGGTCTACACTGCTCTTAATCTGATTAACAACCAGACCAAAATACTACGCTATACGTTATCACTTTCGCTGCCAAAGACAATTCAATGCTTTTGAAAACAATGCAGAATCAGGTGAGACACATCATATCGGTCTGTCTCACCTGAAATCTGCATTTTTTGCCATTTGGACATTACAATTCCCATTGGACGAATGATGGAGAGGTCCAATTTTTAACATGGAAGAGTCGACTCTGTAAAATACGGTCGTGAAAGAGTTAAATGTATACGACCGAGTTAAGTTTAGATCGGGTTTTAACCCTTTTCCTCATACGACAATTCTGCAGCAGACGACTTTGAACATATTTTGTAAAGAAATAGGAAATCTCTATAATTGAACGGATAACCTAAGACTTGAAGTGGAAAACATTGTGGCAAAAGGAGAAATTGCTCGTTTTGAGCAATTTCTTCTTTTGTCACTATGTTTTCAAAAAAGCGTCTGCTGCAGAGGCGTCAAAAAGCGTCTATATGAGGAAAAGGGTTAATGAGATCGCATTTTTCCCTTCTCACATAATTGAGCCGTCACGCGAGAAAAAAAACCATTATGGCATCTGCGTAGTGTATGGACCCAGATCAGCCTAAGACCGGATAGACACTTTTCGCCTCCTGTGCACGTTCTGTTTCAGGAATCATTTATCTATACCTCTATCCCCCAGAGACGGAATGTGTCGGCCCTGATCAGTCTGCGCGGACTGCGCAGGCTGATCTGAATCGATACATTACGCAGAGGCCATAATGTTGGTTTTCTCGCGGGACGGCTGATTCGTTTTAAGCCAACAACAGCTCACCAATGCACAAGATTTTGTTCAAAATGGATGTTAATATTACACTCTGTGCTGTTTTAGATCTCCGGTACTAAGCAACTATGGGCGTTGTCTGGAGTGCTCCTAATTGGTGCTGTCAGAGATCCCATTCACAAGTGCAGACACATTATGAGCACTTTCTCCTTTTGTTTTAATGTTTTCAAAAGTCGTCTGCTTCAGAGGCGTCAGAAAGCGTCTATATGTGGGAAAAGGGTTAAACACTTAAAGTACAATATGTCAGTTTGTTTGTTTGTTTGTTTTATTGGGGTTTTACGCCGCTTTCAACATTAGTTCAGTTATATCACGGCGACAGTTCACTTATTCATGATCCCTGGGTAAACACACCTGGCTAGAAAATGTGCCTTGCCCAAGGGCAACAATATGTCAGTGTTTTATTCTGAAGGTAATGCTTTTAATTATGAAGCAATTCAATTCAATCTCTTTATTTACATATAACATGTTACAGGTTGTTGCAAGAACATTAACATTTGTTAGGTTATACATATAGTATAGTTTAAATAAATGTCATTTCATTTGTGAAAAGTGTAATTAGTTTAGTAAAACTAAGATTAGTTATTATGTGAATTTAAAAAAAATGCACCTTATTCGGATTTCTATCCGTCTATTTTAGAATCACGTTTTGTATTGGCCAAATCTATATATATTTACTAAGTTTTCGTAATATACTAATTCTATCATTTGGCAATAATTGGTTAAATTTATATAGCGATGGCCAAGTATGATACTAATAATAAAACCATAATCGAACTTGTGTTTAATCAATATAATTAGAAGTCAAAATGAAAAAAAAATGAAAAAAGATTAAATCAATAAATTAATTGTCATATAGTTTGCTTTTCCTTTTTCACACTGTTTATTATTTGTTTAAATGTCTGCCAGAAAGGCGTGGAAAAAAAACACCGGGGAACAACAAACTCTGGAAAAAGGCAAAGCCATCATCTCCCGTGATAAATAACGCTGGAATTTCTTCAGGCAGTCCGTGTATCATCTATTATGCATAGACCATCACATTGATCCGTCGCTAAAACAAGCCGTAACCATCTTTTAGACAAACGACAATAACCCTATAGCTGTCAAACCGGCGGAACTGTCGATAATCAGCTGTTTTTTTCTTTCTAAAACATGTATAAGACATCCTAAACCAATGTTGTTGGTACTCAAAAGAATCGACTCGGTTTAAACGATTCTTTTGAGTACCCACGACAAAAAGTTTAATTGAATAATATGATTGAAATTATTGGACAAATACCTATTAACCCTTCCCCTAATATAGGCACTTTCTGACGCCTTTGCAGCAAACGGCTTTTTGAAAACATGGCGACAAAAGAAGAAATTGCTCAAAACGAGCAATTTCCATTTTTGTCACCATGTTTTCAACTCTATTCAATGATTGTACTTTGAGTTTCCTATTGTTAACGGTAATGTTTTCAAAGTCGTCTGCTGCAGATTTGTTGTATGTGGTAAAGGGTTAAGCCCCCAGTTATCAAGGTCTCCAGTCGATAGCCTTATTGCATTGCGATGTTGGTACACTTCATTTCCTGCACGGTGTCCCCCGAGAACTGGAACAGCAATGGTTTGAACGAACACATGTGTCATGCCGTCTGCTTATAAGATAAGATAAGATAAGAGATTGTTTATTAAATTGACATGTGTGAAACATATATTGATTAGCAATATAATATAAAAAACAGAAAATGACCACACCCGGCCCTTTGGGCCTATAAGTCACCGTTATTGGTATACATATACATTGTATACATATTTACATATTATGATATCAAGTCACATGGTATATTGCTATACATAAACTGCGATTGTGCTGTCTTTTGTCCGATGTTTTTAAAAAATTGTTGAGTGTGGACACTTTGAAAACGCTGTTTAATGGAATCAAACCTATATGTAAAACCAACAACTACAGTCAACTAAATAAGAATGTTTCTGACGATCAGACAGACGGCGACCCTAAGTGGCACCTTGACACGGCAGGCGAAACAACAATTGATATCTAACAACATAATTAAAAGAAGAATACCAAACGCCTATATCTCATTCTGTAACGAGGAGAGCTATCAATCTCCAGGGGTCGTGATCTCGAACCCGGGCTCAGACATTGACACATTTCGACGATTGACAAAGGTCATTCTGATTAGCGTCATTGTTGTTTCACCTATTGGTTAAAACGTATACGGGAGGGTGACCAGTTACCTGGGAAATATAGAAAATATCTACAAATGAAACTATATTTACTGACTAGAGTTGAATACATTGCGACAAAAGGAGAAATCGCTCATTGTGTCAGCTTTTGACACCAAAAGGCACCTGCTGCAGATGCATCGAATAAGTCTACAAGTAGGAAAGGGCTAATGGGAAAGAAGAAATTTGACTGCTGAAGACAGGTGACTTTTTAATCAACACAAGTCAAATTCTATAATGTGTTTCAATATCCAATTGGACGATTATCTTGTAATATCTCGACCCGGATGAGCCTGCGCAGTCCGTGCAGTCATAATCCGGGCGACACATTCCGTCTCAGGTGGATAGAGGTATAGAGAAATTATTCCTGAAAAAGAAAATCTACAAGAGGTGAAAAGTGTCTGTCCGGGTTAGCCTGCGCGGCATGCTTAGGCTGATCCGGGTCGATACTTTACGCAGAGTCCTTAATGGTAGTCTTCTCGCGGGGTGGCTCATATATGGTTCATGTTCGGTACTCAATTCATACTTTTTCTTGAATTCGTTGTTTTAACATTTTAGGATATTTATAAAAGAACAGAATAATGGCAATACAGTTTAAACTACACGTATGGTCTGATTTCCCTTGGTAAACCGTGTTGGATGTTGACGGATTGGCATGATAACGAGCTCTTGTCTCGATTGGGTTGAAGCACTGCATTTTGTGGACACTGACAAAGAAACGTTTTTCGCACCAACTCAGTATACATGTTCGTGTCTTTCCGTGAAAAACGAAAACGTTTCGGTGGAACGAAGTGAGTTTCCGAAGTCGTATATCGTGTCTTGAGCGAACTCCTGGCTCCAAAACTATAACATGTTTAATATGATTGGTCAAAAGCAAATTCATTCCCGAAACTAATCAAGTAGTCGTCTTGGTTGGAGCCTAGATATCCTATCTGTGCATTGCGAGACTGATCCAGGCAGACACATACCGTCTCAGGGGGACAAAGGGGTAGAGTAATGATTCCTGAAACAGAAAATCCACAGGAGGCGACAAGAGGCTAATCCGGGTCGATGCTTTACGCAATGTCCACAATGTTGGTTTTCTCGCGAGACGGCTATAATATTTGAGACACGATATTGGAAATGGATTGCAGTGTTTAACACGGTTTTTTTCTCAAATTATTTTAGTTTTATCACGGGGATTTTCACTTATTCGTCCAAGGGTTATCAATCCAGTACAGGGCGATACAATGTTCCATTGCTAACGGGCACTCACCCATGACCGCCGCTACTTTTGATCGAGCCATGGACCAAATCCAAATCCCTTCCGTTAACCACTCGACCACCGCGAATTCTATCGGATATAGAGATGTGTTTCATCCCCGTTCAGTAACACATGAAGGGATGAGAAAATGAAGTAATACACTTCTAGTTGTCTGTACCAGATGTCGTCTCTGTCATCTGTCCGTCTTTCAGTATGTCCGTCTCGCGTACACTAACTGACATATTGGCAGGGAACATTCGAACACTCTTTTACTTCGGAATGTGTATATTTGGCTCTCCTTAATATAAGCGGACAGTGATAGATCCTGTAAGACTGTGCGAATTATTGGACAGAGGACTTGATCTTTCCCCCACAGTATCTCTATTACCACCTAACCAAACCTTGAGACGATTCTTTTGAGTACCAACAGTATAAGGTTTGAGTGTCTTGAGGATTTGTTAACAATGCTCATTATCTAGAGCTCTCTCTCTGATTTGTCACTGTTCGGAGATATGATAAGATCACGTTTTGTCGTGCATGGTTTATTTTCAAATCTCTTTGACTAATGCTGTGAACATAGACCATTTTTAAAACTAGGACTCATGCACTAGACACAATAGTAGTTCTTGTAATTACTGTAAATATGCATCAATGGATGAATACCTTCTTTACGACGTAGCTCATTGATTTGCCGAAAATTGGAAGCGATACATCATTTAAAGACACAGTCACAGCTGAAATACGAGAGTGCTGTGCCGGTAAATTATACATTTAGTGACAAACAAAATGAATCGAGAGCGGTGCGTAATAATAGCCCTCGAATGAAAATTACCCCCAGTAAGACATCGGTTCGCAGATGGGCACATCGTTTCTGGAATATTAGCTTGAATTGAAAATGGCCAATGGATTTTGTTTGGTTATCTAAGCGAAGCCGAGTAGGGCATGATATATGGTCGTATTGGGGCTGTATTGCCTTTTAGTCTGATTAACTTACGCTACAGATAATTAGCATGGGCCACCATACCGACTATATACGTTTTTATGTGTTTGCTTGATGTTTTGATCACTTAACTCTTTCAGCGCCGATTTTTTTAAAGTAGACTGTTCCATGTTCAAAATCGGGCGTCTCCATTTCTCATGTAAGACAATTTTGTACTATTTTGAGAACTAAAAGGCAAACAATGCTGATTTCAGGTGAGATAGCTCGTTACGAGCTGACTCACCTGAATCAGTATTGTTTGCAAAAACCTCAATATTGCCTTTGGCGCTGAAAGAGTTAAGTCCGTTCGACCCCTATATTCCTTTCGGGGCTATGTCCAGCAACTACTTTCAGCAATTCAATAAGTGATATTGGACACTTGAACACACACATCAAATGCACATATCAGCAGCTTGTTCTGAATCGACAGTATTCTCTAGTCTGTAGTTCCTTCCCCTTAAACTATGTTATCGGGTCAGGCACACGCGAATAATATCGGCGCTCAATGATTATACTATGGAAACCTTACTTATTTACATTCCGGATTACCATATAATACTTGTCCGTATGATTTCTGTTAATGCGAAGAAAATAATGTGTTATCTCATTTTTCGTAAACTCGTAGGCGTCTGGTTATAATTCGGACATTCGTCTTCTGTAATAATTTGCCACAATTTGGTTTTATTTTATTGTTGAATGCTATTTTTTTTTTGATAACTGTTAATCTGATTTATGATCTTAAACATTTTATTTAATTCATGTATGCATTTTCCTCCCGATATAATCACAGGGAACAGGATGGAGAGTAAAAAATACCCCACCATATATATACTATAACGGGTTTAAAAATGAAGTCATATGGACTGCTAGCTATTCTTATTTTTGTTTAGTTTAAACGCATTTATTTTACATCGATTGCGAAACAAGCTTTCAGCTTATATTAATCATGCTCGATGTCTGCTTCCTGGAGACTCAACCTTACTCTTTCCTTCTTTGGCGTTTGGAATTGGCCGCTTCCTTACAATAAGTTTGATATTGCCATTGCTGGACCTGCTAATCTGACAGTTTTTCGTCAAGAGACTAGTTATGATTCGTTTTTGTTCAGATGTTGTCACGAAATGGATGCTGGTAGTGCTAATAGTCCAAAATTCTGATCTCGGAATGCGATTGTATATTTTGACTGTTCATATCCACCCGCAATATTTAACATGGTAATATTGAGAGTAATAGTGCTAATACCAGGCATTTGAAAACTTATCTCAATAGAGACAATTTTCGGAAATACGGTCGAAAGTCATCTCCCCTTTCCAGTTTACAATATGCTTTATCGATCACTTAATAGTATTGTATTGATGACCGTTTGTTTGTGGCTGACCTAACGATTAATTAAAGGACAGTTTGTTTCTTTTAAAAGAACTTTGATGTCTTATACACGACTTATATCAAAACCCAGAAGCAAGTGAATATTGATTGATTATGAATGTATACGTTTAACCGATAAACCGGTTACAAAATTACACGATTAACCGGTTAGTAATATCGGTAACCGTTGACATCCTTAAGGACTTAATACTTTTTCTTTTTACTTAAACTATCAGAAGTAAATGCATCATTCAGTTCTCTGCTCTGTAATATATCTTCAGGATGACTGAAGACATGGCTCACGTCTAAGTATGTATATGTCATAGACCCTACACAAATTTGTGGTCATGCACCAACATGTATGTACTTGCTGGTTATAGTATAGCGTTTAGAGAAGCGATAATAACAACTAGGCAACTAAGATCAATGAATGGCAATACTTCATATATCAAGTATTTTCCATATCCAGTGGGTAGTGAACAGACAGTCTTTACCATCAATTAAAGTTGATATCACCTTTTCCTGTAAGCCTTCAAAGTTTTAATATATATTTTGAAAACCGTGTTATACTCTTATACTTCTCATCCCCGGTAGCTCACTCAATGAACCTAAGCTCGACCAACATTATTTCCGACGTTCGACAAAAGTCATTGTGACAAGCGTCATTCGTCTTTCATCAATAGGCTAACAGTATATGTAAAGCAGCCGGTTGCTTGGAAAGTCTATTGTGTGGAGTTCTGGTGTAAGAAAGCCATGAAACATAAAAGTAGGTGAACTGGCCGCCGTGATATGATTGATTTGTTTGTAAACGGCGCGTAACTCCAACCAATCAAGGTTCTCTGATAATGCCGCAGTCCTGGATATAATATGTATGCAAGGTTCTCTGATAATGCCGCAGTCCTGGATATAATATGTATGCAAGGTTCTCTGATAATGCCGCAGTCCTGGATATAATATGTATGCAAGGTTCTCTGATAATGCCGCAGTCCTGGATATAATATGTATGCAAGGTTCTCTGATAATGCCGCAGTCCTGGATATAATATGTATGCAAGGTTCTCTGATAATGCCGCAGTCCTGGATATAATATGTATGCAAGGTTCTCTGATAATGCCGCAGTCCTGGATATAATATGTATGCAAGGTTCTCTGATAATGCCGCAGTCCTGGATATAATATGTATGCAAGGTTCTCTGATAATGCCGCAGTCCTGGATATAATATGTATGCAAGGTTCTCTGATAATGCCGCAGTCCTGGATATAATATGTATGCAAGGTTCTCTGATAATGCCGCAGTCCTGGATATAATATGTATGCAAGGTTCTCTGATAATGCCGCAGTCCTGGATATAATATGTATGCAAGGTTCTCTGATAATGCCGCAGTCCTGGATATAATATGTATGCAAGGTTCTCTGATAATGCCGCAGTCCTGGATATAATATGTATGCAAGGTTCTCTGATAATGCCGCAGTCCTGGATATAATATGTATGCAAGGTTCTCTGATAATGCCGCAGTCCTGGATATAATATGTATGCAAGGTTCTCTGATAATGCCGCAGTCCTGGATATAATATGTATGCAAGGTTCTCTGATAATGCCGCAGTCCTGGATATAATATGTATGCAAGGTTCTCTGATAATGCCGCAGTCCTGGATATAATATGTATGCAAACCAAATAAAAGAGATATAGTTATTGTAAGACTGACATTAAAATTGTACGTTATATCTGGTCCCCATTTGTGCTAAGAAATCGATGTATAGCTCATAACTGGATTTAGGTTACAAAACATGTTCTAAGCAAAGAGCAGAACTCTACATAAAGGGCATGTTCATGTTCTTATATCCGTATAATGTTTTGACACTCAACTCCTATGTTGTGGTTAATCAGTGAGACGACTCTCTAGGGTTTGTTTAAGTAATGCGACATATATTGTCGGGAAAATACCAGATACCTTCACCTTATCTAGTCATCTGACGAAGTATTACCTGCTCATTGCAGGGGTATCATTGGATGCCAAAATCATTAATACCAAACTCGTTGTTGCCAGCTTCGGACAAACCAGCCACGGACCGTATATAATTATGTATGTAGGGTCCTAACAAACTAATCACTAGACATTCATACATTTTAGTTTTTACTCCAATGTAAATAAGTAATTTTTTATTTTAAAGAGCAATGAATATTGTAATGGTCCTATACTATTCTGTATATATCTTACACGTCCGAAAAGTATACGTGTCGAAAACATGTATTATTACTGTACTATATATTTTTCTGGACTAGCCAAATATGATCACGAAAAAGGGGTTTTGCAGTGAAATATGCACACATAAAATGAAATGTGGCTATAATGATATTGTAAACCATTCCCACATTATCACGTAGTGTGTTGCCTCTGCAGTTAACGATGTTTGCCAAAATGATGAGCTCCTATTGCTCCGATGCTTTCGACTCTCTTGGATTAGTGTGTGTCCATTAGTAGTGACATTCCATATTTTTTCCGGACGAATTATAAGGTAGTTTGTCACAAATTTGTATTTACTTAATCGCTGATGTCAGGGTGATTGGACCAGCAATACTTGTTTATTGAGGTTCAACTATTGTATTTAAATATTTTAGCCAACAGCCCATAATATAAACAGTACATATATAGTTTTGCCCCCACAAAATAAAATTATTTGTATGGTAACTTACCCGGAAACGCCGTGATATAACTGAAATCGTGTCGTAAGAGGCGTCAAACGACATTATAAACAAACAAATCGTCGGAGCATGCATTGATCACATATGAGTCGAGTCTAGCGATTGTGATTTTAAGGAAACTCCGCGTTTATAGTCACATTGGCTCAAACTATTGGGGTTACACTTCCAGTTTCTCGGCAGGTCGGGCATTCGTGTATGCTTAAGCGAAAGTTCTGCGAACGATTTAGACTATATTTATATTATGTGGATGCACAGGGTCGCCCGTGGCTTCACTGTGCGCAGATGTAGTACATTTATTAAGACCCCAAAATCGCTAGGCGCTGTTCATATACAATAAGGTCAATGTTCGTGTGACGTGGGTCAACTGAAATCGATTAACAATATGATCAACCGATATAATTAAGGAAACATCCGAAATTCCGATAGTTAGTTAAGGTCTCATGCAATCGATTGCATGTGAACATCATGCTTCATTCTTTTAATTGTGATTTCAGTGTACATGTATCTAGACAGCTCGTTCTAACAAGAAGACTTATACTATTCCAAAGTTTATCACTAATAGCGATGCCACGCCTTAGAGAGAAAGAGAGACTCCGGGCATGTCATATGTGATAAGGTCAATGTTCGTGTGACGCGGATCAACTGAAATCGATTAACAATACGAACAACCAATATAATTAAAGAAACATCAGTCAAACTGTTCCAATAGATATCAATTAACCTTACGTCTTTGAATAATGCATGTGATATGAGATTAACAGCGCATGTCTATGATTATTGGTACATGCAATGTGCCTAATCCATCCCCTTCTAGAGAAGATATTGAAATCACGGTGAATGGAAGACAATTAGTTTTTTAATCATTGAGCAGGAATAATAATTAAAAATAGTTTATTGAATATTGGAGTGTTTGTTCAAATAGGCATATATTTGTGTTTTATCAGTTAATCTCGTTTACATTGTGTTCCTTCAGTAAAGTAAATTCAATCAGTCATAATATCCTTCTATTTCTATTGATTGATTGATTGGGGTTTAACGCCGATTTTTAACAATTTCTCAGTTATATCACGACGGCCAGTTTTCTCACACCAGTACTCCACACAACAATCTTCCCAAGCAACTGGCTGCTTTTCCACATAGACTTAGCCCGGTGGTGGAAGACGAATGACGCATGTCGTATTGACTTTTGTCAATCGTCGGAAAGAAAGTTGGACGAGTCGGGATTCGAACTCACAACCCCTGGAATGACAGCTCGCGTCGCTACCGACTGAGCTACCGGGGCTCGGCTTCTATTTCTATACTATATATATTGCATTGCCGAAGCTTTACAATGTATAATTATACCCAGTCAAAAGATAAAGTGTGCATGAATCTTTCTCCTGTAACTTTGTAGCCAGTCAATACATTGACAGATCAGAATAAATACACGTATACCAATCAGTTGCACGCAATTCAGGTAATTTTGACTTTTTCATTGTCCTATAAATATAGGTAAGGTCTCATGCGCGTGGACATATTGCTCCATTTTTTATTAATTGTGATTTAAATGTACAAATCTCTAAAAGGTTAGTTCTAATAATAAAACAATAAAACACATACAATTTCAAAGTGTATAACGAATAGCGATGCCACGCCTTCGAAAGATAGAGAGACTCCAGACGCTACTACTGCTGGCTTCCGGAAATTCCAAAATAATTGTAAGGTCTCATACAATCTTTTGCACGTGAACATTATGCTCCATTTTTTTAAATTGTGAGTTCAATGTATAAGTATCGAGAAAGTTCGGTATGACAGGAAACACACACACTATTCCAAAGATGTTCACGAATAACGATACCATGCCTTCGAAAGACAGAGAGAATCCAGGCGCTAGTAGTGCTGGCGTCTGGAAATCACGTTGATGGCGATGCACGGCAGGTAGGGATGAAACAACCGAGTGTCGGTCTTCTTGCGGTTTATTTGGGAAATTGTAATAAAGCAAACTGAACTGAAAATTATATTCAGCTACACTCGTTCCTTCATATGTCTTAATTTACTCTCACAAATAAAAACAACATTTATTCCTGTGAAAGTTCCGAAAATGGTGTCAATCCGTCGCCATTTTAAAAATTTGCATTCAAGGGAGACAATCACTCGCCGGGGTTAATAACAGGTGGTACCGATGTTTCAAATGTCAACATGATTGTTTGATTTCATGTGAACATGATTATCATATTAAAATATGTACCTAACCTTCAATTGAATGAGAATGCTAATTTAGTAACTGTTTCTAACTAAGAACGTATGTAGATGACATTTTCAGAATACTTTGGTTTGAATTTCTTTTTGGCATATTTTATTCAAATTTTCCAAATAATGAAAAATGTCATTGTTATTTCTTTAATCCTTATAATAGCGTCCATACTTGTTGAAATAAAATATATGATTTAGAAGTTAAAAAATATAATTTATTTTAAATAATATAAACTGTCATAGGAATACAATTTCAAGTCTCAATCTTCGATTTGGACAAAAATATGAGACATTTCTAACAGGCCAAGGTCAGGTAAACCGAGGGTAACAACGGCTAGGCACGATCGTTACATAACCCTGTAACGCATTTACGTCAACGTTTCAAAACGGCGTCAAGTACGGCAGTTCAGCTCGGTGTCAGTACGCAAACAGTATTGAACCGTTTACGAGCCGACATAGTTCGTATTAAACCACTGGCGACCATATGTTGGAAGCATCCTAACCGGACGTAATCGCCACTCTCTATAACATAGGCGCTCTCCAGTCACTTTCTCTATAACATAGGCGCTCTACATTCACTCTCTCTATAACATAGGCGCTCTACATTCACTTTCTCTATAACATAGGCGCTCTCCATTCACTTTCTCTATAACATAGGCGCTCTACATTCACTTTCTCTATAACATAGGCGCTCTCCATTCACTTTCTCTATAACATAGGCGCTCTACATTCATTTTCTCTATAACATAGGCGCTCTACATTCACTTTCTCTATAACATAGGCGCTCTCCATTCACTTTCTCTATAACATAGGCGCGCTCCATTCACTTTCTCTATAACATAGGCGCTCTCCATTCACTTTCTCTATAATATAGGCGCTCTCCATTCACTTTCTCTATAACATAGGCGCTCTATATTCACTTTCTCTATAACATAGGCGCTCTATATTCACACTCCCTATTACATAGCCGCTCTATATTCACACTCTCTATGACATACATAGGCGCTCTACATTCACACTCTCTATGACATACATAGGCGCTCTACATTCACACTCTCTATGACATACATAGGCGCTCTACATTCACACTCTCTATTACATAGGCGCTCTTCATTCGTATAAGTGAGTGTAAGGAACGGCTCTCTGAAAAGGATATTGCGTAATCGCATGTAACGTCTGCGCTGGGCGAGGCGTTATTTACGCTGTTAGCAATGGATCCCTCTTCAATTTCAGTTTTGAAGACGGTAGGATTCATGAATTTGACATACACGTCCGTAACTAGAAAACAACTATCCTCACATAACATGAATCAATACGGAGATGATCAGTTCAACCCTTTCCCTACCACCAGACGCAGGTCTGATGCAATAGCAGCAGACGACTTTTAACAGAATTGTGACCAAAGGTGAAATTGAACATAATGAGCAATTTCTCCTTTGGCCACAATGTTTTTCAACTTTATTTAACAATTAAGCCATCTTTTATGGATAATTTTCAGGTTTATGTCACTATGTTTTCAAAGTCGTCTGCTGCAATGTTGTTGTATGTCAGGATCAAAAGAGATCAAAGAGAAGACAAATGTATTCTATTTCCGGAGTACGAAACCATTATCTCGTCTTTAACAACTCTGTCTGATACGTACAGATCTAATTACGGTATATATGTATATCCTGTTTTAACCCTTTCCCATCAACACAAGCTTTATTGTGCCTCTGCAACAGACGATTTTTAAAAATAGTGTCGCGAAAAGAGAAATTAATTATAATGAGCAATGTCTCGTTTTGCCACAATGTTTTCAATCTTATTATATAATGTCCGTTTTTTTGTTGTTATTATTTTTCTTTTGAAAGTGACTTATAGGCTCACTGATATTTATTACGTTTTGTACCATTGTTTTGTTGATGTACAAGTCACTATACAAAAATATTACTTACGTACTTACTAACTATATAGTCACGTTTTCATTTATTGAGGTTTTCAATTGTTATGCCTAGATGTCTTCAAAGTCGCCTGCTGCAGAATTGTTGTACGTGGGAAAGGGTTACATTGGATTTTGTATTTTACAGTCGCTATTTGATATTTATCATAAAAATCTAAATTTAGTACATCACGTAAGGAAATATAGAGATTGAATGAGTTTATTTTCATATAAGGCTTGAGTATAGTGGTTCATCGCCTAATTATAGAAATGCCATGCATGAAAATACAAAACAATACAAAATAGTGTTAATAAAAACAATTGAAAAATGTTTACAAAACTTGTCAACATAGGCAAAAGTAATATAAAACATTTATATAAAACATATTAATATGAAGTATTAATTTAAAATATTAATATGAAGTATTAATTTGAAATATTAATATGAAGTATTAATTTAAAATATCAACATGAAGTATTAATTTAAAATATTAATATCAAATAACAATGAATGAACTCTTGTTCACCCCGCGATGTATATCTCGATTTCCATCGGAACAAACAAATAAGTATCCACTTTATATAGGACTCGGCCAAGCCGAGCCCCGGTAGCTCAGTCGGTAGCGACGCGGGCTGTCAATCCAGGGGTCGTGAGTTCGAATCCCGGCTCGGCCAACTTTCTTTCCGACGTTTAACAAAAGTCAATGCGACATGCGTCATTCGTCTTCCACCAATGGGCTATGTCTATGTGGAAATGCAGCCAGTTGCTTGTGAAGATTGTTGTGTGTAGTACTGGTGTGAGAAAACCAGGAAATACATGAGTATGTGAACTGGCCGCCGTGATATGACTGAGAAAATGTTAAAAACGGCGTTAAACCCCAATCAATCCATCAATAGAATTCGGCGTACTTTCTTTCCAACGTTTGACTTTAGTCAGTGCGATAAACGTCATTCGTCTTCGACCAACGAGCAGTAAACGAGGTAAACATTATTTATAAAGGTAGACAGTTATGGCTAACCCTATCGTCCTGTAATTAAATACCGAGTCTTTATTATCTCCCTTGTGTTAGTGTTCACCAGACGCGAGGATCTTTCTTTTCATGATATTTGTTCTAGTGTCGCTGCCTTCATGCTAGTGTGTATACACGAGTAGGTCCAACATTTTATAGGATGGGATCCGTAGGCAGAAACGTTTGGTACTGTTTTGTTTTATACTGATGTATGTCATATTACATCAATTGTATACGCGGCTTTAACGGTTTGATTTTTATTACTTTTGATGGTTTGATCTTGTGTGAAAGTGAAAGTAGAATATGTGAAACACCTGTTTTGACCTAGCCCGATTGTGCTCAAATTGACGGTAACCATCTTAGCGGGGTGAAAGTGTTTCTTACTTAAAACATCCGCGCCGTGCGATTGAACCTTTCCCCACATACAGTCTATTTCTGATTATTCTACGGCAGGCGACTTTTGAAATTATTTTCGCAAATTAACAGAAACTTCTTTTAATGAGTAGTTTCTCCATTTGCCACTATGTTATCGACTCGATTCATTTATCACACTTTCGTTTACAAAGATATTCCATAGCCATGATATCTGCTTTCAAAGTCGTCTGCTCTAGATATGATGTATGTGGGGAAAGGTTAGATACTGATAATCATTGAAAGAAAATAGTGGTACAGAGGTAGAGCGTATGCTTCTCGCACCAACGGTCCCAGGTTATAACCCTGCGATAAGCGATCTTTTCGTACACACGATAACTTGTTAAGTCTCCGGGATGCAGTTATCAGGAGAGAATACAGAACACTGAAAACTTGTTCCAAGAAAGCAATCGATGTTAAATAATACATAATTTTAAAATATACAGATAGTGATCAGATACACCAATGTTGATAAAGACTTTAACAATGGTAGGAATGCCAGCCACCTTCGGTACTCAGGTTTGTGGGGTTAACATTACTGACGGGCTGGTGTTAGGATAAATGGACCAGTAGAACTGGTAACATATCACGAAAATGCTGTGATATAACAGAACAACTGTTAAATGCTTACTCTCATTCAAATGCTATTTAATGCCAGTTAGCGGAGACATGCGAGTAGAATGTTTCCGGCACATCCAGTATATAATTAGCTGGAGATTCGAGGACCAGGCAGTTCGGTTTTAACATCCATTAGGCTCGTTTAGGCTTCTCTTTATTAAACTTTGAAATCCAAATTTGGGTTGGTGTTTTGGGTTATTATACCACAAAGTCAAAGCGACAACATCTATCGACTTCCATCTACAATGGGCATACACAAATAAGAACACATGGACTAACTGTCTATGTGGAAAAGCGGTATGTTGCTTGGAGAGACTGCAGTGTGGAGAACTTGTACAAGAAGGCCAGGAAATACATGGATAGGTTAACAGTCCGCCGTGATACGACTGAAACATTGTTGCAACATGCGTTAAACCCCAATCAATACAATCATGTATAAACAACACTACGGTGTGTACCGCTTAAGACATTCTCTTTTTGTTTCAATTCAATAGTTTACTCTACATCTACAGCGTGCGTCAGAAAGCGTCTATATGAGGGAAAGGGTTAAAACAGTCCGCCGTGATACGACGGAAAAATTGTTGCAACATGCGTTAAACCCACATCAATAAAATCATGTATAAACAACACTACGGTGTGTACCGCTTAAGACATTCTCTTGTTGTTTCAATTCAATAGTTTACTCTACATCTACAGCGTGCGTCAGAAAGCGTCTATATGAGGGAAAGGGTTAAAACAGTCCGCCGTGATACGACGGAAAAATTGTTGCAACATGCGTTAAACCCACATCAATAAAATCATGTATAAACAACACTACGGTGTGTACCGTTTAAGACATTCTCTTTTTTTGTTTCAATTCCATTGTTTACCCTACATCTACAGTGTGCCCAAATACGCATGAAATTGATTGTCGGAAAGCCCTAAAGCAAATAAACTGTGGGTCTTGCGTCTGCTCCAAGAACACGTAAATCAATACCGGTATACGACTTATCTGTTTATTTCTGTAATTACACTTCCCTCCAGTGGTATCGTTACGTTCTCTTAAACATTTCGAGGGCTTGGCGTGAAACGGTTGTAACTAAAAACCTATTTTTACTCCTTTGTAAACAATGCAGATTTAGGTGCAATTGCTCAGAACGAGCAATGGTACCTAAATTTCCATTGTTTACCAAGAAATATGATCTAACGCTTATAAAGACTTTATGACGAGGTGATTAACCTTGGTAAAAAAATAATGTTTTTAGTTACAACCGTTTCACGCCAAGCCCTCGATTTATCCTTCACACGAACAAGTTTCAATGCCTCTGTAGCAGAGACGCTGTTTGAAATCATTACAGGGTAAGGAAATCGGTTTCGCAATAACAAATTGCTCCATTCTGGCTCAGAATGTTTTCAATTATGTACCAAAACAATTTCGCTATATACCCAAGGTTGCACATGAGTCAACCACATACACAGACAAAATGGACGATCCTAAAATGTTATAACAAGTTAAACGATTGAACTGACTGTTCATATATCTTTAACCCTTTACCTCATGCGACAATTCTGAAGCAGACGACTTTGAACATATTTTGTGAAGAAATAGAATATCTCTTTAATTGAATGGATAACCTAAAAGTGGAAAACATTGTGGCAAAAGGAGAAATTGCTCAATATGAGCAATTTCTTCTTGTCACTATGTTTTCAAAAAGTCGTCGGCTGCAGAGGCATCAGAAAGCGTATATATGAGGGAAAGGGTTAAAGAGACTAAATCGCTACTCTTTACTGTAATATATGTTGTACTATAACAATTATTTAAATCTTTCTCACCTATATACGCATTTAGATGCATTTTCAGCAGACGACTTTTGAAAACATTGTGGAAAAAAGGAAAAATTGCTCAAAACCAGCAATTTCTCCTTTTGCCGCAATGTTTTTCAACTGTTTTCAGTAATTAAAACATCATTTATAGAGATATTCTGTGTTTTTGTCAAGATGTCCTCAAAGTCGTCTGCTGCAAATGTGTTGTAATGTGGGAAAGGTTTAAATGTGGAATATTCTCGTATATAAACCGAACGATATCCTACTTTGTGAATCCAAATAAGCTACACCACTTAACCCTTTCCTACTTACAGACACCTTCAGACGCCTTTACTTTGAGAAATCCAAACAAAATATCAATAAACCCATTCCCACGTTCAGAAGCTTTCTGACACCTCTGCAGCAGATGACTTTTGAAATGATTGTAGCAAAAGGAGAATTCCTCATGTGTTACCATTATGTTATCAACTTTATTCTGTAATAGTTCTTCCATTTTTCGAGATTTTATATATATTTTTACTTAATGTTTTCAAAGACGCATATTTGTCGTATGATGGAAAGGGTTAGGAAAAGATGTTTCGTACAATGTCTCAGCTAGATTGTCTACAAGGAGACAAACAAACTGAATTAATTTAGTTAGTCTATATCCTGTGTACTTTTAGACGCACAGAATGGGTAATATAAAGCTACTAGAGGTTTGTGTGTCGTGTACAAAAACTGTCTGAATTTTAGCGATCAATAACACTATCAGTTTTATTGACCCTTTTTATCACAAACATGCGCTTTAAGCAGACGAAAAATAAGAAATTGCTCAAAATAAACAAATTCTCCTCTTGCAAGCATGTTTTAAAAATAATTCCAGAATAATTACTGGAATCTTTTTATTAAACATGCTTGCAAGAAGAGATTTTTTTTATTTTGAGCAATTTCTTATTTTTTCAAAATCTTTTTCAATAGTCGTCTGCTTCAGAGGCGTCAGAAAGCGCCTGTTTGTGGTAAATAGAGTCAATAAAACTGATAGTGTTATTGATCGCTGACTTGTCAGAAAAAAACTAAAATTCAGACAGTTTTTGTACACTAGGTCTATCAACGAAAGAGTTACTTAAATATATTGTTCTAATTACTTTATATATACTTCAAGTAAGATAATATGAAATTCACCCAGTATCTATCGACGCAATTACATATTCGACACAGTTTTTGGGTTCTCTCACCTCTTCCTGTCCCATACCGACCAGTCTGTGTGAGTAGATTATGAGTTGAAAGGCCAATTTGCACGAGTTTGTTTCTGTCTGATTGCAAACTGATTACATCTAGGCTAATCCGAAGTCAGGCTAAGTTACTTAATGCTAGTTGGAAGATTAATAATGTATGCTCGGTTGCATATCCCGTATTTCAATATACACTTTTAAACGGAGTAATACCTCTGGTGACAATGGTATGTGTATCTATTATCTAAACGTACACTTTAGCAACTCTAGGTTGTCCGTTTCGTGGAGTAAGGGGAATATTGGCGCGCCTAACTTACGAAGTGTAAACAAAAAGGTCAAAGATCATTATCAAAATAAAAAAGCTAAAACAGATTTCGCCTCTACATTGAAAACAGTATGTTATAAACGAAAGATTACTCATTAAATAGAGATGTTTACATTGTTTACAGTGTCTCCAAAACTCGTTCGCTGCAGATATATGACACTAGAATTTGTTTGCACTTTTTTGTTGTGTGTTTGGAGTCATTTACACCACGTGACTGGAAATGTAGTTATATATATGGTATCTTGCTATCGCAATCTACAAAAATATGCGTCTGCATGTGGGAATGGGTTATATACATGTATATGAAAGGTTTATCATCGGTTATTACACTACGTCGATTGGGTATCATTAAGCCTATATGGCTAAATTGCCCGTTTCTGCGATAGCGTGTCCATCTTTAATACAAAACTAGTAATCTGTTTCATCATGCGCCTGGGAAAATCGGAGATAGTATTATTCTAACGAATAGCCCACCACTTAACTCTCATCTTGCAGTTCCAGTAATTGGTTTAACCCTTTACCACATGCAACAACCTTGTAGTTGACGAATCTGAAAACGTATTACGCACACGCGATGAAAATGTTCTATATATGAAGGAAATCATACCGAAAACATAGTGGCAAAAGTAGAATTTGATTTTTAGCATTTTCTATCCTAGTACTCAACATGCGTTTTCATGTCGAAGCACGGCGGGAAAACGGTTGATAAAGGTTAATATGAATCTCGAATAACACCAACTAATTGGGTTTCAGTTTTAAACTAAGCCTAATTGTATCAGAAAAAAACATTTTAGCGAGACAATTGCGCTAGATGGTTATCGTTTTCTATTCAGGAACTTACTTGTAGTAAGCAACATATAGCCCAACCTAATGGGAGGGTGTCATGTACTATGCAAGAAAGAAATCACTCCCCGAAGACAGCTCCGGTCATTTTGCACACAATCAGGCTTGGTCAAAAATGGTTTTCTATTTTCACTATCAAACATGATTAAAATTACTAAAAACGATCCAGTTTATCATAAACATATTTACAATGACTTTAAAGACAATGTCACATATCCAATGTATTCTGGTGTTATTATACACTTATTTCTACGCAAACATAGGTTTTCTTAGGAACCATTTGTAAAGATTCTGATCTAAATGTCGATTAAGATTAAACAGGCTTGTGTTGAGTGTTTGATAGCGCACGCCGAGAAACTGATCTAACCACAGGTGAAATATGTACTTATATTTGTGGATTGGCAGCGTGTATGCTACAATAACATTCTTCTGAACGTATATCTGGTGGGCATTAAGAGTTTTGTCAATTATATAGAGGTGTTCCTGAGTTTCACGGAGGTTTCACGGAGGTTTCGCTGAGGTTTCACGTAGGTTTCAAGGAGGTTTCATGGAGATTTTGGTTCCAATGAAGTTTCACGCAGGTTTCACTGATGGTTCACGGAATCACTGAGGTTCTACGCAGGTTTCATAGAGGTTTCACTGAGGTTCTACGCAGGTTTCACAGAGGTTTCACGAAGTTTTAACTGAGGTAACACGGAGATTTCACAGAGGTTTCAGGGAGGTGACACAGAGCTTTCGATGGAGACAATGAGGTTTCAAGGAGGTTTCAAAGGATTTCGAGGAGATTTCACTGAGGTTTCACAGAGATTTCACGGAGATTTCACGGAGATTTCACGGAGGTTTCACAGAGGTTTCAGGGAGGTGACACAGAGCTTTCGATGGAGACAATGAGGTTTCAAGGAGGTTTCAAAGGATTTCGAGGAGATTTCACTGAGTTTTCACGGAGATTCACGGAGGTTACACGGAGATTTCACGGAGGTTTCACGGAGGGTTCACGGTAGGTTCACGGAGATTTCACGGATTTCACGGAGGTTTCACGGAGGTTTCACGGAAAGTTAACTGAGGTTTCACAGAGATTCAACGGGGGTTACACGGAGGTTTCACGGAGGTTTCACGGAGATTCACGGAGAGTTCACAGTGTGGGCTCTGCGTAAAGTATCGACCGAATCAGCCTAAGCATGCCACACAGGCCTACCCGGATAGACACTTTTCGCCTCCTGTGGATTTTCTGTTTCAGGAATAACTACTCTATACATCTATCCCCCTGAGACGGAATGTGTTGGCCGGATCAGTCTGCACGGACAGCGCATGCTGATCTGGTCGATACATTACGCAGATGTCTGTTAAGTGAAATTATCGTGACACCAGCGAGTCCGTCGTTATGCTAATCCCACTAGACTGAACGACAAGCAGGAGATGCCATTGCTACCATTTCTAAAGTATTTGGTATGACCCAGCCGGGGATTGAACCTCGACCTCCCGCACCCAAGGCGGACACTCTACCACTAGAGAACCGAGGCGGAAGATGAATGACGCATTGTTGTCATGTATGAATAAACAGACATGTTAGGTTATCATCAAGGTATTCAGCTATGTCTTCATACGATCCTTTGCGCTTCTGCAGGAGACCGTCGGTACATGTAATGGGAAAAATTGCCTATGTATATTTCTATCCCCTTTCCTAACAATGCAATCATAATTATACGTACACGTTTTCAACCTATAGCGGTTCTAATGTTTTCAATTGATTGATTGGGGTTAAACGCCGTTTTTAACAATTTCTCAGTCATATCACGGCGGCCAGTTCACCTACTAAAGTTATAAAAGAACAACAGTGAGAAACTATAGAAGAACAAGAGGCAGGCAGAAACTATAGAAGAACAAAAGGGAGAACATATAAAAATAACAACAGGTAGAAAGTATAGAACAACAAAAGAGAGAAAATATAAAAGAATAACACGCAGAAAGTATAGAATAACAAAAGGGATATCATATAAAAGAACAACAATCAGAAAGTATTAAAGAATCAAAGGGAGAAAATATAAAAGAACAACAAGCAGAACGTAGAGAAGAACAAAAAGGAGAACATATAAAAGAACAACAAGCAGAAACTATAGAAGAACACAAGGGAGAAAAATTTTTAAAAAAAGGGGGGGGGGGGGGGAGAAAATATAGAAGAACAAAAGGGAGAAAGTATAGAAGAACAAATCGGAGAAAATATAGAAGAACAAAAGAAAGAAAGTATAGAAGAACAACAGAGAGAAAGTATAGAAGAACAACAGAGAGAAGGATAACAACAGGGAGAAACTGCCCATGTGGAGCAATGTCTTTTGTCGCTCTGCTTTCATCTTGATTCAGTACTTATACTTCTATTTATTGTGATCATTCGTATTTTCTGGCTTAGCCTGAACCGAGCCGATACAATCTTGGTTTTCTCGCAGGACGGCGCATACGTTGTAGTATTGGGCAACTTGTTAACCAGGACTCTGCATTCGTTTAACCCTTTCCCACATTTGACAAATCTGGAGCACACGATACTAAAAACATTTTGGAAAAACCTGAAATATCTCCATAAATGAAAGTGAAATTATTAATAATACAATATTTACAATTTGGCTTACCGGGTATGTTTACCCAGTACAAATGAAGTATAACATATCAATATTTCGATGTTTTTGCACTGGAAAGTGAAATTATTACTCTAGTTTTATCTCAGAATTATGGTTCTAATATTTCAAGACAATTTTTGAAAAGTTTTAGAACTTTGACTTAACTATCTATAATCTGGAATTCAACACATTTAACATAATGTCGCCTGCAGCAGATATATTGTACTATATGGATCTAAACGTGTTTATATTGTTCTGTATAGTTTATGCCTGCATTCGTCTTTGGACGAACTATGTGTACTGTGTCCGCCCAACTGCTGACTGATGACGAAGTGAATCAGACAGCGAATGGGATGAATTTCTGACATTTCCCTGATAGATTTATAAATGCAAGGAGGCATAAACGGCGGATTGATTGTCACAATCATTCTGCGTCATGCAATTTCTAAAGATGGAGAACGTAATTCCTTATCGGACCAGCTTTCACTGTAAAGGATTAGCATGTTAATATCCTACACCAGATGAATGTTCCTGATACGATGCAGACAGACTAATATAAAACATTTTCTCTTATTAACTTTTTCCTTCTCCTTAAATGTGTCTGGACACCCGCAGTTATATAGGCATATATTGTTGTTGGTGCAGTATAGAACATATTAATGCAGACAACCTTTGTTGTAAATATACACATTTGTAAACTTGACGGCCATTTAATAAATCTCGCGATTCCTCGTTACAATAAATATCGATATTTACCGGAATGATATGTCCATATAGCTGTTTGGCGATGAGTATATTAGTAAAAAGGGTGATATGGTTCTCTGGGGAAATTTGGCTGGTTCGTTAACAATAATATTTGGCAATAATTCGACAAAATGTACAGTAATGTTGAAATGTGCCAGATAATGGGTAAAACGACCAACGTGAATTATCGCTGCACACAAGTTTTATGTGATATTGTATTATACTATTGATGTAATGATTTATTGGGGTTTAACAACGTGTTCAACGGTTTACATTTTATAACACGGCGGACAGCTCACCTAACGTATGTTTCATTTCTTTCATGCAAAAGTAATCAACAAAACACTCTTTCTAGATAAATTAAACATTCTCACATACATGTAGACTACTTAGGCCACTTTTGGAAGATGAATAACGCTTGTTGATTTTTGTCAATCATTGGAAGATACATGTCTAGTATGACCCAATTGTTTAATTGAATTATTGGAGATAAACACCGTTTTCAACTTTATCTCAGTTATATCACGGCAAATTCAGCTAACGTGTGTTTCTTTCATTTCACACACATGAGCCGTCCCGCGAGAAACCCAACAGTATGGCCTCTGCGTAATGTATCGACCAAGATCAGCCTGCGCAATCCGCGCAGACTGATCCGGGCCGAAACATTCCGTCTCAGGGGGATAGAGGTATAGAGTTATAATTCCTGAAATAGAAAATCCACAGGAGGCGAAAAGTGTCTGTCCGGTTTAGCCTGCGCGGCATGATTAGGCTGATCCGGGTCGATACTTTACGCAGAGTCCACACTGTTGGTTTTCTCGCGGGACGGCTCACATGTCCTCAACTTTACATTCATTTCAGATAGCTTGCTGCATTCCAACATAGACTAGTTCGCCCATTGATGGACAACGAATTACGCTAGTTGGATTGACTTAAATATCAATCATTTGAAGTTGATGACCGAGTCAGGGTTCGAACTCATGAACCTCTAATTGCCAGCCAACTTCGTTACAGACTGAGCTATTCAGTCTCGACCATTGTAAATAAATTGAACTCTTTCACTGACGAATTTCACAAAGTCGACTCTTCCATGTTGAAAATTGGACAGCTCTACCACTGTACCACTGTCTTCCTTTGACAATATGGTATGGGAAATATTGTCTTAGAGACAGAATGCCGGCCTCGTGGTCTTATAACATCTCTGAGTCGACTCCTGTGAGAACAATTTTAACTTTCAAAAATATGAGGAATCACTATAAATACAAGTTTGATGATTGAAATGAGTTGAAAACGTTGTGGCAAATTGAGAAATTGTTCACTTTGATCAATTTCTTCCCCATTGACGAAATGTTTTCAAATTTCGTTTGCTGGAGATGCATCAAAATGCCTCTACCAGTGGGAAATGGTTAAATAGCGAGTGAAATGGTAGAAACTGAGCACGAGAAAAAAAGGAAAACAAAAAATGTTGGATAAAATTTCACTGTAAGTCTACGGAGAATTAAAATGTTCGCTGGTACAATTCCGACTATCGATTTGATATCTAATCCAATGTGACATTAAGTGACAACCCAATTATAAAAAATATAGGGGAATATTTTACGAGAAATGAATATGTTTTAAAAGACCGCCTACGTCAAAATCAGAAATTATAAACTGGCGAGTTTAAATTGTTGGGCGAAAAATGGTTGAAAAACATGACAATGTTATTTTTTCTGCTCTTTAAAACTATGCTATACAATTGAATATAAAATGAATGCAGAACAGAACATTGCACTTCTGAAATACCAGACAAAATCCCCAATAGGAAAGTGCATGTTAATGTTACAAAATTGAAAAATGAACATTTAACATTACTGATAATAGAAACACGTATACGTTATAGAAACAGTACAACACTCTTTAGTCTGTACATAAACGTTGACGTTTGCGTTGAATTATCCCTCTTAGATGATCTGTTAAATCGTCTGATTTGAAAATGTCTTAAGACACGTTTATTTGTGACGTAACCCGCATCCCTGAGCACAAAGGAGTGCAGCCAATTCTACCATTTAAAAAAGTGTTTGGTATGATCCAGCCGGGGTTCAAACCCGTTACCTCCCTCACCCAAGGCGGACGCTCTACCACTACACCACCGAGGCGGTTTGAGGAAGATGAATGACGAATTGTTATCATCAAAGTATCCGGCTATACATCTATCCCCCTGAGACGGAATGTGTTGGCCGGATCAGTCTGCGCGGACAGCGCAGGCTGATCTGGTCGATACATTACGCAGCTGTCTGTTAAGTGAAATTATCGTGACACCAGCGAGTCCGTCGTTATGCTAATCCCACTAGACTGAACGACAAGCAGGGGATGCCATTGCTACAATTTCTAAATTATTTGGTATGACCCAGCCGGGGATTGAACCTCGACCTCCCGCACCCAAGGCGGACACTCTACCACTAGAGAACCGAGGCGGAAGATGAATGACGAATTGTTGTCATGTATGAATAAACAGACATGTTAGGTTAGCATCAAGGTATTCAGCTATGTCTTCATACGATCCTTTGCGCTTCTGCAGGAGACCGTCGGTACATGTAATGGGAAAAATTGCCTATGTACATTTCTATCCCCTTTCCTAACAATGCAATCATAATTATACGTACACGTTTTCAACCTATAGCGGTTCTAATGTTTTCAATTGATTGATTGGGGTTAAACGCCGTTTTTAACAATTTCTCAGTCATATCACGGCGGCCAGTTCACCTACTCTAATGTTTTCAAAGCGCAAAACGCTTAAAATATCAAATCGATTAATTGTTCAGTGGCGTTTTTCCTAATGGTGTTTTTATATTGAATTACAAGGTGGGGTGGAATAGAATGATATACGGTAGTGAGATGAAGATTATATGAAATCTGACTATACATCAAAGACAATCTAGATCAAACAGTTTCACCCACGTTATGGTTATCCGATCGGTATCTTGAAACGCCCTACAAGAATTATTTGGCCATTTCTGTAAATGTTGTCGAATGTTTGCCAAATACGTGTTATTGTTACGGAACCAGGCCAACATCGCTCTGAGTTCTATTTTCTTTTTAATGGTGAACAAATATATCGTCTGCTTCCGACTACAGGCTAAACAAACCACCAAGCAACTGGCTACTACCATGATATATTAAGAAAACAAATGCAGGCTATTATCGAAACGAGTATCGCTGAATGTAGAATTATGATTAAACTCTTTCACTGTCGAATTTCAAAGAGTCAACTCTTCCATGTTGAAAATTGGACCACTTCATTGTTTCGATCAACAAAAAATTGTGTTTTAGTGGATAACAATGCAGATTTCAGGAGAGACAGATCGTTACGACCTGTCTCGTCTGAATCTGCATTGTTTGCAAAATCCCTTTGCAGCGAAAGTGTTAACTCTTTAAGCGCTAATGGCAATGATGATGATGATTTGCAAAATCCTTTTGCAGCGAAAGAGTTAACTCTTTAAGCTAATGGCAATGATGATGATGAATTGCAAAATCCCTTTGCAGCGAAAGAGTTAACTCTTTAAGCGCTAATGGCAATGATGATGATAATTTGCAAAATCCTTTTGCAGCGAAAGAGTTTACTCTTTAAGCTGATGGCAATGATGATGATGATTTGCAAAATCCTTTTGCAGCGGAAGAGTTAACTCTTTAAGCGCTAATGGCAATGATGATGATAATTTGTAAAATCCTTTTGCAGCGAAAGAGTTAACTCTTTAAGCGCTAATGGCAATGATGATGATGATTTTCAAGCAAAATATATTCAAGTGAGTCCGCTCGTAAAGAACTGCCTCACCTAAAATCAGCATTGCTTGCCTTTAAGTCATCAACAAAGTCCGGGAATATCATTACATGAAGAATGGAGACGCCCAGTTTTGAACATGGAACTTTGTAACTTTGGAGACGCCCTGTTTTGAACATGGAACTTTGTAACTTTGGAGACGCCCTGTTTTGAACATGGAACTTTATAACTTTGTAGACACCCTGTTTTGAACATGGAACTTTATAACTTTGGAGACGCCCTGTTTTGAACATGGAACGTTGTAACTTTGGAGACGCCCTGTTTTGAACATGGAACTTTGTAACTTTGGAGACGCCCTGTTTTGAACATGGAACTTTGTAACTTTGGAGACGCCCTGTTTTGAACAATGGATTTTGTAACGTTGGAGACGCCCTGTTTTGAACATGGAACTTTGGGAAATTCGGCACTGAAAACTATATCCATTTTCCTATTACAGACGATATCTGACGACTTTATGTGGGAAAAGTTACTATATGTGAAATTTGATATGGCATCTCAATGTTACCTTGAATAATTAAAGTCAAATTATTGTTTTTTTATTTAAATTTACGAAATGGAAAATATCTGCTTGAAAGAAGTCAAGCGACCCAAATAGTCCCTAAAACAAATTGTTTGCATATTGTATACTCTCACAAGAATGCATTGAATATATGACATTGAGCTTAAATCCATTGTAAATGTGTAAAGGATGCACTGGAAACGATTGATTTTACCACTGTTAGTACTTTGACGTTGTATGAAAGTGAAAGTAGAGAATGCTTAACACCGGGTTTGTCCCCAAAATGACGGTAACCATTTTCGCCTTGTGATTTCTTTCTTGCATAATGCATGACTCCACCCCTGTTATGAGCAGTGCTTCATGCAAAAGCATACTAAACGTAATAATTACACATGAGGAAAAAAGAGCGAACTTTGCATCCATGCTTAAAAGGCTAATAATGGAAACAATTTAAAAAAGACTGTCTAAGCGTTCAATGATTAATTGGCGAACAGTGCTGAGCCAGATTAGACTGCGTGGCTGATCTGTATCTACACTGGTCGCAAATGCATGCCTTTGAGTTTGTTTTCGTAGAGCGCCGCTGGGATATCAATCTTCTTCCCTTAATTGTATGAGTAGTTTGTGTCAGTGTAATATTTAAATTGCCAGACAGATTGGTAAATGGGTAACTAGTTAACGATTTACCGGATATTACAACACCAGAGTCGTCTGCTTTTAAAATAAATCGACCGTGAATTAAAACCGCTATCAAAGTAGAATAACACGTATAACTTTATATCGAGTTGCAAATATTGTAAAGAAGGGAGAAGCTGCTCGTTTTTAACTATATCGTCTGCTCTCACCGATATTTTCTCCAGTTGTCTGCTGCAAAAAGCTCAGAAATGTCGTCTGTATTCGTAAAGGATTACTTAGAGAAAATAAAATATATTAGACCGTCTGCATTGTATCAGGACCATTTATATAGTATAATATCGCCATGGTAACCCTATAACCCGTTCCAACATGTATACCTATTCTACAGCAGACAGGTTATGCTATTATAGAAGAACAGAATGGAGAAGTTATAGCAGAACAAAAGGGTGAAATATAGAAGAAAAGGGGAAGAAACTATACAGGAACAACAGGCAGAAAATATAGACGAACAACAGGTAGAAAAAATAAAAGAACAGCAGAGGGAAATATAAAAGACCAACAATGAGAAAATATAATAGAGAGCAAATATGGAATAACAACAATGAGAAGATATAAAAACAATATAAGGGGAGACATAATATAGAAGAACAAAATTGAGAAAATACAGAAGAATAAAATGGAGAAAATATAGGGAGAACAAAACGGGGACATTATATAAAAGAACAACAGTTGGAAACTATAGAAGAACAAGAGGCAGGCAGAAAGTATAGAAGAACAAAAGGGAGAAAGTATAGAAGAACAAAAGGGGGAAAATATAAAAGAACAACAATCAGAAAGTATAGAAGAACAAAGGGGAGAAAATATAAAAGAACAACAGGCAGAAAGTATAGAAGAACAAAAGGGGAAAAGTATAGAAGAACAAAAGGGAGAAAATATAGAAGAACAATAGGGAGAAAATATAGAAGAACAATAGGGAGAAAATATAGAAGAACAAAAGGGAGAAAATATAGAAGAACAACAAGCAGAAAGTATAGAAGAACAACAAGCAGAAAATATAAAAGAACAACAGGCAGAAAGTATAGAAGAACAAAAGGGGAAAAGTATAGAAGAACAAAAGGGAGAAAATATAGAAGAAAAATAGGGAGAAAATATAGAAGAACAAAAGGGAGAAAATATAGAAGAACAAAAGGGAGAAAATATAGAAGAACAACAAGCAGAAGGTATAGAAGAAAATAAGGGAGAACGTATATAAGAATAACAGAGAGATAATAAAGGAGAACAACATGGAGAAACTGCCCACGTGGAGCAATGTCTTTTGTCACACTGCTTTCATCTTGATTCAGTACTTATTAGTCGCCGGGCAGAAGCCCGCGACTTCTATTTGTAATAGCTTTTCGGAAATGACATGGGAGGAGAGTTATTATAAGAAATACAAAAAATTAAATGTCTTGAACATATTACAATTGTGATTGTTTAAAATACTTAGTTATTACACATCTAAAATGAAATAAATAATCCGATGTTTTAAGTATTTGCAGTTTCTTTATTTTGACTCGCATTTATGGTGTGGTTTTTTTTGTCTTATTTACGAAGACAAAAGAGCCCCTGCTAGACTTGCTGCAGACTGCTATGTGTCAATATCGAGATACAAATCACGTGGAATTCTCCTTTTAGTAGCAATTTTAACTTACTGAATGTTATTTTCATGTTCAAAGAGATGTCTTGATTTATGTAGACTTCATTTAATAATGTTAAGCCATGAATATGTAAAATAGGAACTGTTTCTAAGCTAAATATGTTGATCAAGTGACTACCGAATACCAACTGCGTAGATAAATCTCCTTTGCAGAGAACCGTTCTTTACAATCACTTACAAATAGTTAATAATAGGTGATTTAAAATGTTTATTTGGTTCGAAACAAATGACGAAAAGAACAAACTGAGATAAAACTGGTTTTAATATAAAAATTACTTTGAATGAACACTCTCTGCCTATAAAGAGAGTGTAAAAAACGACAATTATGCGAAGAAGAAACGAATCGGGTCTTTCGTACAATATTATTTCGTCCTTTACAATTTTAAATTTGTCATTATATTCACTACAGGCATTTTGCTTGCGATCTGCATATTGTTATGCATCATTAACACAAGGGCGCTCAGCATTATATCATTTTAAAACACACTCTCTGCCTATAAAGAGAGTGTAAAGAACGACAACTATGCGAAGAAGAAACGAATCGAGTCTTTCGTACAAAATGATTTCGTCCTTGACAATTTTAAATGTGTTATTAGATTCCCTACACGCATTTTGCTTGCGATCTGCATATTTTCATGCATCATTAACACACGGGCGCTCATCATTATATAATTTTAAAACATGAGTAGACTAATGATTGGTAAGATTACTCATTTCCTGTTTATGATCAATAATTAGTTGGCTGTGTATATGATCAACCTACCTTATAATGGAGATTGATCATAAACAATGAAAGGCTTTAATTATAATTCAATGAAGGACATTCACTTCGTTGACAAAAAAAAATGCAAGTTATGATACATTTTCACTTGACCCCACCCCTGATGTTCCAATATGCCCTTTAGTTGATAACTGTTGTATTTGTTCAACTACTATAATGTAAGTGTTATGCATAACTGCAGTAAAGATTTCCGGCGACATTGATGCGTTGCATCAACTTTCTCTTGTACTTTCATTTATTTAGATCATTCGTATGAGCCGAGCTGATGCAATGTTGGTTTTTCTCGCGGGACGGCTCATATGTTGAAGTATTGGGCAACGGTTAACCAGGATTCTGCATTCCGTTTAACCCTTTCCCACATATGACAAATCTTGAGCAGACGATATTGAACATTTTTTGGAAAAACGGGAAAAATCTCCATAAATAAGAGTGAAATTATTAATAATACAATATTTACAATTTGGCTTACTGGGTATGTTTACCCAGTAAGATATGTCTACCCAGTAAAAATGAAGTATAAAATATCAATATTTCGATGTTTTTGCACTGGAAAGTGAAATTATTATTCTAATTTTATCTCAGAATTATGGTTCTAATATTTCAAGACAACTTTTGAAAAGTTTTAAAACTTTGACTAAACTATCAATAATCTGGAGTTCAACACATTTAACATAATGTCGCCTGCAGCAGATACATTGTATATTGTACTATTTGATCTAAACATGTGTATATTGTTCTGTAATGTTTATGCATGCACCCGTCTTTGGACGAACTATGTGTACTATGTCCGCCCAACTGCTGACTGATGACGAAGTGAATCAGACAGCGAATGGGATGAATTTTTGACATTTCCCTGGTAGATATATAAATGCAAGTTGGCATAAACGGCGGATTGATTGTCACAATCATTCTGTGTCATGCAATTTCTAAAGATGGAGAACGCAATTCCTTATCGGACCAGCTTTCACTGTAAAGGATTAGCATGTTAATATCCTACACCAGATGAATGGTCCTGATACGATGCAGACAGACTAATATAAAACATTTTCTCTTATTAACTTTTTCCTTCTCGTTCACTGTGTCTGGACACCCGCATTTATATACGGATATATTGTTGTTGGTGCAGTATAGAACATATCAATGCAGACAACCTTTGTTGTAAATATACACATTTGTAAACTTGACGGCCATTTAATAAATCTCGCGATTCCACGTTATAATAAATATCGATATTTACGGAAATGATATGTCCATATAGCTGTTTGGCGATGAGTATATTAATAAAAAGTGTGATATGGTTCTCTGGGGAAATTTGGCTGGTTCGTTAACAATAATATTTGGCAATAATTCGACAAAATGTACAGTAATGTTGAAATGTGCCAGATAATGGGTAAAACGACCAACGTGAATTATCGCTGCACACAAGTTTTATGTGATATTGTATTATACTATTGATGTAATGATTTAATGGGGTTTAACACCGTTTTCAACGGTTTATATTTCATATCACGGCGGACAGCTCACTTAACGTGTGTTTCATTCCTTTCATGCAAAAGTCATCAACAAAACAATCAAGCTAGATAAATTAAACATTCTCACATAGACTACTTAGGCCACTTTTGAAGGACGAATGACGCGTGTTGACTTTTGTCAATCATTGAAGGATACAAGTTTGATATGAACCCATTGTTTAATTGAATTATTGGAGTTGAACACCGTTTTAAACTTTATCTCAGTTATATCACGGCGTCAAATTCAGCTAACGTGTGTTTCTTTCATTTCACACACATGAGCCGTCCCGCGAGAAACCCAACATTATGGCATCTGCGTAACGTATCGACCCAAATCAGCCTGCGCAATCCGCGCAGACTTATTCGGGCCGACACATTCCGTTTCAGAGGAATAGAGGTATAGAATAATGATTCCTGAAACAGAAAATCCACAGGAGGCGAAAAGTGTCTGTCCGGGTTACATGTAGCCTGCAGGCGATGATTAAACTGATCCGGTCGATACTTTACGCAAAGTCCAAAATGCAGCTGCGGCGATAGACATCTGCGTAATGTATCGACCAGATCAGCCTGCGCTGTCCGCGCAGACTGATCCGGCCGACACATTCCGTCTAAAGGGGGATAGATAGAGTAGTGATTCCTGAAACAGAAAATCCACAGGAGGCGAAAAGTGTCTGTCCGGGTTACATGTAGCCTGCAGGCGATGATTAGACTGATCCGGTCGATACTTTTCGGAGAGTCCACTCTGTTGGTTTTCTCTCGGGACGGACGGCTCACATGTTTATCAATCGGAGACATCGGTCAGTTATCTCCCTTTAATACTATCTACATCTAGCTAGGTCCTATCATTTGGTTTCCTCTGTTTTTATCATTGGTTTCTTTGCACTGTATGATGCACTTATAATTGCATTTTCTTGGCCAACTGTTATTAGATTGATTAGTAATTCCACATTTGTTTTCTTTAAACACTGCTATGTAAATTTTCACTTTTGAATCATCACTTTAATTAACACATTTATGATAAATGTTAACACATTTATGATAAATGTGTACAGAGTAATTGCAATATCTCATTGAAAATAGCGATAAAGACAAAGGATTTCAACTTAAAGGACCTACCAACTATTTGGTGTTCCTTGGTCTTTATCGGACAAGGGAGATAATATAATTATCACTAATGTCCCTCATTGTACATTCATTTCAGATAGCTTGCAACATTCTAACATAGACTAGTTCGAATTCCGCTAGTTGGATTGACTTAAAGATCAATCATTTGAAGTTGATGACCGAGTCAGGGTTCGAACTCATGAACCTCTAATTGAAAGCCAACCTCGTTACAGACTTAACTATTGAGTGTCGACCGTTGTAAATAAATTGTCTTCGAGACGGAATGCCGGCCTCATGGTCTTATAACATCTCTGAGTCGACTCCTGTGAGAACAATTTTAACTTTCAAAAATATGAGGAATCATTATAAATACAAGTTTGATGATTGAAATGAATTGAAAACGTTGTGGCAAATTAAAGAATTGTTCATTTTGATCAATTTCTCCCTTGACAATTTTTTTCTGCAGCTGCATCAAAATGCCTCTACTAGTGGGAAATGATTAAATAGCGAGTTAAATGGTAGAAACTGAGCACGAAACAAAATGGAAAACAAAAAATGTTGGATAAAATTTCACTGTAAATCTACGGAGATTTAAAATGTTCGCTGGTACAATTCCGACTATCGATTTGATATCTAATCCAATGTGACATCAAGTGACAACCCAATTATAAAAATTATAGGGGAATATTTTACGAGAAATGCATATTTTTTAAAAGACCGCCTACATCAAAATCAGAAATCATTAACTGGCGAGTTTAAATTGTTGGGCGAAAAATGATTGAAAATTATGACAATGTTATTTTTTCTGCTTTTAAAAACTATGCTATAAAATTGAATATAAAATGAATGCAAAACAGAACATTGCACTTCTGAAATACCAGACAAAATCTTCAATAGGAAAGTGCATGTTAATGTTACAAATTTGATAAATGAACATTTAACATTTCTGATAATAGAAACACGTATATACGTTATAGAAACAGTACAACACTCTTTAGTCTGTACATAAACGTTGACGTTTGCGTTGATTTATCCCTCTTAAATGATTTGTTAAATCGTCTGATTTGAAAATGTCTTAAACCTTTCCCTCATACGACAATTCTGCAGCAGACGACTTTGAACATATTTTGTCAAAAAGAAGAAAATCTCCATAATTGAATGGATAACCTATGACAAAAAGTGGAAAACATTGTGGCAAAAGGAGAAATTGCACGTTTCGTGCAATTTCTTCTTTTGTCATTATGTTTTCAAAAAGTCGTCTGCTGCAGAGGCGTCAGAAAGCGTCCATATGAGGGAAAGGGTTAGGACACGTTTATGTGTGACGTCTGGAAAATGAACAAGTATATTTTGATACAGATTTGAAGATGTAAACATCCCGCAGGATCCATAAAAATAAATTGATATAAAGAAGTCAATAACACGCGCAGGCATTCGATACATATCTTGCCTTTAACAAGCCCCAATGGTGAAGGATATTGGATACTTTTAACAACTTATCTCCAAAGGCAGGGTACCACCTCAAGAAACTTTTAATTGCGACGTCTGGAAAATGAACAGCTATACTTTAAGGTTACAATACACCAAAACAATTCCTTCTTTGTTTCCATGTAAATCGACCAGTTTCAGTCCTCAATTGTCACACTTGCTAAGCGTTTCTCATGTATAACACCATATATCATTGAAAAGAGTTACCTCCTAGCTATCAAACGATCCAAAGAAAATGTGGGGTCATGCATTATGCAAGAAAGAACTCACGAGGCGAAAATGGTAACCGTCATTTTGGTCCAAATCGGGCCCGGACAAAATTCTCTACTTTCACTTTCAAACAAGGTCAAAATACTAAAAGTGATCAAATCAATCATTTCCAGTGCATCCTATACACATTCACAATGCATTTAAACTCAATGTCATATATTCAATACATTCTGGTGATGGTATACACTCATTTCTACGCAAACAAAGGTTGTTTTAGGGACTATAGTACTGTAATTCAGCGGATGTGTTTAGCGTAATTTGACCTTAATACAGATTTGAAGATGAGAAGGAAAAAATCCCTGAATCGCGATACAAGCGCTTTTAACCCTTTCCCTCATATGGCAATTCTGCAGCAGACGACTTCGAACGTATTTTGTCAAAAAATAGAAAATCTCTATAATTGAATGGATAACCTATGACTAAAAGTGGAAAACTTTGAGTCAAAAGGAGAAATTGCACGTTTTGTGCAATTTCTTCTTTTGTCACTATGTTTTCAAAAAGCCGTCTGCTGCAGAGGCGTCAGAAAGCGTCTATATGAGGGAAAGGGTTAACGTCTGGGTCACATTATCTCACAGATCAATAATTTCAATTAGGTTTTCTTGAAACCTTCATTCGCTGACTAATTTTTCGAACAATACAGAACACCACAGATTTTGTTTATTGAAAACATTGTGACAAAAGGAGAATCTGATCATTTTGAGTACATTGTAATTGTCTCCCTTTTTCAATTGTTTGAAAACGACGTCTACTGTTGATGCACCAAAATGGTAAAGGCTTCAATATCGCCGAAAAAAAGTAAGCTCAGCCGTCCCGCAAGAAAACCAACATTGTGGCCTCTGCGTAATGTATCGACCCATATCAGTCCGCGCAGACTGATCCGGGCCGACACATTCCGTCTTAGGGGGGGTAGAGGTATAGAGTTATGATTCCTGAAACAGAAAATTCACAGGAGGCGAAAAGTGTCTGTCCGAGTTAAGCATTAACCCCTCATGGTTGATATACAAATATTCACGCAGTTAAGAAGATTGTCAAACCAAGATCAAACTGGTCAAATGCGCATATTAATCTGGACTTATACGGGTCGGGTCGCAAATGCCGTATGCTTGTTTTTTAGCAAGGGACTCTTTAGAGCCAATTGTAATAGTAGCCGAATTCCGAAGACACTCAACGAAATATAGGCTTGAATCACAGTCCCTATCAGTCTTATTACAATATCGGCAATGAATGACAGAAAGATGTAAATATTCGTAGATTGTATATAATGTCAATGAAAGCACAACCATCTGTGGAATATTTTCTTAAAATGAATCTTCTGGTTCCATGTCTATAGTATCGCACCGCCAAAACAGTCCGACACTAACAAAACAAAATGCGTTAACTTGGTAGGATATCAACCGGAAAATAGATTTGATCTAGATCGGTAATGCAGGTCATACTGTTCGCAAAGGTCAAGTTGTAACATTTTGCACGGACATGCCAACATTATATATAAGAACAGGCCGATGAAAGACCGAGTTTAAAGTCAATTCTCGAATGTTGGTATGTCCCTGCATTGGTTCAATTACTGCCACCGTTTTTGATAAATTATTCAGATTTAAATTACACAAGGAGGTTCGAAATGGAAGGTATTTGTTATTGCTCTCAAAAGTTGTTTAACCCTTTCCCACATACAACAAATATGCTGCAGAGCACACTGAAGAGATCAGGGTAAAACACGGAAAATCTGTACAAATTAGAGTTCAATTGTCGAATAAAGATGAAAACACTGTGGCAAAAGGAGAAATTGCTCGTTTTGAACAATTTCTACTTTCGTCAAAACGTTTTCAATCTCGTCTGCGTAGATGCGTCAGAAAAAGGCTGTAAATTGGAAAGGGTTAGTTGAGCCGTCCTGCGATAAAACCAAAATTGGGGTCACTGGGTAATTTATCGACCCAAATCAGCCTACGCACTCCGCGTAGACTGATCCGGGCCGACACATTGCGTCTCAGGGGGATAGAGGTATAGAGTAATGATTCCTGAAACAGAAAATCCACAGGAGGCGAAAAGTGTCTATTCGGGTAAGCCTGTGCAGCATGCTGAGTCCACAATGTTGGTTTTCTCGCGGGACGGCTCAATTGTTATGGTGCTACCTGATCAAAGAACCATGTATTTGGGATTTTTTTCAAAGCAAACCGCTCGATTACTGAAAGAAGGCATCGAGGCGCGATTAATATAATATGAACCTTGTTTCGCAATCGATGTAAGGCCCGGTCACACCGCAAGAACTTTGCTGGAGCGTTCCTGGAGCGGTGAAACAAATTCATCACCGCTCGTTACCGCTCGTTACCGTTCACCAGAAGTTGGCCCCCGTTAAGGCAACGCCGTATACGCTCGGCCACCGCTTATGGTTCCTCCTACCGCTCCGAAAGGTTTGAGCTGCACAAAATATTGCGAGCGGTGAGGAGCGGGCAATTTTCCGCTCCGGCAAAGTTCACCACCGCTCCAACAACGCCCAGTCAAAGTTTGACACCGCTAGACGCAAGTTCGTGGACGCTTGGGTCCGCTAGGCCAACGCAGAAATATTGAACGCTGGACCACCGCTGCTTCGCCAGCTTTGCCCGGGCGGTGATTAAACGTTGCACAAACTTTGGTGGAGCGGTTGTAAGCGTTTTACGAGCGGACACGGGATTGCTGGAACGGTGTCGGGCGTTGAAGCAGCGATCCATTGCGGTGATGAACTTTGGTTTGGCGTTGGTATGGAGGTGTCGGAGCGGGACCAGAATTTATAAATGACATTCTATCAAAGCGATCCGTTCAGCTCCGTAGTCAAAAGCGGTATGCCGCTAAACCAACTTTAAACCCCCGCCGAGCCAACGCCCGCATGCGCAGAACGCCGCTCTATCAACGCTCGCGTCACCGCTAAACAAACGCTCGCTACCGCTCGCTACCGTTAAGCCAACGCTATAGCAACGCCGGCTTCATCGGTGCACCGCTAAGGCAACGCCCGTGTTTTCGATTTTTTTCCCATTTTGTGCGCAGTGACGAGCGTTGTCGAAATTCGTTCCCCTCTCCCTACCGTTCAAGGAACGCTCCAACAAAGTTCGGGCGGTGTGACCGGCCTTTAAAATAAATAAGGTTAAACTAAAGTACCATCAATCGCTCGGTGTTGTTTTAACGCTGTGAACAACATAATTCATAAAGCGTTGCCAACAACCCTGTCTATAACGGTGGGTTTTCACTTCTTCGGAGTCGAAATATTCAGATGAAATACAGATGTCATTTAATCAATGGCTTCTATTTCATGAAATGTATATTGAACAAATAATTGCGAAATTCCATGTTTCGATCCAATATAAATATAGTGCAAATGCAGGGAGAGGCAAATGTGCGTTATATTTATATTGTATCGAAACAAATTTCGCAATTATTTGTGCAAAATATTTGTTCAATATACATTTCATGAAATAGAAGCCGTTGATTAAATGACATTCGAATTTTATTCGAAATTTCTAGAATGATAAGATCTTTTATCAAAAAAGAAAAAACTACCAAAAATAACAGCATTATTTCTGTATTCATAAATTCGAAGAAATATGCCATTTAAACCGGTAATAACTACATTCACTCTAACAATATGTGAAGATGACTTATTTCCATATGAAGATTATTGAACCGACGCCAAATTCGAATCAATCATTCAATTATTTGCTGCGCTATAGTTATTGATATTTATCTTTCTGGTTATCTAAATGTAAGGATTATTGTTATTGCTGCTTTTGGGTTTATTGTTATAGATGCAACCAGTATATTTTAGCATATCACTATTGATGCGTCCAGTATTTGTTAGAATATCGCTATTGCTGCGCCTAGTAACTGTTAGTATATCACTATTGATGCGTCCAGTATTTGTTAGAATATCGCTATTGCTGCGCCTAGTAACTGTTAGCGTATCACTATTGCTGCGCCTAGTAACTGTTAGCATATCACTATTGCTGCGCCCAGTATCTGTTAGCATATTGTTGTTGATGTGACCAGTATCTGTTAGCGATCAATATTGATGCGTCCAGTATTTGTTAGAATATCACTATTGCTGCGCCTATTAACTGTTAGCATATCACTATTGCTGCGCCTAGTAACTGTTAGCATTTTTGCTGCGCCTAGTAACTGTTAGCATATCACTATTGCTGCGCCTATTAACTGTTAGCATATCACTATTGCTGCGCCTAGTAACTGTTAGCATATCACTTTTGCTGCGCCTAGTAACTGTTAGCATATCACTATTGCTGCGCCTAGTAACTGTTAGCATATCACTATTGCTGCGCCTAGTAACTGTTAGCATATCACAATTGCTGCGCCCAGTATCTGTTAGCATATTGTTGGTGATGTGACCACTATCTGTTAGCACATCACTATTGATGCGTCCAGTATTTGTTAGCATATCGATATTGCTGCGCCTAGTAACTGTTAGCATATCACTATTGCAGCGCCTAGTAACTATTAGCATATCACTATTGCTGCGCTTAGTAACTGTTAACACATCATCATTGATGCGAACAGTATATGTTAGCTTATTGTTGTTGATGCAACCAGTATCTGTTAAGACATGACTATTGGTGCGAACAGTATATGTTAGCATATCGTTGTTGATGTGACCAGTTTATGTTAGCACATCACTATTTGTGCGAACAGTATCTGTTAGCATATTGTTGTTGATGCGACCAGTATCTGTTAGCACATCACAATTGATGCGAACAGTATATGTTAGCATATTGTTGTTGATGTGACCAGTATATGTTAGCACATCACTATTGCTGCGCCTAGTAACTGTTAGCATATCACTATTGCTGCGCCTAGTAACTGTTAGCATATCACAATTGCTGCGCCCAGTATCTGTTAGCATATTGTTGGTGATGTGACCACTATCTGTTAGCACATCACTATTGATGCGTCCAGTATTTGTTAGCATATCGATATTGCTGCGCCTAGTAACTGTTAGCATATCACTATTGCAGCGCCTACTAACTATTAGCATATCACTATTGCTGCGCTTAGTACCTGTTAACACATCATCATTGATGCGAACAGTATATGTTAGCTTATTGTTGTTGATGCGACCAGTATCTGTTAGGACATGACTATTGGTGCGAACAGTATATGTTAGCATATCGTTGTTGATGTGACCAGTTTATGTTAGCACATCACTATTTGTGCGAACAGTATCTGTTAGCATATTGTTGTTGATGCGACCAGTATCTGTTAGCACATCACAATTGATGCGAACAGTATATGTTAGCATATTGTTGTTGATGTGACCAGTATATGTTAGCACATCACTATTGGTGCGAACAGTATCTGTTAGCATATCGTTGTTGATGCGGCCAGTATCTGTTAGCACATCACTATTGGTGCGAACAGTATATGTTAGCATATTGTTGTTGATGCGACCAGTATCTGTTAGCACATAACAATTAGTGCGAATAGTATGTGTTAGCATATTGTTGTTGATGTGACCAGTATATGTTAGCACATCACTATTGATGCGTCCAGTATTTGTTAGCATATCGCTATTGCTGCGCCTAGTAACTGTTAGCATATCACTATTGCTGCGCCTAGTAACTGTTAGCACATCACTATTGCTGCGCCTATGTTAGCATATTGTTGTTGATGCGACCAGTATCTGTTAGCACATGACTATTGGTGCGAACAGTATCTGTTAGCATATCGTTGTTGATGCGACCAGTATCTATTAGCACATGACTATTGGTGCGAACAGTATATGTTAGCATATCGTTGTTGATGCGACCAGTATCTGTTAGCACATCACTATTGGTGCGGACAGTATCTGTTAGCATATCGTTGTTGATGTGACCAGTATATGTTAGCACATCACTATTGGTGCGAACAGTATCTGTTAGCATATCGTTGTTGATGCGATAAGTATTGTTTAGCATGTTGTTGTTGATGCGACCAGTATCTGTTAGCATATCACGATTGATGCTCCCAGTATATGTTAGCATATTGCTGTTGATGTGACCAGTATCTGTTAGCATATTGTTGTTGATGTGACCAGTATATGTTAGCATATTGTTGTCGATGTGACAAGTATCTGTTAGCACATCACTATTGGTGCGAACAGTATCTGTTAGCATATCGTTGTTGATGCGACCAGTATATGTTAGCATATATTTGTAAATGCGACCATCATCTGTTAGCATATCACTTTTGCTGCGACCAGTATATGTCAGCATATCGTTGATGATGCGCCCAGTATATGCTAGGACATAATTGTTGATGCGGCCATCATGTGTTAGCATACTTTTGATTCGACCAGTATCTGTTAGCATATCGTTGTTGATGCGACCAATATATGTTACTTTATCGTTGTTGATGCGACCAGTATCTGTTAGCATATCGTTGTTGATGCGATCAATATATGTCACTTTATCGTTGTTGATGCGACCAGTATATGTTAGCAAATCGTTGTTGATGCGCCCAGTATCTGTTATCATAGAGTTATTGATGTGACCAGAATATGTTATCATATAGTTTTTTATGCGACCAATATATGTTACTATATCGTTAATGTGACCAGTATCTGTTAGCATATAGTTATTGGTGCGACCAGTATATGTTAGCATATCGTTGTTGATGCACCTAGTATATATCTGTTAACATTTCGAAGTTGATGCGACCTGTATCAGTTATGATATTGTTGTTGATGCGACCAGTATATGTTATTATATTGTTGCAGATGCGACCAGTATCTGTTATTATATTGTTGTTTATGCGACTAGTATCTGTTATTATATTGTTATTGATGCGACAAGTATATGTTATCATATTGTTGTTTATGCTACCAGTATATGTTATTATATTGCTGTTGATGCGACCAGTATATGTTATTATATTGTTGTTGATGCGACCAGTGTCAACTGTTATTATATTGTTTTTGATGCGACCAGTATCTGTTATTATATTGTTGTTGATGCGACCAGTATCAACTCTTATTATATTGTTGTTGATGCGACCAGTATCTGTTATCATATTGTTGTCGATGTGACCAGTATGAACCGTTATTATATTGTTGTTGATGCGACCAATATGAACTGTTATTATATTGTTGTTGATTCGACCAGTATCTGTTATCATATTGTTGTCGATGCGACCAGTATGAACTGTTATTATATTGTTGTTGATGCGACCAGTATGAACTGTTATCATAGTGTTGTTGATGCGACCAGTATGAACTGTTATTATACTGGTATTATATTGTTGTTGATGCGACCAGTATCAACTGTTATTATACTGTTATTATATTGTTGTTGATGCGACCAGTATCAACTGTTATTATACTGTTATTATATTGTTGTTGATGCGACCAGTATCAACTGTTATTATATTGTTGTTGATGCGACCAGTATCTGTTATAATATCGTTGTTGTTTTGACCAGTGAATATTAGCATATCTTTGTTGATGCGATCAGTATATGTTATCATATCGTTGTTGATGCGACCTGTATATGTTAGCACATCGTTTTGAGCAATTACTTCTTTTGTCACAATGTTTTCAAATGCGTCGAAATGCGTCTTAAGGTTGGAAAGGGTTAAGTTTGGAAAATATTTTACCATTGTCTCATCAAATCTGTTTCGAACACTTTGATTCTAAAAATTAAGTCTTATATTACTTTATGGCTCAGAAATTTGGAGTCTTGATACATTTTGAAATTATGAAAGGGTTCAATTGTATGACTGTATATACTTGGAGACAGTGGAAGATGTACTTTATAGATTTTCAAAAAGATGCATTAAAATGGTTGAAAATAACTGATGTGTCGAATGAAAGTTATGTTAAAACATGTTATAAATATGCTTAAATTGTTAGATGAAAACGGATATATTAATTTGGTGACTCAAATAAGAAATAATTTGTCAAACAATAATTTTGGCTATGTATGTGTAACCAACCAAGGACTACTCATAAATAAGGAAGGATGTTGTTCTGTATGCACTCAAGTTTTAATTCATCCTACAGCAAAGTAGACGGCCAAATTATATCATACATCAATTTATAAAATTGAATGTAGATATCTTTATCATTACTTCTCACAACCTGTCTTTCATTCACAAGTGATGTGCAGTATCCCAAATTCCTGTATCTAATTTTTAAATTTACTTTCTACATGTAACTGACAAGATGTCTGACTGAGAAGCCAATGACAGGTCAAATCTACACGAACTTTTATCATGTGACCAAATTCGGAGCAAGTTAACCAAAGATATGAAAGATTAACAACTAACGAAAAGGAAATGAGATTCTAAACAATGAAACATGACCTGGCTACATATGGTCAGCATGTCCTTTTAGTTTACACTAGCAGGTTACGAGATCAGTTTATTGAAACATGGAATGTATATTGTGATGGCAGTCATACACTCGAATACTATCATTTCTTTAACCCATTACTTCCACATGGCTTGTCATAGGTCGTCTGCTTTACAATCATCAGACGAACAATTTCACCAATCTAGATAGAAAACTGAATGAATTATATTGATAAAGAATTGAAAAAATTGCAATAAAAGGTGAAATTGCTCGTTTTGAGCAATTTCACCTTTAATTGCAATGTTTTTAAAAAGTCGTCTGCAACAGCAGGCGACAAATGTAGTCTGTGTGAAGTAATGGGTTAAGCCTGAGTTTTCGTCGGAGGCTTATTTACACTTTGTTGATATTAGCACATTTGGGAGAAGTTTTGTAGCATTTAGAGCTTTCTGTTGATTGTCTTATGATTGAAAAGGCATGCCATCTAGGCATCGAAATGGACTCGAGGTATTATTTGTATTGTAATGTAGATATCGAATGAGAATACCATTTCTTTCTTATTCAAATGTATGTACCCTTTATTTGAAGTAAACAACGTTTCATTATAATCATAAATGGCGAAAGTACAACGTTAATATCGAGGGCTTGGCGTGAAACGGTTGTAACTAAAATTGGTATTTTTTTACCAAGGTTAATCACCTCGCCATAAAGTCTTTATAAGCGTTAAATCATTGTTCTTGGTAAACAATGTAAATTAAGGTGCCATTGCTCGTTCTGAGCAATGGCACCTAAATTTGCATTGTTTACAAAGGGGTCAAAATTGCCCCTAAACCAGGGTTTTCAAAATAGGTTTTAAGTTACAACCGTTTCACGCCAAGCCCTCGATATGTATTACACTGGTATTAAATTGTATGTAAACGGGCCGGAGGCAAAATAAAATAATATATTTGAATTCGAATTTCATTTGGTTTGTATCTCGAAAATCAATGTACATGTACATGGACTGCTGCAACTGTCCAAAGGCAATTCCAGTCACAATTTCACCATATAGTTACGAGTGTTTGATGTACAGAACATCCGTACTTCAGCGTTACATCACAGAACAGAACAGAACAGAAATTTTATTTTCAACTTAAGCATAAACAGCTCATGGTTAATATTCACAAATATACATACAGAAATGGTTAAGACAATGAAATAGTTGAGAAATAGTACTTAACTAAGTTTAAATTAAATAAGTTTAAAATCAAGTTTATATGCATATGTATAAATACACACATATACACACGCAATTGTATATATATATATATATATATATATACATACACATACCCATACACATATTTACATTATATATATATATATATTAATTTCAATATGAAATTAATTATATCAAGAAAGAAAGTGGGACTGTTAACGCCCGTCTAATAAGGATGCTTTTTATTTTCAAATAGAGAGTTTTCTCATCTCAAAAGCCTTGAGACAAAATGACGCCAGATTTCATAAATATTTTTTCTTTCTGTGTTTAAGAGTTCTATAAACTTGTACATACTTGGACGTTGTGCGTAATCACAAAGCAATTATAGCTCTTGAATACAACTTAATTAACGGAGGAGTTAATATGTTCATTTAATTAGGGACATTAGTGATAATTATATTATCTCCCTTGTCAGATAAAGACCAAGGAAGACCAAATGGTTGGTAGGTCCTTTTAGTTGGAATCCTTTGTCTTTATCTCTATTTCACAATGAGATATTGCAATTACTCTGTACACATTAATCATAAATGTGTTAATAAAAGTGATGATTCAAAAGAGAAAATTTACATAGCAGTGTTTAAAGAAAACAAATGTGGAATTACTAATCAATCTAATAACAGTTGGCCAAGAAAATGCAATTTATAAGTGCACCATCCAGTGCAAAGAAACCAATGATAAAAACAGACGAAACCAAATGATAGGACCTAGCTAGATGTAGAGAGTATTAAAGGGAGATAACTGACCGATGTCTCCCATTCAGGCATATCGGTTTAAATGTGTATTTGGCGAGAATATGAGCCGTCCAACGTGAAAACCTACAGTATGGCCTCTGCGTAATGTATCGACCCAGATCAGCCTGCGCAGTCCGCGCAGACTGATCCGGGCCGACACATTCCGTCTCAGGGGCGATAGAGGTAAAGAGTACTGATTCCTGAAACAGAAAAGCCACAGGAGGCGAAATGTGTTTATCCGGGTAAGCCTGCGCGGCATGCTTATGGCTGATCCGGGTCGATACTTTATGCAGTGTCCACAAAGAGTACACGTTGGCATTTCTGAAAAGCGTAGGTTCAGACCATCTTGTCCACCTGCTAGATCGTATCCGAATTTGCTAAGTAAATTATAAATTAAAAATGTAGATCTTGATCAGATTGTGCAGATGCACAGGCTGGTCTGTATCTATACTGCTCAAAGGCACCAACGTGTACCTTTTCGCATGTTCGGGCTCATAATTTAGCAGTCCCGCGACAAAACCAACATTGTGGACACTGCGTAAAGTATAGGGAAGATATTTATTGTTTATAAATGTCTGTTAGTTTTATTAAAAGAAGAGCCCTCTACCGATCTGGATTTGTGCTGATGAAAAACATCCCGATTGCGGGTGAGCACGTGACGGAGCTCGTTTGATACAGACGTCTTGATTTTTCACACATACAAATCGAACTACAATTGTTATCTCATTTATCTTTGTAACATGTGGTAGAGCACAGAATTTCTCCAATTATCACCAATCATCACCGCACGTTTCTTTTAACACGTTCAGTCTGCGGCGTAGATGTCAGCGCCATTTCCAAAAAGTTCGGACCAGTGATATTTTTGAAGTATTTAAGATGTCATCGATATATGATATCTATATGACCTTTAAAACTGACACCATGTAACATCATAGTAGTACATAATTAAGAACAGGATAATGGATAATGTTTATTTATTTATATATGAGACGTTCCACGAGAAAACCAACATGATGGCCTTTCCGTAATGTATCGACCCAGATCAGCCTGCGCAGTTCGCGCAGGCTAATCCGGACCGACACATTCCGTCTGATGGCGAGAGAGGTATAGAGTAATGATTCCTGAGACAGAAAATGAAAAGGAGGCGAACAGTGTCTGTCTTGGTTAGCCTGCGCGGCAGGCTTAGCCTAATCCGGGTCGATACTTTAAGCAGAGTCCACAATGTTGGTTTTCTCGCGGAACGGCTGATATTTATATCAACGGGGCTCTGCGCAGCCTGCTAAGGATTAGCAGTGTACGCCAATCAGCCAAGGAAGGTGTGGAGGCATGACGTACACCATATACTTTAAACATGAAAGTAATGACTTTCCCTCCATGGCGACCAGGATAGGGGGGAGGGGTGGGTGATTTATCATTACGACTGACTTACTGGTCAGGATTAATAACCAAGAAAACGCCGTGATATAATTTAACAATTGTTAAAGGCTGTGTAAATTACCAACAACAAAAAACATGGTTTACGTGTTCCATAGTTGTGTACTGATTAACTGAAACGGTGATGCAAGTGAATGTAAAGGTGATACAGAATAGTTCACACCACTTTGTATTCTACTGCAAATTGTGTCGAAATTCTAAATGTTACGATACTGAAATACTGGTGATATATTAATAATACCCGTCATCCTTTGATCTTTGAGCATGCATAGCATGTTGCATTAATATTCTTCTGCATATAAATATGCAATATGAACAATGGTTATAACAGGATTGATATAAATACACCATCAAGAGCATGTTTCGATCCTAGAAAATATGTTTATAGATTGAATTGTATTTCGGAAATTACTAAATAAAATATTATTTAAACAACGGTTATAACAGGATTGATATATACACAATCAAGAGCATCTTTCGATCCTAGAAAATATGTTTATATATTGAATTGTAATGCGGAAATTACTGAATAAAATATTGTTTAACCCTTTCCTCATACGACTATTCTGCAGCAGACGACTTTTGAATATATTTTGTCAAAAAATAGAAAATCTCTATAATTGAATGGATAACCTATGACTAAAAATGGAAAACATTGTGGCAAAAGGAGAAATTAGTCGTTTTGAGCTATTTCTTCTTTTGTCACTATGTTTTCAAAAAGTCTTCTGCTACAGAGGCGTCAGAAAACGCCTATATGAGGGAAAGGGTTAAAACAAGATCATGTGTAATTGACATAGCCTCGTCCCGGCTCGTCTAACCTTCTTCCCAAAGTTTGACACATTTTAATTCGACATGCGTTATTTTGTTCCGGCGATGCACAGACTATTCTGTGGAGTATTGGTGTGAGAAAACTAGGAAACACCTGGTTACGTGAATAGGCCGCCGCCATAAGACTAAAACAGGCGCTTTACTCCAATCAAACAAAACAGTTTGTTGAATATCAATAATTGATTAATTCATTTGGGTGTACCGCCTGTTTCCACGGTATTTATAGAAAAAAACATCATTAATTAAAGTATTGAATTGAATTGATATTTCAGTAATAGCACGGCGGTCAGTCCGCATCATTTATTTTTTCGTAGCTTACTCCTACAAATACAATACAATACAATATATGTTATTGCATTAAAACTACAAGTTATCAACGATTATCAACGATTATCAACGATTATCAACGATTATCAACGATTATCAACGATTATCAACGATTATCAACGATAATTAACGATAATCAACGATTATTAACGATAATTAACGATTATTAACGATAATTAACGATAATCAACGATAATCAACGATATTTAACGATTATCAAAAGGCATGGGATTTTTACAGATTGTTCGATCACGCGGATCACTCTAGCTCGCATGTACTAGCTAAATTAACCAATCGCATTACAGCTACTGACACGCTACCTGAATCAACCAATCGCATTACTGCTATTGGCTAGCACACGTCCATTATCACTCAGTGAGACAAACTGCATGCATCGCAGGTGTACATGTCTCATTCCAATCCTTTCAAACTGTATGATTTTCAATGGCAGATAGGTGGTTGACATCTACGTAGTTTATCGCATTCTTTATTGAATTTCCACCATGATTTCCCATGGGTCTCTGTATTCGTTTGACTCATCTTAACTTTTGTTTTTTAATGCGTTTTTTAGTAGGCAATTTGATCTTTCTCTTAACCATTTCTAACTTCAGACTTTTTTCACACTTCTGCGGAAGACGACTTTTTGAAATTATTGAGGCGAAATGAGTACTTGCTCAGGATTAACAAATTTCTCATTGAGACACAATATTTTCAACAATGTTCAATAATTATTCTTTCATTCATGTTTTTTATTAATATGTTGTCATAATATTTTCAGATGTATTGTAGGATGAGAACGGTTAAACCGCGAAGTCGTTAATACCCTTTCCCACATATAGACGCTATTCAACGCATTTTACTTTTAAAAACTCTGCGGTAAAAGAGGAAATTGCTCTTAACCCTTTCCCTCATACAACAATTCTGCAGCAGACGACTTTGAACATATTTTGTCAAAACATAGAAAATCTCCATAATTGGATGGATAACCTATGACAAAAAGTGGAAAACATTGTGGCCAAAGGATTAACCCTTTCCCTCATATAGACGCTTTCTGGCGTCTCTGCAGCAGACAGCTTTTTGAAAACATAGTGACAAAAGAAGAAATTGCTTAAAACGAGCAATTTCTCCTTTGGCCACAATGTTTTCCATTTTTAGTCATAGGTCATCCATTCAATTATAGAGATTTTCTATTTTTATAACAAAATATGTTCAAAGTCGTCTACTGCAGAATGTCGTATGAGGGAAAGGGTTAAACACTTTCAATAATCAACTCATTACTAAGCTGACAAACATTTATAAATGAATCTAGGTTAAATCCAACGATCACTCGAACACTTCAAGTAAGTCGTGGGTTCCCTTGGTTTAAACATATTTATCTATTCAGTTGAAGCAATATACACGTTTATTTAGGCAGGGTTACAGAGAAGTAGATGAATGGATTAGAAAACAAGCAAAATGTGCTTGTATTAATTCTCCTCCTTAATGGTTGCATTTACATATAGACATTTGCCAATAGAGTTAGTGTAATGGATTTGATAATCATAGCCTTAATTGAAAGTTCTAAACATTGACAATTTGGTATATTATCTAATGTTGCTTTGGGTCCCTTTCGAGCTCGAGTTATCGTAAGACCACTGTTTATTGATGAGGCATATTAGTCGTCACTCAACTTTAACCCCACACAGGTAGATTTTCGTGTTTCAACGGTATTTATAGAATATGTAAATGATCAATTACAAAATGGTGTGCAATATTTGTCATTAATGTATTGAATTGATTTTGAATTGAAAAGCACAATTTAAAATGATAATTAAACAATTTGATATAGTTTTGCAGAAAGAAATTATAAATACAAGAATAACGATAAAACTATCTGGTTTATATACGTTTCTGCACATTTACCTTCGTCTCTATGGATATATATTCTTTTATTTTTATTTTTTATTTTATTTATTTTTTCATTTTCTTTTTGTTTTCTATTTTTTTTTTTTTTTTTATTTTATATCGCCGTTTCCAAGACATTAACCCTTTCCCTCATATAGACGCTTTCTGACGCTTTCTGACGCCTCTGCAGCAGACGGCTTTTTGAAAACATACTGACAAAAGATGAAATTGCTCAAAACGAGCAATTTCTCCTTTGGCAACAATGTTTTCCACTTTTAGTCATAGGTTATCCATTCAAATACAGAGAATTTCTACTTTTTGACAAAATATGCTCAAAGTCGTCTGCTGCAGAATTGTCGTATGAGGGGAAAAGGGTTAAAGTCGAACGGCGATGTTAGACAAATCCAATCTGACGCAGATGCAGCAGACGACTCTTGAAAACGTTAATACGTTTTATATATAGTTCGTTCGTAGTTTCATGTAGTCGTCTGCTGCAGATCTGAGGTATGTTGGAAAGGGTTAACTCTTTCAGCGCCGAATTGTTTAAAGTAGACTCTTCCATGTTCAAGATCGGGCGTCTTAATTCCTTATGTAATAACAGTTGGGACTATTTTGATAACCAAAAGGCAAACAATGCTGATTTCAGGTGAGACAGCTCGTTACGAGCTGACTCACCTGAATCAGTATTGTTTGCAAAAACCTCAATATTGCCTTTGGCGCTGAAAGAGTTTAACGAATTCCAAATAAAAGCATTTACGGTAGAGCAATTACAACTGCAATTGTACTCCTGTTGAGTGGGACATGATGTTGGCATGTCTATATTAAGAATACTGCTACCTATTCAATTGAGTGAGAAAATAACGAATAAAGTACACATGCATTTGGTATTTATACATTAAATGTAATCGGTTGCTGATCGATTTTGGTCTACAGTTCTGTAATAGCAATATAATTATTCGTCGCGGTTTTTCCTTAAACATCAATAAGACGATTATACATTTGAGCTATGCACCAGCAGGAAAACCAATCTTAGCGTAATTATAACACGTGTGCAGAATCAAAACTGCATGCGCAACCATGCTAATTGATCGAAATGGATTCTGCTTTACAGAGGTTTTTTTGTAACCTTCTATGACTGGAAATGTTATGGGGGAACACTGCAGAATCATATAAGACGGCGCAGATGCGCTGCCGGTTTATCTTGATATTCATTGATTGCAGACCCTCTAATGTTCGTCGACGAGTGCCGCCTTTTTAGTTTTTTAGTCATCTGCTGCAGATCTGGTGAATGCCGGAAAGAGTTGTTTTCCAGAAGCGCCACATCATCATACGATGGCCTGTATGATGTCCCCGACTGGGTCATTCAAACTATTCAAACTATTTAATATATAAGTTATGACTTTCCCTCCTTGTCGGTCAGTGTGAGGTGTTGGAATTGCGGAAGAAACATTAAGACATACAGTGTAACTGACAACATGTTTAAAGCGGCATAACACGCCATATACACAAACAGAAAATACTGTATGGTGATGAAACGTCAACGAATCGAGAACGAGAAGGACAGCATACACGTATGTTTTACGGGTCATAAACAAAATGGCTTACCCTGTCACTTTCAAATGGTACCAATGGCTTCCCTTTTTGCTCTCACGATTGCGTGGTTAGCGCTACAACTAATTGTTGTTCTCGAGATTGCGGGAATAGCATTACGACTAATTGTTGCTCTCCGGATTGCGGGGATAGAATATCGACTAATTGTTGCTCTCGATATTGCGGTGATAGCATTAAGACGAATTGTTTCTCTCGAGATTGGTGGATAGCGTTACGACTAATTGTTGCTCTCGAGATTGCGTGGATAGCATTACGAATAATTGTTGCTCTCGAGATTACGGGGATAGCATTACGACTAATGGTTGCTCTCGAGATTGCGGGGATAGCATTACGACTAATGGTTACCCTCGAGATTGCGGGGATAGCATTACGACTAATTGTTGCTCTCGAGATTGCAGGGAAAGCATAACGACTAATTTCTGCTCTCAAGATAGCGTGGATAGCATTACGACTAATTGTTGCTCTCCGGATTGCGGGGATATCGACTAATCATTGCTCTCGAGTTGACGTGGATAGCATTACGACTAATTGTTGCTCTCCGGATTGCGGGGATAGCATATCGACTAATTGTTGCTCTCGAGTTGGCGTGGATAGCATTACGACTAATTGTTGCTCTACCGATCGCGGGGATAGCATATCGACTAATTGATGCTCTCCGGATTGCGGGGATAGCATATCGACTAATTGTTGCTCTCGAGTTGGCGTGGATAGCATTACGACTAATTGTTGCTCTTCCGAAATTGGCGATTGCATTTCGACTTATTGTTGCTCTCACAATTGTGAGGATAGCGTTACGACTAATTGTTGCGCTTACGATTGATTGCGGGGATAGCATATCGACTAATAAGTGTTGCTCTCGAGTTGGCGTGGATAGCGTTACGACTAATTGTTGCTCTCCTGATCGTAGGAATAGTATTACGACTAATTGATGCTCTCTCGATTGCGGCGATAGCTTTCCGACTTATAGTTGCTCTCAAGACATTTTGGATAGCGTATCGGCTTAGTGTTGCTCTCACGATTGCGGCGATAGCGCTACGACTAATTGACTGGTGTCAGGATAAACTTATCGGCAGCGTTGATCATTTCCCTTAAAACAGCGTGAAATAACGGTATCACAATGACAGCGACGTTAAACACAAATCAATCAAACTAACAAACAAACACTCTTTGTCATATTTCTTTAAAAATAAGATTATATCATACCAAAGAGTTAGCAAGGCCCGCAGAGCTCTAGTTAAGGGTCATTTATCATGTTCAAAAATCCTTATTCGACATTCAAACCCTATGTTGTTGGTACTCAAAAGAACCGTCTCAGTGAGACGATTCCTTTTAGTACCCACAACATAGGATTTAGTTGAGTAATAAGAGAAATATTGTCGGGGAAAGACCTGTTAACTCTTATCTAGTCCTCTGGTAAGGGGGAGCTATGTCAGTGTTGCATCATCTACCAAGGTAAAGCATGGACTTTGTTGACGTCCAACTAACAGACACAGACAAAGACAAAATGTTATTGACATAAGCTAATACAGCTTCTAGTCATTACACACAATTAAACATATATTTACATGACATGTCACCTTTCAAATAAGCAATAATAGGCAAAGCGAATGAAAATATATAAATTTAAAAAAAAAAAAAAAATCATATTTTAAATTGTTTATGTAGTTATTTTATTTTTGTTTTTAAAACGTGTTTAGTATATTCGGCCAAATCAAGTACAATTTTAAGACTCTTCCTTTAAAATCATTTCGTGCAATGCTGCTGTTAAATGTTGTACATAGAAATAGCATTAGGACATTTGCTTGCTTAGGAAATGGAAATAAAACGTCTTCACTAAATACCATACCTACACTCTTTCAAAATATCAGTGTACATAATATTCTATACATTTCGATTTTAATAACTCTGGATTTTTTTCTTAATCAACTTATCCCCCAGATATTACAGACGAAAGGAATGAATAATTGATGTCAATAAGTGGTACATACCCTATTTTCTGATTCTAAATTTTACGTGAACTTAACGAAGTCCGCGTGAGTGGCAAATGCCCTAATTAAGTAGTGGTGCATCAGGAAAGCCGTTTTGTTCTTACCAACACATATTTGCTGTTCCACGAGAAAATCAACATTATGGACTCTGCGTAATGTATCGAACCAGATCAGCCTGCGCAGTCCGCGCACGCTAATCAGGGCCGACACATTCCGTCTATGGGGGATATATGTATAGAGTAATGATTCCCGAAACAGAAAATCCACATGAAGCGAAACGTCCGGGTTAGCCTGCGCGTCATGCTTCAGCTGATCCGGTTCGATGCTTTACGCAGAGTCCACAATGTTGGTTTTCTCGTGGAACGGCTCGTATACGTTCGTACACTCTTTACGATTTAACGGGATGTTATGCATCTACACTGGTCGCAAATGATTCCACTTGCAGACGGCTTTAGAAAAAGTGTCGTAAAAGGTGAAATTGCGCTTTAACCTTTTCCCTAATATAGACGCTTTCTGACGCCTCTGCAGCAGACGGCTTTTTGAAAACATAGTGACAAAAGAAGAAATTGCACAAAACGTGCAATTTCTCCTTTTGCCACAATGTTTTCCACTTTTTGTCATAGGTTATCCATTCAATTATAGAGATTTTCTATGTTTTGACAAAATACGTTCAAAGTATTCTGCTGCAGAATTGTCGTATGAGGGAAAGGGTTAAGAGCCATTTCTCCCTTCGTCAAATCGCTTCAAGCCTTTTTCAGTGATAGTCATTCTTTCAGACTGCTGCAGCTGTTTTGTATATGGCAACGTGTGCAGGGTAGTTTTCGCAAAGTGCAATTCAATTATAAATAGTTTACCTAATAAGGAACATAATGCGATATTTATAGAGTCTGTTGATTTGAAATTACAGAAGGATACTAATATGATATCTGGAAAATTGGAAAGCCATTTTGAGACAGAATATAAAGCAAAACATCGGTCATTGCTTTTGATGATCATTTCTCCTTTTCTAACAATGGTTTCAGATTATTCTACTTTAAAGGCCTAAACATGCACTTATATGTATCAAGTTGAATGGTAAAATAACATTTTCTTTTTCTTTTTAGTAGAGTATAGTGTTTCTTTAAGTCGCTTTCTGCTATCGTATATATGAATGCATTTACTGGAGGTCGCTAGACAGAACAGTGTTTATCATAAATTACTCACCCCCTTTACCCAAACTACAAGCACTCATTTCCTGCGACATATTGTAATTCAATGAAGCAGATTTGACGAAGTAACGTTTCCGAATAATCAAACAGAAACTCTACTCCAGTAAGTTTCCACAACGGAAAACACCGACGACGCTTGCAAACATATTTAGAGACGTTCCAAAGTGACGACTGGACGATCCCATTAACGCTGCGCCAGACTCCATTGCAGGATTTATAAAACACACTCTGAGAGAGCTAAACGCCCGTATCGATCCGACTTTCCAATGCATATGAAAGCGAAATGTTGCCGTATATCATCGGCGTTCAAATTTGAGGGATTCGTAGAGTTAGAAATACAGCTTTCGTGTTTTTGGGTTTCATTTTGTCTTTTTAAAGAAATTATATGTATTAGAATTATACGATGTGTCTGTCGTTGTGTCGTGTTGTTAGATTTGAGATTAGTTATGAGAAAGCGTTGTTATTATAAACTGACATTCGGACTGACATTTGGGACAAGTGGCGTCGAAATTGGTGGATTTTTGGGGATAATATTTTTAATCTGATTATCGGACTTGATTATTTAACTTTAAAGGTACGTATTGCTACTAGAGCCAGTGACTATAGTTTACCAATAGGTTTTGTTTGTTTGTTTGGAGTTTAACGCCGCTTTCAACAGCTTTGGTCATATCACGGCGGTCAGTGCACCTACCCATGTTTTCCTGGCTTTCCCACACCAGTACTTACACAACATTCTTTCGAAGCCACTGACTACTTTCTCACATAGATCAGAGGTGAGAGGCAATGGAAAACATCGCCCGAAAGAATGTCGCCGCAACCGGGTATCGAACCCGTGACCTCCAGATCACGAGTCAGATACGCTACCAATTGAGCTACCCGGCCGGGTTTACCAATAGGTAGACCAATGTATATGTTTGAACTGCAGATAACCTTTGAACGCATTGTGGCAAGAGGAGACACTGACTTATCAAGAGCAATATGAGTCGTCTCACGAGAAAATCAACATTGTGGACTCTGCGTAAAGTATCGACCCGAATCAGCCAAAGCATGCCGCGCAGGCGTACCCGGATAGACACTTTTCGCCTCTTGTAGATTTTCTGTTTCAGGAATAACTACTCTATACATCTATCCCCCTCTAAGACGGAATGTGTCGGCCGGATCAGTCTGCGCGGACAGCGCAGGCTGATCTGGTCGATACATTACGCAGATGTCTATCGCCGCAGCCTCATGAGAAAACCAACATTGTGGACTCTGCGTAAAGTATCGACCCGGATCAGCCGAAGCATGCCGCGCAGGCTAACCCTGACAGACACTGTCCGCCTCCTGTGAATTTTCTGTTTCAGGAATCATTACTCTATACCTCTCTCCTTCTGAGACGGAATGTATCGGCCCGGATTAGCCTGAGCGGACATGCGCAGGCTGATCTGTGTAGATATATTACGCAGATTCCATAATGTTGGTTTTCTCGTGAAACGGCTCAATTATCTTCTTTTTCCAACAATATTTTTCAACTCTGTGTCAAATGATTAACCCTTTCCCTCATATGACAATTGTACAACTATGAATGAATAGAGAGGAGTACATTGTTGAAAAATGAGAAATAGCTTCTTATGAACCAGTTCTTCTCCAGTTAATGTTTTCAAGCGGTGTCTGTTTCAAAGGCGTCAGAAGTATTGGAAAGAGGGAATCATTGTCGGAAAAGGTTTAAAATTAAATTGCTTTACTAAGCTGCCTATCGTCTTCGTCGTGTTGGTTTTACAAAGTATTAAACTTTCAATTTTCAGAAGTTATATCTCCTTCCTGAGATTACACCATTTTTTAGTAAAATGGTAGGTCTTCTTTTCATGCACCGCCTCGATGTTGTACTGGTAGAGCGTCCGCCTCGGGTGCAGGAGGTCGCGGATACGATCCCCGGCCGCGTCATACCAAATACTTTAGAAATGAAAGCAATGTCTGCACTCCTAGGCGCTCAGGGTTAGCGTTACGCCTTACTGGCTGGTGTCGGGATAAATGGACAAGTAGTACTGGTAACTTACCCAAAAAGACGCCGTGATATAAATGAAACATTGTTGAAAGCGACTTTAAACACCAAACAATCAATCAATCAATCAATCAATCAATATATCCATGCAATGTAGAGCATTCTTACCCCGTGATTATTCTAATCCGATGGCGTCTGTACTCTCACCCACTTTGCTTCGGTGACTTTGTTGTATAAGAAGTCAACTTAGAATGTTGTTAAGCGATTCATTAACTCTGTCAGCGCCACAGGCAATACTGAGTTTTTTTGCAAACAATGCAGATTCAGGTGAGTCAGCTCGTAACGAGCTGTCTCACCTGAAATCAGCATTGTTTGCTTTCTAGTTACCTAAATAGTCAAAAACTTTCATAAATTGAGAAATGGACACACCCGATTTTGAACATGGAAGAGTCTACATTAAACAATTCGGCGCTGAAAGAGTTTTAAGTACCCGGCAATGCTTACGATCAGGAACTTCGGAGACCGAGTATATAATTATGTAATTTTCTTTTGAATTTGAGACGTATGTATGTACCATTATGACTAAGGATATGTTTAAGCTGATGTTTAAAGTTAACTCATCTTGCATGTAAGACTCATTTGAACCCTTTCCTCCATACAGATGCCTTTTGACGCAACTGCAGAAAATTATGTTTAGAAGCAAAACGTGAAATTACTCTTAATGAAGAGTGTCTGCGTGAACTTTAGTATCACTGTTTTAAACCAGATCATCTAATAAGTATAATTTCGTTTATGGAGAATTGTCCAAGACTGTCGATGCAGATTGTGTGGTTTGTTGGAACGGAGAAGTGTTTACCCTTTCCCACATGCAACAAGTCTGCAGAAGACTTCTTCGAAACTGTATAGATTAAAACATTGACAATCCCTATATATATTCATTCATATATTTTATTGCATTAAAACATACTTGTTTTATAGCATATACAGATTAACATAACTAATAGAATATAGATTAACAGAAGAGAATTACATAAATATTAAACCCACAAAAGTGTCCCTTTTAACCCCCCTCCTCGCGAGTAGACAAGTTGTATGACGCGAAATGTGCAAGCCAAGATCAGCCCTTATATATATATATACAGATTGATCTTCAGCTGCATTTCGCACTTAATACTTCTCGATCTTTACCAAAATATACAAGCAATGTGAAATAAACATTATAAGACGGAAGATTCCGATTTAGAAATACGGCGACGAAAGAGTTAATTTCTTTATGATCTATGCTCACAATGTTCTCAAAAATGTGAACGAATTAAGATCTGTAGGGCATTAATATATATACCCACAAATGAAAGCGTAAACATTGAATAGAGTTGAACACAATGTGGTTCATGGGGAAATCGCACACGTTGAGCAATTTCTCCTTTTGCCACAATGGTATCAAATGCCGTCTGCTACAGACAAGTAAAATAATAAGAGAAATAGATAAGGAGGAAACAACTTATTCTTTTCACTACATTACCTCTGATACGACTCAACTAAACCTAACTTGGTGGTACGAACATCTAAACCTAATTCGGTGGTACGAACGTCTAAACCTAATTTAGTGGTACGAACATCTAAACCTAATTTAGTGGTACGAACATCTAAACCTAATTCGGTGGTACGAACATCTAAACATAATTTAGTGGTATGAACATCTAAACCTAATTTGGTGGTACGAACATCTAAACCTAATTCGGTGGTACGAACATCTAAACCTAATTTGGTGGTACGAACATCTAAACCTAATTCGGTGGTACGAACATCTAAACCTAATTTGGTGGTACGAACATCTAAACCTAATTCGGTGGTACGAACATCTAAACCTAATTCGGTGGTACGAACATCTAAACCTAATTCGGTGGTACGAACATCTAAACCTAATTCGGTGGTACGAACATCTAAACCTAATTCGGTGGTACGAACATCTAAACCTAATTCGGTGGTACGAACATCTAAACCTAATTCGGTGGTACGAACATCTAAACCTAATTCGGTGGTACGAACATCTAAACCTTATTCGGTGGTACGAACATCTAAACCTTATTCGGTGGTACGAACATCTAAACCTAATTCAGTGGTACGAACATCTAAACCTAATTCGGTGGTACGAACATCTAAACCTTATTCGGTGGTACGAACATCTAAACCTAATTCGGTGGTACGAACATCTAAACCTAATGTGGTGGTACGAACATCTAAACCTTATTCGGTGGTACGAACATCTAAACCTAATTTGGTGGTACGAACATCTAAACCTAATGTGGTGGTACGAACATCTAAACCTAATTTGGTGGTACGAACATCTAAACCTAATTTGGTGGTACGAACATCTAAACCTAATTCGGTGGTACGAACATCTAAACCTAATTCGGTGGTACGAACATCTAAACCTAATTTGGTGGTACGAACATCTAAACCTAATTTGGTGGTACGAACATCTAAACCCTAAGTAAGGAGATTCTTGTGAGTTTATTTGTTTGTTTAACTTTGGTTGAACGCCGCTTTCAACAGCTTATGTCATATCGCGACGGACAGGAGAGATGATCTTGGCCCCAAAACCTGATATTGTCATCGCGATTAAACATATATAAGGTATGAAACCAATACAAACCCCACCTGCTGTGGTTCAAGAGTTGCATTGACCTCCAATCGTTCAGACCAATTCGGCCTGCTCTTACAGCTCAAACAAGGATCAGAGTGTGGTTGGTATTATTTGCTAGCGTCCCCCAGACACAAAGGCAATTTTAAAAGTACATAAAGAATACAGCTGAAGATTTTGAGGACAAAAATAGCCGCCCATGGGAAAAGATACAAGTGGGCTTCTGTGAGCAGTGTTACTCCGGATATCTACTGTTCACACATTAATTACATGTACTTTTTAGAAGCTTCTGCCAACGTCTATCAGGGCGTTTTACATACTCTAAAATCCTTATTTGACATCCAAAACCTATGTTGTGGGTACTTAAAAAGAAATCGTTTAAGTGAGACGATTGTTTTGAGTACCCACAACATAGATTTGCAACCTACGCGATTCCAATGGTCGGGCTTATTTGTCCTTCAAATATTATGCTGTATAAATGTTTTATGTACTCAAATGAATCGCACTACTTAGACGTTTGATGTTCGTTCCACCGCTTACGGTTTAGTTGACGGTGTCAAATGATGATTTAAGAACCGGGAACACGCAACGAATCGGCAACAGTTGACTTTAAAATCGTTATGTTAGACACAATATGGAAAATATGTACGGTTGAGTACTGCTCTGGCAAAACCAACAGTAACGCATATACAATGACAATGACAATGGCAAATATCTTATTGAAAGTAATTAGGCCACCGGCCCATAGTACGAAGCATTATATTTAACAAATAGTATATAACAACACAATACGATACAATACAATACAATACAATATATGTTATTACACTCAGGCAAATTTGCTTATAATAAATAACATACGAATATGTACAATTAATAAAACATAATCCCTTTACGAGAAGCAAAAATAAAGTAAATAATGAATATTAACTAATTGTTCAGATTATATAAACAATGACTATAACAATTGAGATTGAAACCAATAAATTGCATTGATAAGACACCCGTATACATACAATATAATAAATATAATAGAGTATGTCAGTATTAAACCATATAACTGTATGCAGTCTGATATCGGTTTACACCATATATTCCATATCCCAACATTTACATTGATAACGTACTCGTGTACATAAATACAATTATTTAATCAATACAAGATGATGGTGATGGGAATATATCGAGGGCTTAGCGTGAAACGGTTGTAACTCTAAACCTATTTCGAAAACCGTGAATTAGGGGCAATTTTGACCCTTTTGTAAACAATGCAAATTTAGGTGCCATTGCTCAGAACGAGCAATGGCACCTAAATTTCTATTGTTTACCAAGAAAAATGATTTAACGCTTATAAAGACTTTATGGCGAGGTAAATAACCTTGGTAAAAAAATACCAATTTTAATTACAACCGTTTCACGCCAAGCCCTCGATATATATATATATATATATATGAGTATATATATCACATGTTGTGAAAAATATACTGGTCGTTAAATTGAATTCAATCTCCATCTCATGTTTTGCCTACGTATGGGCAGCATACATATGTGTACAAGCATGTATATATGTATGTATTTAGGTACGTGCAAACAAGCATATGTAGGCAATGAATTGTTAAGATGAAACTGTACATATGAGCGCATGTATATACCAAAGTGTTGCTGTACTTTTTTTCAATTAACATACGGTTAACCGATTAACCGGTTAACCGTTAGTTTAAACTTATTTATTTTAAATCGATTGCGAAACAAGCTTTAAGCTTATATTAATCACGCTCGATGTCTGCTTCCTGGATACCTAACCAGTACTCGCGCCGATTGTGTGGAAAAATCCCAAAGTCAGGACCCGCTCATCACGGGACTCGAACCAGGGACCTTTGATGTGAGAGGCCGACGCTCTACCTCTGCACCACTGTCTTCCACAAACCGTTAACCGTTGACCTCCCTAATTGTTTTGTATGTTTTGCTAAACTTACCTCATTGATCTATGATCTCCTGGTGAAATTTGAATTAACTTGAAACTTGTTAAAGACTCAAATCTTCTATGACTTGTTTGCGAACAGTGCTTATTCATGTCAGACTTAACGGATGCGCTGTCTGATCTGGTTATGAGACTTTCCAAGAGTTAACCAACATGATTGATTCTGCGTAATGTATCGACCTAGTTCTGCCAGCGCAGTCCGCGCAGGCTAATCCGGGCCGACACATTCCGTCTCAGAGGGATAAAGGTATAGAGTAATGATTCCTGAATCAAACGGAGGCGAAAAGTTACTGCCAGGATTAGCCTGCGCGGCATGCTTAGGCTGACCTTCGTCGATACTTTACGCAGAGTCAATAATGTTGGTTTTCTCGAGGAACGACTCATATTATACATTGGTCGCAAATGCCTCATGGTTGGTTTTCGCATAGAGCCACTCGTATGCAGAATCTTCCGAGAAGCACGTCGTCGATGTTGTAGGCACAAACCCGACTGTTCAAGTGGAAGACGGTGAGTGGTGCTGTGGTAAAGCCCACATCTCGACATATTGGTTCAAATATTCCTCGATGACTGGTTTCTGATTTTGTGATATTTTCCAAATATGCGGCATGAGTAACTGGTAAAGTCTCCAGGAAATAGACATCGAGCGTGACAGCTGGAAGCTTGTTTCGCAATCGATGTATAATACATAAGTTCAAACTAAGACTGTTTTAGTACGAAACCAGGTCCAATTCCACCAACCTTGCTTAGCGCTATGTAATACTTTAGTACACGAATAGTTCATCACTTTTGGTTTCCCTTATAGAAATGCAAAATGTTTTTATTTATTTTTTCTTAACAAGAATTGTAAGTCAGCAAGGTAATTATGTATGTCAACTTACTGATTCACTTAAAAAACATTCAGCAATTCATATTTTACAAAATATGAGGGGGAAAGAAAAATGATGAAATGTGAATTTAAAAATTTAACCCTTTCCCGCAGACAGACGCTTTCTGACGCATCTGCAGCAGATGACGTTTGAAAACAATGTGGCAAAAGGAGAAATTGCTCATAATGATCCTTTAAAATAATCATACATATATTTATAGAGAATTTCCTTATTTTTGCCTAGATATTTCCGAAGAAGTCGTCTGCGGCAGATGTGTTGCATGTGGGAAAAGTGTTAAGTAATAACTTATCCCTAAGTAAGGTTGGAGGAATTGTCGACAATACCGTTACGCCCTCGCCGGGTCGGTTATCGTGTAGCGTGACTTACATCGTTATCATTATTGTTTGAAAGGATTGTGCCGGGTTTTATTGATATTAGATAAACTGTAACATGCAACATCGGATAAACTGTATATGTTATATAATATGTATATTTATTTCTGTGTTGAAAACATCGTAGGAAAAAGAGAAATTGTTCAGATTTAACAATTACCATCTCCGTTTCCAACGATGTTATAAAAAGTCTGGTATATTTGATATTATGTTCAAAACATTATGGGAACAATAAAAAGTGTTCAGATTTAACAATTTATCTCTCCTTTTCCCCAAGATCGTATCAAAATGTTTGTATCTTTGACATAGTGTTGAAAGCATTGTGGGGGAAATGTTAAATTGTTCAGATTGAGCGATTTAACATTTTACCACCATGTTATCAAAATCTGTTACATTTGATTAAGTTTTGAAAACATTGTGGGAACAGGAGAAATTGATCAGATTGAATTATTGTTCTTTTTACCCAACGACGTTATCGCGAATCAAACGCCAGAGGTCATCTGTATCAGGGGACGCGCTATTTGTATATTAACCCTTTCCCACCTACAACAAATCTGCAGCAGACGACTTTGAACATATTTTGTCAAAAAAATAATGAATCTCTATAATTGAATGGATAACCTGTGACTGAAAGTGGAAAACATTGTGGCTAAAGGAGAAATTGCTTGTTTTGAGCAATTTCTTCTTTTGTCACTACGTTTTCAAAAAGCCTCCTGCAGCAGAGGCGTCAGAAAGCGTCTATATGAGGGAATGAGTTAAACTTTTCCGACATACAACACATCTGCAGCAGACGACTTTGAAAACAAAGTGCCAAAACAAAAACCTGAAAAATCTCCGTAAAAGATAGCTTTATTGTTAAATAAAGTTGAAAACATTGTGGTCAAAGGAGAAATTGCTCATCATGAGCAATTTCACCTTTGGCCACAGTGTTTTCAAAAGTCGTCTGCTGCTATTGCGTCAAAAACCCGTCTGCAGGTGGTAAAGGGTTAACACGTCAGACAATTTGGTGTGACTTGTCACCCTGATTGGTTTTCCAAGTCATTTCATCGACAGCGTTGGAAATTGGAAAAGGCTAATTAAACACGAATGCTAATGTTTTTCTAAGTTTTAATTAGACGAGCAGATTTTACGCCTTGTGGAATTGTCTCTCTGTATGCAACACGTACGAGCTGTAGAATCTCGTTTGTCTCCATATTGATCATGCTACACGGGTCTTCCCTTTCCCTCATACGACAATTCTGCAGCAGACGACTTTGAACATATTTTGTCAAAACATAGCAAATCTCTATAATTGAATGGATAACCTATGACTTAAAGTGGAAAACATTATGGCAAAAGGAGAAATTGCACGTGTTGTGCAATTTCTTCTTTTGTCACTATGTTTTCAAAAAGCCGTCTGCTATAGAGGCGTCAGAAAGCGTCTATATGAGGGAAAGGGTTAAACACCATTTAACCGAATTTCCTACAACCCCCATGCCATCACGTGTCCGAACATTGCATGCTCATGGTCTTGTATTAAATATATACTGATATATGAGGAGCAAACAGTGTAGACCCAGATTGGACTGCAGGAATATGCAAAACACGCGGATTCAGGTGCTCATTGTGAGCAATCGATCGTTTTGAAGCCACGTTTACAACACTTGTCTGTTGCAGATGCATTTGTTAGTGGTAATTCCAAAGCTTCCTAATGTAACGTCGACTTCCCTGTGAACTGACTTATTGTGTTGTTGTTTTATTTGCTTTGCTTTGTTAATCCTTTTGTTTTTCTTTGTTGCTCCTTTTGCTTTTCTTTGTTGATCCTTTTGCTTTTCTGTGTTGCTCCTTTTGCTTTTCTTTGTTGATCCTTTTGCTTTGGATTGTTTTGTGAATCCTTTGGCTTTGGATTGCTTTGTGAATCCTTTATCATTGGATTGCTTTGTCCATCTTATTGCTTTGCTGTGCTTGTCTTGTTTACCCTCGCACGCGGCTAAGCAGTCGTTTTGCGAAATATTGTATTATTTTCCATATCGGTGCAGTATTTTATATTACTTGTACATAGACGCCGATTGGTCATCACATCCTACTGATCTTAAAGTCATATAAGAACAAACCAAATTGCGCCGTTCATATTAGTATGTTATGTATGTGAAGTTGGCTCTGTGATCGGTCATCGGCCATCAGTGTTCCACTCCCGTGAAAGCGTTCCACTCCCGTGACAAACACCGTAACGCCGACCTGGAACACCGAGCTCGGCCATGGGTGTTCGAATTTATATAGCAATTTGAAAGCAGACCTGGAATTTCGATCTCGGTCATCGGAATTCGAATATATATAACAATCTGAACGCCGACCTAGAACACTGAGTTCGGCCATCGGTATACGAATTTATATTGCAATTTGAACGCCGACCTGGAACACCGAGCTCGGCCATCGGTATTCGAATGTATATAGCAATCTGAACGCCGTCACGGAACATCGAGCTAATATGTTAACTATTTGGCATTAGCCTTTTTATAATTCTACAATTCCAGTGGTTTTAATTGTTTTCTTTATTTATGTTTTTTATTTTTCATCGTTCTGTCAAGAGGTTTCTACTGACAGGACCTAAACAATATAATTCTACAACTGTATGTACGCATACTCGGTGTCTACTTAAGAATTACAATCAGCTAAAGGTACAGTAACACCCAGAAGTAGTTGTTTGTGTTTAGGAATCAATGGAATAAAAGGTATTAGCGCAATAGCTTTAGTTTTGAGCTACCTTCCCCTAACATAAAATCATTGGGTCAGACATACATCAATACAGGTGGCGCCGTTTAGAAAGCCTTTCTTGCGGAACAACCCGATTTAACCTTCCAAACTCAGAGAGCAGTTTTCTTTCATTATTCGTGTATAGATTACAAACATCAATGTATATTGATTGGTCCGCTGTAGAGTTTGCGAATACCAAGTGTATACAAATGGTAAAAATTTACTATATATGAAATAGAGATACAAAAATGGTATATTATAATTTACTATTCATGGAATAGCGATACAAAAATGATATAAATTTACTATTCGGAAAAGAGAGATACAAAAATGGTATATTATAATTTACTATTCATGGAATAGCGATACAAAAATTGTAATAATTTACCGTTTATGAAATAGAGATACAAAAATGGTATATTATAATTGACTATTCATGTAATAGCGATAGAAAAATTATATAATTTTACTATTCGGGAAAGAGAGATACACAAATGGTATATTATAATTTACTATTCATGGAAGAGCGATACAAAAATGGTATAATACAATTTACTATTCATGGAATAGGGAAACATAAGGGGAGGTGACCAATTTGGTCGACTTTGATGGTTCATGCCAGACGCACTTTTCAAACAGTAAATAGGTATCAGATAAATAGTTAGGGCACAGATATGTCTAAAAATATATTCAATCAAATGTTTAACAGACTTGCACACCGGAACAAAAGAATAACAACAGGTATTGAGAACACCTTATGAATAATTCACATAAGTGTTTCCTAATTCCAGACGGAGATAACTGTCGCTGTTAACCGGTTGTAGTTACGGCACTCTGGAAGCAGGTCGCGGTACAATAAGACGCATTTCCTGCACTAATGTGATTGATCTCCGCCAGGGTGTTGGAAACCTTTTCCCCTTATGCATACGCATGTTGACGCAACTGTAACAGACGACTTTCGAAAACATTGTTGGAAAAAAACCTGTTTCATTTCATTGAAATACTTATGAGTATTGATAATATCGAGGGCTTGGCGTGAAACGGTTGTAACTAAAAGCCTATTTTGAAAACCCTGGTTTAGGGGCAATTTTGACCCCTTTGTAAACAATGCAAATTTAGGTGACATTGCTCAGAACGAGCAATGGCACCTAAATTTACATTGTTTACCAAGAAAAAATATTAAACGCTTTTAAAGACTTTATGACGAGGTGATTAACCTTGGTAAAAAAAATACCCATTTTAATTACAACCGTTTCACACCAAGCCCTCGATATATAATGTGATAACAAGAAAACATTGATGAATTTTGCTAAATATATCCGAGAGGCATCGATTTCACGTTTGCCATTTAACTCTTTCAGCGCCGAATTGTTTCAAGTAGAATCTTCCATGTTCAAAATCGGGTTTGTCCATTTCTCATGTTAATAAACGTTTGGACTATTTTGATAAATAAAAGGCAAACAATGCTGATTTTAGGTGAGACAGCTCGTTAATTATAGAAGTTAATCTGACATCATTTTGACAATTTATATTTGTAAATATCTATGTTTTGTTTAGCCTCGTATGTGTATGTGTTATATCGAATTAATGGTTATAGCTCATTCATGACTATGTTAAAATATGTATATACTTGTTTTACGTTACTAGAAACTGTGTAAAGTTTACGTTACAAAATAAAGGCATATCTATCTATATAGAGACATTCCATATAGTGTTTTTTGCCTAGATAGCTTGTGAAAAAGTGTCAATAATTAATGTTGTTTATGTCAACGAGTGGGGGCAATTGAATTATTTCGGCACGATTCTAAGGATAAATGTTACATAGTAATATATTATCAAAAAATCGAATTATCAGTCTTATCGTAATATTTGTACGTAAATATTGTTTGTATGTTTTCTTGGTGGGGTTTTTTTTGGGGGGGGGGGGGGGGGGGGGGGGGTTGCCATATTTTTTCACTGTTAAAATTTATGTTGGCCAAAGGCGTGTAAATGCTGAATTTGCCGAATAAAATTGAAAATTGAATTGAACTAATATATGAACCCGTGGAAAAGGACCAGCATGTACGACGAAATAAGGTAGACATGATGAACACGCTTTCCGGGGAACAGCAAATCTGCAGGGGACGATTTTGGAAATATCCAGCCTAAATCTTGAACAAAAATACATGAATGTATAAATGGTGAATACAGTTGGAAACAGTATTACAAAAGCATTTGTTATTTCTTCGTTTGACACGAATGCAGTAAAATGTCGTCTGCTACAAATGCGCCAAAAAATAGTTCTTTGCTTGCGTGTGGTTAAAGATAGTTAGCTGTATGCTGTAATCAGTGAATACGCAATTGACTTGCACTATTAATCACTAACATGCGTTGATATTAAGATATAATATATGAGACGAGTGTATTTTTGGTACCACGCAATAGAGAGTTTAGAGGTCAAGCATATGCTAAAAGGTTGTAAGCCTTATGCTAGAAGTGGCTCTTATAAGAGAATGGTCATTTGCAATGCAATGTTTCGGTCATTCATTAATAACATTAATAAACAACGTCTCAGTGAGTCTTTTGGACTATACACTCGCGAGTTTTGAGGTCAAACATGATGGAAAGGGTAGTAAGTCATACATTAAAAACACAATAGTTACCTTAGTATTAAAATGTCAGTGAGCCAGTTCTTCTTGATACCCAACACTCGCGATTGGAGATCAAACATGATGGAACGGGAAGTAAGCCTTCTGCTAGAAGTGACCCGTGCAACGTTTCGGTTATTCATTAATAACACCCTAGTTACCTTAGTATTAAAATACAACGTCCTAGAGAGCCGATTTGTTGATACCCCACACTCGCGATTAGAGATCAAACATGATGGTAAAGGTAGTTAGCCTTATGCTCAAAGTGACCCTTATAAGCAAGTATTCGTTCGCCATGCACTTTTTCGGTTATTCATCAATAATACCATTGTCACAGGTGCCAGTCTCGTTTAGATCTAAAATAGCATTTGACTATATATTGTTAATATATAGTCAAATACTATTTTTAGATTTTAAAGGAGACTGGCACCTGTGACCATGGTTAGTTTAGTATTTAAATAAAACTTCTCAATGAGACGCGCTTTGTAGTTAGCCCACAATAGAGAGTTTGGAGTTCAAATATGGACTTCAGAACACGAAATATACCTTTATGTAAAACTCTGAAAGGGTAAGTTGACAATGCCAATCCTGCAAGGATGTTAGATAAAGCAGGGTATTGATTAGGTTGGAGTCATGCATGTGTTTTACCTTTTCTTATAACAAACTGACAATCTGCAAAATGCAAATTTAAGCATTTTGGCAAATATATGAAAAATGCCTGTTTACGAAAAAACATTTATTAAATAGAGTTTAAAATTTGTGGCAATATGATAAATTACCGAATTTCTCCTTTTCACAGTGTTTTCAATTGTCGTCTGCTGCAGAGGCATCCTTATGCGTCTGTATAAGGGAAAGTTATAAATAATTTAGAAAATAATTCATTAACATTTTATAGAATCTATGTCAGAGCAGGAAATGATGCAGATACGTTGTATTAAATTGAAAGCTACTATTAAAATATTTGTTTTGTTTGCATGGTGTTTTAAGCCGTTGTCAACCATTTTTAAAATTATAACCCGCCGTTTCCTGTGTAAAATATCAGTTATATGTGTCCATTGATAATGGTAACAGTCAGTCAATCGTAATGCTTACCCCACAACCCAGAGCGCCAATGATGGAAAGCTATATAACACCATTTTAAAGTATTTGGTATGACCCGACCAGGTATCGAACTCGCGACCTCTTGGTCTACTGCTTCACCGTGTCGAGGCAGTCAAAGGTTACATGGATGGAGAGATTGAAGTAATTTAATAATGATGATGTAAGGGAAATGTATGGGCTTAGTCCAGTCTAGGTGCATGTACGAATTACTCCAAAAATAGAAGATTTGCGTTCAATAGTCTTTGAAACAAAAGGAACACATGTTTCACGAATACTCAGTATGTTTGATTGTTTATTTCCGTGACAAACTTAATTTCGCTTGAACGCAGTGGGTTTCTATGTATAACAGTTCATATTTCCGTTCAATAGACGACGTAACACAAACATGTTTCACGAACACCCGGTATGTTTGACTGGTTTTTATTTTCTCTCGCGAAAACTAATTTCATTTCGCTCGAACTGTTTATAACAGGTCATATTTATTGTATATCGAACGAAGTTCTGTTCTCTGTCAAGTGTTTAAGTTTATTTTAAATCAATCAGATACATACTCCAATCGTGTAAAACAATATGAATGTCTCGTAACAGGGAAACGAATGTCAGTATGCATACTATATTCATAACCATCCCCCAGAGGCTCTCAGAAAGATTTTACGACAAAAGGACATGGACGGTGCTAATCGGATATCGCAGGCATAACGGTTTCTCCATTTTACTATCAAGCTGGAACTGAAATACCTTTCCCCTCCCTCCGCCCCTCCATAATGTTTGTTTACAAACGTCCGAACAGAACATCCGTCTTTTTCAAAATTCTAATGAATGTCAACATTTCGAATTTTGTGAAATATCGCAGGCTAATCAGGGCCGACACATTCTGTCTCATTGAGATAGAGGTATAACGTAATGATTCCTGAAACAGAAAATCCACAGGAGGCGAAAAGTATCTGCTCAGATTAGCGTGCATGGCATGCTTAGGCTGATCCGGGTCGATACTTTACACAGAGTCCACAATGTTGGTTTTCTCGTGGGACGGCCTAAATATATACATCTTAGACTAATATTAAGCTTATAAAAGTTGCTGAAAGATTTAGCAATTGGATGTTAGCGCGGAAATCAGCATTTTATGGCTTAAAAAATACGAAACCCGCTTTTAAATATATGATATCAATATATGATAACAATAGTTTTTTTGTTAAATACGTAAAACGAAAACAAAAATATCTTTTCCCAACGTGTTGACCTCGATCTCCAAAAATTATTTTAAATATTTGTCTGCGCATGCGCGTTTTTCCCCCCTTAATATATTCTTAAAATCGCAAAATTTAGCACAATAACTTCGCATTTATGAAAATATTCTCATTTTCCTGTTATTAAAACCCCGGTGGTTCCCAGTGATGTTACATAGACTCCGCTCTGGTATACTGCTTGTGTTCAGTTGTGTGACTTCGGGTCGAAATCAAGGAAAAAAAAGGGAGAAATGTAACGGGAACGGGATATAGGTACAACTATCACTTCTACAGCCTTGCTGTGGAAGCCGGCTTTTATAGCGATGTTGGTAGAGTGGTTGAACTTTTCGTAAAGTTAAGCAACGTTCATCGCGGTTAGTGCCTGGATGGGTGACCCCGATGGCTTTACGCCGGTACACGTTACTAATGGTTTTAATTTACATTTCAATTATCAGAAGCATTTATACAGACTTATGAGCTCTTAGTAACCTTGAACATTGACAGCCATGTGTTTTAAATGTGATACACAGTATCATTAAAGTGCAACGGTCATGGTGGAGTGCCCTTTGGCAAGGCATATTTCCTAGCCTAGTACTGGTTTGTTTACCCAGGGATCATGAATAAGTGAACTGTCGCCGTGATATAACTGAAATAATGTTGGAAGTGGCGTAAAACCCTATATATATAATAATCATTAAAGTGAACATTTCTACCCGTTGTGTAAAAATACAACAAACGCTATGACTAGGGATTAAAGTGAACATTTCTACCCGTTGTGTAAAAATAAAACAAACGCTATGACTAGGGGTTTTCTCAAACAAAAAATGGTTTCAATATAAATTTACATTTTGTTATTTTTGCACAAGCAAATTGTTATACTTTTATATATAATGAAGTTACTTTGTGTTATATTTTATACTTAAATTTCTAAATTATGTATACAACTTTATGGATTAAAACTTTACATTGTGTACGTTTACTTTGTATAATGTGCATACTGTTTAGCTTGTTGTGAAACGTATTTAACTGATCCCTGGGCAATCAAGACAAATTGTCCATATTGAAAAAACAGAGGGCAGTACAAATTTTTTTCAAATTTTCAATCCTGTAAGCTGGGCATGACAATATACGGAGATAGGTATTCAGCATAGCTGAATCCCCCGCATAAAAAAGTAGATCTCCAAAATACAAAATAGCCGAGTACGCGAGTACATGAAGTAAACCGAACCGAGCGGACAGGGAAAACAGAGGCGAGACTCTGTGTACGTACGGACTCTGTGTACATACGTATTATGTGTACGTACGGATTATGTGTACATAGGGACTCAGTGTACATACGGAGTATGTGTACGTACGGACTATGTGTACGTAGGGACTCTGTATATGTAGGGACTCTGTGTATATACGTAGTCTGTGAACGTACGGACTCTGTGTACGTAGGGACTCTGTATACGTAGGGACTCTGTGTACATACGTATTATGTGTACGTACGGATTATGTGTACATAGGCACTCTGTATACATACGGATTATGTGTACGTACGGACTATGTGTACGTAGGGACTCTGTATATGTAGGGACTCTGTGTATATACGTAGTCTGTGAACGTACGGACTCTGTGTACGTAGGGAATCTGTATACGTAGGAACTCTGTATACGTAGGGACTCTGTGTATATACGGAGTATGTGTACGTACGGACTATGTGTGCGTACGCACTCTGTGAACTTACGGACTATGTGTACGTATGGACTCTGTATACGTAGGGACTATGTGTACATACGGGTTATGTGTACGTACGGATAATGTGCGCGTACGGACTCTGTGTACATACAAACTATGTGTACGTACGAACTATGTGTGCGTAGGGACTATGTGTACATAGGGACTCTGTGTACGTACTTACTCTGTGTACGTACGGACTATGTGTACGTACGGAATATGTGTACGTACGGACTATGTGTACATACAAACTATATGTACGTACGGACTATTTGTACGTACGGACTACGTGTACGTACATACTCTGTGTACGTACGGACTATGTGTACATACACAATATATGTACGTACGGACTATGTGTTCGACGGGACTACGTGTACGGCTCTGCATCTGCCTCCCTGTTCGTACAATCAAAAATACATACATTTGTAAGACTTTGTCCATTTTATGTTTTACTCAACAGCGTTGTGTTTAATCCTTTACCACATACAATAAGTCTGTATCAGACGACTCTGAAAACATCTGCATAAGAATATAAGAATTCTCTATGATTTAAGATGTCATTATTGAAAAGATTAAAAAACAAATTGTGTCGATAAGGAGAGCTTTTAAAAAAAAAGGAAATCATGAGCAAGCGCTTTCTTTGTCGCAATGTATTTCAAAGTCTTCTACCGCAGATACGTCAGAAAATGTCTGTATGCGGGAAAGGGTTAATTTAAGTTAATACGTACGTTTGTAAATTTCGATGTATCTATTTACAAGACACGAACTGGGCCAATCTACCTTAAGATCTATAATCAGTTTTATATCTGTTTTCACTATCAGTACCATTTGTGTTCTGAGTCACTGAATGCTGATAAAGGGTTAACGATAATTGCGTCGACAATCAGGAGATAATATTTCCCAGAAGTATAATATTTGTCAGCTCATTTTCACGTAATTCGATAGATCGCGTCCATACAGTCATAACGCAATCTTTAACCCAGTGTACAATTACGTTCCTCTGTTTATAGTCCAACCAATCAATATGTGTCGACATGTACCATTGAAGTGTTCATATTGGAGTGTTCGTATTAGAGCCAATCCATTAGAATTGGCATTTCGTAACAGTGTAGGTTCAGATCAACGTGTCCACCTGTTACGTCTAATCAGAATCAACACAATTTGACACAAGTTTGTGTGAGTAATATGTCCACAGCGTAGATATCGATGGGATTTAGCGGATGAACAGGCTGGTCTGGATCTAACAATACATAGGCGTTCGTGCCTTGTTAATGCTTGACAATTTTGATCATATTTTGACCTACCAGAAAAGGCATATCCTATGCAGACGTTTCTTTTAGATCCCTTTTCATAAGTGTGACGCATGTGCAGCAAACGACTTTTGTAAATATAGTGGAAAAGGGAGAAATTACTCATACTTTTCGCCACACTGTTTACAATTACATTCCATAATTGTTATTTCATAATGTATATGTTTGCACAAAGGTACGGATCAGGCGTGTATGATTCATCCCTTCCCACATATCGAGGGCTTGGCGTAAAACGGTTGTAACTAAAATTGGTATTTTTTACCAATGTTATTTACCTCGCCATAAAGTCTTTATAAGCGTTTAATCTTTTTTCTTGGTAAACAATGGAAATGTAGGTGCCATTGCTCGTTCTGAGCAATGGCACCTAAATTTGCATTGTTTACAAAAGGGTCAAAATTGCCCCTAATCCAGGGTTTTCAAAATAGGTTTTGAGTTACAACCGTTTCACGCCAAGCCCTCGATATGTATGCTTTCCGACGTCTCTGCATTTGTTGATCCGTATTATTGTTATTTAAGATATGACATCGGTTAACAGTTTCCTTTTTTCCGCAACGTTGAAAATGAACCATAGTCATCTATGTCTGAAAAAAAGTTTTCATTCAAAATAAAGAAATATTAAACAGTTTTGAAAGATGATAATATACACGCCCAGCCCTGTTGCTACAATGCTCTCAGAAGTCGTTTGCTACAGGTCAAATTACGCCTTATACATCCGCTGTCATGCTGATCTAGAAATGAGTGCATACCATCACCAGAATGCATTGAATATATGACATTGAGTTTAAAGTCATTGTATATGTGATGCATTGGAAATGATTGATTTTATCACTTTTAGTATTTTGACCTTGTTTGAAAGTGAAAGTAGAGAATGCTAAACACCGGTTTTGTCCGTGCCCAAGTTGGTCCAAAATGACTGTAACCATTTTCGCCTGGTGAATTCTTTCTTGAATAATGCATGATCCCCGACTTTCTTTGAATTGTTATTCAGTTTAGAGGTAACTCTTTTCAATGATATACGGTGTTCTACATGCGAAACGCTTAGAAACCGTGACAATTGAGGGCTGAAACTGGTCGATTTACATATGGAAACAAAGAAGGAATGTATTTGGTGTATTGTATCCTAAATTCCTTTTGGCTGGAAAATATTAAAAGTCAATTTTGTGTTAGTTGCAAATATGGAAGCATTCTAGGGTGCTTTAGGGATGGGATATAGTCAAATTTCTTGAAAAATGATGAAACTGGTTGCCTGGAGTGGAATTGAGGCTCATGGGGGTATTCAGCCATTAGGTAATAGCCATGTTTCCATTTTTCCATTAAAAAAGATGTTTTTTAAGCTATTTAAACTTTTCGTCGATTGTTTAATGACCTAAAACAGGCATAAACATGAAGTTTTGTCATTTATTTAAACATATGACTCAGTAAAACCTTCAAATGTTATGATTTTCTGGGGGGGGTTCTCGGACACCGGTATGATGCGCAAGCGCAGACAACTTGACAGACTCAAGACGCAAATCCTAGGTTTAGGTGGCATAAGAAATTTAAAATTGCTTTGTAATTAATTGCCTAATTATCCTAATATTTGCTATTTTGCTTTCATTTTATATCATACCTTGTAAACTTACACAAAACACAGATCTCTGGGGGCAATGAAAGTGTCTAAAAGCGCTCCAGAGTCCACAAAAATGGTACGAGTTCTATGTGAATAAGACGTTATTCGAAGATTTATGAATTTAATTCACCAGAGGAGCAATCCTAGATTTAACTTCTTTGAATTGAAAAGTTGTCTTAACCAATTTTTCACTGAAATATTTTAAATAAGGGGCAAATATTTTATGAAAAGGTCCAAGATCGTATTTAGTTGTGTTTGTCAAACAGGGGAAGACGCATCACGTATTTGGCATTGTGACTTCAGACACATTCGAAGATGTACCGTGTTTGTACTACATCCAAACCAAGGTGTGGCCATGTGTTCTGTCGGATTAAGGTTACAATACACCAACAAAATCCTTTTTTGTTTCCACGTAAATCGACCAGTTTCAGTCCTCAATTGTCACACTTTCTAAGCGTTTCTCATGTCGAACACCATATATCATTGAAAAGAGTTACCTCCTAGCTTTATAACAATCCAAAGAAAATGTGGGGTCATAAATTATGCAAGAAAGAACTCACCAGGCGAAAATGGTAGCCATCATTTTGGACCAAATCGGCCCGGACAAAATCGGTGTTTAGCATTCCCTACTTTTACTTTCAAACAAGGTCAAAATACTAAAAGATATCAAATCAATCATTTCCAGTGCATCCTATACACATTCATAATGCATTTAAACTCAATGTCATATATTCAATACATTCTGGTGATGGTATACACTAATTTCTACGCAAACAAAGTTTTTTCTAGGGAATATAGTAGATCAGCAAGTCAGCGGATGTATTTAGCGTAATTTGACCTTAATGTCAATGGTTCTGCTGTAAGTATAATCTGATTCAGGAACATATGAGTAGAATGACTAGCAGCCATAGTGTAGCTTAACTCTAAATCGAGTTAACGAACGGTTCCGTCATTCATTATCCTCTCCAGGAACATAAGAAGCTCGAATAAACATGGTCAAGTTCTTCCTGTGCTCCTCTCGCTTATTCTGTCTTTCTGTCATTATTTTCATAAAATTCTGACCAAATGTGTTCTGTTCTCTTTGGAATGTCATTCTTGTTTCCCAGAGTTTTAGTCCATCCTCTGATGCCCACGATAAGTATGATCCTTTGATGATGTCACAGAACGTCATGATTACAGTCATTAGTATCTAATTATCGATGTGTGTAATTATCCGTACCACGAGAAAATCAACGCTGTGGACGCTGCGTAAAGCATTGACCCAGATCAGCAAACGCATGCCGCGCAGGCTAACCCGGACATGCACTGTTCGCTTCCTGTGGATTTTCTGTTTCAGGAATCATTACTCTATACCTTTATCCCCCAGCAACGGAATATGTCGGCCGGATTAGCCTGCGTAGGCTGATCTTGGTCGATACATTACGTAGAAGCCACATTGTTGGTTTTCTCATGAGGCTCATATGTGTTATGATGTTAACCTACGCCCTATAACTTCATTGACATCATTTATACTTATTTATATGAATGTGTTCAACAATGTTTCAGTTATAGAACAGAGGTCAGTTCACATTCCTGTATTACCTAGCTTTCTAACATCGGTAATCCAGTCTTTACAATGCTAGGTTAGGAAATGTGCTACGGGTACTTCACTATAACCCCCGAGACTGTTGATCGAACCTGGACACCCCGTTCCAAATCGCTGACGCTTATCACTCGGCCATGGTGTATTCCTATATATACGAGGAACGTCTTTTTTGAAGTCCAGAACGAAATATCTCATCTGTGCTTTTGTTATATGACCGATCTCGATAGCCTAGTGGTTAGTGCATCCACTTCGGGAGTGAGAAGCTGAATGTTTAAATCCCTGTGGCGACAGTGGGTACCGTTCCGATATGGGAACATTTCGATTACATAGAATGTATGTGCAAATTAGTCGTTAACTACACTCGTCAAAGTGCTATTGTTTTAGAACTGGACTCGAATAGATAGCCAATAAACCAATATGATCAGCTAGATTCTCATTGTAATCACCCAAACCCGAAATTGTTAAATTACTTCAATAACACGTACCTTCGACTTAAATGAGCTGAACTCCAGATGGAGATCAACTTTTTGAAATGTTAAAACTTTTGCGAATACTGCTTATAGTGACAACAAAGTAGATAATAAATAGTTCAAAACTGTTTTGGCAGTAAATGTTAAAATAAAGTCAATTGAAGTCAATGAAAATGTACACAATTTGGCTTACTGGGTATGTCTACCCAGTAAAAATGAAGCATAAACAATCAAATAGTTCGATGTTTGATGTACTGGAAAGTGAAATGATCAATCTCATTTTATCTCAGACTTTTAAACAGTTTTAAAACTTTGACTATGCTGTCTAGAATCTGGAGTTCAGCACCTTGTATGCATAAACCTTTTTTTCTTTCCGAGAGAGAAACCTAAACACAGCGGTAAGACATAAAATGTAAAGACGAATATTTCAGTCCCTCCAGTTTTATCGACCACATCGATATAACGTACCATATAGACGGTGCTTACGTTAATCAAATACTACAGATAGAATCACGTTGTGGAGATATAAACTTCGTCTTTTCCCAACAATATCTCTCTTATATCTCAACCTAACCCTTTATTGCTGGTACTCAAAAGAATCGTCTCAGTGAGACGATTCTTTTGAGTACCAGCAACATAGGGATTGAGAATGAAATAAAGATTTTTGACTTCGAACAAATCCACTTTTCTAGAGCCCTGTTAAAAATAACCCGTGATAAATTATCCCTGTGTGGTGACATCCGGGCAAATATCCATGGACATTGATCCGTCTGAAGAAAGGTTAGATACGACAGAGTTGATGACAAAATTATGATATTTACCTTTAACAGAAAGTTGGACAAATGGCGTCACGTGATTACCTTTAGCAGCTGGTTTAACCGTCTTGTTTTGCATTTTAATTGAGATTTCATATTTTGCAATTGAGTGTGTTAACCTGTTCTCACTTTCTGGTTTTCCAAACAAACTACTGTATACACATTTCTCTTAGCGAAATAAGTGTACTTATAAATGGAAAAACTTCAAAACTTCGAATACATTATATCTATCTACATAGGCAAATAGCAGTCGTTTCCTTGCTTGTTGACCTACTTGTTAAATTGTAAAGTATGCTGAGTTCAGGAGATGCACATCGGAATCTAACTTTTAGAGTTATATAACAACTTTTGGTAAACATTGCGGCAAAAGGATAAATTACTCATATCGAGCAATTTCTCCTTTTGCCACAAAGTTTTCAACTGTATTCATTAATCCTACTTTCATTTATTAACCTATTCCTATATTTCCGTTCTAATGTGTTCAAAGTTGTCTGCTGCAAATATGTTGTATGTGGGAAAGGGTTAATCTCTTTCACCGCTCTGCATGCGTAATCAATAAGTGTACAATTCCACAAAAAGTAACCGAATCAATGAAGCCGAAATAACACATATTGAACCCCATTGAGTGAACGACGTTTCTGATGATGGAGCGTAGTTGGTTATATTCAGACAGATCTCTAGATAGGGGGAATTTGTACATTCTAAAATCCTTATATTACCATCGAACCCTATGTTGTGGTACTCAAAAGAATCGTCTCAGTGAGACGATTGTATTGAGTACCCACAACATAGGGTTTGGTTGGATGATATGAGAGATATTGTGGGTAAAAGAGCTGTATACTCCTCCTTATGTAGACCTCTGAGTGAACGACGTTTCTGATGACGGAGTTGTTTATATTCAGACATATCTCTAGATAAGGGGGGTTGTGTAATTTCTAAAATCCTTATTTTACCATCGAACCCTATGTTGTGGATACTCAAAGTCAGACGATTCTTTTGAGTACCCACATCATAGGGTTTGGTTGGATGATAAGAGATATATTGTGGGTAAAAGAGTTGTATATACTCCTCCTTATGCGGACAACTGTTCAGAGAGAGTAGTTTTGATATTCACCTTATTATAGATTCATAGCATTTGGATCATGTCATGATAATCGATACTAAGCGATTGGAAATAGAAGAGTTCGAATAAAGAGATTAAAGGTTATGAACTCCAGCACAAAACATTTACAAATTTACACTTCCTGAAAGCTGGGCATGACACTATACGGAGGTATTCAGCATAGCTGAATCCCCCGCATAAAAAGGTTTATGCATAAAAGGTTATGAACTCCAGATCATAGATAGTATAGTCAAAGTTTTAAAACTGTTCAAAAGTTGTCTTTAACTATTAGAATCATACTTCTGAGATACAATAAGAGTGATAATTTCACTTTTCAGTACAATAAACATCTAAATATTGATTGTGCATGCTTCATTTTTACTGGGTAAGCATACCCTGTAAAGCCGCCTTTACACACACTTAGATCGTTGGTCGACCATTAAGCGATTCAAAATTGGCCACAATTGGCCCGATCTCTCGACGGTCTCTCAAAACCCCGAAAAAGTCGTTTCTGTGTAAATGCTTGGGATATCCTTGTGTGCTCGTTGTGCGATCAAAAGGCATGTGTTTGCCATTTTCCATGGCCGTCTATAGATATCTTGGACAAACCATGGTGTTCATTGAACGCATATCGAGAGCTCATTGAAAGATTATTGAGAGATTAAGTTGAGATATGAGGAGATTGCTGAGAGATCAGGTGCGACAAAGAGAGATAGATCAATGAGGGACCGAAAACTTTGCCGTCCATTGAAAAAGCTTTGAGAGATCATTGGGAGATCGATAAGGCCATTGAGCGCTCAATGGGCGCTCTTTGTGAGACCGTTTAGAGATTGCTTCCCTCCGTGACCGTTAAGAGATTGTTTTGGACCGATTCAAAACTTTGGGGAGACCGTGGCGACTGTGGAAACCACTGGAAGATCATTAATAGACCATGGCGATTGTCTGGCGCTCATTGAAAGCTCGTTGAGAGATCTGGCCATGTTTTCATCGCTCAACGGTCTATCAACGGACTTACTCTGTGTAAAGGGGGTATAAGCAAAATTGTGTACATTTTAATTGACTTCAATTGACTGTTTTTCAACAATTACTGCCAAAATAGTTTTGCACTATTTAATACTTACTTTGTTGTCACTATTAGCAATATTTGCAAAAGTTTCAACATTTCAAACTTTTGATCTCCATCTTGAGTTCAACATCTTTAACACTGTGTGAAAGTGTTGGGTAATGATCGATGTCAAGGGAATCTGTAAACACCCATATGAAGGAACGGGCCCTTAGATGAGATATTTGTCAGGATGGCAAAACAGAGCGATGCATATTATGAAATATTTCTTCTCTGCAAATCACCAAAATGACAAGAGTTTAAATTATCACTAAAATCCCTTCATAGCGAGTAATCTCTCACTAGTTATACCCGTTATCAATTAATTAGATTGATATCAGTAAGAGAGGTGATTGATTAATTGATTGATTGGGGTTTAACGCCGTTTTCAACAATTTCTCAGTTATATCACGGCGGCCAGTTCACCTACTCATGCATTTCCTGGTTTTCTCACACCAGTACTCCACACAACAATCTTCCAAAGCAACTGGCTGCTTTTCCACATAGACTTAGCCCATTGGTGGAAGACGAATGACGCAGTAAGAGAGGTGAACGAACTTATTTAGGATACGGCACTCGTTCCACTTTAGAGACTTGTCTCCATATTCTTCACGTGTTATGTTTATGAAAGCAATATGTGCCTTTAATCCTGGAAACTGTAAATAAATACAGCACTAATTATTGAAAAGAGTTGGAGACATTGAGGCAAAAGGAGAAATTGCTCATTGTGAGCAATTTCTTCTTTTAACACAGTGTTTTCAAAAGTCGTCTGCTGCAGATGCGTCAGAATACGTCTGTCTGAAGGTGGGAAAGGGTTAAGCTTAGACCGACAGTTAGACAGGTTTGAGACTACGGTGTGAATATTATGAAAATCCAAACAGTTCATGGACTTTGCTGCATCAGTAAAGCTGTACTTAAAGCCAGTGTAGCTCTGAAAAGTAGTTTAACCCTTTCCCACATACAACAAATCTGCAGCAGACGACTTTGAAAACATAGTGACAAGAACCTGAATAATCTCCATAAAAGAAAGCTTAATTGTTAATTAAAGTTGAAAACATTGTGGCCAAAGGAGAAATTACTCATCGTGAGCCACAATGCCCACATGTTTTCAAAAGTCGTTTGCTGCTCTTGCGTCAAAATGCGACTGCAGGTGGGAAAGGATTAAACAAAACAGAATATCGAACACAAATGTAAACGTAAATCAAGAGCACACCTGAAGTTTTAGAAAAATCGTCGTGTCTCGTTTCGTTTACATTCGACCGTAATCATCTCATGGCGAATTATGCACGTAAACATGGCGCGAAGTAATACTTAAATACGTAAAAGCCTATTTCATCATTTTTGTTCACGTCAAAATATTTCATTTCTTAACAAGTATTGTTAAACAGCAAGATAATCATTTATGTCAACTTAGTTATTTACTAAAATACATTCAAATATTCATGTTTTATGAAATAGTAGGGAAACAAAAATGATGTAATATGCTTTTTTAGTAGTTAACCCTTTCCCTCATATAGACGCTTTCTGACGCCTCTGCAGCAGACGGCTTTTTTGAAAACATAGTGACAAAAGAAGAAATTGCACAAAACGTGCAATTTCTCCTTTTGCCACAATGTTTTCCACTTTTTGTCATAGGTTCTCCATTCAATTGTGGAGATTTTCTATGTTTTGACAAAATACGTTCAAAGTCTTCTGCTGCAGAATTGTCGATTGAGGGAAAGGAATAATACAGTGACCAGTAAGGTTGGTATAATTTGACAAGATGTTGAAAATATACAAATACTTAATTATCTGCACAGGGACACGTTTTTATCAACGACGATTCACACGTACCATGGAAACCATGATATTCAATTACCGTAAGTACTAAAATATTAACAGTTTGACAACTTTCTTCGCGAAAGCATTAACCCTTTCCCACATACAACATATCTGCAGCAGACGACTTTGAAAATATCTGCTCTAGAAATGAAAGAAAAATCATTGAATAAAGTTGAAAACATTGTGTCAATACGAGAAATTGCTCATTATGAGCAATTTCTCATATTGCCACAATGTTTTCAAAAGTCGTCTGCTCTAGAGGCGTCAGAAAGCGTCTACATGTTGTCAAGGGTTAAAACTATATTTTCATTGCTGCGTTCTAGTGACATACCTTCATTTCCAAAAACTACGTAAGGATTTAACATATAATCCATCATTTATTGTTTGCAGGGAAATTATGGCTTAAAGATAGTCCCACCAGAAATATAGGGGAATGACCTAGCATTCCGTGACATCTTATTTATTTTATTCCCGCGAAATGTATATAGATTGGTCTAATGTAGGTAGGTTGAGAAATGGGCAAGGAAGAGCAATTATGCCTAATAAAGTCTTCCAAATTGTACAGTAAGATATACGGGGGAATACCCTCAAATTCCGTGACATCTTATTTATCTTTTTCGAAGGAAAGTTTTATAGATTGGCCTAATGTAGGAAGTCTGAGATATGGTCAAGGAATTGTTTGACTTTGTCACGTTTATTGGGGGTCTAAAACAATGTATGTGTCGCGGTCTGAACTTGTGCACATTTGGAGAGATCAATTGTAAGCGGCCTGGTTAGCTCAGTCGGCAGAGTACTTGCCCTGAAAGCGAGAGGTCCCGGATTCGAGGCCCTGACTGGCTGCATGTTTTTTTCTCTTCTTGTGACATTGGCGCCCAATGAGGGACCGTGACAGCACTGCTTTGTCAGTCTAACAGCGCTTGCAGTGCAATTAATGACATCCTTGGCACTGGAATTCCGAAATTTGAGAACGAATTTCCAGTTAAGCAGGGGTTTATGTCGCGTTCTGAACTTGTACAAAGTTAGAGAGATCACATGCTAGCGGCCCGGTTAGCTCAATCGGTAGAGTACTTGAAAGCAAGAGATCCCGGGTTCGAACCCCGAACTGGCTGCATGTTTTTCTCTTCTTGTGACATTGGCGCCCAATAAGGGACCGTGGTAGCACAGCTTGGTCAGTCTAACAGCGCTTGCAGTATGATATATGACATCCTTGGCACTGGAATTCCGAAATTCGCGGACGAATTTCAAGTAAAGCAGTTGAGTATGTCGCGATCTGATTATGTTTTTCTCTTCTTGTGACGTATGCTTAAGAGGCTTAAAATGGTTGTTAAATTGACTATAATTATTTTTAATATAGAATCTGTACCGTCTTGAGCAGGTGATTAATGTCAATATCTTACCTGTAGACTTACCAATTAAGCGAATATCTCCATTTTTTTCAACGCTATGAATTTAACTGACAGAACAAATGAGCCATCCCGCGAGAAAACCAACATTATGGTCTCTGCGTAATGTATCGACCAAGATCAGCCTAAGCATGCCGCGTAGGCTAAACCGGACAGGCACTTTTTGCCTCCTGTTGGTTTTCTGTTTTAGGAATCATTACTCTATATCTCTATCCCACTGAGAAGGAATATGTCGGCCCGGATTAGCCTGCGTGGACTGTCAAATGCTAATGAATAGAAATAGGATTCCTGTTGCTTTAGGCTTAGGTAAGACTTTAGTCATTATTTAAATAAATGTTGTCGCTTAAATATGGTCCAGTACCTCGGTCATGGTGGTGTGCTCTTGGGCAAGGCACATTGTCTAGCCTAGTACTGGTTTGTTTACCCAGGGATCATGAATAAGTGAACTGTCGCCGTGATATAACTGAAATAATGTTGAAAGCGGCGTAAAACTCCAATAAATAAATAGATACCTCTCTATTTTAAAGAAAAAAAAAATAACCACACCTATAACCTGCCAAAAACCATTTATAATACGCATTTTAATATAGCGGTTACAGGTTCAGTGTGTTTATACCACATGACATTTACGTCACACATGCTACGGTGGACAGAAGTATTTTACTTCGGTTAAGAAGTAAAAACAAAGGTAACTTTTGAATTTCTTTTTTAATGAAACATGGCGCAGTCTGCGCCGCTTACAGAGCCTTATCCCAGGGTTTTCAACGGAGTTTGATTAGTGGTTTAGCTTCTTCAAACACTTCGATGAACCTTTTTTCAAAATTTATTAATATCGCCGACAGCCGGAGCATTATCAAAACTGGATTTTGAGAACAGGTTCGTCAAAGTGTTTGAAAAAACTAGACCACCAATCAAACTCCTGTAAAAACCCGGAGATACGACATTGTAAGCGGCGTAGACTGCGCCATGTCTCATTAAAATGGGTGAAGAAATAAAAAGGTTACCATTGTTTTTACATTCTTAACAAGAGCAATTATTGCCCTCTGACCATGCAAATATGACGTCAAAGTCACGTGGTATACACACGCTGAGGTTAAATGCAACGAATATTAAATGAAAACAATCACACTTTTTCTATCACGATCACCGCATTGGTGATTTAGTGGTAGAGTGTCCGTCTCGGTGCGGAAGGGTTAAATTTCCGGCCGGGTCAGACAAAATACTTTATAAATGGTAGTAATGGCTGCTTTCCTTTGCGCCCAGTGTTGCGGGGTAGCCAATACGACTGCCAGACTGGTGTCAGGATAACAGGACCAGTAGTACTTGTAACTTACATAGACAAAACGCTGTGACATAACTGAACAAAATGTGTTGAAAATGTCGTAATAAAACAAACAATCAATCTATCACATTCAGCCGACGTATTCAGTCTTCGTATATATAGAGAGAGAGACAGCGGACTTGCGATAACCCAGACTTAACTCTTTCAGCGCCGAATTGTTTAAAGTAGACTCTTCCATGTTCAAAATCGGGTGTGTCCATTTCTCAATTTATGAAAGTTTTGGACTATTTTGGTAACTAAAAGGCAAACAATGCTGATTTCAGGTGAGACAGCTCGTTACGAGCTGACTCGCCTGAATCTGCATTGTTTGCAAAAAACCTCAATATTGCCTTTGGCGCTGAAAGAGTTAAGTCATTATTTAAATAATTGTTGTCGCTTAGATATGGTCCAGTACCTTTAATAACCACAGCGGCACCTCGGTCATGGTGGAGTGCTCTTGGGCAAGGCACATTTTCTAGCATTGACGCCCAGGATTGTAAGTGACTCGCTGGTGATGATGGACTAGTCATACTGAAAACAAGGAAACACCGCCTTGTAACAGAAAAAAGAACTAGCACGAATTAATACAAACAAATCATCCCACTATGGAAAGTACGCATTCCATGGCATTATACGATTCAACATATAATATCTTACCACAAAGGCCAATATCTGGTTATTTTTCTAGAGTAATAACTCACTTTGGTTATATCGATATATTCATTTATCGCAGGTTAAATATCACTGACAGAAACGCGGTGTAATGATTTAACTGGTGAATGGTGACATCTATGCAAATATCTAAGGACATGTCTCTGTTTAAGGAACGGCTAGATACGGCCATTTATCCGACAGGGGTAAGTGCTAAAAATGTTGTGGGTGTGTTGGACACACTGGAGCGTGTCGATTCGTCGACCACGCTTTAACTTATAGTTCTGAAATAAAGTGCGGTTTTTAAGGCAGTACATATATTAGACATTGTTTCACATATAGTAGACGTTTTCTGACGCCTCTGCAGCAGCAGTGTGAACTGGAACTTAAAAGTTTAAACTTTAATGTGCAATGTTTCTTTTGGCCACAATTTTTTCAATTTTACTTTATGATAATTGTTCTGTCATTTGTGGAGAGTTTCTATAATGTTTCCAAAGTCGTCTGCTGCAGAATAGTTTTATTTGGGGGAAAAGAAGGAGAAAGTTCATAAGTACTCTATGAACTCATAACGTCAAGACTAAATTTGCCAACAATGTTTGATTGCGTTGCCACATCAGGTTATCATGGTCAGTTTGTATGATCGCAAATTATTTAGATTACTACTGTTAGCTCTTTCCAAAATGCAAAGACATTTGCCGCTTTCTTAGCAGACGTCTTTTGAAGACATAGTGACAAAAATGAGCAATTGCTCATGAAGAGCAACCTTTGCCACTACATGTTCACGTCTATTTAGACATTTAAATCTGAAGAGTTTCCACGTGTTTGACTACATGCGTTCAAAGTCGTTTTTAAGCAATTGTGTTGTATGCTGGAAAGGGTAAGGACTGTTCTTGTGTCCGTTCGAGTGTCCGTACGTCCGTACGAGTGAAGGGTTTATGATAGTTCACGAAACGGCTTCATGAAATATGTTTACGGAATGTGGTCAGAAATAATATAATATACTGGAACGGAATGTGACTTTTTGATTGCATAACAAAAATCGTAATTCATCATATCAACCTCAGTAATGGAGTTGTATTTCCGTGTCGTACGAATTCAGTCATATAAACCATTATTTTAACACCGCCATTTATCGACCAGGTCGACATCGGGAAGTGTAGCCTGTTTAACTCTTTCCGCGCCACAGGCAATATTGATGGTTTTTGCAAACAATGCAGATTCAGGCGAGTCAGCTCGTAACGAGCTGTCTCGCCTGAAATCAGCATTGTTTGCCTTTTAGTTACCAAAATAGTCCAAAACTTTCATAAATTGAGAAATGAATATACCCGATTTTGAACATGGAAGAGTCTACTTTAAACAATTCGGCGCTGAAAGAGTTAATTGGATTCCCCTCACCAGAACCAGCCTTTCCCACACCCAATGTATCTGTAACGGACGATTATAAAAAAAAAAAAAAAAGGAAATTATATGTTTTTTTTGTTTTTGTTTTGGTTGATGTTTACGCGACTTTCAACAATATGTCAGTAATATCACGGCGTTTCCTTGGTACATGTAAGTTACAGCGCAAAGGAGGGCGGCCATTACTACCAGTTTTAAAGTCTTTGGTATGACCTGACCGGGGATCTAACCAACGACCTCCCGCACCCATTACACCACCGAGGCGATAGGACATTTTACGGAAAGTCTCTCTAAATGAAAATATAATTCGTTTAACACTTTCCAACATACGGACACTTTCTGACGCCTCTGCAACAGACAACTTTTAAAATATTTGTGACAAATAGAGAAATAGCTCATGATGAGCAATTTCTCAATTTGCCACAATGATTTCAACTATATTCAATAATTATACTATCATTTATAAAGATTTTTCTATATTTTTGACTCGATTATATTAAAGTGGTCTGTTCTGATTTATTGTATGTGGGAAAGGGTTAATATGGTTGAAACGTTATGCCAAAACAGAGCATTGATCATGATTAGAAGTTTCTCTTTTCTATAGTCGTCGTTTACAGTTGTTATCTCAAAGAGTGTTTGAAGATGTGCGGAGGGAATATACTATATTTGTCGGATTCATTTTGGGCCTCCAAATGTATGTTTCTGTAACTCTTTCCTTCCCACATACATCATATCTGATGCAATATACTTAAAAACAACATATATACAAACATGGAAAGCCTATATAAATGCTAATAGAAGTATTAACCAAAGACTAAATTGCTCAATATGAACAACTTGATTTTTAACCACAATATTTTTAAATGTCGTCTTCTGAAAACGCGGCATTAAACGGGAAAGGGTTAATAAAAGAGTATAGAAGAAGATTTTTAAAAACATAAGGACTGTAAATACCCAAATTGTGACATGTACACGCGAGAACAGTTCAAAATAAGAAATATTTCTCTTTCAGAGTTCAGATATTTGCAATCTGGCATATGCGAGCTATTTATATGTATCTTATTCAGTATAAATCAGCCATAGCCGATTTGGAACCCGGCTTCGGGTTCGATCCCCAGTCGCGGAGTGTCCTTGAGTAAGGCACATTTCCTAACCTAGCTCTGATTTAATTACCCGGGGATCATGAACACGTGAACTGTCGCTGTGATGTTACTGAAATAATGTTGAAAGCGGCGTAAAACCTCATTAAATAAAAAATAATAATCCTATTGAGTTTTAAAATGTTACAACCGAGCACACAGTAGCTCAGTCGGTACCGACGCGGGCTCTCAATCTAGGGGTTGTGAGTTCGAATCCCGGCTCGGCCAACTTTCTTTCCGATGTTTTACAAAAGTCAATGCGACAAGCGTCATTCGTCTTCCATCAATGGGCTAAGTCTATGTGGAAAAGCAGCCAGTTGCTTGGGAAGATTGTTGTGTGGAGTACTGGTGTGAGAAAACCAGGAAACACATGAGTAGGTGAACTGACCGCCGTGATATGACTGAGAAATTGTTAAAAACGGCGTTAAACCCCAATCAATCAATCAATCAATTAAAATGTTACAACTGGTCAGTTATTCTGATACAGGTTTCATGATAATGCTCATCGATTGTAAATAATGTCTCCACTTTCACTTTACTAGAACAAATGATACACGCTGGATTTGTATTGTCCGTGTACATCTAACTGTGTCATGATGAATACATAGCAATGACAAGTTCATTTATATTTCATATGATTCCGTCGTAGGGGAATAGAGGTATAATTTAATGATTCCTGAAACGGAAAATCTGCACGGATTAGCCTGCGCGATACTTTACGCATAAAGAGTCCATACTGTTGGTTATCACGTGGAACGGTGGAACGGCTCATATATTTAATGACCTTGTTATGTATTCATACCATCCCTGTGTTCCATAGTAAACACAACGTAAACACGTTTTGTCTATGGAGCGGAACGAAACCTACCTGCCCTGTGTTCCATAGTCACCAAACCCAAAACCTGTTTGGCGAAACCTATATAGGTTTCGTCGATAATCCGTGCATTAGTCGGTTAACCAAACCTGTTTGACGGGATTACATGCATAGTACAGGTAGGTTTCGTTCCGCTCCATAGACAAAACGTGTTTACGTTGTGTTTACTATGGAACACAGGGCTGTATTATGCATGTTCTCCCGTCAAACAGGTTTGGTTTACCGACTAATGCACGGATTATCGACGAAGGTTTCGCAAAACAGGTTTTGGGCTTGGTGACTATGGAACACAGGGCGGGACTGTTGAATGTACGCAGACACTACAAACCCCCCTTGGTGTAGTGGTGTACATGTAGATTTCGCCTTGGCGGTGTAGTGGTGTACATGTAGATTTCGCCTTGGCGGTGTAGTGGTGTACATGTAGGTTTCGCCTTGGCGGTGTAGTGGTGTACATGTAGGTTTCGCCTTGGCGGTGTAGTGATGTACATGTAGGTTTCGCCTTGGCGGTGTAGTGGTGTACATGTAGGTTCCGCCTCGGTGGTGTAGTGGTGTGCATGTAGGTTTCGTCTCGGTGGTGTAGTGGTGTACATGTAGGTTTCGCCTTGGCGGTGTAGTGGGGTACATGTAGATTTCGCCTTGGTGGTGTAGTGGTGTACATGTAGGTTTCGTCTCGGTGGTGTAGTGTTGTACATGTAGGTTCCGCCTCGGTGGTGTAGTGTTGTACATGTAGGTTCCGCCTTGGTGGTGTAGTGGTGTGCATGTAGGTTTCGTCTCGGTGGTGTAGTGGTGTACATGTAGATTCCGCCTCGGTGGTTTAGTGGTGTACATGTAGGTTCCGCCTCGGTGGTTTAGTGGTGTACATGTAGGTTTCGCCTCGGTGGTGTAGTGGTGTACATGTAGATTCCGCCTCGGTGGTTTAGTGGTGTACATGTAGGTTTCGTCTCGGTGGTGTACATGTAGATTCCGCCTCGGTGGTTTAGTGGTGTACATGTAGGTTTCGCCTCGGTGGTTTAGTGGTGTACATGTAGGTTTCGCCTCGGTGGTTTAGTGGTGTACATGTAGGTTCCGCCTCGGTGGTTTAGTGGTGTACATGTAGGTTCCGCCTCGGTGGTTTAGTGGTGTACATGTAGGTTTCGTCTCGGCGGTGTAGTGGTGTACATGTAGATTCCGCCTCGGTGGTTTAGTGGTGTACATGTAGGTTCAGCCTCGGTGTTGTAGTGGTGTACATGTAGGTTTCGCCCCGGGCGCGGGAGGTCGCCGGTTCGGACCCCGGCGGGGTCACACCAATGACCTTCACAATGGTAATATTCTCTTTTTCCTACATGGCGCTCAGGATTGTCGGTTTTACGACTGCCTCGATGGTGTCAGGATAAATGGACCGGTAGTACTACTAAATTACCCTGGAAACACCGTGATATCGAGGGCTTGGCGTGAAATGGTTGTAACTAAAACCCTATTTTGAAAACCCTGGTTTATGGGCAATTTTGACCCCTTTGTAAACAATACAAATTTAGGTGCCATTGCTCAGAACGAGCAATGGCACCTAAACTTCCATTGTTTACCAAGAAAAATGATTTAACGCTTTTAAGACTTTATGGCGAGGTGATTAACCTTGGTAAAAACAATACAAATGTTAGTTACAACTGTTCCTCGCCAAGCCCTCGATATGACTAAATAATTGTTGAATGCGGCGTACAACACCATACAAACAAAACAAACAAAACAAACAAAGCCAAGCAAACAAAACGACTGTCCCAATCAAGCTTTCATTTTTGTATGGGGGGAGGGGGGAGGGGGTTATTAGCGGTGGCCGAGTGGTTAGCGTTGGGGATTTTGAACCGGGCGTCCCGGGTTCGATTCCCAGTCACGGCACTACGGTCATGGTGGAGTGCTCTTGGGCAAGGCACATTCCTTAGCCTAGTACTGCTTTGTTTACCCAGGGATCATGAATAAGTGAACTGTCGCCGTAATATAACTGAAATAATGTTGAAAACGGATTAAAACTCCAATCAAAACAAACAAAAGCTAACATTTTGTCAATAAGCACTGAAGCAGACACACGTTTCACGAAAGCCCAGTGTGATTTTACCTTTTCCCACATACGACATTTATGCAGCAAAAACCTGAAAAATGTTCATAAAAGATAGCTTAATTTCTAAATAAAGTTGAAAACATTGTGGCTACAGGAGAAATTGCTCGACATGAGCAATTTCACCTTTGGCCACAATTTTTTCAAAAGTCGTCTGCTGCTATTGCGTCAAAATGTTTCTGCAGGTTGGAAAGGGTTAATGTTGTTTGTAAAATCAACTACATTTTACAGAGCCCGTGCGTTATGTTTGCTCATAATGAGCAATTTGTTCTTTTGCCGCAATGTATTCAATAATTTCATGTACACTTTCATACGTAGATAGTTTCTATATATTTGATTAACTGTTTTCAAAGTCGCCTGCTGCAGATTTGTCGTATGTACTTGTAGGAAAGGGTTAATAGTAGCCCTACTTCCAATTACATTGGCATGAATACATCGACATACGAACAAGGTCCGTTTGAATGCTGATATTGTTTAACCTTATTTACCGCCTCGGTGGTGTAGTGATAGAACGTCTGCCTCGGATGCGGGAGGTCGCGGGTTTGATACCCGGCCTGGTCATACCAAATACTTTAAAAGTGGTAGTAATGGCTGTCCTCCTTAGCTCGGGGGATAGCATAACGACTGACTGACTGGTGTCGAGATAAATAAATTAGTATGCTAGTACTGGTTTCTGAGACCCGGCCGGGTAGCTCAATTGGTAGCGTATCTGACTCGTGATCTGGAGGTCACGGGTTCGATACCCGGTTGCGGCAACATTCTTTCGGGCGATGTTTTCCATTGCCTCTCACCTCTGATCTGTGTGAGAAAGTAGTCAGTGGCTTCGAAAGAATGTTGTGTAAGTACTGGTGTGGGAAAGCCAGGAAAACACGGGTAGGTGCACTGACCGCCGTGATATGACCAAAGCTGTTGAAATCGGCGTTAAACTCCAAACAAACAAACTGGTTTCTGAACCAGGAAACACCCATCCTCGGTACCCATGTGCTATTCATAAAGTATATGATACCCTGGGAAAATTGGCTAGCGAAACCTCGTAAAGCGTGCACCACGATTTACTCCGTAACTACACTGTAATTTTCGTATCGCATGAGGTTTGTGTCATGCGGCCAATCAAGCGGCTGCATTTCACCTCATGAATTATTCATGAGTACGAGATTGTTAAAGCCAATTTTCCCAGGGTATCATATATATATATAGCCTGGGTACCGAGGATGGGAAACACCGTGATAAAACTGAACAATTGTAGAAATAGGGGTAAAACACCAACCATTCAATAACCCTTTCTATGCAGAATTCCGAAAAACAGGTGTGATCATCACCGATTTTTAAAAAGTATTTTGTTTCAAATATATTTGAATTTGGCTTTACTTGTTATTAACCCTTTCCCTCATATAGACGCTTTCTGACGCCTTTGTAGCAGACGGCTTTTGAAAACATAGTGACAAAAGAAGAAATTGCTCAAAACGAGCAATTTCTCCTTTTGCCACAATGTTTTCCACTTTTAGTCATAGGTTATCCATTCAATTATAGAGATATTCTATGTTTTGACAAAATATGTTCAAAGTCGTCTGCTGCAGAATTGTCGGTTGAGAGAAAGGGTTAATGAATGATAAACAAATAATGCAGACCGAGTTCAGACTAAGGGAATGTGCAGTCTTATGTTAGCCTGAATCGTTCTCAAATAATTCAGTTTAAAAAATCATGCGTCAAAAAGCGATAAAGGATTAAAGTCGCTTCAAACAGAATAAAGATTACACTATTGGCCTATTCTGCAACGATTTCCAATTAAATGTTTGATTATTGATAATTATATCGATCATTTTCATACATTTAACTCTTTTCCGTGCAGATAGAAATATTGAGGTTTCGGCTGTTGAAGCGTCAACATAAGTCTGGACATGGGAACGGTTTCAAACCTCTGTACCATTTTTCGAACAGTGCAATAATACATGACCTGAATCTCCACTGATCGGAAGGTCTGTGCGATTCTGTTTTATTTTAGTTTTACACCGTTTCAAACAATAGTTCAGTTACATTGCAGTGTCAGTGCACTAATTCAATAGGCAAAGTCAAGGTCAAAACTTCCTTAACATTAGCTAATACAGCTTCTAGTCATTACACACAAGTGTACATATATTTACCTTTCAAATAAACAATAAGCAAAGCGTTTATGGAAGAAAGAATAAAAATACAAAAATCAAAAATAATAATAACAAAACAAAAAAACTCAAAAGAAAAAGGAAAAAAAGATCAGTGAGGTTAGTCTTATCATATTTAATTGTTTATGTAGTTATTTAAGATCAGTGAGGTTAGTCTTATCATATTTAATTGTTTATGTAGTTATTTAAGATCAGTGAGGTTAGTCTTATCATATTTAATTGTTTATGTAGTTATTTCTTGTTTCTAAAGCGTGTTTTATATATTTGGCCAATTCAAGTAAAATGTTCGGACTCTTCCTTGCATACTAGGACGCTTATAAAAACGATTTCCTTAAATATGCTCATAGTTGTTGCATTCTCTAGGTTAACACACCAGTACTAGGTAAGGCAAAGTGACTTCCCCAGTAAAAGATTCCGCGATTCCGGATCGAATCATGGACCTCGGGTTCAACATGTGTTGTCGCTAACCACTCGGCCTCGATCGTTTATAACGCCTGTATGAGCCTCAAGGCGGGAAAAGAGTTTTTGTCATTTCCGACCAGTATATAGTCTGATCAGCTATTGTTTACGCTCGACCGTATCAGGATCTGAACCGTTCACCTTTTAGACAATAATAGTCTTAATACTCTAACAGCAGGGTGTGACACCACTGATCAGTATATAGAGATGTGTTCACCTTTTAGACAATAATAGTCTTAATACTCTAACAGCAGGGTGTGACACCACTGATCAGTATATAGAGAGAGATGTGTTCACCTTTTAGACAATAATAGTCTTAATACTCTAACAGCAGGGTGTGACACCACTGATCAGTATGTAGAGATGTGTTCACCTTTTAGACAATAATAGTCTTAATACTCTAACAGCAGGGTGTGACACCACTGATCAGTCTGTAGAGATGTGTGGACTCATCCGATGATATATTAGTTGCAAATCTCAAAATGCTTTTTTTTGTTGCACCAGCATACATACGGTTTGTTTTCCATGTAATGTGGCCGAGCCCCGGTAGTAGCTAAGTCGGTAGCGACGAGTGCTGTCAATCCAGGGGTTGAGAGTTCGAACCCCAGCTCGGCCAATATTCTTTCTAACGTTTAACAAACGTCACCAATGAGCTTATTTATTTATTTATTGGGGTTTTACGCCGCTTTCAACATTATTTCAGTTATATCACGGCGACAGTTCACTTACTCATGATCCCTGGGTAAACAAACCAGTACTAGGCTAGAAAATGTGCATTGCACAAGGGCACTCCACCATGACCGTAGTGCCGCGACTGGGGATCGAACCCGGGACACCCGATTTCGAAATCCCCGACGCTAACCACTACGACCATAGCGGATTCCCACCAATTGCTTGGATGGTATGTTGTGAGGAGTACTGGTATGAGAAAACTAGGAAAAACCTGAGTAGGTAAACTGGCCGTAAAAGGCGTTAACTCTTTCAGCGCCAAAGGCAATATTGTGTTTTTTTCAAACAATACAGATTCAGGCGAGTCAGCTCGTAACGAGCTGTCTCACCTGAAATCAGCATTGTTTGCCTTTTAGTAACAAAAATATTTCAAAAGTCTTATTACAAGAGAAATGGAGTAGCCCGATTTTGAACATGGAAGAGTCTTTACTTTAACCCTTTCCCTTATACGACAATTCTGCAGCAGACGACTTTGAACGTATTTTGTCAAAACATAGAAAATCTCCATAATTGAATGGATAACCTATGACAAAAAGTGGAAAACATTGTGGCAAAAGGAGAAATTGCACGTTTTGTGCAATTTCTTCTTTTGTCACTATGTTTTCAAAAAAGCCGTCTGCTGCAGAGGCGTCAGAAAGCGTCTATATGAGGGAAAGGGTTAAACAATTTGGCGCTGAAGGAGTTCAGCTCCAATCAATCAAAACCCTCTAAGGTGACTCATATGGTCTCACGGAGTACATTTCCAGGCGTTGTCTGATAGGATCAGAAACAGTAAATGTCAACCAGAACTGGCTTATTAATCAGCCAATAATGTCATAATATCGTATTTCCCCTAAGTATGAAACAGACGGGCGTTGATCAATGAATATTGACCTTTTTCTCTGATAAAACACCCATTTGAGACCTTTGAAGCAGACGAGTTTTAAAAAAATTATTTCATAATTTATATATTTTCAAATGAATTACGTAACAAGCTTGTGTTAATCCCGCGTAGTGTACTAACCACTACTCGC
>JASEVX010000011.1:42801754-42824254 GCA_031761405.1 Serripes groenlandicus
CCTATTAATCACTTTCAAAAGAAATATAATTAAGAAAACCAAACATAAAAATAAATAATAATATGGAAAACGTTTTTGTATCGTTCTACCTCATAATGACAGTATTAGATAGGCAGATATGTACAGTAGTCCTACCATTCGAAAACATCCATTTTAGCGACTTGTTCTCCAAAACACTAATACATGTATGAAGTTTATTTCAAAAATAAATTCAATAGGCCACATGACCTGTGAGAAAAACAAATTACACAAATAAACATTACAATTAATACATGTAAGGTAGATATTGTATCCTATTGAATATAAATGAGTTGACCGCGGAGATGTGAAACAAATTCATTATACAGCATCTGTACTGGAAACAAACTAGATAGTGCAGCTTCAAGCGTGTTCGTATTTATCGCTGAAAGTCATATGTGACAGACGCTTTCTTACTCCTCTGCAACGGACCACTTTTAAAGAAACCATCATCATGAGTAATTTCTCCTTTTGTCACAATGTTTTCAACTGTATTCACTTATTATACTTCCACCTACAGAAATGTTTCAATGAATTGCAACCCTGTTAACCATCTTAAGCGACGCGTAATAGATTAGTGATGTTTGTCGATGCACAAAGACAAATAGTATCGCTAGACAAACCTATCTACCTATTTTCGAGTGTAGTGGCACTGCACTAATTGCAAACTATTAATGATATATTTCGGAAAATCCCTAGTGTATAAATAGATCGGATAGCATTGATGCATGTGCCGACATGTAACACTTACAATGAGGTTCGTTTTCCTGGGAAACAGCTGATTTACACGTGCAGTTTCTACGGGAACCACAATAACAATTCCAATAACAGAACTTTCTGTGTATGGTTTTCTCTTTTTAGCGAGAATGCTTTCTATTTCCTTCCCTGTGTAAATAGTCTGGTACCCGGTGTAGTATAGTAAATAAGTACGTCTTGCATGAACCAACAATGGAGACTAGAGATGTAGTCTGGTACCCGGTGTGTTATAGTAAATAAGTACGTCTTGCATGAACCAACAATGGAGATTTGAGGGGTGTAGTCTGGTACCCGGTGTGTTATAGTAAATAAGTACGTCTTACATGAACCAACAATGGAGACTTGAGGTGTAGTCTGGTACCCGGTGTAGTATAGTAAATAAGTACTTCTTACATGAACCAACAATTGAGACTAGATGTGTAGTCTGGTACCCGGTGTGTTATAGTAAATAAGTACGTCTTGCATGAACCAACAATGGAGACTAGAGGTGTAGTCTGGTACCCGGTGTGTTATAGTAAATAAGTACGTCTTATATGAACCAACAATTGAGACTAGATGTGTAGTCTGGTACCCGGTGTGTTATAGTAAATAAGTACGTCTTGCATGAACCAACAATGGAGACTAGAGGTGTAGTCTGGTACCCGGTGTAGTATATTAAATAAGTGCGTCTTACATGAACCAACAATTGAGACTAGAGGTGTAGTCTGGTACCCGGTGTAGTATATTAAATAAGTGCGTCTTACATGAACCAACAATTGAGACTAGAGGTGTAGTCTGGTATCCGGTGTGTTATAGTAAATAAGTACGTCTTGCATGAACCAACAATGGAGACTAGAGGTGTAGTCTGGTACCCGGTGTGTTATAGAAAATAAGTGCGTATTGCATGAACCAACAATGGAGACTAGAGGTGTAGTCTGGTACCCGGTGTGTTATAGTAAATAAGTACGTCTTGCATGAACCAACAATGGAGACTAGAGGTGTAGTCTGGTACCCGGTGTGTTATATTAAATAAGTGCGTCTTACATGAACCAACAATGGAGACTTGAGATGTAGTCTGATACCCGGTGTGTTATAGTAAATAAGTCCGTCTTGCATGAACCAACAATGGAGACTAGAGGTGTAGTCTGGTACCCGGTGTGTTATATTAAATAAGTGCGTCTTACATGAACCAACAATGGAGACTAGAGGCGTAGTCTGGTACCCGGTGTGTTATATTAAATAAGTGCGTCTTACATGAACCAACAATGGAGACTAGAGGTGTAGTCTGGTACCCGGTGTGTTATAGTAAATAAGTACGTCTTACATGAACCAACAATGGAGACTAGAGGTATAGCCTGGTACCCGGTGTGTTATAGTAAATAAGTACGTCTTGCATGAACCAACAATGGAGACTTGAGGTGTAGTCTGGTACCCGGTGTGTTATAGTAAATAAGTACGTCTTACATGAACCAACACTGGAGACTAGATGTGTAGTCTGGTACCCGGTGTGTTATAGTAAATAAGTACGTCTTGCATGAACCAACAATGGAAACTTGAGGTGTAGTGTAGTCTGGTACCCGGTGTAGTATATTACATAAGTGCGTCTTACATGAACCAACAATTGAGACTAGAGGTGTAGTCTGGTACCCGGTGTGTTATAGTAAATAAGTACGTCTTGCATGAACCAACAATGGAGACTAGAGGTGTAGTCTGGTATCCGGTGTGTTATAGTAAATAAGTACGTCTTGCATGAACCAACAATGGAGACTTGAGGTGTAGTCTGGTACCCGGTGTGTTATAGTAAATAAGTACGTCTTACATGAACCAACACTGGAGACTAGATGTGTAGTCTGGTACCCGGTGTGTTATAGTAAATAAGTACGACTTGCATGAACCAACAATGGAAACTTGAGGTGTAGTGTAGTCTGGTACCCGGTATAGTATATTACATAAGTGCGTCTTACATGAACCAACAATTGAGACTAGAGGTGTAGTCTGGTACCCGGTGTGTTATAGTAAATAAGTACGTCTTACATGAACCAACAATGGAAACTTGAGGTGTAGTGTAGTCTGGTACCCGGTGTAGTATATTACATAAGTGCGTCTTATATGAACCAACAATGTATACTTGAGGTGTAGTCTGGTACCCGGTGTGTTATAGTAAATAAGTACGTCTTGCATGAACCAACAATGGAGACTAGAGGTGTAGTCTGGTATCCGGTGTGTTATAGTAAATAAGTACGTCTTGCATGAACCAACAATGGAGACTAGAGGTGTAGTCTGGTATCCGGTGTGTTATAGTAAATAAGTACGTCTTGCATGAACCAACAATGGAGACTTGAGGTGTAGTCTGGTACCCGGTGTGTTATAGTAAATAAGTACGTCTTACATGAACCAACACTGGAGACTAGATGTGTAGTCTGGTACCCGGTGTGTTATAGTAAATAAGTACGTCTTGCATGAACCAACAATGGAAACTTGAGGTGTAGTGTAGTCTGGTACCCAGTATAGTATATTACATAAGTGCGTCTTACATGAACCAACAATTGAGACTAGAGGTGTAGTCTGGTACCCGGTGTGTTATAGTAAATAAGTACGTCTTACATGAACCAACAATGGAAACTTGAGGTGTAGTGTAGTCTGGTACCCGGTGTAGTATATTACATAAGTGCGTCTTATATGAACCAACAATGTATACTTGAGGTGTAGTCTGGTACCCGGTGTGTTATAGTAAATAAGTACGTCTTATATGAACCAACAATGGAGACTAGAGGTGTAGTCTGGTACCCGATGTGTTATAGTAAATAAGTACGTCTTGCATGAACCAACAATGGAGACTTGAGGTGTAGTCTGGTACCCGGTGTGTTATAGTTTATAAGTACGTCTTACATGAACCAACAATGGAGACTTGAGGTGTAGTCTGGTACCCGGTGTTTTATAGTAAATAAGTACGTCTAACATTAACCAGCAAGGGAGATTTGAGGTGTAGTCTGGTATCCGATGTTCTTAAGTAAATCAGTAACAATACAATTGATTTTCGTAAACCCTTCAGCGGACAAGGCAACTTGATGTTTGGAATGATTATATGAATAATGTAGCAAACTACTGTCGGAGTTTGAAAGGTTAAACCTAATTATTCTACACTATGGTTGTCTCTATAGCCTTTTGCTTTCTGTTCCATGCTCACATGGCAGCGCAATTCTTAGTCTATTCCTAGCTCGAAAACGAAATTGTATTGGTAGGGGCAGGTAACTACATACCAACTTTCACGGAACTTGCATTTTATTCTCTTTCTTTTTTTCTTTTCTTTTTCTTTTTTTTCTTTAAAACCCATCTGCAGCAGACGGCTTGAAAAACTATACGTAAATATTTATAAATGAAACATTATTTTTAGAAAAAAGGAAACATTGTTGCTAAAAGAGAAATTGCCCATAATAAGCCATATCTCATTTGTGAAACAATAATTTCAAAAGTTGATCTCCCACAGAGGCGTCAGAAAGCGTCTGTATGTGGGAAATGGTTAAAATGATCTAATGATCTACAAGGTATTCTTAATTAACCCTATCAGTGTTTAACCCTTTTCCTCATACGACAATTCTGCAGCAGACGACTTTGAACATATTTTGTCAAACAATAGAAAATCTCTATAATTGAATGGATAACCTATGACTAAAAGTGGAAAACATAGTGTCAAAAGGAGAAATTGCTCGTTTTGAGCAATTTCTTCTTTTGTCAGTATGTTTTCAAAAAGCCGTTTGCTGCAGAGGCAACAGAAAGCGTCTATATGAGGGAAAGGGTTAACCGGGCCGAATAGTTGGTGTTTGTAATCTAGACCGGGCGATGTATATATCCCAGCCTAACTTACCAAGGGATCAAGAATAAGTGAGCTGTCGCCCGTAAATATTTTAAATTATGTTGAAAACGGCGTAAAACCGAAATAAACCAAAGAGTTACAGATATTTTAAAGGTATAAAGTAACGAATCCTGAAACAGAAAATCCACAGGAGGCGAAAAATGTCTGTCTCGGTTAGCCTGCGCGGCATGCGTATGCTGATCCGGGGCTAACATGTGGTACATGCATTATTTAGTAAAGACCAGTCCAGAGTAATGTAAGAACTGTTGTTTTTTAGCGACCAGTCCAGAGTAATGTAAGAACTGTTGTATTTTAGCGACCCGTCTAGAGTAATGTAAGAACTGTTGTATTTTAGCGACCAGTCCAAAGTAATGTAAGAACTGTTGTTTTTTAGCGACCAGTCCAGAGTAATGTAAGAACTGTTCTATTTTAGCGACCAGTCCAGAGAAATGTAAGAACTGTTCTATTTTAGCGACCAGTTCAGAGTAATGTAAGAACTGTTGTTTTTTAGCGACCAGTCCAGAGTAATGTAAGAACTGTTGTATTTTAGCGACCCGTCCAGAGTAATGTAAGAACTGTTGTATTTTAGCGACCAGTCCAAAGTAATGTAAGAACTGTTCTATTTTAGCGACCAGTCCAGAGTAATGTAAAAACTGTTCTATTTTAGCGACCAGTCCAGAGAAATGTAAGAACTGTTGTATTTTAGCGACCAGTCCAGAGTTATGTAAGAACTGTTGTTTTTTAGCGACCAGTCCAGAGTAATGTAAAAACTGTTGTATTTTAGCGACCCGTACAGAGTAATGTAAGAGCTGTTGTATTTTAGCGACCAGTCCAGAGTTATGTAAGAACTGTTGTATTTTAGCGCCCAGTCCAGAGTAATGTAAGAACTGTTGTATTTTAGCGACCAGTCCAGAGTTATGTAAGAACTCTTGTATTTTAGCGACATGTCCAGAGTATGGTAGAACTTTTGTATTTTAGCGACATGTCTAGAGTTATGTAAGAATTGTTGTATTACAATTTTATAAATTTAGAAAACTGAACAATTTATATTGATAAAGAGTTGAAAATATTGCAATACAGGGTTGCTCGTTTTAAGCAATTTCACCTCTATTGCTCACAATCCAATGACAATTTAGCATTGACCTACAAACCTAGAACAAATTACATGTTAAATTCATTTAGATATTTTGGTTTTAAAGTCTGGAATAGCATTCCATCACATATAAAGCACTCAACGTCTATTGTATCATTCAAACGAAATTATAAGAAATACCTTCTTGAAAAGGTTCCATATATACACTATCGTGATTACTTGCCGTTATTATGTTAAGAATTGTGATTAAAGTAGTTGGAGTGTCTGTCTTCATATGATTGAAAATTAATTATATTTGTATTTCGTGCCATAATTTTTCATTGAAATTTGCATGTTGTAAATGTAATGTTTGTGTGTGTTATAATGTTATTGAAGGCCATATGCAAATAAGATATGTATAGCCATGTTAAATTGTATGTATGTATCTTAGATGTTACCTAAAAAAATAAAGATATTATTATTATTTTTATTATTTTTATTATTATTATTGCAATGTTTTCACAAGTCATGTTCAATGGCAGGTGTCAAATGTCGTCTGTGTAAAGGAATGGGTTAAGTCATGTAATGCAAAGCAATTTTAGAGTCGTCTGCCCTAACCATTTCCCACATACAACACATCTGCAGCAGACGAATATACTCTGTATATTAGTACAATTATAATTATTGAATAGAGTTGAAAACATTGTGCTAAAAGAAGAAATTGCTTATTTTGAGCAAGTTATCCTTAAGTAAAATCTTTTCAAACGTATTTCTGTTGCTTATGGAAAAGAAATTGCACATTTGGACTTACATGGACTTACATGAATTAGTTCAAGCAGACCGATATATGTGATAGAAATACAGTAATACTTTTTTTTTCTATTTTAGCCTACAGAACTCGCCTTCATATAGAGGGGCGTCGCCTTATGACCAAAACCGAGCATCGCATACACCATCAATCAACCTTCGAAAAGCACCCACACAAGATGTCTTCTCAACAGCATGGAAAATCAGGGAGTGAAAATGCCAAAAGTGGACAAACTAAAAGTATTAGTACAAGAAGAAGCGATTTAAACACAGTTGAAAATGCTCCAATAAAAGGTACAATCCGGCCCGTAAGAGTGAAACGTCTTAAAGAACCAGAACAACTAATTCAATCAACGACGTTTTCTGATTGTAAAAAGGAAACAGAAGCGCAAGTAGAAAAAGTGCAATCTCGAAAGAAGAGTAAAATTGCGGTTCTGGCACCTAGTGTTAAAACAGGAAAGGTTATTGATCATAAAATAGATTTAAAAGAAGAAAGTGAAAAAATTAAAATAGAAAAAAGTCCAAAGATTCACAAACGTTCAGAAGAAAGACATATTCATTTTTCAGATGAACACGAGAAATGTCAAGCAAATAAAACAGATAGTGTTGAGTCAAACGATGCTAGAAAGAAGAAATTAAAAGATAAACGTGCACTATTCCGATTTAGTAAATCAAGTTACAATAGTGAACATGTATCGGCAGATTTGAATGATGGTAAACCAATAACAAAGAGTGTGTCCCCAGTTTCAACCAGAAAGAGCAATAAACATGAAGAAATCCCTTTGAAATACTTAGCTAAACGTGGTGAGTCACCGTCTGAGAAAGCGGTTACCCAACAACTAATCAAAGAAACCGATCAAAAGGAGTCCCAGTGGATTATTCACGACGATGAACGATCTAAAGATCAGGACACGCAACGACACCAAACACACTCAAGCAAACACAGGGAAACAGGACATATAAAGGAACGTACTGAGCATGTAAAAATAGTATCTCGTAGTCCAAAGGAACAGAGAAATATTAAAACGGACACAATTAAATCCGATAAAGGGACCTTGAAACAGGCAATTCCGAAACATTTTCTATCGCCCGATATAGGGGCACCAATAATTGAGAAGTCAAAAAGTCAACAGCGACTACAGAACCAAAGTTCTACGGAGACGAGTGGACTTGGCGAGACAATTACTTCCGGGTTCAGCTCTCAGGAGAGCATTACGAGCGTGCACAGTTACCAGAACGGCCCAAAAGCAACCGTACCTGGGATCATCGATTCACAGCTCGCATTCCAAGAAGATCTCGGTATCGATCTACGAGAGGATACAACGAGTAGTAAACACGGGGATAATAGTACTTATGAGACCAAAACTATCGATTCACAAAATGTAATTAATGGTAGGGATGAACCTGGGAATTATTGCGAAAACATAAAAAGCAGATTCATTAATAAAAGCGGCCCAATACATGTTCCTTCTGGGAGTTCCCGTGCTGTAGACACCACGGAAAGGGAAATTTCTAATAGAGCAATTCGTTATCGACCAATGAAAGAGCAGGTTGATCAGCACCAAACTCATTTTCTCGGGCCTGCCGACCAATTAAATAATAATGGTGCCAGTAAGAAGCGGGGCAGCCAGCCAAATACCTCGACGGAGTTGGGTAATTTGGATCAGGAAGGTAGTTATCATGCTGTTACGGATTTCGACGAATTATTTCAACAGAGTCACAACCTTCCCCCTCAGCAATCGACGATGGGTCTTGGGATAGAACAAATTAACAACGAATGGAATCGCCATACACGTGCTTCCTCCATTAAGAGTATTCGGAGTAACAGATCGTCACAGGGGTCCTTCCGGTCACGTTCTGGATCATGGAGGCGCTCATCAAGACGCTTTTTAGGCGAAAAGGATGGATCAAAATGGATGAAATGGGGACAAGAAAGGAGAGCGTCTTTCCGGCGACGCTTGGACAAATTAGAACAGCCGGAACCGGAAGTCCCGCCAAGACCATCGACTCCGATAAAAAAGGCCAGGCAAGAGGGGCTTATGTTCATTCATCCGGATTTGGAGAGTAAATATATATCCGAGGAAGACATCAATTACATCCAACGACATCGACAACAGAGATTACAAACGTATAAAGTGATCGAAAAGTCAAAAAATGTCCGGTATCTCCACGACAGAGCGGAATTTAGTAGGCTGACTGCAAATGATTTGAATATTCTGACACGGTTTTGGGAACACCGTGTGTTTGTTCGCTCAAGATACATTTCGATTTTGCTCAGTTTTGTAACTGTTGTGATTTATATTATAAGTATATGCAGTTCCAATTGGATAACGTACCCTTCAGAGGAAGGTAAGTCTTTTAATATTATTATTATTATTATAAATAATTATTATTATTTATCATTATTATTATTTGTAGTAGTAGTAGCATAACTATCATTTCAATCATGTTATTGAAATTTTGATAACATTCATTTAAAATCACCATCATCAGCATCATCATCATCATCATCATCACCATCACCATCATCATCATCATCATCATCATTATCATCATCAACATCATCATCGTCATCGTCATCATTGTTATTATTAATTAATTATCTGTTTAATGATTAAAGTTATTTTGTTAGTGTTGCTGTCGTTATCGTGTTGTTGAAATAGCTGTTATTTGTATATCCCCTATCCGGATTACATATGATCTAATTAACATCAGATGATGCATGTTACAATATCAATCATTCGGACATTAAGCCGTCAATGAAAAAAAAAGAAATCCGGAAATATGTTTTAATTAAGAAAATCAAAGGCTTCTCTTGCTTATTTTAGAATAAATAGCGATTTTATCATCAATATGCCTGCTATCCCTAACTAAGTCTCACTCTGAACCCTTTCCCTCATACAACAATTTCGCAGCAGTCTATAATTGAATGGATAACCTATGACTGAAAGTGGAAAACATTGTGGCAAAAGGAAAAATTGCTCGATTTGAGCAATTTCTTCTTTTGTCACTATGTTTTTGAAAACAGAAAGCGTCTATATGAGGAAATGGGTTAAAAATGAAACTCACCATTAATATTAATCAACTTATTTACTACAATTAAGTTAAATATTTAACCTTTTTTAAATATCACAATGATGTCAATCCAGAAGTAATTATTTTATAACCCTGCTCGGCAAACTTATTTTCCGGAGTTTGACAACAGTCAATGCGACTAGCGTCATCCGTCTTTCCCCAACGGTCTAACAGTCAATGTGGTAAAGCAGTCGGTTGCTTTGAAAGACTGCTTGGTGGATAACTGGTGCGAAAAAAGCCAGGTAACACATCGAGGGCTTGGCGTGAAACGGTTGTAACTAAAATTGGTATATTTTTATCAAGGTTAATCACCTCGCCATAAAGTCTTTATAATTATTAAATCATTTTTCTTGGAAAACAATGGAAATTTAGGTGCCATTGCTCGTTCTGAGCAATGGCACCTAAATTTGCATTGTTTACAAAGGAGTCAAAATTGCCCCTAAACCAGGGTTTTCAAAATAGGTTTTTAGTTACAACCATTTCACGCCAAGCCCTCGACATGGTTATGTGAATTGGACGCCGTGATATCACTTTAGAACGTGTGTTCAAAGTGGCATTAAACCATACTGTAAAACAATGAAGTTAGAGGAATACCTACCTGATTGATTGATATCTTTCGTCTTTACAACGATTGATGTTATGTACCCTAATCACGCCATCTACCGGGATTCATCATCAAGTTCTGTCATACTCATGGCATAGTCTTTCGTAAACAAAAATAGGAATGAGTAAGATTATGACTCAAAATATTTTATATTTCCGAGTTATTTATATAGATGAATATGTTAAGAAACTGTTTAACTCTTTTCCCACTTGCAGACACATTTTGACACACCGGCAGCAGCAGAAATAATGAGCAATTACTCCTTTTTTGCATCATTTTGTCAACTTTATGTTAGAATTATACTCTTATGAAAGGCGTTTGTTTGTTTGTTTCTGTTTCATGTATTTGCCTGGGTGTTTTCAAAGTAATCTGCTGAAACTGTGTTGTATGTGGGAAAGAGTTCGGGGTCCAATTATACCAAAGCTGACTTAGCGCAGTACTAAAATACTTAAAGGCGTATTTCGTCATTTTGATTTCCCTTATAAAAATATCTAAAGAGTTTTAAATTAAATAAACATTTGTTATTATATACAAAGTATTTCTGCGGTATTTTCAGTATATCATCATTCAGTGAAAAGCATAAATGATTGGGATTCCCGAATACAGGAATACAGGAATCATGACGTGTTTTTAGACACTTGTAAGAATAAATCAAAAGGCGTCTACGAAGCAGAGCTTTTGTTTCATCATCAATGTCTATATCAGGTTTCGATCCCAGGACTTTCAACATGAACATTTGCTGGTGATCGGATTCTAATTCGTTTGCGAGCTCAATGTGAATGTTATATCGTGTGTCTTTTTAGAACAATGTTTTCTGAGGCAATGATTCTTAACAATCGCAGAGGCATCTTTAATACCATCGGTCGTGGACTCCGAGCATAAATTACAATACTGGTTTATATCACCCTGGATAGCTATCCATTTCGTTAACAGTTTGACATCTTTTGAATTAGATCAGTATACATATCATAAAGTATACAGAAAAATAGCAAAAGTGTTATCAAAAAGGAAAACATTTAAAATGTGCTGTGAAGTAATTTCTAAAATTTCACATATGACATGCGCATGCTTGTTACTGTATGTGAAACTACAGATAACATTTTCCTGCGTCTTTAAACTTGTTAAGATCTTCTGATGATTTTATTTCCCAGGGTAGTTTATGCCATAGGTCTGATCTGAAAAAGTATGTTAGGGATTGTTTCCAAGCTTTTGTTTTCTGGGGGGTTTTCTAATTGAAGGATCACGTTTGCTGCAGATCGCAATGAATAATTTGATAAGCAAATTGTTTACAAGTAAGCCTTAATATTTGGTGAATAGAAGAAACTCTGGTTGTTAACCCTTTCCTACATACAGACGACTTTTGAAACGTTGTAGCAAACGATGAACTCGCTGATAATGAGCAATTCTTCTTTTTGCCCAAATATTTATAACTTTATTCAATCATTTGAGCCGTTCATCGAAAAAAAAACATTATGGACTCTGTGTAATGTATCGATCAGCCAGCGCAGTCCGTGCAGGCTAATCCGGGCCGACACCTTCCGTCTCAGGGGGATAGACGGGTATAGAGTAATGATTCTTGAAACAAAAAAGGGACAGGAGGTGAAGAGTATCTTTCAGGGTTAGCCTGCGCGGCATGCTTAGGCTGATCCGGGAAAATATATTACGCTGAGTCCACACTGTTGGTTTTCTCGTGGAACGGCTCATTTTCATTCATTCAAAGATAGTCTGCATATTTTGACTAAACTTTTTGCAAAATTCGTCTGCTGCAGATTTGTTGTATGTGAGAAAGGGTTAATTCTATCATTAATACCCTCGTATCGTCTGGGTTTTACGTGATCGATTTGTATTTTACATGTCAGATTCCAGTTTCCAATTTCTTTCTCAGCCTTGATCAGGCAAAACAGATATTTCGATAAAGCCAAAAAAATAAAATGTTATGTAATATATGTACGTGCTGCAGTGGTTGGTTTTATGCACGGAATAGTCAGTATTACCTGACACTATTGAACTGTGTATGACAGTCAGTATTATCCGACATTATAGAACTGTGTCTGACAGTCAGTATTACCTGACACTATTGAACTGTGTCTGACAGTCAGTATTATCCGACATTATAAAACTGTATCTGACAGTCAGTATTACCTGACACTATTGAACTGTGTCTGACAGTCAGTATTATCCGGCATTATAGAACTGTGTCTGACAGTCAGTATTACCCGGCACTATTTAACTATGTCTGACAGTCAGTATAACCTGACACTATTAAACTATGTATGACAGTCAGTATAACCTGGCACTATTGAACTGTGTTTGATAGTCAGTATATCCTGCCACTATTTAACTGTGTCTGACAGTCAGTATAACCTGACACTATTAAACTATGCCTGGCAGTCAGTATTACCTGACACTATTAAACTATGCCTGACAGTCAGTATAACCTGACACTATTAAACTGTGTCTGACAGTCAGTATTACCTGACACTATTGAACTGTGTTTGATAGTCAGTATAACCTGACACTATTAAACTATGCCTGACAGTTAGTATAACCTGACACTATTGAACTGTTTCTGACAATCAGTATTACCTGACACTATTGAACTGTGTCTGACAGTCAGTATTATCCGACACTATTTAACTATGTCTGACAGTCAGTATTATCCGACACTATAAAACTGTGTCTGACAGTCAGTATTACCTGACACTATTGAACTATGTCTGACAGTCAGTATTATCCGACACTATAAAACTGTGTCTGACAGTCAGTATTACCCGACACTATTGAACTGTGTCTGATAGTCAATATTACCTGACACTATTAAACTATGCCTGACAGTCAGTATTACCTGATATTATTGAACTGTGTCTGACAGTCAGTATTACCTGATACTATAAAACTGTGTCTGACAGTCAGTATTACCTGACACTATTGAACTATGTCTGACAGTCAGTATTATCCGACACTATTTAACTATGTCTGACAGTCAGTATTATCCGACACTATTATACTATGTCTGACAGTCAGTATAACCTGACACTATTGAACTGTGTCTGATAGTCAGTATTACCTGACACTATTAAACTATGCCTGACAGTCAGTATAACCTGACACTATTGAACTGTGTCTTACAGTCAGTATAACCTGATACTATAAAACTGTGTCTGACAGTCAGTATTACCTGACACTATTAAACTATGTCTGACAGTCAGTATTACCTGATATAATTGAACTATGTCTGACAGTCAGTATTACCTGATACTATAAAACTGTGTCTGACAGTCAGTATTACCTGACACTATTGAACTATGTCTGACAGTCAGTATTATCCGACACTATAAAACTGTGTCTGACAGTCAGTATTATCCGACACTATTGAACTGTGTCTGATAGTCAGTATTACCTGACACTATAAAACTGTGTCTGACAGTCAGTATTACCTGCCACTATTGAACTGTGTTTAATAGTCAGTATTACCTGATATTATTGAACTGTGTCTGACAGTCAGTATTACCTGATACTATAAACTGACAGTCAGTATTACCTGATATTATTGAACTATGTCTGACAGTCAGTATTATCCGACACTATATAACTATGTCTGACAGTCAGTATTATCCGACACTATTAAACTATGTCTGACAGTCAGTATAACCTGACACTATTGAACTGTGTCTGATAGTCAGTATTACCTGACACTATTAAACTATGCCTGACAGTCAGTATAACCTGACACTATTGAACTGTGTCTTACAGTCAGTATTACCTGATACTATAAAACTGTGTCTGACAGTCAGTATTACCTGACACTATTAAACTATGTCTGACAGTCAGTATTACCTGATATTATTTAACTATGTCTGACAGTCAGTATTACCTGATACTATAAAACTGTGTCTGACAGTCAGTATTACCTGACACTATTGAACTATGTCTGACAGTCAGTATTATCCGACACTATAAAACTGTGTCTGACAGTCAGTATTATCCGACACTATTGAACTGTGTCTGATAGTCAGTATTACCTGAAACTATAAAACTGTGTCTGACAGTCAGTATTACCTGCCACTATTGAACTGTGTTTGATAGTCAGTATTACCTGATATTATTGAACTATGTCTGACAGTCAGTATTATCCGACACTATTTAACTATGTCTGACACTATTGAACTGTGTCTGATAGTCAGTATTACCTGACACTATTAAACTATGCCTGACAGTCAGTATAACCTGACACTATTGAACTGTGTCTTACAGTCAGTATTACCTGATACTATAAAACTGTGTCTGACAGTTAGTATTACCTGACATTATTGAACTGTGTCTGACAGTTAGCATTACCTGACACAATTATACTGTCTCTGACAGTCAATGTTACCTCACATTATTGAACAGTGTTTGACAGTCAGTATTACTAGACACAAATGAACTATGTCTGAAAGTCAGTATTACCTGACACTATTAAACTATGCCTGACAGTCAGTATAACCTGACACTATTGAACTGTGTCTTACAGTCAGTATTACCTGATACTATAAAACTGTGTCTGACAGTCAGTATTACCTGACACTATTAAACTATGTCTGACAGTCAGTATTACCTGATATTATTGAACTATGTCTGACAGTCAGTATTACCTGATACTATAAAACTGTGTCTGACAGTCAGTATTACCTGACACTATTGAACTATGTCTGACAGTCAGTATTATCCGACACTACAAAACTGTGTCTGACAGTCAGTATTATCCGACACTATTGAACTGTGTCTGATAGTCAGTATTACCTGAAACTATAAAACTGTGTTTGACAGTCAGTATTACCTGCCACTATTGAACTGTGTTTGATAGTCAGTATTACCTGATATTATTGAACTATGTCTGACAGTCAGTATTATCCGACACTATTTAACTATGTCTGACAGTCAGTATAACCTGACACTATTGAACTGTGTCTTACAGTCAGTATTACCTGATACTATAAAACTGTGTCTGACAGTTAGTATTACCTGACATTATTGAACTGTGTCTGACAGTTAGCATTACCTGACACAATTATACTGTCTCTGACAGTCAATGTTACCTCACATTATTGAACAGTGTTTGACAGTCAGTATTACTAGACACAAATGAACTATGTCTGAAAGTCAATTTCTACCTGATAGTATTGAACTGTGTCTGAAAGTCAGTATAACTTGACATTAATTAACTGTGTCTGACAGTCAATATGATCTGACACTATAAAGTTGTGTTTGACAATCAGTATGACCTGATACTATTAAACTGTGTCTGACAGTCAATATCACTTGACACTATACAACTGTGTCATACAGTCAGTATTACCTGATATTATTGAACTGTGTCTTTCAGTTAGCATTCCCTGACACTATTGAACTATGTCTGACAGTCAGTATAACCTGACACTCTTGAATTATGTATGACAGTCAGTATTACCTAATGCTATTAAACTGTGTTTGACAATCAGTATTACCTGACACTATAAAACTGTGTTTGATAGTCAGTATGACCTGACACTATAAAACTGTGTTTGATAGTCAGTATGACCTGACACTATTAAACTGTGTTTGATAGTCATTATGACCTAACACTATTAAACTGTGTTTGATAGTCAGTATTACCTGAAACTATTAAATTGTGTTTGATTGTCAGTATTACCTGAAACTATTAAATTGTGTTTGATAGTGAGTATAACCTGACACTATTAAACTGTGTTTGATAGTCATTATTACCTGACACTATTAAACTGTGTTTGACAGTCAGTATTACCTATAACTATTAAATTGTGTTTGATAGTCAGTATTACCTGACACTATTAAACTGTGTTTGATAGTCAGTATTACCTGACACTATTAAACTATGTTTGACAGTCAGTATTACCTGACACTATTAAACTTTGTTTGATAGTCAGTATTACCTGACACTATAAAACAGTGTTTGATAGTCAGTATTACCTGACACTATTAAACTGTGTTTGATAGTCAGTATAACCTGACACTATTAAACTATGTTTGATAGTCATTATAACCTGACACTATTAAACTGTGTTTGATAATCAGTATTACCTGACACTATTAAACTGTGTTTGATAGTCAGTATTACCTGACACTATTAAATTGTGTTTGATAGTCAGTATTACCTGACACTATAAAACTGTGTTTGATAGTCATTATTACCTGACACTATTAAATTGTGTTTGATAGTCAGTATTATCTGACACTATAAAATTGTGTTTGATAGTCAGTATAACCTGACACTATTAAACTGTGTTTGATAGTCAGTATTACCTGACACTATAAAACTGTGTTTGATAGTCAGTATTACCTGACACTATAAAACTGTGTTTGATAGTCATTATTACCTGACACTATTAAATTGTGTTTGATAGTCAGTATTATCTGACACTATAAAACTGTGTTTGATAGTCAGTATAACCTGACACTATTAAACTGTGTTTGATAGTCAGTATTACCTGACACTTTAAACTGTGTTTGATAGTCAGTATTATCTGACACTATTAAACTGTGTTTGATAGTCAGTATTACCTGACACAATTAAACTGTGTTTGATAGTCAGTATAACCTGACACTATTAAACTGTGTTTGATAGTCAGTATAACCTGACACTAGTAAACTGTGTTTTATAGTCAGTATTACCTGACACTAGTAAACTGTGTTTGATAGTCAGTATTACCTGACACTATTAAACTGTGTTTTATAGTCAGTATAACCTGACACTATTAAACTGTGTTTGATAGTCAGTATTACCTGACACAATTAAACTGTGTTTGATAGTCAGTATAACCTGACACTATTAAACTGTGTTTGATAGTCAGTATAACCTGACACTATTAAACTGTGTTTTATAGTCAGTATTACCTGACACAAGTAAACTGTGTTTGATAGTCAGTATTACCTGACACTATTAAACTGTGTTTTATAGTCAGTATAACCTGACACTAGTAAACTGTGTTTGATAGTCAGTATTACCTGACACAATTAAACTGTGTTTGATAGTCAGTATAACCTGACACTATTAAACTGTGTTTGATAGTCAGTATAACCTGACACTATTAAACTGTGTTTTATAGTCAGTATTACCTGACACTAGTAAACTGTGTTTGATAGTCAGTATTACCTGACACTATTAAACTGTGTTTGATAGTCAGTATTACCTGACACTATTAAACTGTGTTTTATAGTCAGTATAACCTGACACTATTAAACTGTGTTTGATAGTCAGTATAACCTGACACTATTAAACTGTGTTTGATAGTCAGTATAACCTGACACTATTAAACTGTGTTTGATAGTCAGTATAACCTGACACTATTAAACTGTGTTTGATAGTCAGTATAACCTGACACTATTAAACTGTGTTTTATAGTCAGTATTACCTGACACTAGTAAACTGTGTTTGATAGTCAGTATTACCTGACACTATTAAACTGTGTTTGATAGTCAGTATTACCTGACACTATTAAACTGTGTTTTATAGTCAGTATAACCTGACACTATTAAACTGTGTTTTATAGTCAGTATAACCTGACACTATTAAACTGTGTTTTATAGTCAGTATAACCTGACACTATTAAACTGTGTTTTATAGTCAGTATAACCTGACACTATTAAACTGTGTTTTATAGTCAGTATAACCTGACACTATTAAACTGTGTTTTATAGTCAGTATTACCTGACACTATTAAACTGTGTTTTATAATCAGTATTACCTGACACTATTAAACTGTGTTTTATAGTCAGTATAACCTGAAGAACGTTTTCCGATTTTATAGTTTCGGGCACTGCTTTTTCCAACCACGATTTTAACCGCAACTTTTATACAAAATATTTGAAAAATATTCAACAGTTTAAAGATTCGTTTGTCCAATCAGATATTGTGTTACTTCGGGAATTAAGGATCAAAATGATATTGTTTTTAGAATAGTTGGTGCATATTGATCCAGACTGTATGTCGGTATCCTTGAGAATTCTGGGAAATGAAAGAACTCATCGAATACGTGTTTTCCGGTAATTTCACTAAATCTACCATTAATTTACGCACAACGTCTGCCTCGCCTGATCGATCGTTTTTTACATGTCTGACTCAACGAATCAATGTTAAGACAAACATACTGAAAGATAGAGAAAATGTGCATGCATCTTTTTTTTTTCAAACTAACCTTGGCCCGCACTTCCCGATCAAGCCAAGTACCATTCGTGTTATAATTATGTATTCATGGTATGGTTTACATGTAGCTGCGGAAATGTTGTTACTTTGTATTTAAGAATAATCATCAAATTAATAATTATTGACGCCGCGTGGAAGCGCGGCGTCAGTATGGAATAGGTTTTAATTTTGTACCATGGGGTGACGTAATCAAAAAGGGAGAAACCCACAGATATTATTGTAAAGAAAAACTCTGTAATATGTTTGAAAAAACAGCCTATATGGTTGAATAAATTGTATAAACTGATTTAAGAAACAACAAGATACAAAATATGTACATCTTTCACAGTTGTTACAAAACTTTAGATACATTTAAATTGTGTTTAATAACTGTTCCCCAACTAATTAGGCTAAGCTTTTTTTATGAGTTGATTTACGGAGTTCACTAGGCTACGCTGTTTTAATTGTTTGGTTTACAAATTTATTGAAAATCTTGTTAACACTCTGGAAGCCGCATTTTTGACTTGAGCATGTTGAAACTTTGTCAGAATGTTTGTCTTATGATATCTAGCCCAAGTTTGAATATAGGTCATGTCGGGTCAAAAACTAGGTCACTAGGCTAAATTGAAGGAAAATCTTGTTAACACTCTGGAAGGCATATTTTAAACTTGAGCATGTTGACACTTTGTCAGAAAGTTTGTCTCGATTATATCTAGGCCAAGTTTGAAACTGGGTCATGTCGGGTCAAAAACTAGGTCACTAGGCCAAACTTAATGAACATCTTGTTAACACTCTGGAAGCCGTATTTTTGGCTTGAACATGTTGAACATTTGTCAGAATGTTTGTCTTAGTGATATCTTGGCCGAGTTTGAATATAGATCATGTCGGGTCAAAAACTAGGTCAATAGGCCAAATTTAAAGAAAAGCTTGTTAACACTCTGGAAGCCGCATTGTTTACTTGAGCATGTTGAAACTTTCTCAGAAAGTTTGTCTTGATGATATCTAGGCCAAGTTTGATTATTGGTCATGTCCGGTAAAAAACTAGGTCACTAGGCCAAATGTAAGGAACATCTTGTTAACACTTTGGAAGCCACTTTTTTGGCTTGAGCATGATGAAACTATGTTGGAATGTTTGTCTTAGTAATATCTAGGCTAAGTTTAAATGTAGGTCATGACCGGTCAAAAACTAGGTCACTAGGCCAAATTTAAGGAAAGTCTTATTAACACTTTGGAAGCCACATTTTTGGGTTGAGCATGTTGAAACTTTCTCAGAATGTTTGTCTTAGTGATATCTAGGTAAAGTTCGAATATGGGTCACGTCAGGACAACTAGGTCACTAGGCTAAATTGCAGAACAATCTAGTTAACACTATAGAGATTGCATTTTTGACTTGAGCAGCTTGAAATTTTGTCAGAAAATTTGTCTAGATGATATTGCCATTGGCGCTGAAAGAGTAAAGTCTTATATAACCCATTCTCAGGTGAGCGATTCCAGGGCATCATGGCCCTCTTGTTTCCAATTTATTTCTGTTGTATTACTAAACTTAAAACGTTCCTCCCCATGCAGTTGTTAATTCAGACCATTGTATTCTTGCTATATGTTGACTATACATGAAAACTTTTTCTTTTAATTTCATAAATGCTTAATTTCGATATTAAATATCTTTAAACTTGTTAGAATTATTTGTATATTTTGTTTATATACTCTCGGTTTTTTTTTATCATACTTCTGCTCAACTGGAAGGAGAATCGACTCCCCTCTCTCCTTCCAAAGCTTGTGTCACACTTAACTTATAACTAGAGGCATTAACACTTAAGTTAATATCTGTTAATATTTCAGTATCTATGTTTTTTGTTTGTCTAATTGATCTAGTTAGAGCAGATTTAAAATTAAAAAACTTCAGCTTGTTTTGTTGCAGTCAATGTTAAGCAAACGGTAAAACAAATAGTTTGAAGACTTAACTCGTCAATTCACGACTAAATTTTACATGCTGAATATCATATAGATCGTAGCATATAAAGTATATACTCCACTCCCTACGTCAAAATGGACCCTTTTTGCTATTGATAACATTTTATTATAGACTATGGTATCCAGGTGAGCAATAAGGAACATCTCGGCCTTCTTGTTTAAGATAAAGGTACATTTGGCCTTCTTTACATCCTGTCCGTTTGCACAGGTTATTTAAATGTTTTGAACTGCATCTGCTTTCCTTTAAGTCATGCCTTAAAAGCATGCGCGGCGTCTTTGATGCTTAGCATCAAAATTCGTCTTGTAATTAATTTAGAATGGTTGAAAAGAATAGGCTCTGAACACAGATTCCGGGCATTGACGTTTAGCTGGTCGTCCTGTATTCGTACTCCACGGTACGTAGTACGTCGTGCGTCAAGAGTTTGTCTGTAAGGTCAAATTACGCCAAATACATCCGCGGTCATGCTGACCTAGTGAAATAGTCTCTAAAAAAGCATTTATTTGCGTAGAACTGAGTGTATACCTTCACAAGAATGCATTGAATATATAACAATGAGTTGAAATGTTTAGTAAATATTTATAGGATGCAATGGAACTGTTTGATTCGATCATTTTGGTACTTTGACCTTGTGTGTAAGTGCAAATTGAGTATATGAAAACCAGTCTTGGCCTAGCCCAATTGTGTTCAAAAAGACGTTAACCATATTCGCGGGATGAATTATTTCTTGCATTATATATGAACGGTATCACAATGGCCTCCTCTACACCATCGTTCCTCCAATAACTGCTGTGTCGAATGTGATGCGACTTCAACGCAAGTGGTATAACAATGGCCTCTCCTCTACACCATCGTTCCTTCAATAACCGCTGTGTCGAATGTGATGCGACTTCAACGCAAGTGGTATCACAATGGCCTCTCCTCTACACCATCGTCTCTTCAATAACCGCTGTGTCGAATGTGATGCGACTTCAACGCAAGTGGTATCACAATGGCCTCTCCTCTACACCATCGTTCCTTCAATAACCGCTGTGTCGAATGTGATGCGACTTCAACGCAAGTGGTATCACAATGGCCTCTACTCTACACCATCGTCTCTTCAATAACCGCTGTGTCGAATGTGATGCGACTTCAACGCAAGTGGTATCACAATGGCCTCTCCTCTACACCATCGTTCCTTCAATAACCGCTGTGTCGAATGTGATGCGACTTCAACGCAAGTGGTATAACAATGGCCTCCTCTACACCATCGTTCCTTCAATAACCGCTGTGTCGAATGTGATGCGACTTCAGCGCAAGTGGTATCACAATGGCCTCTCCTCTACACCATCGTTCCTTCAATAACCGCTGTGTCGAATGTGATGCGACTTCAGCGCAAGTGGTATCACAATGGCCTCTCCTCTACACCATCGTTCCTTCAATAACCGCTGTGTCGAATGTGATGCGACTTCAGCGCAAGAGGTATAACAATGGCCTCTCCTCTACACCATCGTTCCTTCAATAACCGCTGTGTCGAATGTGATGCGACTTCAACGCAAGTGGTATAACAATGGCCTCTCCTCTACACCATCCTTCCTTCAATAACCGCTGTGTCGAATGTGATGCGACTTCAACGCAAGTGGTATCACAATGGCCTCTCCTACACCATCGTTCCTTCAATAACCGCTGTGTCGAATGTGATGCGACTTCAACGCAAGTGGTATAACAATGGCCTCTCCTCTACACCATCCTTCCTTCAATAACCGCTGTGTCGAATGTGATGCGACTTCAACGCAAGTGGTATCACAATGGCCTCTCCTACACACATCGTTCCTTCAATAACCGCTGTGTCGAATGTGATGCGACTTCAACGCAAGTGGTATAACAATGGCCTCTTCTACACCATCGTTCCGCACCACGACACTACTGTTTTTATTCCATGTCATGAGCCCGTCCATGGAAAAGTTACAAGTTGGCTTTTGTAAACAATGTAGAACTAAATCAGCATGTACATTCGAAATTATATCCTTTAACGACCCTCTTACACGTATTTTGTTTCGTATTATTGAGTGCAAGCTCCTAAGAAACCACCGGTTTGATGTTCGAGACAGTTCATAGAAATGCTTCGTAGCTGACCCGATTAGTCACTATGCCGATTTGCGCATAAACATGATCGCTAGAGAGTTTATTTTGTTTGCCACATTTGCCT
>JASEVX010000011.1:42826950-42872156 GCA_031761405.1 Serripes groenlandicus
ATACTAAAAAAGCCCAGCAAATAAAGGGTTAAAGAGATACATAAGATTCAAAAGAAAGAGAGAGAGAGAAAGAGAGAGAGAGAAAGAGAGAGAGAGAGAGAGAGAGAGAGAGAGAGAGAGAGAGAGAGAGAGAGAGAGAGAGAGAGAGAGAGAGAGAGAGAGAGAGAGAGAGAGAGAGAGAGAGAGAGAGAGAGAGAGTTTAATTAGTATTATGTCTCACTATTCTATCAATCTAGTGGGTTAGCTTTCATGGAGCTAAGTATATTTGAAAACTGTCTGGTGCTTTAAATTTGCTGTACACAAATATTAGCGGTTTCTGTTAAGCGTTTAGAATTAGCGATGTACACATTAGTGGAACACATGCCCCTATCGTCCCAGGTTCGATCCCCAGCAGTCGCAACACTGTGGTCATATTTCCTAGCCTAGTACAGGTGTGTACTGTTTTGTTTACCTAGGGATTATGACTAAGTGAACTGTCGCCGTGATATAACTAAAATAATAATGAAAACGGCGTAACAACCCAGCAAAACAGCAAACTATTACCAGGAAATTCATGTTATTTTTAAACGTGTAGAAAAAAGACACGCATGTGCATCTACGCTAAGGGTGCAACTCGGAAAAGCTTTACAGAAACTGCTTGAAATATTTCATTATAATATCAACAATGGTCAAATAAAACATTCAGTTCGTATATAAATATAAATATATCATATATATATTACAGACTTTACACATTGTAGTAATGGCTTTCTCTTCTAAGCGTGGGGGTTAGCATTACGACTGACCGTCGAATGTGTCAGAATACATGGACCAAAAGTACTGGCGACCTTCAAAGGATACGCAGTGATATAACTTATTGTAGCAAGCGGCGTCAAACACCGACATGACAAACACTTGTCTATAGTGTTGATGCTTAAGATATCGGACCTAAATTGTGTTATTTATGATAACTAAACTAATTTAGATATCATAATGTTTCGTCCAACCGAAAGCTGAAAGACATGTCAATTTGACCACGCCCCGACAATACAAAGCAAAATATGGCTACTGAAACATCATTTTCCTTTTATCATATACTTTGTATAACTTTTAAGACAGAATAAAGAAAACATATCGAGGGCTTGGCGTGAAACGGTTGTAACTCAAATTGGTATTTTCTTACCAAGGTTAATCACCTCGCCATAAAGTCTTTATAAGCGTTAAATCATTTTTCTTGGTAAACAATGGAAATTTAGATGCCATTGCTCGTTCTGAGCAATGGCACCTAAATTTGCATTGTTTACAAAGGGGTCAAAATTGCCCCTAAACCAGGGTTTTCAAAATAGGTTTTGAGTTACAACCGTTTCACGCCAAGCCCTCGATATACAAAGTTGTATATTTTAAATAACGAAATTACACAAACATTAGCAGGTTTAAAATTAAGATCGAGATCTATACAGTAAGCATAATTATATAACGTAATACACTAGCCTGTTAGAATATTAATAATTCAGAGATCCAAATAAAGAGGGGTATTCAGCTCTTTTTCCACAATAACCTCTTATTATTAAAGCGAACCCTATGTTGTGGGTATGGTACTGTGTATGCTCCTTTGGAACACTGATGAGAAACATGTACACGTGACTAACCGATAATTTGTTTTGATAAAGACGATATAAGACAAGACATTTATAATAATGTTCTCTGGTGAATACTTTGTTTTCGACAACTTGATTGGTATTATTCAGGATATAATAAAACCCATTCGCGTTAGTCATATACGAGGTCAGTTCACTGCATAAATCAACATTCATAGGACATTTAAAGGTACTAAACTCCAGACTATAAATAGTATAGTCAAAGTTTTAAAACTGTTCAAAAGTTGTCTTGAAATATTAGAATCATAACTCTGAGATAAAATCAGAGTAATAATTTCACTTTCGACTACAAAGACACTTCTAAATATTGATCGTTCATACTCCATTTTTACTGGGTAGACATACCCAGTAAGCCACATTTTATATATTTTCAGTGACTTTCAAATGACTGTTTATCAACATTTACTGCCAAAACAGTTTTTTGAACTAGTTATTATTTACTTTGTTGACACTATTACAAATATTTGCAAAAGTTTCAAAAAAAAAAAATTTAGATCTCCATTTGGAGTTCAGTACCTTTAAAGTTATGTATGTTTAAGATTAGATTGAAACATCTTAATGTTTTCTTTTGATAATAACACTTCGCTGCTAAAGGCATTTAAAGGCTTTTTGCAAAAAAAATGCTCCCCTGAAATCTGCATTGTTTGCCACTTAGACATTAAATTTTACTAAATTTCCTGTTGTACGAATAATGGATTGGTCTATTTAACATGGAAGAGTCGACTTTGTTAAATGTAGCAGTGAAAAGGTCAATGGTTGTGTTTTGACGGACAGTGAAGAACCTGGTAAGACTGTGTTGGGGCCGCGGTAGGCTGACCGGAATCGTTGCTGGTCGCGCAGTCAATTTGAATGTGGGTTACCTGTGTTAAACACCGGAATACACAATTCTTTTCCGTAATGGCTAAATGATTTATACAATACAGTTTTTTGTTTGTGAATCGGGTTTGATCCCCAGTCGTGGGGGGTCATGTTGGAGTGCTCATTGGCAAGGCACATTGCATTGCCTGGTAGGTTTACCGTTAGCCGTGATTTAACTGAAATAATGTTGAAAATGGCATAATACCGCCTTAAATCAAAACAAGCTATAAATAAAAAATAAACCGGCCCCTATGTGTAAATTCATATTTCAAAGACGTCACATCACATCCCATTACCATATTTGGTACAGTATTTGACCTAGTCAAGTACGGAATTTTAATCCGTCGAATTTGAATTGCGCATGACCATCTGAATGTATTAGCGGCGGAAAATGTGCAGGTATATAATAAAAAGAGATATATAGACCAAATTACGCCAAATACATCCGCGGCCATTCTGATCTACAGCCAAATGGTCCCTAAACACTTGTGTATGCATATAAAGGAGTGAATGCCTTCACCTACAGCCAAATAGTCCCTAAACACTTGTGTATGCATATAAAGGAGTGAAAACCTTCACCATAATGCATTGCATATATATGACATTGAGTTTAAATTGCATTGTAAATGTGTATAGGATGCACTGTAAATGATTGATTTGATCATTTTAAGTATTTTGACCTTGTTTGAAACTGAAAATAAAGTATGTTGTTGTTGTTGTTGTTTGGCGTTGTTTACCCTCGCGCTCGGCATTAATGCCATTTGGCGAGCAAATAAAGTATGTGAAAAGCGAGTTTCCTTTTACGTTATCTGTCTTATATTCCCGTGTTTCATCAGTAAGCATTAAACGGCTGTAGGTTGTTTTGTTTTCTCTAAAACATAATCGTAACATGATCATGCCATAAACAGTCCACACAGTCCAGCACCATTACAACATGACGGCGTGTATGAGACACGTGGGATGTTAGTACTGGCATCGGAAACACAATTATATCTCTCGTAAAGCACCGGCACGCCAGTCATACAGGACTGGGCTTAATAATGCACGTTCAATTATTCATACATTGTTTTTAGGTGTTCCCGGGTGTGTGTGTGTGTGTGCAAGTTATGGATCTATCGTAATCCTGAACATTGACGTAGTGGAGTAATAAACAACAACAACTAATGTAAGATCAAGAGAGTCTGAATGATATTTTGTATTCTAGTGGTGAATTATTAACACTGACATGTCAGGGGATAATTTTACATTCAGCTTAATAAAACAAGAACTCGACCTTTGATCTAGCAGTGTCAGAAGCAAGATATTCAAGATATTTATTTCGCAATTTAGGCCACCGGTCCATTATACAGCATGATTGATAAGTATAAACAACAAAAAGTGATGAAATACATTATAACACTGACATGTGAAGTTTAGAAAGAATCAAGATATTGAAAGAGTCTCGCTTCCTAGTTTGAATGCGCTCTGAATGAAATTTGCAGTATTGTATACTTCAGACTGGATATTTGTCTTTAATATTGCATAACATATGTCAAGAGTCCTGTTGTTTATCCAGGATACGTTAAAATAAATGTCTCTAACGTACCTTTATGAGAATATTGCCCGTTAAACCCTTACCAACATACAGAAAATCTGAAACATATCAAGTCTAAAAGATATAAAATATCTATTAATGATAGTATGATTATTGAATAGAGATAGACTCGTTTTGGCAAATGGAGACATTTCTCGTTATGAGCAATTTCTTCTTTTGCCACGATGATTTCAAAAGTCGTCTGCTGCAGAGGCCTCAGAAAGTGTCCGAATGTGGAAAAGGGTTACGGAAGAATAAAAAGTTAAATTGCCACTCCTTTACTATTAATCCTCTTAACCCTTACTCTCATACGACACAACGGTAACAGACGACTTTTAAAACACGAGACAAAATTATGAAAACTATGTATAAGGCAAAGTTAAATCATTGAAAAGAGTTGATGATTTCGTCAATATAATTATATTCTTCTTATTTTTCTGCTTAATATTTTACCTTTCTTCTCCTCTTTCTTCTCCTTCCGTCTTTCCGTCCGTTCGTCTGTCTTTACAAATACCTAAGGCATTATTTGATTGATTTGATTTTAACTGTATGGAAATGTTCGTGTCCCAAAGGACATGTCAGTCAGCCAGTTTTACTTAAACACCGTACGTATATCGTTTTGAACTTATATATTGTATATGTTCTGGTATATTATGGCTTATATTACCATTACCTTGCGAATATACTCTACAGGTCACATTCAAAATAGTTCATCAGAACTTTCATCTCCATCAAATATCTGTCAGACTCTAAACTGGTATATATATATAAGGTGAGGTATTTGTGTGACTCCCGATTTTCGTGATGACATAAACGTTTAGTTTAGTTTAGTTTAGTTTGAACTTATTTATTTAACTTCGATTGCGAAACAAGCTTTCAACTTATATTAATCACGCTCGATGTCTGCTTCTTGGAGACTTAACCAGAACTCGCGCCGTTTGTGTGAAAAAAAGTCCCAAAGTCAGAACTAGCTCATCACAGGACTCGAACATGTGACCTTTACGAGAGCCGAAGCTCTACCTCTGCACCACTGTCTTCCACTTAAACGTGTTTGATAGGCCACATTCCCTTTTCATGAAAAGTTATGTGTATTCATGATATAATATGATAGGAATTATTGATTTTATTAGAAATAACAATAAACATATGTTGTCACCCTTTTTCACGTGACAGTATATGTATTTGATTAGTTTGTCCATGATATTGTTATTCTCATATGTCTCATGTTGAGACATAGAAAAAAATAAACGATTGAACTTGAACAATAAAAATATGTTGTACTCGCCAACATTAATGATATTGATGTTGGTGCCAATTGTAAATCCTTCGGGTTTCCTGGGCTAAAAAGTAGAGTACGTTATACGAAAAAAAAACATAAATGGTTTTGTTTCACTTATAGGTAACAAGTGTGAGACTTTTTCTATTTTTTTTTTTTTTTTTTTCAATAACCCATGAAGCTTTCTGAAATGAAACTGGAAAAATCCTTGGGGGCCGCCATTTTGGATATGTATAAAAAGCAGACGTAAAACACAGATTGAAAATTATTGTCGGCTTTTTAATCATTTTTGTTTAAATCGGTATTTTGGGTATGTATAAATGAGCAGAAAAACACGGATTGAAAATTATTGTCGTCTTTTTAATCATTTTTTTTTTTAAATCGATATTAAGATCATTCAAGTGCTGTGTTATGTGGGAATTAACATTTGTACGAAAAGTTAAATATAAATGGAAATCTGTAAGAAATATTTTTTCCCGTTCGTCAAAAAAACTACAGCATTAGCCTTCTACGCCCGAAACTAAATTTTGACTGTACCGTAGCCAAAGAAGGACGTGACATCATTTCCGTTACACTTCATCTTGTCGTAACGTCAATGGAGCGACGTCGTTTCCCTCAAAAAAGTGGTATCAACATGAAAGACCCCAAATTCCTATACATGAGCTATTGACTCACTCATTCAAAGTATAATTATTTATCAAACATTGTGGCAAAAGGTTAACTTTCTCATAAGGAGCAATTGTTCTTGTGGCGACAATCTTTTCCTAAATCGTCTGTTGCATAGGCCTCATAAACCGTCTCTAATAGGGAAAGGGTTTAGCAGAAATGTGACCCCTTACATAATTTGTTCCAGTCATATTGACTGGTTGAAAAAGGCAGTCACCAGGTGGCATCAGAAAAGGGCTGATCTATTGGCTTCTTTACCATAATGCAGGTGATCGATTAAGGATCATCTTGGCCCTCATGTTTTAACCTCGTTCATTATAAATGTATTCCTTGATTTTCTGAAAGTCTTTATTATTTTCTGTTCAAATAATAGACAACAGCAATACGAATTCCAAATATGTTTTGATAATGCAAGAAACATGACATTAACATTATTATTGTCTAGTCAATTACTTATAAATCTTTTTTTATGGCCAAAGTATGCTCTTTAATTTTTGTTTATAATTATCTTGCGTTTTTTTCGTAAATAGGTAGCACCTATAGATATATTATATGAACCATGAAACTAGAGTACCCGCAATTCACTCGAAAGTGAGGTAGCTATAGAGACCGTTGGGTTTACTCTATCCTACTTGGAGACACATTTCGACGCATCTGCAGCAAACGACTTTTGAAAACACAGTGGCAAAATGAGTAATTGCTCATAATGAGCATTTTTTCCTTTTGCCACAAGGTTTACAATTCCATTTAATGGGTATACTTACATTCACTGAGACTTTCTTCATTTTTAACTACATGTTTCCAGAGTCGTCTGTTGTAGATGTGTTGTATTTTGGGAAAGGGTGAATAGCCCGTCAATTATTCTTGTCTTACAAAGTACGCCCATTGGGAACGTATTTTGACAAAATATTGTCCTTTAGTTACACTGCAAACAGTTCGAGGGATAGACATTTGAGCCGTTCCACGAAAGAAACAACATTATCGACTCTACGTACAGTATCAGCTTAAGCGTGCTGCGCCTGGACAGACACTTTTCACTGTGGATTTTCTGTTTCAGGAATCATTATTCTACACCTCTTTCCTCCTGAGACGGAATGTTTCGGTCCAGATAAGCCTGCGCGGGCTGTCGATACATTCCATCTCAAAGGGACAGATGTAAAGAGTAATGATTCCTGAAACAGAATCTTCACAGGAGGCGAAATGTGTATCTGTCCGGATAAGCTTTTTTCACTCCAATTAGTAAGTAAGACTAAATAGTATTTGTTGCATTTTCACTCCCAATCAGTAAGTAAGGCTAAATAATATTTGTTCGTTATCGGAATAGTTTCTGTTCCTATCTCTGAGCCAGATATCGTAACATTCTACACGTACGTTCTTGCATTTTCACTCCAATTAGTAAGTAAGACTAACTAGTATTTGTTGCATTTTCACTCCCAATCAGTAAGTAAGGCTAAATAATATTTGTTCGTAATCGGAATAGTTTCTTTTCATTTCTCTGAACCAAATATATTTGTTCGTAATCGGAATAGTTTCTTTTCATTTCTCTGAACCAAATATCGTAACATTCTACACGTACGTTCTTGCATTTTCACTCCCAATTTGTAATAAGACTAAATAGTATTTGTTGCATTTTTCACTCCTAATTAGTAGTATTTGTAGTATTTGTTCGTAATCGGAAAAGTTTCTGTTCCTAGTATTTGTTCGTAATCGTTGCATTTTCACTCCCAATTAGTAAATAAGACTAAATAGTATGTTTTCGTAATCGGAAAAGTTTCTGTTCCTATCTCCGAACCAGATATCGTAAAATTCTACACCTATGTTCTTACATTTTCACTCCAATTAGTAAGTAAGACTAAATAGTATTTGTTGCATTTTCACTCCCAATCAGTAAGTAAGGCTAAATAATATTTGTTCGTTATCGGAATAGTTTCTGTTCCTATCTCTGAACCAAATATCGTAACATTCTACACGTACGTTCTTGCATTTTCACTCCAATTAGTAAGTAAGACTAACTAGTATTTGTTGCATTTTCACTCCCAATCAGTAAGTAAGGCTAAATAATATTTGTTCGTAATCGGAATAGTTTCTTTTCATTTCTCTGAACCAAATATATTTGTTCGTAATCGGAATAGTTTCTTTTCATTTCTCTGAACCAAATATCGTAACATTCTACACGTACGTTCTTGCATTTTCACTCCCAATTTGTAATAAGACTAAATAGTATTTGTTGCATTTTTCACTCCTAATTAGTAGTATTTGTAGTATTTGTTCGTAATCGGAAAAGTTTCTGTTCCTAGTATTTGTTCGTAATCGTTGCATTTTCACTCCCAATTAGTAAATAAGACTAAATAGTATGTTTTCGTAATCGGAAAAGTTTCTGTTCCTATCTCCGAACCAGATATCGTAAAATTCTACACCTATGTTCTTACATTTTCACTCCAATTAGTAAGTAAGACTAAATAGTATTTGTTGCATTTTCACTCCCAATCAGTAAGTAAGGCTAAATAATATTTGTTCGTTATCGGAATAGTTTCTGTTCCTATCTCTGAACCAAATATCGTAACATTCTACACGTACGTTCTTGCATTTTCACCCCCAATTTGTAATAAGACTAAATAATATTTGTTGCATATTTCACTCCTAATTAGTAGTATTTGTAGTATTTGTTCGTAATCGGAAAAGTTTCTGTTCCTAGTATTTGTTCGTAATCGTTGCATTTTCACTCCCAATTAGTAAATAAGACTAAATAGTATGTTTTCGTAATCGGAACAGTTTCTGTTTCTAGTATTTGATCGTAATCGGAAAAGTTTCTGTTCCTATCTCTGAAGCAGATATCGTAACATTCAACACGTACGTTCTTGCATTTTCACTCCAATTCGTACATTCGCGAACAATGTAGACCGAATTTAGACTGCACCAAAGCAGAGCTCTAGATAACGGGCATTTTTCATGTTCTAAAATCCTTATTTGACATTCAAACCTTATGTTGTAGGTACTCAAAATAATCGTTTCAGTGAGACGATTCTTTTGAGTACCCACAACATAGGATTTGGTTGAGTATGAATAGAAATATGTTTATGGTTGAAGACCTGTTCACTCCCTCTTATCTAGTCCTCTGATCAAAGTCAATCCTGGTCTTGGTGTGTTTTGTTCGCAATTGAGCTTTATAGCCGTGCATAACTGGACACGCCGCTGTTGATTACCACATTTAGCTAAAATAGCAATATTGAGGCGTTTGCAGGCAATACAGATGCAAGTGACGATCTGTCTCACCTGGAATGAGCATTGAAAAAAAGATTGTTGGATGAAAAGTCATTCCGCCCGATTTTGAACATGGAATAGTCTACTTTTGGAAAGTTGGCCCTAATCGAGTTTTAAAGTAGCGGACAGCAAAATAGGGGTTAATATGAAATATGCATAGCTTCTATCCAGAGAGCCGAGCCCCGGTAACTCAGTCGGTAGTGACGCAGGCTGTCAATCAAGGCGTTGAGAGTTCAAATCCCAGCTCGGCCAACATTCTTTCTGACGTCTGACAAAAGTCACTGTGATAAGCGTCATTCGTCTTTCACCAATGGGCTAACAGTCTGTGGAAAATCAGCCAGTTGCTTGGAAAGTATGTTGTGTGGAGTACTGATGTGAGACAGCTAGGAAACACATGAGAAGGTGAACTGGCTGCCGTGATATTACTGAAAATAGTTGAAAGCCTCAATCAATCAATCAATTCATCAATCAACGGCTCTAGATAAGCGGCAGTTTCCACGTTCTTATATCATTATTACACATTCAAACCCTTTGTTGTGGGTACTCCAAAGAATCATCTCGGTGCGAAGATTACTTCTGATACATAGTTAATTATGAACTCGTAAAAGGATACGACTTGCTAGTTTTAAATACTGCGAGCACAATGGCAATGTTGTTGTTTTTCCCCATGTTTAATCAAAGTCGTCTGTTTTAGATTAAGGGGAGGGGCACTATAGACAGACTGTGTAATTCGTTTAACCCTTTCCCACATACAACACATCTGCAGCAGACGACTTTGTAAACATCTATAAATAGATAAACGTTATCATATCCATATAAATGAAAGTTTAATCACTGAATAAAGCTGAAAACATTGTGGCAAAAGGAGAAATTGCTCGTTTTGAGCAATTTCTTCTTTTGCCACAATGTTTTCAAGAGCCGTCTGCTGTAGAGCCGGCAGAAAGCCAGGAAGGGTTAATTAACAAAGCCCTAGATAAGAAACATTTTTCACGTTCTAAAATCCTTATTTGAAACTAAAACCCAATGGTGTGGGTACTCAAATGAATCTTCTCAGAGACCCATTACATAGGGTTTGGTTGAGTGATAAGAGAAATATTGTGGGGAAATGACTCAATGTTCCCTAAAGTCGTTTGCTGCGGAGGCGTCATAAAGCGTATGTATGTGGGAAAGGGTTAACCCGTATCCTGCTCAGTTTCGCAACTGCTACAACACTATCAGTCAATTCAAATGTTAAGAGTCAGGTTTGCTTCTTCGAAACAATTCACATGCATTTGTAAACATGTAGATCAAGATAAGACTGCATGTTTGCCTTTAATTTGTAAACCTGTAGATCAAGATAAGTCTGCATGTTTGCCTTTCCCACAAACAGACACTTTCTGACGTCTCTGCAACAGTCGAATTTTTAAAACATTCTGGTAAAAGGAGAAATTGCTCTCAATGAGCAATTGTCTATTCTGCCGCAGTGCTTTTAAATCTTTTCAATTTTGAAAAATTTCATTTAAAGAGAGATTCCATAATGTTACGTATTCCCAGATTTGTTGTATGAGGGAGAGGGTGAAAATTAGGCTAAACGGAAATGTTGTATAATATTCACGTGCAGTATGCTGAAGATAAAAAACTCCCCAATGTCGGCTTTCATATGTCGAGAGTCAGTCATATCATCTCGGCAGTTTACAAACGTTCTGGGATTATTCAGGGTAAATCGATGTAATAGTCTTCTTCCAGATGAAATACTGGGGGGAAAACCGATATTTACCGTGTACATTACCCGCTCTTTTTGGCGGAATATGAATGAACGAACAGACGAGTCTGACCGAATTCATTGCATAAAGACATCCGCGGAGAACGAAACACGCAAAGGTGCTTCACCCTAACCCTGTCAAACATGCAGACGTGTTTTCTATATATGAGCCGTCCCGCGAGAAAACCAAAGTAATGGCCTCTGCATTATGTATCGACCCAGATCAGCCTGCGCAGGCCGCGCAGACTTATCTGGGCCGACACATTCCGTCTAAAGGGGATAGAGGTATAGAATAATGATACCTGTAACAGAAAATCCACAGGAGGCGAACAGTGTCTGTCCGGGTTCGCCTGCGCGGTATGCTTTGGCCGATTCAGGTCGATACTTTACGCAGAGTCCACAATGTTGATTTTCTCGCGGGACGGCTCATATTTGTAGCAGACGTTTTTGTAAACATCGTGGCAATTAGAGGAATAGTTACTGAGCCATTTCTCTTTTGAACGCAATGCTTTCAGCTCCTCTAAATAGTTATATTTTCATTCTTATAAAATACCTAAAGTGTACGTCGCTGCTGTAGATTAATTGTATGGGGACAGTGATAAAGATTCACTCGAAGACCGTTACAAATTGTTTTGTTTTCTGTTTTGAGCAAATCAATACATGTCTATAATGGATGACATAAGAAATAAGGTTTAATGTTTCTCTCTCTCTGATATACATAAATGAAGGACATGACAAAAAGGAGATGGTCAACATCTCCAATATGTCGACTGTAACAGAACATTCTGAACCCAATGCGCAATGATTGTCAGAGGTGTTGTTAAGTATCATAATTTGAGCCGCTCCACGAGGAAACCAACATGATGGACTCTGCGTAATGTATCGACCCAGATCAGCCTGCGCAGTGCTATACGCAGAAACTATAATATTATATCTTTGTAGCGCAGATCAACTAAATATAATGTCAACAAATGTGTACATAGATAGCAAAGAAAGATGGGTTGACACTTTTGAACAGGTCGATACACATATAGTTCGAGATAGACTATAATGACAGACAAGTATGTATTCAGTCCTGGCCAGAAACTATATTTGTCTGAAAATGTCCTTTGTGCTTATAAATAAACACCTTGCTCAATCTCGAGGATAAATTTCCTTATGACTAATTCATATGTTAGCACATATTCTGAGTACGGAATAGAGTTTTATAATTTCGGGGCCAACAGATATATATCACGGTGTGGTTGTCACTTAAACGTTGTGAATTAAACATTTTTAATTAAAAGTTGTGAATTATAAAAGTTAAAAGTTGTGAATTAAAAGTTGTAAATTTAATTTTTTAATTTAGAAATTGTTATGTGATTGTTGACCTCGCTACTGTAAAGCTAACAACCTCAACACTAGAAGTAAGCCGAATGCCCTTCTAAACATGATCTTCCTTGTTCGATATATGGCTTCTGTGTAGTCTAAACACGATTTTCCTTGTTCGCTATCTAGCAGAACCAACATCCGGACAGCCTTTTGGTTTATGCCAATCAGAAATAACTTGTATTCCGTTGAGATTTTAGATTTCGACTTAGAATGATAATAAGAATGATTACGGGCGTTGGGTGTATTATCCAAATAGAGCGGTCCCTATATAAGCATTCTGTATCTCATCTCCAGTAAGGGCTTTTCAACAAATATTTAGGTTTACTACCAATCAACTCTAAAACCACATAACTCCAAACATGTGGCTCCCTATCCTTAGTCTTTGTGACTTCAATAATGCAGACACCCTTGGCAATACACAAGCTGAAAAAAGTGGTTGTGTTTGGTGGAGCAAAAGAATGGCACCCTGATTGGGAGAGTAAAATAAGGTTTTAAGGGCACTCTGTTGGGGGCGGGTGGGGGGGGGGGGGGTTAAAATCGGACCTTACATGCACCCTGTTTAGGGGAGCAAAGTAGCACCTTACATATACCCTGTTTGGGCAAGTAATAGGCAAGTTCACCTTCTAATGTGTTTCGAAGCTTTCTCACACCAGTACTCCACATAACTGGCCGCTTTTTCGCATAGAATGATAGCCCATTGGTGAAAGACGAAAGACGCTTTTCACAGTGTTTTGAACGTGGCCGAGCTGGGATTCTAACTCACAACCCCTGATTGACAGCCCGCGTCGCTACCGACTGAGCTACCGGGGAATCGTCTTTGTGAGACAACAATTGTAATGAGTGCTACCAGATATATCGTGGAAGGAAAGACCTGTTTACTCTTCATTACATAGTTCTCTGAATCAGCTCACTCAGATCGACTTCCATACGACGTTAAATGTAATGCTACCGTACAAGAGATGAGCCGCTTCACGAGTAAACCAATATGATGGACTCTGTGCAATGTATCGACCAATATAAGCAGTCCGCGCAGGCTAATCCGGGCCGACCCATCTCGTCCCAGGGGGATATAGGTATTGAGTAATGATTCTTGAAACAGAATACCCACAGGAAGTAAAAAGTGTCTGTCCGGGTTAGCCTGCGCTGAATGTTTAGGCTGATCCGGGTCGATACATTAAGCAGAACCATAATGTTGGTTTTCTCATGGAACGGCTCATATGCAATAATACCTTCAGCGCATGATGCGGCTCTCGTATTTATCAACTCCAAAGGAGTATGCAAGCATGCAATCTAGTTGTGTTCGTCACTTTTACAAAAAACTCCATGGTGGAGTGTTGTCGTGTGGCGTGATAGAGTTCCGAGGGAGATACATCAAATATTAAACACTCGCAGATTGTTCCGGGAAATTATTTGTTTTCACTCCACATCAACATGGTTTATTTCCTTCTTTTTTGGACAATAACGTCGATATTATTTCCTCTGTAGATAACGTATATTAGCCAACAGTATTGGCTTGACTGCAAAATTATATCCGTTTGCTCTGTCCTCAGAATTATTGCTTAGGTAATTGGGTCTAATTCCACCATCATCACTTTATTTTCCTTAAAAAAAATATTCTGGACAATTATTTTTAGTCAGCAAGATAACTATGTACATGTATATCTATTTAGTCATTCGCTTAAATACATTCCACCATTCATGTTTTACAAATTATTTGGAAATCAAAAATGACGAAATTTGCTTTTAAGTTTTTAAGTATTACTTAACGCTAAGTAAGGTTGGTGGAATTTGGTCTCTGATTGATCAGAATCCAATTCGTGTTTGACGTTGACCAATCAGAAAGAAGTCTTATATATACCATAGCATTCACTTTGGGGCACACAGAACATTTTAAGAGTTTTATACTTTCGTGGCCTGATCAAGACCTTTGTGCAGCGATGTATCTATGTATTAACTTCATTTAAATGACCCGTTCCACGAGAAAATCAACATTATGGAAGTCCGCGCAGGCTAATCCGTGCTGATACATTCCGTGTCAGAGGGATAGAGGTATAGAGTAATAATTCCTGAAACAGATAATCCACAGGAGGCGAAAAGTGTCTATCCGGGTTAGCCTGCGCGGAATGCTTTGGCTGATACATTTTCGAAATATTACGCAGAGACCATAATGTTGGTTTTCTCGATGACGGCTCAAATAGCCATCAAACTTGCTATTTGTTTCATGAAAACAGACATGTGTGCGCCATGTACAGTTAATACTTCTTGAACATGAGTGAAGGCTATGATATAGATTGTTTGGTGTTTAACGTCGTTTAAAAAAAAAAACATCAGTCATATCAAGGTGGCCAGTTAACCTGTTCATGTGTTTCTTGTTTTTCTCACACTTGTACTCCACACAACAGTCTTTACAAGCAACTGACTATTTTTCCACATAGACAACCGGTTATATTTGAAATAGTTTTTACTCTCTTGTAATGATTTACCGTTGAAAAAATGAACGTGCCCATGTACTTGATGTGAAGTTTCAATGCCGTTTGTTTTGATTGATTGATTGATTGATTGATTGGGGTTTAACGCCGTTTTTAACAATTTCTCAGTTATATCACGGCGGCCAGCTCACCTACTCATGCATTCCCTGGTTTTCTCACACCAGTACTCCACACAACAATCTTCCCAAGCAACTGGCTGATTTTCCACAGTTCGAAACGGTCGAAAGTTCGAAACGGTAGAACATTCTAAATGATCGACAGTTCCAAAAGGTAGACAGTTCCAAAAGTGTACAGTCTGTATTTTCCTAATTCAACAGGCATGACGCAAGTGTCTTCCAATCTTTCGACCACGGACCATGTTCGCCAATCAGTCTTAATAACGTTCTAATTGTAATTCTAAATTTTAACTCTTTCAGCGCCGAATTGTTTAAAGTAGACTCTTCCATATTCAAATGCGGGCGTCTCCATTACTCATGTAATCAAAGTTTAGACAATTTTGATAACTAAAAGGCAAACAATGCTGATTTCTGAATCAGTATTGTTTGCAAAAACCTCAATATTGCCTTTGGCGCTGAAAGGGTTAAAGTAACACAATTTCTTATTTATTTAGCCGTGTTGCTTCGCAAATAAGATATTGAGTTTGTTGGAAATTAAGAATATCCTACAAATGACTTAAGGAGTGTAATACATTTAGAATGGTAGGTGAATTAATGCCCAGGTGTTTTTTTAAGTAGTATCACTAATTGAGTACTGGTGCCGTGTTATAGTTGTTAGCGCAGTTATATGATTTCGGAAAACGCCACGATTCAACTAAAAAACTGTTGAAGTCTGCATAAAACACATTTTGATCTGGACTAAGAATTTCTATGAAAATCCCCCGTCTTAAAATGGACATGTTTTGCCGAATTGCATAAGTTTTCATATTGATTAAACGCCATTGCCTGACAGATGATAAATCTTCCTCATTTAGACGCTCTGTTTGAACCGCGTCGATTTGAACCAGAGGACAAGAGGATGGGAGGAAGTAAACTTGTCTTGTCCCACACACTATATATATCTCTCGTATCCACAAACCAAACTCTCTATGTTGTGGGTACTCCAACGATTCGTCTCAGTGATATGGATTTTTAGAACGTGAAAATGCTCCTTATCTAGAGCTCTGTTGAACGAGTCACGGTCAACCAGAAGTGTCATTCCCTTTAATCTAAAACAAACGCTTTTGGAAAAAAAAAACATTGTGGGAAAAGAAGAATTGCTCGAAACCAACATATTCGACTTGTTTACGCAATTCTTAAAACTAGCAAATTCGCATACTTTTTTTCAAGTTTGTATCTAACTTTGTATCAGAACTTTAATTCCGAATATTTTGAAGTAGACGACTATGCAAGCAGGTTTTCAATACAATACAATGCAATACAATACAGAGCATTATACTTCTTTTATGGAGATTTGCCTATAGTAAGTTACATACAATGATGAACACGGAAACAATTTGTTATCATTTTATGAGAAGCAAAAGAAAGAGAAAAGAAAACATGAACTCACTGCGAAAACCAACCTTCCAGTTGTTTTAGCCGAGCCCAGGTAGCTCAGTCGGTAGCGACGCGGGCTGTCAATCCAGGGGTTGTGAATTTGAATCCCGGCTCGGCCAACTTATTTTCCGACGATTGACAAAAGTCAATACGACATGCGTCATTCGTCTTCCACCAATGGGCTAAGTCTATGTGGAAAATCAGCCAGTTGCTTGGGATGATTGTTGTGTGGAATACTGGTGTAAGAACACCAGGAAATGCATGAGTAGGTGAACTGGCCGCCGTGATATAACTGAGAAATCGTTAAAAACGGCGTTAAACCCCAATCAATCAATCAATCAATCAATCCAGTTTTACCAGTTTAACCAGTGGATACCAGAGCAGCCATCTTAACCATACACTCTATGATGTTTGTACACTGTTAGCTGAATTGTCAAAGAAGGTTTTAAGGTACAACGTCAATGACAAATCGTTATTCAAAAATACTTAGGACACCGGTCTATAATACATAACATAATATTAATACACAGGGGCGTAGCTCCCTTTATGCACTGTAGGTACGTGCCTACACATTTTTTTCTAAAAACGCCCAAAAATGCAGCTGCGGCGATACACATCTGCGTAATGTATCGACCAGATCAACCTGCGCTGTCCGCGCAGACTGATCCGGCCGCACATTCCGTCTAATGGGTGGAGTAGTGATTCCTGAAACAGAAAATCCACAGGAGGCGAAAAGTGTATATCCGGGTACGCCTGTGTGGCATGCTTAGGCTGATCAGGGTCGATACTTTACGCAGAGTCCACAATGCTGATTTTCTCACGAGACGGCCTACACATTGATTATTGCAATACACCAACAAATTCCTTCTTTGTTTCCATGTAAATCGACCAGTTTCAGTCCTCGATTGTCACACTTTCTAAGCGTTTCTCATGTTGAACACCATATATCATTGAAAAAAGTTACCTCCTAGCTTTAAAACAATCCAAAGAAAATTTGGGGTCATGAATTATGCAAGAAAGAACTCACCAGGTGAAAATGGTAACCGTCATTTTGGTCCAAATCGGGCCCGGACAAAACCGGTGTTTAGCATTCTCTACTTTCACTTTCAAACAAGGTCAAAATACTAAAAGTGATCAAATCAATCATTTCCAGTGCATCCTATACACATTCACAATGCATTTAAACTCAATGTCATATATTCAATACATTCTGGTGATGGTATACACTCATTTCTACGCAAACAAAGGTTGTTTTAGGGACTGTATATCAGCATATCAGCGGATGTATTTAGCGTTATTTGACCTAAACTAGTAATGCTAGTACAAGATTTATACCAGGTATAATGGAAATGCTGTCTGATTTCGTGGAATTTCTCACGCTGGAAAAAATACATGATATTCACACTCAGTAATGTTATGATTAAATTTTTGAAAACAGTAAAAACATATCCTATTTTCCCGAGTAATTTTGCTATGGCGACCAGCTTTAATTCTAAAATTATGATCAGATCAACGAAATTGTGATAAAGCAATTCTATGGTTAAACGACATGTGGGCCGTCCCGCGAGAAAACCAACATTATGGCCTCTGCGTAATGTATCGACCCAGATCAGCCTGCGCAGTCCGCGCAGACTGATCCGGGCCGACACATTCCGTGCCAGGGGGATAGAAGTATAGAGAAATGATTCCTAAAACAGAAAATCGACAGGAGTCGAAATGTGTCTGTCCGGGTTAGCCTGCGCGGCATGCTTGGGCCGATCCTGGTCGATAATTTATACAGCTACCACAATGTTGGTTTTCTCGCGGGACGGCTCATGTCTATACGTAGCTTCTGTAAACTAGTATCCATTTGGATGTGTAAACAGATGTTATTTTCTACACCTGTAATACTTCATTCACGGTAGGTTTTCGCAGAGCACTACTCTTGTGGGCTTTATTTCCTTTAACATTTAACATTTGATTTAATAAAAGGAATCGTTTTATCTTCAATCGGCGACCATTATAGCATTATGGGCTATGGTCATTCCCCAACAAGCCCAATAACAATGATCTGAAAATGGCTCTTAATGTGTCAATATAGCAGAGTATTCAAGTTATAAAAACAGCCACTTTTAACTTAACAACATCATAAGTATTGTTCAATGGCAGACAACTTTTTTTCTATATCTGGACAATCCAGTTAGCCCGACAAGCCGATCAGAATTGCTTCCCTTTAACCAGAAAGGGACACGTATGAGTTTAAAGTAGAAGTATGAGCATTTGTGCATCCAACACTGGTGTACTGTTAGATTAGATCGGACATCAATGGAGTCGGTCAGTGTATTAACTACTTACTACTAACAATATACCTAATGGTAATTGACTTGCTAGCGAGCTGTGTAGATCCGCATCAGTCTGTGCAAATACACTGGCTTATCTAAATATACACAAGTTATAAATGACCGAAGGCACCGTTACCAGGTTCAATGTCATTCGCATGTAAACGATTAACATGTACGAACAAGTGTCACCTGAAGATAAAGAATAACACATAGCAAAGTGAATTATTGTAAACTTTCCAGTTTTAAATAATCTGTCAATCAACACTGAACCGTATGTATACATATTTTGACTTTTTTTTTTCAGAAGACATTTTCATCAATATAAAATACCAATAAAGTACCAATTACTGTTTTACCATCAACGTTCTGATAAACAAATAAGTCACAGGTCGTATTGATGTTCTTCAGACATTTTCAAAGTTTACGACAGTAAAGATTCTAGATCATGTATATGGCTCATACATGTAGTTCCAACTGCAGGTTTCGGTTTTAGAGCCCTCTTGTAACAAACAAGTCATAAATGCCCCAAAACTGTCCGCGCAGACTGATCCGGTTGACACATTCCGTCTTAGGGGGATATATCTATATGGTAATGATTCCTGAAACAGAAAATCCACAGGAGGCGAAAAGAGTCTATCCAGGTAGGCCTGTGTGGCATGCTTAGGCTGATCCGGGTCGATACTTTACGCAGATTCCACAATGTTAATTTTCCCACGAGACGGCCTACACATTGATTATTGCAAAGCTACGCCCCTGAAACGAATTGACTAAAAAACGTTCAGCAACAGTAAAAACACTGAACGGATTGAAAATAGTACAACTGATATTTTGTATATGAGCGGAGGTCTATGAAAATCAACCGTAAATTTGCGACAATTATTAGCTAACCGTCATACATGCATTCGGATCTGGCTATGCATTATTCACCAATAAATCATGGAAGGTTTCAATACAATTCTGTAATGCAGTATCCATATGAATCCACAATAACTGACTGGGACCTATACCAAACAAACGTTTTAAGACATTCGAACAAACGTACACCAATTCTACAGTAGACGACTTGGAAAACAATATTGAACATTTCGAAAATCTCAATTTCATTTACACGTGTATAGAATAGTGTGAAAAGCAATGTTGCACAAGAGGAAGTTCATTCACCCTTTCCTTCATACAGACGCTTTCTGACGCCTCTGAAGCGGACGACTTTTGAAAACATTGTGACAAAAGAAGAAATTGCTCAGGATGAGCAATTTCTCCTTTTGCCACAATGTTTTCCACTTTTAGTCATTGGTTATCCATTCAATTCTAGAGATTTTCATTTTTTTTTTTTTGACAAAGTATGTTCAACGTCGTCTGCTGCAGATTTCATTTATGTGGGAAAGGGTTAACATATTTGTTTGCGACACATTTTGCAAAGTCGTGATGCTACAGATACGATTAAGCCCGTCTGTATGCATGAAAGGGTTTAAAGAAAACTCCAAGATATAACTGATTTTTTTTTAAAAGCGACGTAAAGCTGCGTTCAAACAAACATGCTTGATTTTTGGGAAGAATACGCTTGCATTATGAAATCAAGAACGACAATCAGTTCACTATGTCGTATTTATCTTATACGTAGTTACCTCCCTTGTATCATTTTGTGTTATACTCCAGTCAGTCGTAAAGTTAAACCCACACTCCTGCGCGCCAAGGAGGGGGAAACAATTACGACCATCTTTAAAGTATTGTCATGTTTCAGGAATTATTCTGTTTTATTTCCTGATTTAACCCTCTTCAAACAAATAATCAATTACGCAAGACATAGAGATGGAAAAACAAAGCACTTTTGAAGGTGATGCAACATATATTACAGACGCCTCTGAAGATTTGTGTATCCAGGGGCGTAGCTTTGCAATAATCAATGTGTAGGCCGTCTCGTGAGAAAATCAACAGTGTGGACTCTGCGTAAAGTATCGACTCGGATCAGCTTAAGCATGCCACACAGGCCTACCCGGATAGACACTTTTCGCCTCCTGTGGATTTTCTGTTTCAGGAATCACTACTCTATACATCTTTCCCCCTAAGACGGAATGTGTCGGCAGGATCAGTCTGCGCGGACAGCGCAGGCTGATCTGGTCGATACATTATGCAGATGTCTATCGCCGCAGCTGCATTTTGGGTCATTTTGAGAAAAAATGTGTAGGCACGTGACTACAGTGCCTAAAGGGAGCTACGCCCCTGGTATCTTTGGTTTAAACACTAACAAAGTTCGGGAACATATCTGAACTTCAACTACAAAATCAACAATTTAAGAGTAGGCAGTCCAGAAAAGTATCTATTTGGACTTTTGTAAGAGCAAACATTCCCAATTTGCGGAAACAATAAGTACGTTGTCGATTCTAATCTAAAATGTAAGTACCTGTATTGGTATGTCTTGTCCTCTGTGTACATGCCAACGACATGAGCGACTCAGTGCTGTGTACTTATGTAGATACATGTGTGTATAAGGTGGAACAGTGAAATGTACTCACTGTGTTTGTTTTGTTATACACATGACACTATAATAAATATTTACTTACTTACTTACTTGTATGTATTGTGTTACATTTACTAATAAAATAGGATAATAACTTTAACTCTTTCCCATATAAAACAATATACATCAAACAAATTTGTAAACATATTGGCAAAACTCTCCATATATGTTAACTATCCATAAATGAGGGTTGTATTACTTTATATAGTTAAACATAAAATACATACTTTTAATTCTTCAATTGAAATATATTTGTCTCGGAACTCTTGCAGGTACTGAAGCTGATGATGAAATTAATTACATTTTAATTATTTAAAAAGCAAACAAAGAAAAGGTAAACCCTCGTTTAATATACTTAAACAAATGTTACCACTGGAAATAAGAATAAAACAAGAACAAATCGCTTACGGTCACAGCCCCATCAGAGATGTATGACAGAAAATGGAGAACATTTATAGATTTTAAGTTCCTTAAATTATAATTCAACATATTGAATAATCAAATTCAGTCAAAGCACACCTATGGAAGCCCTGGAGGGACTTCTTACTTCAATACTTCTGACTTCCATACTTCTAACTTCATTACTTCTAACTTCCAAACTTCTAACTTCATTACTTCTAACTTCATCACTTCTAACTTCTAACTTCATTACTTCTAACTGCATTCACTTCACAGTTGTTGCTATTTCCTCGGGCGACCTTAGGAACGTACATATACGAAATCCTTCAACGTCGACGATTTACACTATTCTTCAATTAGGTATTGACTCTTTCAAAAAACATATATGACAGAAAATGCCAGTCGCATCAAATAACATGGATGCACACACTTATGTTTATGTTGTTGTTGTATAAAATAACTGAATTTGATTGAGGGATAACCTACTATTAGGCTAACAAACAACTAATTAAGACGAATCTCAACTATTAGTAATGGTCTTGGATAGCGGAATGGTAAATCAATGCGACTCTAAAAAGCAATACTAAATGAATCTATGGAAATAATTATTGGAATAACGGACACATTTCGAGCGGCGAAGTCGTTTGCGTTGAAATGCTAACACATCTTCACATCTAATTGGAAGATCGTTATTAGCTCCCATGACCCAGATTGTCCAAAGTGTCCAATCTATAATACCGTTGTGTTTGTAAAACAATTTCTATATAGTGGTAATAGTTTAGCATGAAACGCCACCCGTATCAGAGAAATGGTTAAAAAAAAACACAAAAGTTGTGTGTCAAACCATATACTTTAAAATTAGTTTATGGCTTTCCCTCCCTGGCGCTCAGGATTGTTGGGTTAGCATTAACTCTTTCAGCGCCGAATTGTTGTGAAAACCAACCTTAACGTTATTATAACACGTGTAGGGGAAAACCTGCTTATACAAATTGATTCTAATGATGCCAATGGACACTGTTTTCAAACGTTTTATTTTAAGTTTCTATCACATACATGTTTTGGCGAACAGTGAAAAGCCAGATAAGACTGCGAAGACTAATCAAGACTGGTCAACCCTTTCTCACATACAGACGGTTTCAGACGCCTCGGCAGCAGACGACTTTTGAAAACATTTTGGCAAAGGTGAAATTGCTCATCATGGAGATTTGTTCAAACTTTAGATAAGATGTTTTCAAAGTCGTCTAATACAGATGTGTTGTATGTGGGAAAGGGTTAACATTGGACGCAAATACCTAAAGGTTGCTTATCGAACAGCAGCGATCATTTGTTATTGACGCCGCGTGGAAGCGCGGCGTCAGTATGGGATAGGTTTTAATTTTGTACCATGGTGTGACGTAATCGAAAAGGGAGCAATCAACAAATATTATTGTACAGAAAAACTCTGTAATATGTTTGAAAAAACAACCTTTATGATTGAATAAATTGTATTAACTGATTTAAGAAACAACAAGATACAAAATATGTACATCTTTTACCGTTGTTACAAAACTTTAGACACATTTAAATTGATGTTAATAACTGTTCCCCAACTAACTAGGCTAAGCTATTTTTATGAGTTGATTTACGGAGTTCATTAGGCTACGCTATTTTAATTTTTTTGTTTACTGCTCTGAAGAGCTCAGAAAAAAAATTCGGGTGATGTTTTTTCCTATTTATTTCTGTTGTATTACTTAACTTAAAACGTTCCTCCCCATACAGTTGTTCTTTTTGACCAATGTATTCTTGCTATATGTTGACTATACATGAGAACTTTTTCTTTTAATTTCATAAATGCTTAATTTTGATATTAAATATCTTTAAACTTGTTAGAATTATTCGTAATTTTTGTTTATATACTCTCGTTTTTTGTTATCATACTTCTGCTCAACTTGAAGGAGAATAGACTTCCCTCTCTCCTTCCAAACGGTAAACCAAATGGTTTGAAGACTTAACTTGTCATTTCACGACTAAACTTTGCATGCTGAATATCACATATATCGTAGCATATAAAGTGTATAATCCCTACGTCAAAATGGACTCTTTTTGCTCTTGATAACATTTTACTATAGACTATGGTATCCAGGTGAGCAATAAAGGAACATCTTGGACTTCTTATTTAAGATAAAGGTACATTTGGCCTTCTTGTTCAAAATATTTACATCCTGTCCGTTTGCACAGGTTATTTAAATGTATTAAACTGCATCTGCTTCCCTTTAAGTCATGCTTTAAAATCATGCGCGGCGTCTTTGATGCTTACCATCAAAATTCGTCTTGTTAATGTTTGAAAAAAATATATGATTTGACTTTTGCAAATTACATTTTGAAAAAAAAGAAATTGCAGTTATAAATGGATCAATGTCAAAAACGATAGTAAGCTAGTAGTTCCGTTTACGTGTCTGTCAAACTCGTTTCCGTCGAAGTGTATATTGAACTCGCTTCCGTTTACGTATCTGTTAAACTCGTTTCCGGTTAAGTGTATATTGAGATCGTTTCCGTTTAAGTACCTATTGAACTCGTTTTCGTTTAAATGTTCATTGAACTCGTTTACGTTAAGTATCTATGGCACCCTATTCCGTTTAAGTGTCTAGTGTATCCGTTATATTGAACTTCTTACCACTTAAGTATCTATTAAACTCTGCACTTGTCTCTTTCTTTCCTCTGAAGATGCAAGTGAAATGCACTCCGCTACTGTCTTAGGTCGAATAATGTGTATATTATCTTTCATGATTTTAGTGATTGGCGCGGTGGAACACGAGGGTTTATGGTACGGATGTAGACCGGTTTACCTAGAAGGCAATAACCTGGAGGAGACATGTGACAAGTCCGCTCAAAGAGGTAAGTACAACCTTTCATGTGTTACTGGTGCAGTTTGTCGGCTCAATTAGCCTTGCCCACATACAAAACGCTTTCCTAGGTTTCCGCAGCAGACGACTATTGAAAATATTATGGCAAAAGGAGAAATTGCTAAAAATGAGCAATTTATTTTGTTGTCATCCCCCCTACACACACACACACACACACACATTGCTAGAATTTAGCAATTTATTTTGTTGTCATTCCCTCCTACACACACACACACACACACACACACACTTTTATTCAGTAACACATCTTTAATTTATAAAGAATTCCCATAAGTTAGAGTTAATGTTTTCATCTGCTGCATATTGCATGTGGGAAGGTCGGGTTAATGGGACTGTGAAAACTGTTTCAAATACTTCCTGAATTATTAACTGATTTAAGAGGTTTTGTGGATATAATTCCCGTTTCGGTCCCGCGAGATATCAATTTTCCCACGCCTTCCGTAACACGATACAACACGACGTATCGCTACAGTTACATAACAGTCTCTTTATATACAAGTACTCTTAGTGCTTTAATCATATTACAGTCTATTTAATTTTAGACCTAAAACTGTGAAACTCCTTTTAATTAGTCACTTTGATTCTGGCGTGTTTATCGTCATAAAAAGTGAAAACCCTTATTTACCAGATTTATTTAAAGGGACAGTAATCTTAAGCGACGAGTTCATGTTTATGCACATAATTACTTCCCTTTGGAAGTTGAGAGGACCGACGGAGTAGTCAATGTATTCAAATGCCTAAAGCCTGCAATCGCCAGCAGGCCTTAACGTATTGTTTAATGTATTTAGGATCTGACATGAGTTGTCATTTCATATAAAGTTTTATTTAACTAGTTCAAGAAATGTGTTACTAAGCGAGCATCTGGCGAGCTTTATAACCCATTTCTTGTTTAGTTAAACTTTATGAAATGACAACGAATGTCAGATTCTTTTTTATCACATGACGAAACACAAAAAGAAAATCACTAATGACACACAAAAATATTTATATGGCCGATAATGGTCCCTTTTCTTCGTCCATCTATCGGGACGTTTGTGTTTACCGGATACACGTTCTCAGACATTTTGTAAACATTCGCAGATGAAATACAAAAACAGTGATTCGGTCATGTTATATTACACATGTGTCATATAAAGAAATACGTAATGGGTATATTAAATCGCATACACGCATTGTCATGTGATAAATATATATATATATATATATATATGTGTGTGTGTGTATATGGTCATTCAGGGACAATAGATGTATATATGTCTAATGAATATTTGCTATATATGTTTATTGGTTATCATGTTTATAGTTTACAAGTTTATTTATTAACATGGTAATTTTGTTAATATGTCAATTGTTTATATGATTATTGTTTACGTGATCATTTGTATCATGTGTATTCCTATAGATACAGTCCGTAACCTCGGGGGAAATAAAGATATGAATGAATGAATGAATGTTGTACATGTTTATTTGTTGTCATTCTTATATGTTCCAGAAATAATATTTAAAACGGTTTAAAACCCAAATATGAAAATATTTTAAAAAATCAACATTTTTGTTGTTTAAATGTTTTAAAACTTGTTAATATGTTTACTTGTTTATATGTTTACTTGTTTACTCGTTATCGTTTGTAAGCTTATTGCTAACATGTGTATTGCTTACATGTTTATTGCTTACATGCTTATTTGTTTACAGATGAAATGCACAATCTTGCTGTCTGTATGTATAGTTCACATTAACCCTTTCACAGCCGAAGTTCACAAAATCGACTCTTCCATGTTGACAATTGAAGCAATCTATTGTTCGTCCAAGGGGAAATGTGGTAACAATGTAATGTCTAAGTTGCAAACAGTGCATATTTCAGGAGAGACAACTCGTTACGAACTGTCTCTCCTGAAGCTGCTTTGTTTGCAAAAGTCGTTATCGTTGTTGGTAGCGAAAGGGTTAAGGTACCGATATTTGAAAATAGTTCATCGTCGCTTTTCTCCATTACTTTCTCTTACACAAATCTTAGATTTTGCAATTAACCTGTTAACAGGTTTATTGCAGACTGACGTGTATGTACATGAGTCGACTCTTGGGATTCGGGTCCTTAATGTCGGCAGACGACTTTGAAAACATCTAGAAACAAATATGAAACACCTCTTTAAATGAATATAAATATATCAAATATAACGTTGTATATTATGTCTACCATATACAGTTGAAAATATTGTAAAAAAGCGGAATTTTGCTTATTTTAAGCAATTTCTCCTTTTGCTTCAACATTTTTAAATGTCGTCTGCTGCAGAGGCGTCAGAAAACCTATATATATCGGAAAGGGTTAAAGCCATATTGTCATCAAACTTGCGGAGGGTACAATTCATGTTTATTTTTCAGAAGGTGCGTTTAAGTATGTATAAAATATAATTATACAGAAGGTAACGACAATGGTTAGACTGTGCGCATTCAATGCACCAATATGCATTAGAACCCTATATCACAAGTCGCAACTCCTATGTAGTTGTTTGGGGGTTTAACGCCGATTTCAACAATCTTTCAGTCATATCACGCGGCCAGTTCACCCATCCATATGTTTCCTGTTTTTATCACACCAGTTCTCCACATAACAGTCTTCTTTCATAGCAACTGGCTGCTTTTCCACATAGACTGTTAGCCCCTTGGTGAAAGACGAATGATACTCGTCTTATTGACTTTTGTCAAACGTCGGGAATCATTTTGGCCGAGCAACTCGGCGCAATTCATATGTAGTTGTTTAGCTGAATCTTCATGTATACGATGGACACTTTCTCTTTTTGTGAAATATATAATACTTAAACGTTAATTAAGATTAGAAGCTTAATGAGATTCGGCGTCCGTGTAACTCAGTCGATTGCGATGCGAGCTGTCAAAGCAGGGGTGGTTGTGAGTTCGAACCGAAGCTCGGCCAACATTCTTTCAAACGTCGGAAAGAAAGAAATCACTGTGTCAAGCGTCATTAGTCTTCCACCAATGGGTTTACAGTCTACAGTATGTAGAAAAGCAGTCAGTTGCTTGGAAAGTATGTTGTGTGGATCACTGGTGTGAAAAAGCCAGGAAACACATGAGTTGGTGAACTTGTCGCCGTGATATGACTGAAAAAGTGTTGGAAACTGCGTTAAACCCCAAATCAATCAACTAACCGTGTCAACAAGAAAATCGATGTATAACATGAAAAGCTTGTATTATTATGTAGTCTAGTGTTTAAATAAATGGACTTTACATGGAAAGTTGTTGTAATTGTTGTTGTTTGTTCAAGACAATCACCGACTCACTTCAGGTGAACACGGGTCCTGCGATGTCTGTGTTTCTTTAAAGGTGAAATTTAAGGCGGACTGTTAAGATGACAGTTTATGTGAGGTTAGCTTAGGCGCATATATTCACCAGACTGTGCACTTTTAGTTATTGTCTGATTGTCCCCCGTGTTCCCATCTTCGTAATTGGTGATTTGTCCATTATATTGACATAATTACTTAAGTACGTATGGCAATACTAATATACGGAGTAACTTTGAATAGCGAAGATGCATTCTCCCTAACCAGGCTAATATAATCTTACATCTCTGTTTTTATTTATCTATTATAAAATTTAGGCGGCACTTAGCTCACAAATAACTTTAAGGGTTTGCGATCAGTTTAGCCCCAGATCAGCCAATGCATCCGCGCAGTCTGATAAAGCTCTGTAGTTTTCATCATTTGGTCATAGAAGGTTTGCAGTAAGTAGTGTTAAGCGTTATTCGTTTGGATACTGCAGCATGGATGCGCAGACATGTATTTTACAACATGTGCTATAGCTACATTAAGGTAGCTCAGTCGGTAGCGACGCGGGCTGTCAATCCAGCGGTTGTGAGTTCGAATCCCGGCTCGGCCAACTTTCTTTCCGACGATTGACAAAAGTCAATGCGACATGCGTCATTCGTCTTCCACCAATGGGCTAAGTATAGGTGGAAAAGCAGCCAGTTGCTTGGGAAGATTGTTGTGTGGAGTACTGGTGTGAGAAAACCAGGAAATGCTCATGAGTAGGTGAACTGGCCGCCGTGATATAACTGAGAAATTGTTAAAAAAGGCGTTAAACCCTAATCAATCAATCAATCAATCAATCAATCAATCAATCAATCAAGTACATTAAGGTATTATTTTCACAGAGCACCGCTCGTGGTATGATGCCATTATGTTCTATTCTGTTTATAGTCATAATTGAGCCGTCCCGCGAGAAAACCAACATGATGGCCTCTGCGTAATGTATCGACCCAGATCAGCTTGCGCCGTCCGCGCAGACTGATCCGGGCCGACACATTCCGTCTCAGGGGGATAGAGGTATAGAGTAATGATTCCTGAACAAATAACTCACAGGAGGCGAAACGTGTCTATTCGGGTAAGCCGGCGCGGCATGCTTAAGCTGATCCGGGTTATCTGTATGACCATTCGCATAAGAAACATTCACACAGAGATGTTTATGGCATCGCACGTCGGCACTTTTTTTTTCTTTTTTTCTTATTCCTGTTTTATCATATTCGTGTCAGCAAAATATTGAGTTATTAGCACCATTTTTAACTCGACTATTCGAATAATTTGGAGAGCATTTACAGTCCTTTGTCCGTCGGCGTTGGTGTCGGCGGCGGCGTCGATGTCGGCGGCGGAGTCGGCGTTGCAACTTTTGTTTAAGTTTTGCATGCAAGGCTGTTTCTTACAAACCACATATGCTATATTGCTTTAAAACTTCACACACTTATTGGAAATCATCAAATGACCTTGCAGGACAAGTCCCAACACTTTATATCAGAATTTGACACAACTATGCCCCTTTTAGACAAAAACATTTTGGTTAAAGTTTAGCATGCAAGACCTTTTCTCACAAACCACTGATGCTAAGGCTTTGAAACTTTACACACTTATTGGAGTCTCAAGTCCCAACACTTTATATCAGAATTTGACACAACTATGCCCCTTTTAGACAAAAACATTTTGGTTAAAGTTTAGCATGCAAGGCCTTTTCTCACAAACCACTGATGCTAAGGCTTTGAAACTTTACCCACTTATTGGACATCATCAAATCACCTTGCAGGACGAGTCCCAAAACTCTATATCAGATTTTGACATAATTATGCCCCTTTTTGAACTTAGAAATTTTGGTTAAAGTCTTACATGCAAGATACTATCATGGACATATCTCAGTAACCACTAATTATATTGACTTGAAAGTTCATTCATGTCCTAAGGGGTGGCAGACAGTCAAATTAGATAACTCTTGTAAGAATTAAGTATAGATTATTGCCCTTGTTTGACTTTGAAAATGTTGTTAAAGTTGTGCATGCATGGTACTATCATGCACTGAGGGATTGATTTAAAACTTCAATATAGTCTTTAAAGGTATCAAACAATAAGGTTAGGTAACTCATGACTGAATTTATTATAAATTATGGCCCTTGTTGAAGTTAGATATTTGGGTTAAAGTTTTGCATGCAAGGCAATTTCTCAAAAACAGCAGATGCTATTCAAACAAGACTTATCCAATTTATAGCGCTATACTATCAAGCCACTATCTCAGTAACAACTGTAAACTATAGTATCAAATGGCAAAAAAGTCGAGCGTGCTGTCTTGCGGACAGCTCTTGTTATTTATTACAATTCAATAGCTCATCAACATTCTGAACGTTTCAACGTTATAGATACAAGTGAGTTCCATTACGTTATGCTTTGAAATAGATTAACCATCGATCGATTCAATGTCTGGGAAAGATCTCAAAATCCCATCCTGCTTTGTTTGATATAATGCAGAATTTTGATTTGTGTGTGTGTATATCAAACAACATCACACGTTGCAGAATTATTATCAGTATGTGTTCGTTAAGTTATAAGGTCCTAGCTCTTGGCGTTTGTTTCGGTATACATTTATTTTAATATAATGCTAATAAGACATCGAAATACTTTATAAAAACGTAGGCTAATTTTGCATTACAAATCACGGTAAAATGAGACCAAGATTGGACTGTATAGATGTGTCTGTACTGCCATTCAGAAGTTGTTTCTGAAATAGCTAAGGATATGTATCCAACAAGTTTAAGTTACTATCGATTATCGATGAACAACACCAACAGTGGGATAATGTACGTTCGCTTCTCCAACATAAGCCCGCCTGTTCATAAAATCGTTTTGAAAGAGCGTGATGCGTTCGTGTAAATTCAAATGTCAAATGAATACTGATTGATTGATCGATTACCAGTCTGATCATGCCGGCCAGTTTACGTGTTTCCCGACGTTCTCGCTACAGTTCTCCAAACAACAGTCTTTCCTAGCAACTGCCTGCTTTTCAACACAAAGATTTACAGCCAATTTGTGAATGGCAACTGACCCTTGTCGTATTGACTTTTGTAATACGTCGAAAAGAATGTTGGCCCTGCTGGGATTCGAACTCTCAATCCCTGGATTGACAGCCCGCGACACTACCGAGTGAGATTCGTGGGTTCGGCTTTCGCATGAATATCTGTTGCACGGTCAGTGTACACAGAAATGTTCATACCTGTGTATATATATGTTAAGATAAAAGAGCAATTGAAATCCTTCTTTATTTAAAAGTATATCAACCAATTTCAAAAGTTTTACAGGTTGCCTCCCCTACATGATTCAAAGGGATAACCTCTGAGCCTTAACAAAAATCAAAGTACTGAAAGTTCTAAGGATAGAATTGTGATCGGTTAAGAGGAGAATCATAAGTGCATATAGAAATATTTATCTAAAAGAATTACCACCATGGCAGACAAGTAATGGTGCATCAGGCCAGAGTTAAATATTTCCAAGATCATAAATTCTTGTTGGTCTTTTGAAAATTAATTGAATATACCATTTGGTCCACATGGTACTTCTTTAATTATCATATTACACAATAGCTCTACCGTTATCCAAACAGGTATATTCATGACAGTACAGTGTCTTCCTATTTATTGGCTGTACTGAACCAACCGATGCATTCCGAGTATGCAATCTATTAATGTTTACAATGCTAACAGTAAACTGAAAAAGCTCTGATAAATCATTGAGAGATCGATAAGACCGTGGAGCGCTCATTGGGCGCTCTTTTGGCGATCGTTGAGAGATTGCTTCCCTCCGCGGCCGTTGAGAGATTGTTTCCCTCCGCGACCGTTGAGAGATTGCTTCCCTCCGCGACCGTTGAGAGATTGCTTCCCTCCGCGACCGTTGAGAGATTGCTTCCCTCCGCGACCGTTGAGAGATTGTTTTGGACCGAGTCAAAACTTTGAGGAGACCATGGCGATTACTGGGCGCCCATTGAAAGCTCGTTGAGAGATCTAGCTATTGTTCATCATTCAACGGTCTCTTAACAGTCGACACCTCTGTATAAAGGGGGTATTACCCAGAATAAGTGGATTTTTTAAATTATTTATTTGCCTTTGCTTATGTTTGCATTCTTAATTCAGTCAATAATTGTTTGCACTATTTTTTTTGGCGTACTGATTTTGTCCTCAGTCATTTACATCACGTGATAACAAACTTCACCTGAAGCTATACAGTTCTATCCAATAAATAGGGGTCATATATAATGTGAGAAAAAATCACTCCTCCGCGAAGATAATTTAAGTCGTTTTTGTCGTTTTCAAAACAATCAGACTGGGCCAAAACTGGTTTTCCACATACACTATTTTAAGTATCAGACAATGTCCATATACATAATAACATAATGGTCAAATGAAGTAGTCCTAGTGCATTCCATACCTGTCACAATGAATTAAAAGTCATTGCCACATATTCAATGGTATATAATAATTTCTTAATTTCCTAAGCAAACTCAGAATTTTTAGGGACTACTTGGCTATCAGTATGGCCGGGAATATATTTGGTATACCTTGACATTAAACTGACATATATATTATGACTGCCCCGTACAGGTCGGCTCAGATTGACCTTTGCGTCAGCCAATCGAATTGTCTCTTTCCAAATCGTTCGGTATGAAATAGGTAAGATAACAATATAAAAATGATATAAATCAGCGCTGATTTTTCAAGAGTTTCGATTGTGTAGCACTGGTGTTTGGTGTTTTGTGTGATTCATTGGACAAGAAAACCGAGCACGTGCTCATGCGTATTGTATAAGTGTATACCGTCAGTTCGAGACAACCTTTTATGCGGTGTAGTCAGATGCAATATACGTTCAGGGAAGTATTTTAGTTTGATTTTAATGAGATTGGTTTACTGTTCGTGCGATTCATAAGTTACACGGACAATGCAGTATTAGTTTTTCCGAGTTAAACTGTTTGTTGAAACGTCGATGCATCTGTGTTGGCCGCAACGGATAAAAAACAAAGAAACGCCGAACTTAGTTCGATTTTTTTTCCCCTTAAAAGCGGCTTAATTGGAGGTACACGTATGTTTGGGTATTCATGCATTTTTCAACAAGCATTATATATTTAACCCTTTCCAACCTATAGACGCATTTTGACGCATTTGCAGCAGACGATTTTTGAAAACATCGTGAAAAAAGAAGGAATTGCTCAAAACGAGTAATTTCTCCGTTTGCCACAACGATATTTTCTGTAATAATACCTTCAATTTTAGAGAGTTTTCATATTTTTTAGTAGACATTTTCAAAGTCGTCTGCTGAGTAATTGCTGTATGTTGGAAAGGGTTAAATGTATCTCACTGTCTATAATTCTTGAAACAGCCAACATAATGTTTAAGTGTTGTTGAAGGTCGTAAGATCCAGTCGTTTCTTTAATCGTTCAGCGCCTTATTCCATGAAGTAGATGCTATCGTGCACACGCGATGCCACAATAGCACGATGACACGATGTCACGATGGTGATGTTACGATGACACGATGGTGATGACACGATAGCACGATGACGATGGCGCGATGACACGATGGTGATGGCACGTTTGTACGATAGCACGATGGTGATGACACGATGAAACGATGGTGATGGCACGATGGCACGATGACGATGACGCGATGTAATATCGAGTCATCATGTCATCACCATCGTGTCATCGTCATCGTATTAACGTGTCATTACCATCGTGTCATCGTACCATCACCATCGTGTCATCGTGCTATCGTGGCATCACCATCGTGTCATCGTGCTATCGTGGCATCACCATTGTGTCATCGTAACATCACCATCGTGACATCGTGTGCACGATAGCACGATGGCCATAACAGTACACCGACTAGGGTTCATGTCATGAATTTTGGAATATTCTAATTACTTAAAGACAAACAATTCTAATTTCAGGTGAGACAGCTCATTGTGATCGCTGACTCACCTGAATCTGTCTTGTTTGCACAAACTTCAATATTGCCATGGACACTGAAAGAATAAATGTACCTCCGAAAATTAGAAATTTAAACAAACATCACATCTAAAATTCGATTTACAAACCTTAATATTTAAATATGTATCCGGCAAAAAGCATGTTTAAATATAAAGTTTGTACAATGAAAACCGCGTGTTTTTGTGACTGAATTGATTCGATGTTACACGCCAGGATAAACAAACTGACGCGACATTTCGGGAATATTAGAGATCCAGAGTGTTCCAGTCTTCCGGTCACGTGACTTTAACGAGGCGACTAATCAGGTCAGTCGGGTGCCATGTTATCGAGTATAATACCGTTGTTGAATAAATTAATAAGCACCGTGAAACATACCATAAGGTTGAATTACAGGCTACTACTGGCGCTTATTATTGTCGTCTCCAGCGGACGAATTCTTGTATCTAATGTATTGATACGTTGCTAGGCGACCAGTGACAGAAATGTTTTTAATGAAATCGTATCTGGTGGGGAGTCATTGTTCGGGGAGAATATACAATGAGGATCGTATAACGGATTCTTTTAGGTCAGGCGTAATACTTTTAAAGCTCCAGATAAGGTTCTTATTTCAGATTTTGAAATAATTGTTTCTCCCTTGAATCCTATGTTTTGGGTACTCAATCAAATCGTCTCATTGACGCCATCAGTTCGAGTACCCACAACATAGGGTTGGATGATGTTATAAGAAAGATACTTTAGAGAAAAGACTCGTTTTCTCACCCAGTGTCTAGGCATTGTTAACGTAAACTGGTCTTTTCTAAACAATATCACGCTTAAGACTCAACTAAACCCTACGTTGTGAGTACTCAAAATAACTCACTGAGACAACATAGGGTTTGAGGGTCATATAGCGTTTTGCGGGTGTAAAGAAACTTCTTCTTATCTGGAGCTCTAATGCACGTATTACTGATATTCGCGTTTCTGGGTTCAACAGGCATTCGATATTGAACTTCTGCTTGTTCGCATTAGGCTCGTATCGGTCTGCGATAATTAATTGAACGGACTATTTGTGTTGAAGTGATTGTCGATTGAATTATTTGTATTCGCGAATGGGAAAAAAAGGGAATGGTGTATCAACTGCTGTAATGAGTTAGATTCTATGGAATTTGATGTGCTTTTTTTATTTCGATCGGTGTTTTTAAAAACAGCAATAAATCGATGCTCTTAGAGTATCGTCGTTTCTGGAAATGTGCTTCTGCCAGGGTAATATGTTAGTTATTTTTGTTTTTAAAGTGTTTTCTTAGAAATGGGAGTGTTCTCGAAAAGTGGTTATACAATTTTAGTTTATCCGTTAATATTCTAGTTAAAAAAAGAGTCATGTCTGCTGCTTAGGTTTCAAACATTCTCAGTATCTGAAGTGCATTTCTAACATGCACTTATATCTAAATCCGTTCCCACATACAATACATCTGCAGCAGACACATTTGAACAATTCTAGGCTAAATGTGAATAATGTCTGTGAATGATTTCATATGAGCCGTCCCGCGAGAATACCAACATTATGGCCTCTGCGTAATGTTTCGACCCAGATCAACCTGCGCAGACTGATCCGGGCCGACACATTCCGTCTCAGGTGTTTAGAGGTATAGAGAAATGATTCCCGAAACAGAAAAAACAACGGAAGGCGAAAAGTGTCTATCCGGGTAAGCCTGCGTGGCATGCTTAGGCTGATCCGGGTCGATACTTTACCCAGAGTCCACAATGTTGGTTTTCTTGCGGGACGGCTCATATTTATTTAACAGAGCAGATAAAGTGCTTCAGTTGAGCTACAGATGCATCAAAATGTGTCTGCAAGTCGAAAAGGGTTGAACAAGTTTAACCTTTTCACTCATACGACAATTCTGCAGCAGACGACTTTGAACATATTTTGACAAAAAAATAGAAATTCTCTATAATCTAATGGATAACCTATGACTAAAAAAGAAAAACATTGTGGTAAAAGGAGAAATTTCTCGTTTTGCGCAATTTCTTCTTTTGTCACTATGTTTTTAAAAAGCCGTCTACCGCAGAGGCGTCAGAAAGCGTTTTGAGCAATTTCTTCTTTTGTCACTAATTTTTCAAAAATCCGTCTGCTGCAGAGGCGTCAGAAAGCGTCTATATAAGGGACAGGGTTAAAAAAGTAACGAATGTTTGAAATTCAAACATCGAATAATACAAAATATTAAAACAAAGAAGCCCGCTTTTAAAAGTGTCGTCTGCTCTTGTTATAATGGTGCCGCTAATGACACAAGGATCATAGCGGTTGTAAATTATTCATAAATCAAGACCCGAGAAACTGCGGAATTCGGAATAGGAATTTTCAAAAAGCCGTCTGCTGCAGAGGCGTCAGAGAGCGTCTATAATTCAAACATCGAATAATGCAAAATATTAAAGCTTTTAAAAGTGTCGTCTGCTCTTGTTCGTAAAACATAATGGTGGCACTAATGACACAAGGATCATAGCGGTTGTAAATTATTCATAATCAAGAACCGAGAAACTGCGGAATTCGGAATGGGAATGTTCAGTAAATAGGATGATGACAGATGAGGACAAGCAAAAACATTCTGTATCTTGCCATTCAGCCTTCATGGGATTCTAAAAGTGGTTATCTTGCAGATGACTCTTCAACGTTGTAATTCTGCTTGAATTCGGACTTTTTATTTTTGAAATGTATGTACTTTGGAAAAGTTAACACCTGTTGTACACGTATGATAAGTTAAAAGGAATATTTCTCTGTTTGTATGTCTCTCCTCGTGTTTCTCTATCTAAATATATATGTATATCTTTCTTTCTCTAAATGTTTATGTATCTCTTTCTTTCTCTAAATGTTTATGTATCTCTTTCTTTCTCTAAATGTTTATGTATCTCTTTCTTTCTCTAAATGTTTTATATCTCTATCTAAATATATATGTATCTCTTTCTTTCTCTAAATGTTTATGTATCTCTATCTTTCTCTAATTGTATCTCTGTCTCTCCTTCACTCTCTTTCTCTCTCTTTCCATCTATATATAGATATACATGTATATACAAACACATGTGACTTTATCTCTCACTCTCCACCCTCTCCCTCCCTCTCTCTGTTTCTCTGTCTGTCTGTCTGTCTGTCTCTCCCTCTCTCTCTCTCTCTCTCCTCTCTCTCTCTCTCTCTCTCTCTCTCTCTTCTCTCTCTCTCTCTCTCTCTCTCTCTATCTCTCTCTCTCTCCCTCCCTCTCTCTCTCTCTCTCTCTCTCTCTCTCTCTCTCTCTCTCTCTCTCTCTCTCTCTCTCTCTCCCTCTCTATCTCTCTCCCACCCTCTCCCTCCCTCTCTCTATCTCTCTCTCTCTCTCTCTCCTCTCTCTCTCTCTCTCTCTCTCTCTCTCTCTCCCTCTCTCTCTCTCTCTCTCTCCATCTCTCTCTCTCGCTATGACTCTCTCTCTCTCTCTCTCTCTCTCTCTCTCTCTCTCTCTCTCTCTCTCTCTCTCTCTCTCTCTCTCTCTCTCTCTCTTTCTCTCACTCTCTCTCTCTGTCTCTCGTATATCTCATTGTCTTTCTCTCTATATATCTATTTCCTCTCTCTCTTTCTCTCTTTCTCTCCCCCTCTCTCTCTCTCTCTCTCTCTCTCCATCTCTCTCTACCTCTCTCTCACTCTCTCTATATATATATATATATATCTCTTTCGCTCTCTCTCTCTCTCTGTCTCTCTCTCTCTCTTTCGCTCTCTCTCTCTCACTCTCTCTGTGTCTGCTATTTGCTAATTACATTCGAATATATACGTTAAGACATTGAGGAATAGCTATAAATTCTTAAAATAACAACTGACCTTTTCCTTCATAAATACAAGAACGACAACTTCTTTTTTTGTGTCACTGTATGTATGCTTGGTGGTTAATTATCATTTTACTTACTATTGGGAACCTTTGCAATGAGAACGTTTTAACCTTTTGAACCGCGTGGAGAATACATAGAATCACATAAGGATGTTAGTCTTAACATGTAGCCTAGTACGAAGATATGTTTATCAAACACAAATATTTGACGTGAGCATTTTTTTCTTTTGCCACAATGCCTTAAACGCTACTCAATAATCGTGCTTTCATTCAAAAAGGGTGTCCGTATTTATTTTGCAGGATTATTTTCAAAGACGTCTGTTGTAAACATGTGAGAAAGAGTAATCTGTTTCCCTATTTACTGCTCATAGGGACTGGTGCAACGGTGTCAGTATAAACTTCCCGACAGTTCCAATAGTACCAGGAAACACCGTGTTTTGAATTATGAACGTTTAAACCTGATATAAAACATTGTACATTGTATAACTATGTCACGGCGGTCAAGATGGAGTGACATTGGACAAGACACATTTCTTAGCCTAGTACTGGTGTGTTTACCCAGGGATCTTGAATATGCGCACCGTCGTCAAGATATTACTGAAATAACGTTGAGAACGGCGTACAACGTCATTTAAACAAACACATTATAGATCCGAAAAGGCCCGAAAATTGAGATGCATGTACATGTTGATAAATAAAGGGTTTGTTCATTATTTGAAAAGATAATCGAATTCGTGACCATTGTATTCAAAGATGTATTTAAGGGATAATTGTTATTCCAATTCGTTAAGATTAACAATACCATTTTTATTCAATAGGCAAATATTTTCTTTTTACATTCACACAATGGGTAATTTACCGAAAGCTTGGGAAAGGTAAGGTATATAGACCCTTTGCAGTTTATTTTCTAATCCAGTCCATGTAAAAGGGTACACTTCGGCTTTTGTGAAGACCAAGAATAGCGAGTGCATCAGCACAGTCTGATCAAAACATACACTGTTCATATTCTGCTTAACCAATTTTGTTAGAAGTTAATGTCAATATAATATTATGAGCCGTCCCGCGAGAAAACCAACATTGTGGACTCTGCGTAAATCATCGAGCCGGATCAGCCTAAGCATGCCGCGCAGGCTAACCCGAACAGAGAATGATCGCCTTCTGTGGATTTTCTGTTTCAGGAATCATAACTATATACCTCTACCCCCCCTAAGACGGAATGTGTCGGCCAGGATTAGCCTGCGCGGACTGCGCAGGCTGATCTGGGTCGATACATAACGCAGAGACCATAATGTTGGTGTTTTCGTTGAACGGCCCTTATGTAGATTATGATAAGACGGAACAGATTCCTAGTGTGATCTAAACCTCCATTATTCGCCCTTTTCACATAGAAAAAAAAAGTCCAGTATTCCGACTTTAAACTTGATGTAATTCGGCCCTGTGCGTTAAACCGTGGCAGTTATCCTATTCCCATATACAACAAATCAATGGCAAACAACTTCGAAAGCATCTAGACAAGAATATGTTTAAGCTTTTAAAATAGTTTTACTATTGAATTGGCCGCCGTGATATGACTGAACAACTAATTACAAACGGTGTTAATTCCTAATCAAACAATCGATCATTAATTTCAAACGTTTATGTTACTAGCCTTGTAACTAAGTGGTGACCAGTGTAGATTGAGATCAGAATACGTGAAAGGACAGGATTTTCTTTAATTTAATCTTATCGCAAATATACTAAATTGTTGTACCCTAAACAAAGCTCAAAGCTACCTCCCAAAACACCTCCAGCCAGTTGCTTGGGAAGTACTGGTGTGCGAAAACCAGGAAACATATGAGTAGGTGAACTGGCCGCCGTGATATGACTGAGAAATTGTTAAAAACGGCGTTAAACCCCAATCAATCAATCAATAAAACCAAAACACGACGAGCATTTCCTTTTCATTCCTCGGTCTACATTACAGGTATTCTCTTATAACACGTTTAACATTTGACCTAATACATTACATGTCATTATGGGTAGATGCATTATATACCGTGCTTTCTCGATATGCTTACAAAATGTAATACCATATTTATGGATGTGTATATGTTAGATATGTCAATATCAATCATCCATCGTTTTACAAATCAGTGGATTTATACGAATCGATGTTAATATAACGTTCTAGCCTTTATAAACAGAATGGGAAATTAACTTACGTGTAAACACTTACACTGCGTACGAGGATTTATGGTTAATATACATTGAGTTGTGAGGTTGGGGAACTGTGGGTAGTAAAATACAAAAGAAATGTTATTAACAATCCAAACTTGACATTATTCGAAGCGGGGGCTATAGTTAATAAACGTTCTCACTATCAAGGTAGGGTTATACGATTTTTATAACTCGTTAACAGTTGGAATAAAAGTGGTTATTTTATTATTTCATGTGTATTTATTATCTGTGTATGGGTCTCTTACGGTGAAAACCAACCGTTAGATATTTACGATCAGTTTAGATCCAGATCCGTCAGAGCACCCGCGGAATCGTTGCTCATCAAAGCTCTGTACTGCTCGCCAATACGTCATAGAGGGTTTCAACAAACTTTCTATTAACCCTTTCCCTCATGACGACAATTCTGCAGCTGACGACTCTTGAACATATTTTGTCAAAAAATAGAAAATCTCTGTAATTGAATGGATAACCTATAACTAAAAGTGAAAAACATTGTGGCAATTGGAGAAATTGCTCGTCTTGAGCAATTTCTTCTTTTGTCACTATGTTTTCAAAAAGTCGTCTGCTGTAGAGGCGTCAGAAAGCGTCTCTATGAGGGAAAGGGTTTAAGAAGTGGCAGAGGACTAGACAGTGGTAGTAAACTGATCTTTTCCCCCCACAATATCTCTTTTATTACTCAGCAAAACCCTTTGTTAAAGGTACTCACTGAGACGATTTGTTTAGTACCCACAACATAGGGGTTGACATATATAAGGATTTAAAACACGAAAACATGCCCCCCTATCTAGAGCTCTGAGTGTCCATTGGGATCGGTAGCATGGGTGTGCGCAGACAAGTCTTTTTTCCACACGTGTAATAATTACGTTAAGTTAACGCTCACGCGATTATGTAATAATAAGTAGAAACATCAGTAAGCCAACTTCGTATCACAATGTGTTCAGCTTGTGTTTCATTTAGAATGTATTCATTGAAATTTAGTAACAATAAACATGAAAAGGATTTCGAATTTTAAGTATATGTATATATATATGAGCCGTCCCGAGAAATGCCCTCTATCTAGAGCTCGAGAAAAAAACACATTATTGGATCTGCGTAATGTATCGACCCAGATCAGCCTGCGCAGTCCGCGCAGGCTAATCCGGGCCGACACATTCCGTCTCATGGGGATAGAGGTATAGAGTAGTGATTCCTGAAACAGAAAATCCACAGAAGGCGAAAAGTGTCTGTCCGGGTTAGCCTGCACGGCATGCTTAGACTGATCCGGATCTATACTTTACGCAGTCAACAATGTTGGTTTTCCTCGCGGGGACGGCTCAAATATATATATATATTCGGATAGGAGGGATACGCGAATAATACAAACAAAATCTTCACTGAAGGAAATATGATATATATCTATTGTAAAAAAATGTGTACTCGATATAAATAATATAAGGGTATACCTATAAGACAGGCGTAGTCACGGTTTCCTACACTTTGTATATACATACGGCAGTTTTGAAAGAAGGCTTTAACGAAGAGACTAAACTGACCGTGTATATATATATAGGAAAACAAACTTTTGTGTTTTTACACTTTCCCACAAACAGGCGTTGTCTGACACCCCCTGCAGCAGACGACGTTAGAAACCATTGTGGCGAAAGGAGGTACTTGTTTGAATTATCCGTTTGCCACAATGCTATTAACTCTATTCAATAGTTTAGACTTCTTTTATAGAGGTTAAGCATATGTTAACGATATGTTTTCTAAGTCGACTGCTTGATATTTGTTGTATGTGGGAAAGCGTTAATGACTTGTGTGATGACCGATCTCTATGTAGATAACATTAATCCTTTCCCACATACAGACGCTTTCTGTCGCCTCTGCAGCAGACGACTTTTGAAAACATTACATGTCAAAAGAAGAAAACTGCTCAAAATGAGCAATTTCCTCGTTTTGCCACACTGTTTTCCCACTTCTTTCAGTAATAATATAGAGATAATCCATACTTTTGCCAAGATAGTTCTCAAAGTCGTCTGCTGCAGGTGTGTTGTATGTGGGAATGGGTTAATACAATCTGATCTAAATGAGAAGAGTGCATCAGACTGTTCTTGAAATTGTCTGTGACATATAGGCGCTGTCTGTGACATATAGGCGCTGTATGTGACATATAGGCACTGTATGTGACATATAGGCGCTATTTGCGACATAAAGGCGCTGTATGTGACATATAGGCGCTGTCTGTGACATATAGGCGAGCAGTGCAGAGTCTGATTACACTCTGCGGATATACAGGCTTATCCAGATCTGATTGATTGGAGTTTAACCCCGTTTTTAAACGATATTTCGGTCATATTACGGCAGTCAGGTCATCAAGTCATGTGTATCCTGGCTTTCTCACACCCAGTAGTCAACACACCAATCTTTCCAAGACATGGACTGTAAGCCTATCCGTGTTTAACGTATTACGCTTGGCGCAATGGCAAACGTCGGAAAGAATGTTTGTCGAGCTTAGGTTCGAACTCACAATCCCTGGATTGACCAGCCGGAGTCACTGCCGACTGAATCTACACTGGTTGCAGATTATCTAGGGTTGGTTTTCATGAAGTACGGTAATAATGTACACTAGAATATATACGTTAGTGATTAAATTAAACAACATGTTTATATCAAAGACAAACAAATAACAAAACAACATGGATTTTTCCAGACGAATTCACTAATATTAAGATAAAAAATTAATAGCAAAACTGAGTTATTTTCGAATTGTTATATTGATTTAAGTTTTGGTAGAATTTTAATAAAAGTAGACCACCACCTCATTCTTTATGATTTTACAAATCTGGGACAAAAGGCGTAAACGCCTTCACAGGTGTTAAATCAGATAATATAATTATGCTGCCAGTCGTGTTAGATAAGTTGGAGGGACATACTCTGTTTTCGCAACATATTAAAATGGGCGTGCATTAATCGGGTGGGGTTACAGTTCAAGTTATATGTGTTATGCTACGTCTCAAGGCTATTCTATATGAGACAGGTACATGTTGATATTTGTTCAGATCAACCTATCCATCCGCCCAGTCTTATCAGAATCTACTTAACTTGACAGAATCGTCTAATAAGCTTGTGTAAGTGAATTGTGAACTGTGTTGATCTTGATTCAACTGTGCGAGTACACAGATTGGTCTGGATCTATACTGTGCACCAAATCCAACGTGGACTGGCACATAATATTTAAATTTTCTCATATGCAAGCGGACAGTAGAGGGAGACTCTTTCGAGACCAAGCTTATGCACAGGCTCGCACCGTTCGCAGATACAACAAGATCCATTTGAGATGTTCCACGAGAAAGCCAACATTATAGCCTCTTCGTAATGTATCGACCCAGATCAGCCTGCGCAGTCCGCGTAGGCTATTCCGGGCCGACACATTCCATATCAGGGCGGATAGAGGTATAGAGTAATGATTCCTGAAACAGAAAATCCACAGGAGGCGTAAAGCGTCTGTCCGCGTTAGCCTGCGCGGCATGCTTAGGCTGATCCGGGTCGATACTTAACGCACTTTCGGTTTTCTCATGGGACGGCTCATGTGTGGCTGACACGACTTGTATGTTTTAGAAACTGATAGCAGCTGCAGTGTACGGATTCTCTATTCATGTCAATATTACAGGGATAACAACTGCTTACAGCACATTGCGTGATGTGTTTGCGTGTGCGTCCTCAAGGTACAGTGATGAATAGGTACCACGGGTGTGTCTCTAAACAGTGATATATTGATAGATATATAACACAGTGCGGATTAAACATAAAAGCAATGAACATGAAAGCCTTCCTGAAATTCAAGACGGGTGAAAACCAGCATGACATGCGCAGATTCGGTGAGGAGTTCTACCTCCGGGAAGCAACAATATGGCGGCCGTTTCGATGGGCTGGGATCGTCTCAACATTAATGTCTCTGATACTGACGACGGCCTCCATTTTGAATGAGAACTGGGTGCATATTACAGGTGAGTGGATTTACCGTTCTTATTTCCCCTTCATATAATCTTTTTTTAAATTTTAATTGTATCTATTTATGTCCACATTTATGATATTTATGCACTATAATGCTGAGTGATTGTTTGTATAGAAGTTGATAAAAATCAATACCATCAATATGTGTCTATGATAAGGCAAATATAGTACATGTAATTGAGAAAACTAACTTTAAGTATTTCAGCGCCGAATTTTTTAAAGTTGACTCTTCCATGTTAAAAATCGAGCGTCTCCATGTCTCATGTTATTAAACTTTTGGACTATTTTGATAACTAAAAGGCAAACAATGCTGATTTCAGGTGAGACAGCTCGTTACGAGCTGACTCACCTGAATCTGCATTGTTTGCAAAATCCTCAATATTCCCTTTGGCGCTGAAAGAGTTAAAGGTGTATGCGACAAATTAACCAAGGGACATAACTATTGGATTAACGAATATTTTACGACCCGTCCAACTCGAATTGATTTACTCGAATTATATCCTCTTTTCCATTGAGCTATGGGATGGTTTATAGCGTGTTTGTTCCGGACTTCTCAACTGCCAACTCCTTTAGACTGAGGACTACATTATTTGGAAACTATAGTTTATCCCAGACAGTGGTGAATAATGTTGCTTTATTATGCGACCAATATAATGTAATTCAGTATATTTACTTCTAATATATTGTTTTACAATATATTTAAAATGAATATATTAAGACTAACTAATATAAATGCTACGTTATGTAATAAAGTGAGCTGCGTCTAGCGATCTACGGACATGATGCATCTGCACACAGAGAAGATAAATGACGAGCCTATCAGAGTCTTCAATGTCTGCATATATGAGCCGTTCCACGAGAAAATCAACAATATGGACCCTGCGTAATGTATCGACCCAGAACTGCCTGTACAGTCCGCGCAGACAAATCCGGGCCGACACATTCCGTCTCAGGAGGATAGAGGTATAGCGTAATTATTGCTGAAACAGAAAATCCACAGGAGGCGAAAAGTGTCTGTCCGAGTGGACATGCTTAGGCTGATCCGGATCGATACTTTAAGCAGAGTCCACAATGTTGGTTTTCTGGTGGAACGGCTCATATTTTATACATACCTATATGGACCATCTGACAAGAAATGGAATTGTATCCCAAAGGACACTGTTTTAACGAAGTTTCTTAAAACCTGTAATGACTAATTGGCGGACAGTGCAGATCCATATCAGACTGCGTTGGTGCGTTTTCTTATCTGGATATACACTGATCTTATAATGTCACTACGATTTATGTTCGCAGAGCACCGATCCTATTCTGCGTATAATGATAGTTTGAC
>JASEVX010000011.1:42872356-43193840 GCA_031761405.1 Serripes groenlandicus
TCTGTCCGCGTTAGCCTGCGCGGCATGCTTAGGCTGATCCGGGTCGATACTTAACGCACTTTCGGTTTTCTCATGGGACGGCTCATGTGTGGCTGACACGACTTGTATGTTTTAGAAACTGATAGCAGCTGCAGTGTACGGATTCTCTATTCATGTCAATATTACAGGGATAACAACTGCTTACAGCACATTGCGTGATGTGTTTGCGTGTGCGTCCTCAAGGTACAGTGATGAATAGGTACCACGGGTGTGTCTCTAAACAGTGATATATTGATAGATATATAACACAGTGCGGATTAAACATAAAAGCAATGAACATGAAAGCCTTCCTGAAATTCAAGACGGGTGAAAACCAGCATGACATGCGCAGATTCGGTGAGGAGTTCTACCTCCGGGAAGCAACAATATGGCGGCCGTTTCGATGGGCTGGGATCGTCTCAACATTAATGTCTCTGATACTGACGACGGCCTCCATTTTGAATGAGAACTGGGTGCATATTACAGGTGAGTGGATTTACCGTTCTTATTTCCCCTTCATATAATCTTTTTTTAAATTTTAATTGTATCTATTTATGTCCACATTTATGATATTTATGCACTATAATGCTGAGTGATTGTTTGTATAGAAGTTGATAAAATCAATACCATCAATATGTGTCTATGATAAGGCAAATATAGTACATGTAATTGAGAAAACTAACTTTAAGTATTTCAGCGCCGATTTTTTAAAAGTTGACTCTTCCATGTTAAAAATCGAGCGTCTCCATGTCTCATGTTATTAAACTTTTGGACACATTTATGATAACTAAAGGCAAACAATGCTGATTTCAGGTGAGACAGCTCGTTACGAGCTGACTCACCTGAATCTGCATTGTTTGCAAAATCCTCAATATTCCCTTTGGCGCTGAAAGAGTTAAAGGTGTATGCGACAAATTAACCAAGGGGACATAACTATGGATTAACGAATATTTTACGACCGTCCAACTCGAATTGATTTACTCGAATTATATCCTCTTTTCCATTGAGCTATGGATGGTTTATAGCGTGTTTGTTCCGGACTTCTCAACTGCCAACTCCTTTTAGACTGAGGACTACATTATTTGGAAACTATAGTTTATCCCAGACAGTGGTGAATAATGTTGCTTATTATGCGACATACATAATGTAATCAGTATATTTACTTCTAATATATTGTTTTACACATATATTTAAAATGAATATATTAAGACTAACTAATATAAATGCTACGTTATGTAATAAAGTGAGCTGCGTCTAGCGATCTACGGACATGATGCATCTGCACACAGAGAAGATAAATGACGAGCCTATCAGAGTCTTCAATGTCTGGCATATATGAGCCGTTCCACGAGAAAATCAACAATATGGACCCTGCGTAATGTATCGACCCAGAACTGCCTGTACAGTCCGCGCAGACAAATCCGGGCCGACACATTCCGTCTCAGGAGGGATAGAGGTATAGCGTAATTATTGCTGAAACAGAAAATCCACAGGAGGCGAAAAGTGTCTGTCCGAGTGGACATGCTTAGGCTGATCCGGATCGATACTTTAAGCAAGAGTCCCACAAGTGTTGGTTTTCTGTGGAACGGCTCATATTTTTATACATACCTATATGGGACCATCTTGACAAGAAATGGAATTGTATCCCAAAGGACACTGTTTTAACGAAGTTTCTTAAATACCTGTAATGACTAAATTGGCGGACAGTGCAGATCCCATATCAGACTGCGTTGGTGCGTTTTCTTATCTGGGATATACACTGAATCTTAAATGTCACACGATTTATGTTTCGCAGAGCACCGATCCTATTCTGCGTATAATGATAGTTTGACAGGTTCTACAGGAGTGTGGCGGGGGAACTAATCGTATGTTTTTTCTAGCTGTGGAATAAAAAATCGGTCTACGCATCTGACGTCTGGAAAAAACCATATGTAATAGGTTTCATTGAATCCCGTCGTGAATAAAAAGCGAAACAATACAGACAATATTGCGAGTAATCCGATCGACACCGCCCGCAGATGCCATATAGGTTAGGTTTGCCCTCGTAAGTGTATAAGGTTAGGTTTCTGGAGTGCCCTCGTAAAGTGCTATAAGGTCATGTATTCCCGGAGTGCTTCTCATTTGGTTTTTGTTAACAGACTGATAATTATCGCCACACACCTAGGAATTCCATTTATGGCTCGTTGTTTACATAATTAAAGCCGAGACATGCAAATCAGATTTACCCGATATGTCTTCACTAGATATGTGTTTTAAAGCCCCATTCCCAGAATAGTACAGTTTGGTCTACGCAATGGCATACAATACAATACAATATGTTTATTCAGTAATTTAGGCCTCCTCCTATGATACACATTTACATATACATGATAAGTCCACATGAGCTGACATCACATTAAACAGATTGAAGTATAGAAAATGTTCTGTATGCGATTATAGATTATAAACAGTACATGTATTATAAAACATCGTGCCAACAAAAAAGGGAAGCGTTCATTATGTTCATCTCTCCTTTTTTAAAAGGGCTTTCATCTCTTTTCCATGTTATAACCTCAACAATTTAGTGATTCTATATTTAGGTTCGTATGTTTCAAAGTTGTTTCTTGCAATTGTGTTGCACACAAGGAAACGGCTAATAGAAACATTTAGTACGGTATAAAGAGGCAAGTTGCCCCACCAGGGTATAACAAGAGTTTAGAAGACGCATTTGGGTGCATAGCAGCAGACGACTTTGAAACCATACAATGCGGGAAAAAGAAGACTTGGTCATTTTAACAATTCTCTTTTCTTTTTTTCTCTCTCTCTCTCTCTCTCCTCTCTCTCTCTCTCTCTCTCTCTTCTCTACTCTCCCTCTCTCTTTTCTCCTCTCTCTCTTTTTTCTCTCTCCTCCCTATCTCTCTCGCGCTTCACCTCCCTCCCTCTCTCTCATCCCTCCCTCCCTCCCCCCTCTCTCTCTCTCTCATCTCCCTCCTCTCTCACGCCTCGACTTCTCTCTCTCTCCCCTCTCTATCTCTCTCTCTCTCTCTCTCTCTCTCTCTCTCTCTCCCCCTCTCCGCTCTCTCTCTCTCTCTCTCTCTCACTCTCTCTCTCTCTCCCTCCTCTCTCTATCTCTTCTCTCTCTCACTCTCTCTCTCTCTCCTCTCTCTCACTCTCTCTCTCTCTCTTCTCTCTCTCTCTCTCTCTCTCTCTCTCTCTCTCTCTCTCTCTCTCTCTCTCTCTCTCTTCTCTCTCTCTCTCTCGCTCTCCGACTCTACAGCTCTCTCTCTCTGCTCTCTTCCTCTCTCTGGGCAGGTCTCTCACACTGCTGAAACTGTCACACCCGTGCTATCTTAACTCTGAATAATTTTCGGAGCGGAGGAATCGTTCGAAAAAAACGGAACGTAAACAGTGAAAAAAACTAATTAATTAAAAAACTGAAAAACTCATATAACAATGTAACCTATCTCATATCTATATTATATAATGTAAACAAGTAATTCAGATTATATTTCAAAGTCTGCCTATTTGCTAATTTACATTCGAATTGTGATATATGATTTCAAGTAATAACACTCGAATTGAGTAATAAAGGTCGTGTTATGTGAGGTTATGTCTACGTGTAAGGAGATAATTGGTATTGTCTGTGTACATTCGTCTGTTCCTCTTTTCTCGCGTCGAAGGTGAATGATGGCTCCTCTGTTAATTAGAACAAACACCTATGGCACCTTGGTATGCTCGGATCAGGTCTAGGTAGAGTGACCTACTGACATTAATTATAACCGGGTTTTTATTCCAGTCCTAGACACAAACAAGGCTTAAAAGCTTTACCCTCATATAGACTCTTTCTCTGGACACCTCTGTAGCAGACCTTGAAAATTGTGAAAAATAAGAAATCAAAGACGACCAATTGCTCAACGACCATTTCACTATACAATGTTTTCCCACTTTTCAGTCATAGGTTATTATCCTTTCAATTATAGAGATTTTCTATTTGTTGACAAAAATAATGTTCAAAGTCGTCTGCTGCAGAATGGTCGGATGAGGGGAAAGGGTACAAACATACAACAAACAAGCAGCAAACGACTTTGAAATCTCTCTATGAAGGAAAGTATTGTATCATCGAACAGAGATGTGACGTGTGTGGCAAAAATGATGAGCAATTTCTCCTTTTGTCGCAATGTTTTCTCAAGTTGTCTGCTGAAGAACGCGATAACTTGTGCGAAAGGGTTACAATTTCCCGCACTGGATTTGAGATTGAGTATGTCCTCCTCTTTAACCCTTTTCCTATCTATAGACCGCATTTTGACTCACTTGCAGCAGACGATTTTTTAAAACATTGTGGCAAAAGGAGAAATTGCTCATGATGAGCAATTTCCCCCTTTTGCCACAATGTGTTCAACTCTCATTTATAGAGATATTTCACATTTATGCCAATATGTTTTCAAATTCGTTTGCTGCAGATTTGTCGTATGTGGGAAAGGGTTAAATGTTAACTCTGATACGTTAAACAGTTCAATAGTTTGCCTAAATGCTTTCAATGTCGCCCTGGTGAGATTATTCGTTCGTATGTTGGAAAGCCTGGGAAACCTTAAAGGAAGAAAAATATGGGCCTCTGCCAAGCTCTAAATATATTTTTTGAAAATTTTGCCTCATTGGAAAGTGTCGATCAGACATTGTTACATTTTAAAACGTTCTCCTCTTCCGTACAGATCATTTTTTAACCATTTTGCCTAAATGTTTCAGTTCTATTAAATAAGATCTCCGTCATTCAAAGAGATTTTTTTTATATTAGTGTCTAAATGTTACTCAAAGTTGTCTGCTGCATATATTATGTATGAGGTTAATGGTGGATTAGACAATGCCGTAGGAAAACTGACTATAGTATTAACACACTTACAATATCAAATAGACAAAACAATATTTCTCTTCAGGAGTGTTCCATTTGTCAACTGAAGAAGCAATGTGACCATTTTAGTAATCTCTGTTTCAGCATTGTCATATATTAATAGGTTTAAACCCTTTCCCACATTCAACAAATCTGCAGCAGATGACTTTTAATACATCTAGGCAAACTATGGACAACTTCGAGAAATTAAAACATTTTTTCTTGAATAAAGTTAAAACTGCATGGCAAGGAAGAGAAATTGCTCTATAGGCAAATTTTCCTTTGCCACGACTGTTTTTCAAAGTCGTCTGCTACAGATGCGTCAGAATGCGTCTACAAGTGGGAAGGGTTAAGTTTTTTGTCAAAAGTTATGGCAAATATTGATAAACTTGACGAACTAATGCATTACCATACATGAAGGCAGTGTGTACAGGTAGGGCCGCATTCGAGGTCTAGGTCACTGTTTCTTAACAATTCTAAACTCCAGACCATAAATATTATAGTCAATGTTTTAAAACTGTTCAAAAGTTGTCTTGAAATATTAGAATCATAATTCTGGGATAAAATAATAGCAATCATTTTACTTACAAGTACCATAAACATCTAAATATTGATCGTTTATGCTTCATTTTTACTGGGTCGACATAGCCAGTAAGCCAAATAGTGTACATTTCCACGACTTTCAATTGACAGTTTTCTAACATTTACTGCCAAAAATACGTTTGAACTACTTATTACTTACTTTGTTGTCACTATAAGCAATATTTGCAAAACGTTCAACATTATAAAATGTTTATCTCCATCTGGGATTCAGCACCTTTCAGACGGATATGCTGGTAAAAATATGCAAGTAATGGCAAATCACCTTTGGCCTGCGGAGATGGCCTCTTAGAAGGTCAAGGGCAAAGTTCAGAGATTATGAACATCATTTAACAAATTGGTGACACGTATAGTTTCTATACAAGAACATGTTGTCCTTGATTAACTCTTTCAGCGCCGAATTGTTTAAAGTAGACTCTTCCATTTTCAAAATCGGGAAAGTATAAAATAAATAATTTACGTTATAAGATATTGTTTGTTTTAATTCATGAATTTAAAACATCCCATTTATACGTCAAGTACAATGGAACTCCCAGAATATAAGGCCAAACACGAACGACGTTCAAGTTCTGTAATGTATGTAAATTCACTGTCTACAAAGATACGGTTAGGTTTGGGTGAGCATGATTTGATTTCCAATACAATGTAGGGTTAACCCTTTCCCGTATACAGACGCTTTCTGACTCCTCTACATCAGACGACATTTTGAAACATTGTGGCAAAAGAGGAAATTGCTCATGATGAGCAATTTCCACTTTTGCCACAATGTTTTCAGCTCTATCCAATATTCATATTTTCAATCATACATATTTTTCCTTATTCCGTCTGTATGTTTTGAAAGGCGTATTCTGCAGATTTGTTGTATGTGGGAAAGAGTTAATATTATGGATATCTAGTTATTCTGCTAAAATCAGAACTATCGGGGTCTTTTTTAAGAGCGTGTGTATAGTTTCATACTGTGGTGGATTTAATAACGACTGGAGGCTAGTCGAGTTGTCCTAACTCGCCGATTACTCGGCCGAGTGCTATCCGAATCAACTAATTAAATTAGTTTTCGACTAGCACTCCCTCCCTCTCTCTATATATTTATAAATTTAGGATATGACATGAGTTGTCATTTTATATAAAGTTTTATTAAACAAGTTAAAGGAATGACAACGAATGTCAGATTCTTGATATCACATGACGAAACACAAAAAGAAAATCGGGTTTTGTTTTGTCAGAAAATAGTTCCAACATGGAATACTTAATAGACTGTTAACTAATCACACACAAATATATGTTTACGACCGGTAGTGGTCCCGTTACCACGTCCATCTTTCGTGACGTTTGTGTTTACTGGATACACGCTCTCAGCCATTTTGTAAACATTCGCGGATAAATACACGAATAGTGATTCGATCATGTTATATTACACGTGTCATATATAAAGAAATACGTAATGGGTATATAACATCGGATACAAGTGTAACGTGCCGGGCTAAAGACGCAGAAGATCCTTTCAGCGAAAAGTATACTCAACCCTGAAGGGGTCCACTTGTCTTATATATGTACCCCTAAACTCCATCACTTCGAAACGGTGATGTAAATTTGCATATCAAATGCAACGTATACCGAACGTTTTCGTTACACTACTTCCCACTCCGAGAAGACTCGTTCCGAGTCTTGGCCTGGGAAACCCATGGGTAAGGCAACTCCGGTATGGCAGTTGTCTTCATCCCACCGCTGCCACCAATGTAACGTGCCGGGCTAAAGACGCAGAAGATCCCTTCAGCGAAAAGTATACTCAACGCTGAAGGGTTGGTCTTATATATGTACCCCTAAACTCCATCACTTCGAAACGGTGATGTAAATTTGCATATCAAATGCAACGTATACCGAACGTTTTCGTTACACAAGCATTGTCATGTGATCTATACCCTATGCTAGTGTACCACTGTGACTACTTCATGTTATTATATACGTGTTAAATGCAACACAAAAAATAGCTTATTCTATTTACGTAGTTGTAAATGAAAGCATGTATATGATTAATAACTATAATGATATGTTTGCCTACCGCAGATGTGTTGTTTGTGGGAAAAGGGTTCAAATATGTCTGTCATATGATAGGTCTACTTTTTTGTAAAAAGAAAGTACTTTTGCTATTTACTTAATTGTACATGTAAGCATGTGTACGATTAAAGGTGTAACGTTGTGAATCACTCAGGCATATGCTAGCTGATCCGGGTCGATACTTTAAGCAGAGTCCACAATGTTTTGTTAACCTGTACAAACTGTAATGAGACTGGGCAGATGGACATGCTGATATGAAATGCCATCTGGCACATTTTCCTATATACGGGCCCAAATGGGAAATTATGTTACGTGATTCAAGAATGTAAAATTAAAAAATCGACAGAATACTTTTGATGTAGATTTATTGAATCAAGTCTAGCAAGTCTAGCAAGTCTAGCAATAGCTTCATGTCCCACAACGAAGTCGTTAGACCCTTGTCCAACATATAAGATAAGATAAGATAAGATAAGATATATTTTATTAGAGTGACATGTGTATAACAATTACATACAAATATTAATACAATAAACACACCCGGCCGCGTTGGGCCTATAAGTCACTTTATGTACAGAGTAATAATTTAAACATAATAGTAACATATTTACAAGTCAATATAGTATATGAATAGTTAGCTTCACAAAGAAGATCAAGAAAGTTATATTATCATTTACTAAATGGACTAAAATTAAATATTTAGATTTAAAGAAACAATTTATATAATACTTTAGTTATATATAAAGCATTGATCTGAGTTTTTTAAATGCAGTTGAAATAAAAGAAGCACATAATCTGGATTCCTCACATACTAACATTTTAAGTTTATCTTTTTCTGAAAAAGTATGAAATTGGTTGTGTTTAATTGCGGTGAAACATTTCGAAATAATAATTGTCTTTCATTGCTATAAAGATTACATTTCAAAAGAAAATGAGTTTCATTTTCAATAGAATTTGAAGAACATACTAAACATACCCGTTCTTTTGGTTTTTGACCAACAAATCTACCGGTTTCAATTCTAAGCGGAAGTATTCCACAGCGTAATTGAGCTAAACACGATCGTTCTGTTTTTTCTAGATTGAGTTTAAAGTAGTTTTCACAACAATATTCTGTTTTAAATGTGACGTATGTGCGTCATATATCAAGCATCGAGTGAGATTAATATAACCTGGAAGCTTGTTTCGCAATCTATTTAAAATAACAAAGGTTAAACAAAGATATTAGAAAGGGTCGGAATTTTAGCGTATATTATCGCATTTCTAATACCTTTAGTACTTTTATTCATTTAGTTTCCCCCTATCTATTTTTTCTATTTTATGTGGAGAAAGGTCACTTAAATGTTGGTGTAAGATAATGTCAAAAATAGATTCTCCTATTTATTTTATGTATAAAGATCTATGCGACAACATCAGAAGTAATTGTTGGACATCACGGATTAAGATTATCATAGATCACCTAGGATATATTCAATTAAAATATAACTGTAATGCCAACTCAAACACTTTTTACAGTATGAAACAGACACTACGAGATCAGTTCTTACAAGAATGGAATACTAACATAAATTCGTTACCTAAACTTGATGCAATCCGTGCAGGCTAATCCGGTCCGACACATTCCATCTCAGGGTGATAGTGGTATAGATTAAAGATTCCTGAAACAGAAAATCCACAGGAGGCGAAACATTTTTGCCCAGATTGGCCTGCGAGGCATGCTTAGGCTGATCCGGGTCGATACTTTACGGAGAGTCAATACTGTTGGTTTTCTCGTGGAATCATATTTGAGGCCCATCGCAGAACGATACGCCGTCGGATTTCTGCTCTGTATTTTTGCACTGCCTGATCATAATCTACAGTGGTCGCTATAAAATCGATTGACGAAAAAAGGATCATATAACAAGAGTCGAAATATTGACGAGAAAAAGGATCATATAACAAGAGTCGATATATTGACGAGAAAAAGGATCATATAACAAGATTCGATATATTGACGAGAAAAAGGATCATATAACAAGAGTCGATATATTGACGAGAAAAAGGATCATATAACAAGAGTCGATATATTGACGAGAAAAAGAGTCATATAACAAGAGTCGAAATATTGACGAGAAAAAGGATCATATAACAAGAGTCGAAATACTGACGAGAAAAAGAGTCATATAACAAGAGTCGATATATTGACGAGAAAAAGAGTCATATAACAAGAGTCGATATATTGACGAGAGAAAGAATCATATAACAAGAGTCGAAATACTGACGAGAAAAAGGATCATATAACAAGAGTCGAAATATTGTTTGTTTGTTTGTTTGGAGTTTAACGCCGCTTTCAACAGCTTTGGTCATATCACGGCGGTCAGTGCACCTACCCATGTTTTCCTGGCTTTCCCACACCAGTACTTACACAACATTCTTTCGAAGCCACTGACTACTTTCTCACATAGATCAGAGGTGAGAGGCAATGGAAAACATCGCCCGAAAGAATGTCGCCGCAACCGGGTATCGAACCCGTGACCTCCAGATCACGAGTCAGATACGCTACCAATTGAGCTACCCGGCCGGGCAGTCGAAATATTGACAAAATTCGAGAATTCATGATTTGATCATAAACAACAGAAGGATCCAAAATAAACCTACCGTTTTGCGTCTAACTTTAGTTTATTGTGTTACGGTTGATATGAGCTGTTCCACGAGAAAAGCAACATTATGGACTCTGCGTAATGTATCGACCTAGATTAGCCTGCACTGTCCGCGCACACTAATCCGGGCCGACATATACCGTATCAGGGGGGAAAGATGTACAGAGTAATGATTCATGAAACAGAAAATCCTAAGAAGGCGAATAGTGTCTGTCCGGGTTAACCTGCGCGGCATGTTAAGGCTGATCCGGGTCGATACTTTACGCCGAGTCCACAATGTTGGTTTTCTCGTGAGACGGCTCATACTATAGGATCGTGCTGATTATCGGAGTTGGCAATGTATATATTAAAACTCACTGGCATACGCTAATAGGGACTACACCTACTTATTTTACAAAAGTGTCTTCTAAGTTGTGTTATGTATATGAAGTGTAAAAGTGTGTAGCTCCCCTAGGTTTTCATTGTTGGCACAGTGGCGTAATGGTAAAGTGTGTAGCTCCCCTAGGTTTACATTGTTGGCACAGTGGCGTAATGGTAAAATGTGTAGCCCCCCCCCCCCCCCCCCCCTAGGTTTACATTGTTGGTACAGTGGCGTAATGGTGAAGTGTGTAGCTCCCCTAGGTTTACATTGTTGGCACAGTGGCGTAATGGTGAAGTGTGTAGCTCCCCTAGGTTTTCATTGTTGGCACAGTGGCGTAATGGTAAAGTGTGTAGCTCCCCTAGGTTTTCATTGTTGGCAGAGTGGCGTAATGGTAAAGTGTGTAGCTCCCCTATGTTTTCATTGTTGGCACAGTGGCGTAATGTTAAAGTGTGTAGCTCCCCTATGTTTTCATTGTTGGCACAGTGGCGTAATGTTAAAGTGTGTAGCTCCCCTAGGTTTTCATTGTTGGCAGAGTGGCGTAATGGTGAAGTGTGTAGCTCCCCTAGGTTTTCATTGTTGGCAGAGTGGCGTAATGGTGAAGTGTGTAGCTCCCCTAGGTTTTCATTGTTGGCAGAGTGGCGTAATGGTGAAGTGTCCGCCTCGGGTGTGGGAGGTCGCGGTAGTAATGGCTTTCACTTCTTGGCACTCAGGAGTGCAGGATTAACATTACGACTGACTCATTAGTGTCGTACGGTGTTCCGTTAGGGCCATCGTGCTATCGCTTTGTCAACAAGCACACGCGATGCCACGAAAACACGATGACACGATGGTGATGACACGATGGTGATGACACGATGGTAATGGTACGATGACACGATGGTGATGACACGATAGCACGATGACGGTGAGCGATGCTACGACGGCACGATGACGATGACGCGATATTACGTCGCGTCATCGTCATCGTGCCATCGTGCCATCGTGCCATCACCATCGTGCTATCGTACTATCGTGCCATCACCATCGTGTCATCGTGTCATCGAAGCATCGCCTTCCTGTCTGACTCGCACTTGCGTCATGATGTCGTCTGAGGAAGAAAGCGGTAAGTATTTATAGCAGGATAATTTATAAAAAATAATGATATAAATAAAGTTGTCTGTGTCGAGATAAAATTTACCAGTATAAGTGGTATATTACTCAGGGAACACTGATGTAACAGAACAAATGATTGAACGCGGCGGAGAGCGTCATACGACCAAATATCACTGGCATCATACGACCAAATCTCACTGGCAGCTAGACCCACCGAGATCGTGAGACGCGATTAAATTTAACTCTGGCGGTGTATATATCAAATCGATTGGAACATCCGTTCTATGTCTGGTCTGATGTAATAAAAAAAGGAGAGATTTCACATGCACGTTCGTTGTATTTCCTAACCTTTAAACACTATCCCTAAGATATTCATCAGTTATGGTCTAAAAAGTATAATATGTTGAGAGAAGAAGCCAGGTCGGGGCAGAAAGTTGGGTACAGGCGCAAGAAAGTCATATGAAGACATTAATTAGTAGGTGAACTGTATAACTGAAATATAATGTTCTGCATGTCCACAAACAACAAAACTACAAAAGACGATTTGGAAAGCAATAAGAGCAATCAATTGAAAAATATGTATGTAAATAAGAGTATTGAAAACATTGTGGTAAAATAAGAAGTTGTTCGTTCATCAGTGACAAATTTCTCATTTTGTCGAAATATTATCAAAGGTCGCCTTAAGTCAAAGGTCAGCACGGTTGAATATGTTAAACTCTTATGCAATAAAGTCGCCATTGTTGGTTCATTCCAGTCGTGCTAATTGACTTCAATCACGCCGGGTATCAGACTTTTTTTTTCAAACATTGCCGGTTCTGTCCAAACTAAGCCAAGTAAACACAACCTACTGGGATATAACTTAAAGCAGTAACCTTTCAGCCAACTGTCATATAAGTGTTAAAACACCCATATCGAGGGATTGGCGTGAAATGGTTGTAACTACAAACATATTTTGAAAACCGTAGTTTAGGGGCCACTTTGACCATTGTGTAAACAATGCAAATTTAGGTACCATTGCTCAGGCCATTGCTCAGAACGAGCAATGGCACCTAAATTTCCATTGTTTACCAAGAAAAAAATATTTAACGTTTATAAAGACATTATGGCGAGGTGATTAACCTTGGTAAAAAAATACCAATTTTAGTTACAACCGTTTCACGCCAAGCCCTCGATATATGTACGATTATTTCATCTGTTGGCGAGTTCAGTGTTTGTCGAGGTCATTTGTAATACATAATTATGCGATGCTCTGGTGTGGAATCAACATGCATTTGAAGAAACTGCGACATATTTTAGAATTAAGCCGCAGAATTGATTCTATTAATTGCTAAGCTGTTTTACGTGTATATCGGCGATTCGTTTCTTGATAAAAGCAAGTAATTAATATTTTATATCCTATTTCTGAATCGATAAACATATTACTGCCTATAAAACGATCAATTCACCTTAGCTTTTAACCAGCTCCAACATACATCAAATCAGCAGCAGACGACTTTGAAAACATTTAGGCTAAGCTATGGAAAGTCTCTATTCTTGAAAGGAGCATTGTTGAATAGAGCTGCAAACATTATGGCAAATGGAGAAATTGCTACTCATGAGCAAGTTTTTTTTTTTACCACACTGTTTTCAAAAGTCGTCTGGTGCGGAAGCGTCAAGGGGTTTCTGTATCTGGTATAGCGTTAAACCTTGATTTGATACAGACGATTTGACTTCATTACAGCAGACGAATGTGGAAAACAATGTAGGTCTCGTGAAAGTAACCGGTTGCCCGCGAGAAATTCTGTGTGAGGTAATGGTCCGCGAATGATTGATTGATTGGGGTTTAGCGCCGTTTTTAACAATTTCTCAGTAATATCACGGCGGCTAGTTCACCTACTCATGCATTTCCTGGTTTTCTCATACCAGTACTCCACACAACAATCTTCCCAAGCAACTGGCTGCTTTTCCATATAGACTTAGCCCATTGGTGGAAGACGAATGACGCATGTCGCAACGACTTTTGTCAAACGTCGGAAAGAAAGTTGGCCGAGCCGGGATTCGAACTCACAACCCCTGAATTGACAGCCCGCGTCGCTACCGACTGAGCTACCGGGGCTCGGCAATGGTACGCGAAAGTATTATGCCACATTGGTTGGTGAACTAGCCGCCGTGAAATAACGGACACATAGACGCTTTCTGATGCCTCTTCAGCAGACGACTATTGAAAACATCGTGTTAAAAGGAGAAATTGCTCATTTTACCACAACGTTTTCACCTTTATTCAGTAGTTGCTCTTTCATTTATAGAGAATTTCAATTCTAGTGTTACCCAGATGTTTTCAAAGTCGTCTGCTACTGATTTGTCCTATGTGGGAAAGCGTTAACATGCAGTAAGCGCCACTCGATACGACACAGACTTTTATCACAATGACGTCATCAAACTGCAGTCACGATGCTCTTAGCAATGGAAATGGAGCTAACTTGTTGTTGTCTGATCTCTAGCACGTACGCTGGCATTGACTGTTATCGATCGTCAGCGCTTGAACTCTTTCAGCGCCGAATTGTTTAAAGTAGACACTTCCATGTTCAAAATCGGACGTCTCCATTTCTCAGGTAATACATTTTTTTGGATTATTTTGATAAATAAAAGGCAAACAATGCTGATTTCAGGTGAGACAGCTCGTTACGAGCTGACTCACCTGAAATCTGCATTGTTTGCAAAAACCCTCAATATTGCCTGTGGCGCTGAAAGAGTTCAGATGAATGTTTTATGGGCGTTAATTAAGAAGATAAACCGGTGCGTGTGTTTCAGACTCACGTCTATGTACATGTATTAGGAGGCTGAATATTTTATGGGAATTAATTAAGACGATAATGTGCTTGTACAGGTATTTGGAGGCTCAATCAATCACTGGAACAGATCGATTCCATCCACAGGCGTTATGTTACCTTTTAAACACTATTAATTCTTTCCGCGCAAATGACAATAGTGTGGTGTTTGCAGAAATACAGATTTAGGTGAGACACCTCATAATGACCTCTCTCACCTGAAATCAGCATTATTTACATTTTTTAAAAGTTGTGAAAAAAGACCCATGAAAAATGTAGTCGCCGGATTTTGAGGATCTGCTTCATGCAATTCGGCGACGAAAGATTTAACTTATTTGATACTTTTAGAGCCTTCCACTTTGGACGGATTGACATTTATTTTGATGACGAGTTCAAAGGATCATCATAAGACAGATAATGGCTCATGATGGGCTTAATGTTGTAAACAAGCAAAGCACGTGTCTGCAGAGCCTTATATAAAGGGCATTTTTCACGTTCTAAAATCCTTATTTGACATTCAAACCCTATATTGTGGGTACTCAAAAGAATCGTCTCAGTGATTACTCAATCTTTTAAAATGACCGCCCCGGTAGTTTAGTGGTAGAGCATCCATCACGGGTGCTGGAGGTATTGGATGCGATCACCCGCCAGGTCATACATGTACCAAATTATTCAATCAACTCTTTCAGCGCTACAGGCAATATTGAAGTTTTTCCAAACAATACTGATTTCAGGTGAGTCAGCTCGTAACGACTGACTCGCCGGTGTCGGAATAAATGTACCAGTAGTTCTGGTAACGAACTCTGGAAAAGTCGTGATATAGCTGAAACATTGCTGAAGTCTGAGAGTAACACCATTCAAATAATCAATCAATCAATGTTGATCATATATTTTAACTAACATACATTGTATATAAAAGTCTGTTCTACGACATATCTTTTTAGAGACACTGTTGATGTAGATGCTGTAAAAAATACATTCTATACGGGCATGTTGTAATAGTAATTGACATCAATTGGTGTTTCTGGGAATCATTTCAATGACTGGTCGTGATTTCGCATTGTGTGTTTCTACGCAATACAAATTCCAATCAATTTTCCAATAACCAGTCCGGAAATTCAATTTTCCACAACAGAATTGCTGTATTAATTATATACCCGGCAAAACCACTAGGACAAATTTCCAGATCTGGAAATGACACAAAGAAAGAGTTTCGAATAAATGTAGGTTACAAATGAATTCCCTCTTTGTTTCCATGTAAATCGACCAGTTTCAGTCCTCAATTGTCACACTTTCTAAGCTTTTCTCATGTAGAACACCGTATATCATTGAAAAGAGTTACCTCGAAGATTTAGATTTAAAACAATCCAAAGAAAACGAGGGGTCATGCATTATGCAAGAAAGAATTCACCAGGCGAAAACTGTTACCGTCATTTTGGACCAAATCGGGCCGGACAAAACCGGTGTTTAGCATTCTCTCCTTTCACTTTCAAACAAAATCAAATACTAAAAGTGATCAGTTCAACCATTTCCAGTGCATCCTATACACATTTACAATGATTTTAAACTCAATGTCATATATTCAATGCATTCTGGTTATGGTATACACTCATGTATACGCAAACAAATTTTGTTTAGGAATTATTTGGGTGTAGATCAGCATGTCAGCGGATGTATTTGGTGTAATTCGACCTTTAATGTTCATTGGTAAAAATGGTCCACGGTTAAAGGTAAAATTCTAGATTGAATTACTTTTTTATTGCGCTTTAAATCAACAAATTTCAGCTCTCAATTGTCTCACTTTCTTCAATTTCTACAAGTAGGTCATCCTATATCATTGAAAAGAGTTACTTCTCAGCTTTAAAAGAATTCCCAAAACATTGAGGTTACGCATTATGTAAGAAAGAAATTACTCCATGAAGATGGTTCCCTTCTTTTTGCACACACTCGAGCTGGGCAATACTTTATATTCAGTATCAGACATATTCGAAATACCAAAATTGATCAAATCAAACAATTACAGTGCATCCTTTGCATATTTATAAAATAATGTCTAGAGAAACACAGTTTTAAGGTACCAATAGTTTGTATACTTCGACCTATTTATTATATTATGCCTTTGAAAGCATCTTGTCAAAAAACAAAGGAAAGCCTCTTTAAATTGAAGTTTATGGAGAATGGCTCATGATGAGCTACTTTTTTATTTGTCACAATGTTTTCAAAAGTCAGCTTTTGCATTTGCGTAAAAATGGTGTGTTAATTAACTGGGCTAGGTAATGCATGACAGAGACTCAATGGTGTAGTAGCGGCATTAACAGTCGCCTGTTTCGAGAAAATGGCTAAATTGGTGTATCTTCAAGCCATAATGATGTTGAAAACGGAAGTTGTATAGATTTCCTATCAGTATTTGCCGACTTAATAAGTCTTGAGATCATTAAAAACGATCCTTAGATTTGCATTGGCAATGCAATCTCCGTTAGCGTATCAAACGCCCATTGCGTTTTTCATTGTCTTCGTGACGTAGAGGTTAGAGCGGTCTGCTCATGAGTGGCAGGTCGCGGGTTTGATCAATTGTTTCCTCCCTGGCGCTCATGATTGTGTAGTTAGCAGTTCGACTGACTACCTGGTGTGTAGATATGTGGACCAGTAGTGCGTACTGGTAACTCACCCAGGAAAACGCTTAGATATATCTGAAACTGATGTTTAAAGCGGCGTTAAACGCATTAAAAAAAAGAAAGTTTAATGGAACAATGTACATAATGATATGTTTGGCTGTATGGTCCTTTACGCCACTTGCAACAGTGCGTCAGTTATATTAAGACCGAGCCCCGGTAGCTATGGTCGGTGGCGACGTGGGGCTGTCAATCCAAAGGTTGTGAATTGGAGCCCAAGCTCTATTAACATTCTTTCTTGCGATTGACACACGTCAATGTGACAAGCAGTCAGTTGTTTTAAAAGACTAGTTTGTGAAGAACTGGTGCGAGAAAGCCAGGAAATATATGCCGGGACGCGATACGACCGAACAGTTGTTGAAGACGGCGTTAACCCCCCCCCCCCCCCCCCCCCCCCCTCCCCCATTAATCAATATACGAGACTTTCAACGAGAAAACCAACATTAGGGCCTCTACGTAGTTTATCGACCAAGATCATCCTGCGCAGTCCGCGCAGGCTAATCCGGGACGGCACGTTCCGTCTCAGGGGTATAATAGAGGTATAGAATAATGATTCCTGAAACAGAAATTCCACATGAGGCGAAATGTGTCAGTCTGTGTTAGCCTGCGTGGCATGCTTAGGCTGATCCGGGTCGATACTTTACGAAGAGTCCACAACGTTGGTTTTCTCGCGGGACGGCTCATATCAATATATCTGCGTAATGTATCGACCAGATCAGCCTGCGCTGTCCGCGCAGACTGATCCGGCCGACACATTCCGTCTAAGGGGGGATAGATAGAGTATTGATTCCTGAAACAGAAAATCCACAATATACGAAAAGTGTCTGTCCGGGTTAGCCTGCGCGGCATGCTTAGGCTGATCCGGTCGATACTTTACGCAGAGTCCACACTGTTGTTTTCTCGCGGAACGGGTCATATGAAGTGTTTGTTTGTGTGAATATTCTGACACCTCAGCCGTTATGTTATTCAGTAAACCTAAACGCCGTGGAGTGAGGCATGAACTACCATTTTAAGTATTTGGCAATATGATCGGACCGGGGATCGAACACTGGAATCTCACTCACGCGGCGCCGAGCCGGTTCAAAGTCATGGGATAATTATTGATAACGCTCCTAACATTTTATTTTTATTTTTATTTTTTATTTGTATGTTTTAACTTTAGCTGCAGGTCGTGGGTTCGAAACCCTGCTGGTTCATACCATTTTTTTTTAAATGGTAGTAATGGCTGCCCTAATTGGCGTTCAGAGTTGTGCGATTAGCATTACGACTGACTGGCTGGTGTCAGGATAAATGGACCATAAGTACTTGTAAATTGCTAAGGAAACGCCGTAATACAACTGAACATTTGTTGAAAGCGGCGCAAAACACCAATCAATCAAGTAAATGGTAAAACGAGGAAATCACTATTTCAATGCATGTTTGGTAAATTCATGGACGTAATTCCTAATCACCTTAATTCTTACCGACTTGTACGCGTATTTTGGGGAATCCGTAGCTGACGACTTTTGAAAATATTGCGACAAAATGTGTAAAATTACTTATCATGAGCAATTTCTCCCTTTGTCACAATATTTTCAGTTGTATTTAGGATTTTAATTTTTATTTATGGAGAATTTATATATTTAATTTTGCCACACATTTGTCAAAGTCGTCTCCTGCAGATATTGTGTATGTGGGAAAGGGGGGTTAATTTCCTTTAAAATTGAATCTCCGGGGGGTAACTTTCACACACGCTAATGTGTTTCTGCTTTTTCTATAATTTAGAAATTAGTTTAAGTTAAAATCTAAGGGGAAAAACATTGAGGGACATGACAAATTGTTAGTTTCTTAATCGAAATCCTAAATGTGACCGATTTTCCGTCTCTATTGTTTAGTAGTTAGAGCATCTTAGGCAGGATACCCGGATTCAACCCCTGGTCGTGCCATACCGGATACTTTCAAAATGGTAGTAAACGGTTCCATCCTACCCTGGTCATGCTATACCGGATACTTTCAAAATAGTATTAAAAGGTTCCATCCTACCCTGGTCATGCTATACCGGATACTTTCAAAATAGTATTAAAAGGTTCAATCCTACCCTGGTCATGCTATACCGGATACTTTCAAAATGGTAGTAAAAGGTTCCATCCTACCCTGGTCATGCTATACCGGATACTTTCAAAATAGTAGTAAAAGGTTCCATCCTACCCTGGTCATGCTATACCGGATACTTTCAAAATGGTAGTAAAAGGTTCCATCCTACCCTGTTCGTGCTATACCGGATACATTCAAAATGGTAGTAAAAGGTTCCATCCTACCCTGTTCGTGCTATACCGGATACATTCAAAATGGTATTAAAAGGTTCCATCCTACCCTGGTCGTGCCATACCGGATACATTCAAAATGGTAGTAAAAGGTTCCATCCTACCCTGGTCATGCTATACCGGATACTTTCAAAATGGTAGTAAAAGGTTCCATCCTACCCTGGTCATGCTATACCGGATACTTTCAAAATAGTAGTAAAAGGTTCCATCCTACCCTGGTCATGCTATACCGGATACTTTCAAAATGGTAGTAAAAGGTTCCATCCTACCCTGTTCGTGCTATACCGGATACATTCAAAATGGTAGTAAAAGGTTCCATCCTACCCTGTTCGTGCTATACCGGATACATTCAAAATGGTAGTAAAAGGTTCCATCCTACCCTGGTCGTGCTATACCGGATACATTCAAAATGGTAGTAAAAAGTTCCATCCTACCCTGGTCGTGCCATACCGGATACATTCAAAATGGTAGTAAAAGGTTCCATCCTACCCTGGTCGTGCCATACCGGATACATTCAAAATGGTAGTAAAAGGTTCCATCCTACCCTGGTCGTGCTATACCGGATACATTCAAAATGGTAGTAAAAGGTTCCATCCTACCCTGGTCGTGCCATACCGGATACATTCAAAATGGTAGTAAAAGGTTCCATCCTATCTTGGTCGTGCCATACCTGATACTTTCAAAATGGTATTAAAAGGTTCCATCCTACCCTGGTCGTGCTATACCGGATACTTTCAAAATGGTATTAAAAGGTTCCATCCTACCCTGGTCGTGCTATACCGGATACTTTCAAAATGGTAGTAAAAGGTTCCATCCTACCCCGGTCGTGCCATACCGGATACATTCAAAATGGTAGTAAAAGGTTCCATCCTACCCTGGTCGTGCTATACCGGATACATTCAAAATGGTATTAAAAGGTTCCATCCTACCCTGGTCATGCTATACCGGATACTTTCAAAATAGTAGTAAAAGGTTCCATCCTACCCTGGTCGTGCTATACCGGATACTTTCAAAATGGTAGTAAAAGGTTCCATCCTACCCTGTTCGTGCTATACCGGATACATTCAAAATGGTAGTAAAAGGTTCCATCCTACCCTGGTCGTGCTATACCGGATACATTCAAAATGGTATTAAAAGGTTCCATCCTACCCTGGTCGTGCCATACCGGATACATTCAAAATGGTAGTAAAAGGTTCCATCCTACCCTGGTCATGCCCTACCCTGGTCATGCTATACCGGATACTTTCAAAATAGTAGTAAAAGGTTCCATCCTACCCTGGTCATGCTATACCGGATACTTTCAAAATGGTAGTAAAAGGTTCCATCCTACCCTGTTCGTGCTATACCGGATACATTCAAAATGGTAGTAAAAGGTTCCATCCTACCCTGGTCGTGCTATACCGGATACATTCAAAATGGTATTAAAAGGTTCCATCCTACCCTGGTCGTGCCATACCGGATACATTCAAAATGGTAGTAAAAGGTTCCATCCTACCCTGGTCGTGCCATACCGGATACATTCAAAATGGTAGTAAAAGGTTCCATCCTACCCTGGTCTTGCTATACCGGTTACATTCAAAATGGTAGTAAAAGGTTCAATCCTACCCTGGTCGTGCCATACCGGATACATTCAAAATGGTAGTCAAAGGTTCCATCCTATCTTGGTCGTGCCATACCTGATACTTTCAAAATGGTATTAAAAGGTTCCATCCTACCCTGGTCGTGCTATACCGGATACTTTCAAAATGGTATTAAAAGGTTCCATCCTACCCTGGTCGTGCTATACCGGATACTTTCAAAATGGTAGTAAAAGGTTCCATCCTACCCCGGTCGTGCCATACCGGATACATTCAAAATGGTAGTAAAAGGTTCCATCCTACCCTGGTCGTGCTATACCGGATACATTCAAAATGGTAGTAAAAGGTTCCATCCTACCCTGGTCGTGCCATACCGGATACATTCAAAATGGTAGTAAAAGGTTCCATCCTATCTTGGTCGTGCCATACCTGATACTTTCAAAATGGTATTAAAAGGTTCCATCCTACCCTGGTCGTGCTATACCGGATACTTTCAAAATGGTATTAAAAGGTTCCATCCTACCCTGGTCGTGCTATACCGGATACTTTCAAAATGGTAGTAAAAGGTTCCATCCTACCCCGGTCGTGCCATACCGGATACATTCAAAATGGTAGTAAAAGGTTCCATCCTACCCTGGTCGTGCTATACCGGATACATTCAAAATGGTAGTAAAAGGTTCCATCCTACCCTGGTCGTGCCATACCGGATACTTTCAAAATGGTAGTAAAAGGTTCCATCCTACCCCGGTCGTGCCATACTTGGCACTCAGGGTTGCGGGGATATGATCCGTTCCACGAGAAAACCAATACTATGGCCTCTGCGTAAAATATCGACCCAGATCAGCCTGCGCAGATCGCGCAGGCTAATCCGGGCCGACACAATCCGTCTCATGCGTAAAGCGGTATAGAGTAATGATTCCCGAAACAGAAAATCCCCAGGAGGCGAAAATTGTCTGTCCGGGTTAGCCTTCGCAGAGTCCACAATGCTGGTTTTCTCGCGGGACGGCTCATATGATTACGACTGGAGTATCGATGTCAGATTAGGGAATATGCATGGGCGTAGCTTGGCAATACTCAATGTGTAGGCCGTCTCGTGAGAACATTGTGGACTCTGCGTAAAGTATCGACCCGGATCAACATAAGCATGCCACACAGGCGTACCCGGATATACACTTTTCGCCTCCTGTGGATTTTCTGTTCCAGGAATCACTACTCTATCTATACCCCCCCCCCCTTAGACGGAATGTGTCGCAGGCTGATCTGGTCGATACATTACGCAGATGTGTACATTTTGGGACATTTTTAGAAAAATGTGTAGGCACATGCCTACCGTGCCTATAGGGAGCTACGCCCCTGATATGCATCATGCAATCACCTCAAACAAACACATGAACCGATTCAAAGGCGTGTTGGTTAGTGCGAGCGCCTCGACTCCCAGTTACCTCACATGCTTTGTACTTGGTACTTCAATGGCGCTAACAATTGCGCTGACACTTTGAGACGGATGAAGTGACCAGTGACATTAATTATGATTTAGAATTATGATCACGTTTACCTTTTCCCTCATAGGAAAAGATTACCATAACCTTGCAGTTAGACTATCTAGCTTGGAAAATATTATTTTGTGGATTACTGGTGTGAGCATGGGTAGGTTAACTGGCCGCCATAACAATTAATCTGCAGAAGGCGACATTTATGGTACAGCCATTCTGGAAACAAAATCAAAACAAAATACTTTTATCTTTTCCACTATGTTGTCAACTATGTGTCAAAATTATACTATCAATACATATAAATAACAAGAAGAATTTTGATGCAAAGCATCAAAGACACCGCTTGCTTGCTACTTTTGTTAACTTGCAACTTTTTAAGTATCTTTTTATGTTATATTTTATTCGGTATGGATAATCGACATATATACATTAACTAGCCTCCCATACGCGCACCACCCTCCTTTGTCTATATCTGCTCTCTTTACATCTATCTCTTTCTTCCTCTTTCTCCTTCCTTGCTCTCTCTCTCCACTCTCTTTTATGTATCTGTTTCTTGTATTATAAATTACAAAGCTTAAGTAAGCTGATATTTTCTGCACATGTTAAATATTCACCGTGCTTCCTGTAAATTAATCTTTATTGGAGAGGACCTTCAATAAGCTATGAGCTTTCGGTCCAATCCATTTCTCCATTGTATATTTCTTGATGTAACCTACTATGTAAAAATATATGAGAATTAAATATGTTTAAACAACAAAAAAGACACCGCGCATTATTTTGAAACATGACCTAAAGGAAGCAGATGCAGTTCAGTACATTTCAATATCCTGTACAAACAGACAGGATGTAAATATTTCGAACAAGAAGACCAAATGTCCCTTTATTTTAAACAAGAAGGCCAATATGTGCCTATACTGCTCACCTGGCTACCATAGCCTATATAAAAAGGTTACCATGAGCAGAAAGGGTCAACATTGACGTAGGGATTAAACGTTTTATATGCTACGATCTATGTGATACTCAGCATGAGAAGTTTAGTCGTGAAATGACAAGTTAAGTCCTGAAACCATTTGGTTAACAGTTTGCTTAACATTCACTGCAACTATAATGTTTCATACAAGCTGAAGTTTCTCAAGTGGTTTTTTTTTTACCAATAAACTGTTTCAAATCCTCTAACTAATTCAATCAGATACAAAAACAACATAAGTGCTTAAATGTTAACATATACTAAGGTTTACTGCCTTTAGTTATAAGTTAAATGTGACACAAGCTTTGGAAGGAGAGGGGGAAGTCTATTCTCCTTCCAGTTTAGCAGAAGTATGATAGCAAAAATGGGAGTATATAAACAAAAACTACGAAGTAATTTAAAAAGAATTAAAGATAGTTATGATCAAGATTGAGCATTATGAAAGTTCTCATGTATAGTCAACATATAGCAAGAATTATTCAGTCTGTTTTGTTTGTTTGTAATGGCAATTTAATCGCTTTGAACATACCAGTAGAAAACAGAAAAATAAACAAAAGAAAATGGTCAAGTCAAAGCCCAAGAGCAAAGACCGAAAACCAGATGGTACGAATCGGTCATCTGGAACGAAACATGAAAAACCGAGTACGAATCCAATGAATTTTAGAAATCGGATGAAATCGTGAAAACAGCGATGTATTCATAACGGAAGGAAGCAGAGACAACTTAATTACTCTATGGAAATCGATGATACATTGTCGTCTATTAAATAAGAATGACCAAATAATAAAATGGGTCACGTTACGACCATGCCTATTGCATAGTTGGGTTAAGGTGGTTTTTACAGTTACTAGTATTATACTGTAATGTGTAGTAATTAAAATGAATCATCATTGATGTTTTAAAGATTACCCATTTATTTAAAAATCTCAATATTGTAAATAGGCAAAAACATCGCCAGAAACATTTTTCTGAGCTTTGATGAATCGGGTCGTAAACCAAACTATAAAAAAAAGGCGTAGCCTAGGAAGTTTGGGGAAAATATTAAATTCCCATTAAATGTGTCTAAAGTTTTGTAATAAAGGTAGAAGACATACGTATTTTGTATCTTGCTGTTTCTTAAATCATTTTATACAATTCAATTATTCATAAAGGTTGTTTTTCTTTTCAAACATATAACATAGTTTTTCTTAACAATAATAATGTTGGTTGCTCCCTTTTCGATTACGTACCCCATGGTACAAAATTAAAACCTATCCCATACTGACGCAGCGTTTCCACGCGGCGTCAACAACAGTTCCTCCAGTGCTTTGAAAGAATGTGACTCTGACAAATATGGAAGCACGTGAACGATCAAAGTCCAATGATACGATGAAATCAATGGAAAAACCTTCGATTATGAAGAATCTCAAATCCCAAAGGTCAACTGTCTAGACGACGAATGGACGAATGGAGGAGACACGAATTTATTCCGTAATCATAAATCACACAATCACTGGGTAGCATTTCATTTGATTGTTGTATCATTACATAATTGTGATGTGTACATTAGTAAATGATTTGATGATATCGTTTTGACCTGATACGAGACACGGGGCAAGAACATGATCCCTCATTGCTCAATACTAGTTCTCTGTTTTATAACTAACCACCGTTTAACGACTCTTGTATATATATTAAACCTTTATACACGTCACGTTCAAAGTTAACTCATTCCCACATACAAACGACTTTTGACGCATCAGAGGACTTTATGAATCACTTTGGCAAAAGGAGAATTGTTCACAATGACCGATGTCTCCTGTTGCCTTTACTTTATTCTATGGTTTACTTTTAACCCTTTCCCTCATACGACAATTCTGCAGCAGACGAATTGGAACATATTTTGTCAAAAAATAAAAAATCTCTATTATTGAATGGATAACCTATGACTAAAAGCGGAAAACATTGTGTCAAAAGAAGAAACCGCTTGTTTTGAGCAATTTCTTCTTTTGTCACTAGGTTTTCAAAAAACTGTCTGCTGCAGAGGCGTCAGAAAACGTCTATATGATAGAAAGGGTTTAAGACATATTCCAAAGTTTGGCCTTTACAAAAAATTAAAGTCCTCTTTTTTACAGATTCTTAGTATGTGGGAACGGGTTAAAATTCATTTTCTCGGGGAACAGAATTAATCATTCCGGTCGAAGTATAAAACATCTAGATATTCATCGGATTTGTGTATTTGCTTTTTGAAATGTTGGCACACTTGTTTGCTTTTCGTAAATGTACGCCAACGCATTTGCAGAATTGGATTCTCATATCGACCAATCCCTATATGTTCTGCTCTGTGCAACAGTCTAATGAAATCTGTGCTTTTTTATATCCTAAACCGTTTCAGGCAAAAATAGGCTTGTTGGATTTACGAACAGTTAACCCTTTCCCTCATATAGACGCTTTCTGACGCCTCTGCAGCAGACGGCTTTTTGAAAACATAGTGACAAAAGAAGAAATAGCTCAAAACGAGCAATTTCTCCTTGTGCCACAATGTTTTCCACTTTTAGTCATAGGTTATCCATTCAATTATAGAGATTTTCCATTTTTTGACAAAATATGTTCAAAGTCGTCTGCTGCAAAATTGTTGTATGAGGGGAAAGGGTTAAGTCTCGGGCGAGCATGTACGCCCTTACATTCTCACCAATGTCTTCACAATTCGCATGTATCAAACGTGTCTATGTGTCATGAAGAAAATTAAAAAATATATGAGCTGTCCCATGAAAAAAACAAAACATTAATGTCTCTGCGTAATGTATCTACCCAGATCAGCCTGCGCAGTCTGCGTACCGACACATTCCGTCTCAGGGTATAGTGGTATAGAGTAATGATTCCTGAAACAGAAAATCCACGGAAGGCGAAAAGTGTACGCCGGGTTAGCCTGCGCAGCATGCTTAGGCTGGTCCGAGTCGATACTTTACGCAGAGTCCACACTTTTGGTTTTCTCGCGGGACTGCTCATATGTTGCTTTGTTGTGGGAAGATATACAAGATTGTATTTATGAACGAGCTAAAGTGACCGTCCTAAGCAGTCGTGTTGTGGTAAAGAGTCCGAATTGGTCGCGGCAGGTCGCTGGGTCGATCCCCGACCAGGTTATACCAAGTACTTTTTAAAATGGAAGTAATGTCTTTCCTTTCATGGCGCTCAGAATTGTAGTAGTTAGCATAACGACTGACACACTGGTGTCATGATAAATGAGCTAGTAGTACTGGTAAATGTAGCTTACTCATGAAACGCCGTGATGTAACTGAGCAAATCGAGGGCTTGGCGTGAAACGGTTGTAACTAAAATCCTATTTTGAAAACCCTGGTTTAGGGGCAATTTTGATCCCTTTGTAAACAATGCAAATTTAGGTGCCATTGCTCAGAACGAGCAATGTCACCTAAATTTCCATTGTTTACCAAGAAAAATGGTTTAACGCTTATAAAGACTTTATGGTGAGGTGATTAACATTGGTAAAAAAATATCAAATTTAGTTTTTCACGCCAAGCCCTCGAAATGTTGAAGCGGCCTAAAACACCTTACAACCAAACATGTTTCACCTTTTCCAAAATGCAAGAAATCTGTATCACACGATTGTTTAAAACACCTGCGCAACGTCAAGTATTAAAAATGGAAGAGAGTTGAAATAATTGTTGAAGAAAGGAGACGTTGGTCTTAGTGTGTCAATGTTTTACTTTGCTAATTTGATAATTAAATGTTGGCAATAAGTGGTTCCACCATTGCACCATTCATGTCATCGTTGGATAACTTTTAATCCAAAACTAACGATTGTCTCAGCTAAGGTTTTGTTTATAAAACGGTTCTTAGCGGTTACAATACTTCTTCTTTATATCTCTGGTTAAATTTCTGGTTTCTTTCAATCCAATTTTGTTTAATTCAGGAGTGCTGCATTACTCCCTTCTGTAACCCCATGTTTCTCTTGTAGACGTCTTTAGTTGGTCTTTATCATACAATTGTTGAACTACATTTGTCACAATATTTTGTTCTTCGGTTATTATACTTTCATTTAAAGATTTTAACATGTTTTTGACATAATGTTTTCGAAGAGGTCTGCTGCAGAATTAGTGAATAGGGGAACGGGCTAACGCATCGATAATGTGAGCGTTTATCAAGTAATTTGACAGTTTATTCAATTTCAAACTTGCATTTTACGCATTACACAGAGCAAAACATCTGAAAACCCAAAATTAATGAACACATATTCCAGGGCAATAAAGTTTCCTCTGGCAAACTGCAGCTTGGTATAAATTAGATTATTTTGGAACATTTAAATTCCATTAGATTAATTTGCCAAAGTCTCACAAGACCATTCGAAAATGGCGACAAATTATCCACACGTGAAGTGCCAGCATAATTCCTTTCACATAATCCTGGTCATGATCGTGTTTCTTTTTACATCCGGTTAAACTTAGTCTGGTAGTCAACAATGTAGTCTGGTACTCGGCATACTAATGTTAATGTGTACGTCTGGCATGAATCAACAATTTAGTCTGGTACCCGGCGTACTAAAGTTAATGTGTACGTCTGGCATGAATCAACAATGTAGTCTGGTACTTGGCGTACTAAAAGTTAATGTGTACGTCTGGCATGAATCAGCAATGTAGTTTGGTAACCGGCGTACTAAAGTTAATGTGTATGTCTGGCATTAATCAACAATTTAGTCTGGTATCAGGGGTACTAAAGTTAATGTGTACGTCTGGCATGAATCAACAATGTAGTCTGGTACTCGGCGTACTAAAGTTAATGTGTATGTCTGTCATGAACCAACTTCTCATCTTCTCTTATAAATCATTTCCGTGTATATATATATATATATAGTAAAATAGTAAATATAAAACTTTACAATGGACCATTTCAACTTGATGTTTGGAAAAATATATATAAGTAATATATCAAACTACTTTCAGAGTTTGAAAGCTTTTCAGGTTGGTCCACAAAAAGGTTGGCTATGTATATAGCTTTTTGAAATGCTACACCGTTCCCAATGGGCGCCATATTGTGAAGATAGGGGCAGGTTACTTCAGACTAAGGTAAAGGTTACAATACACAGTTGAAAGCTGGTTTTCTGTTTCCTGGGGACACACCCACTTTTATTCTCTCAATATTTCTCATAATATCCATTCTGGTATTATAAAAAGGATTTTCCTGTATCAAAGAGTGCCAGAAGAAAACGACTGGAATTCACACTCTCAGTCAATATTATGGAAAGAATGTTACCCTTTACTCCAAAAATCACCGAACAAAAACGCAGGAGAGCTGCTTAGACTCTCCAAACAATAGGCAGTCTGTGGATGCAGTCAGAAAAACTTTTTTCCAGCTCCTTTTCAAGCAGTCTTGGTCGCGAAAGCTGGTATTAAAATTTACCTCTAAATTCACGCCTAGCTCCGCAACCAGTGTTGTCAAACCAGAATAGAGAAGTGGGTTCAACCGAAAAATTCAAACCCATGCGGGTAAATGCTAAATTCATGATTTCCCTAAGTACCGCCTCGGTGGTGTATTGGTAGAGCATCCGCCTCGTGATCCGGAGGTCGCGGGTTCGATCCCATTCCGGGTCATACCAAATACTTTATAAATGGTAGTAGTGGGGCAGCCCTCCTATGCGCTCAGGGTTGCAGGGTTTTCATTACGACTGACTGGGCTGGTGTCAGGATAATTAGACCAGTAGTACCTGGAAACGCCGTGATATAACTGAAACAATGTTGAAAGCGGCGTATAACACTAATCAATCAATCAACTCTTTGAGATCTTGACTTCATAAAATCGGTTTTTCAACATAGGGAATCGAAGTAAGACATGGATGATTTGTATACATGTACGTTAAAAGGTAGAAGGGGGGCCACCTTAATTCGAAAATCGTATTCCTACAGTCTTTATTCATTTTCAAGGCCCCAACAATTGCGTGTGTAATGATCGATTGCTTATGATTCAAGTAACAGGCTTTTAAACATTTGAAGCTTTCTTGATAATAAATAACTAGTTCGATCAACTAACGATTATTTCGGAAGTGAACACCGTGACATGTTATTTTCCATTGGCTAATGCATTTTGGATTAAAACAAAAACTGACTGATGTATGACGCGATTTGCAGAATAATATTCATCATTTGGTTGACCAATGAACGCTCCCTCCGAATCGAACAGGATGTTGACCTGGTGGACAATTGTCAACGCGCTTGAAAACTAATCCCTATTAAAGACAACCTATCGGTAAAAACGGTTCGTTGTTTGACGGGTGATCCGTAGCATTTACAAGACGGGGAAATGTGTAGAAATACGATCTACGAACCATAACTTTGTTACTATGGGAATGTTTACTTTATTCTAAGAATAATTATTCAATATACAATCACTACATAACATGTACACGGCAGTAAACTCGTAAGGCGACAATTTCTATTTTTAGATTCTCTATCACGGGGTTGACAGAAATGTGTTTGATATAAATTAGAGATTCATATTCTAACCTTCTTCTTTAATTCATTCTTCAGTGGTTAATAATACGTTCTCAGGGCAGAGTGAAACTGATATGAAACTGATGTGATCAGACAATTCGCAAATGCATTATGATTGATTTATTTAAGCACAGCTCAATTATGACTAATGCATAAATAAACAAGTTAAACAAAGCGCTGGAAAAATGATTCCGTTATATTGCTGTGTATATGAAACGACGAAACGATGATGTTTTTGTATTTACCTAACTCAGTGTATACACCCTGACCCTCTTTTCGAGCGATGGTAACAAACTGAGCCACCTGTTAGCTTAAATATGCATGGAATCAACGAATCCAATTACATGTACCTCTGTTAATTAACAAGAGTTGCTGCAAGATGCAGCAATTAGCGCGGGAATCAGCATTTTATGGCTTAAGAAATACTGTTTGATTCGAAAAACACGAAACACGCTTTTAAATATATGATATAAATATATGATAACAATAGTTTTTTAGTTAAACACGTAAAACGAAAACAAAAATATCCTTTCCCTCGATCTCCCAAAATTATTGTAAACGTTTGTTTACACGCGTCCTGTTTTTCCCCTTAACATATTCTTAAAATCGCAAAATTGAGCACAATAACTTCGCATTTATGAAAATATTCCCATTTTCCTAATGTAACGGGAACGGGTATAGGTTTGTGTATAAATATCACTTCTACAGCCTTGCTTTGGAAGCCGGCTTTTATAGCGCCGTTGGTAGAGTGGTTGACCTTTATGTAAAGATAAGCAACGTTCATCGCGGTTAGTGCCTGGATGGGTGAACCGCAATGGCTTAACGCCGGTACACGTTACAAATGGTGGCAGCGGTGGATGTTATTAAAAAACTATGGTTTTAATTTACATTTTAATCATAAAAATACTGCTCGCATATAAATAGACTGGTTCACTAATCTTAATCTTCTATTGCGAGCAAAAAACCGTCTAGTGACGAACTGCTACGGAAATATCCGAGAGCTGACGGTAAAATACGGCACATGCGCGATCAAGACGATTAACACGGCGCATGCGCAAGCCCATTGCACCAGTGATGGGTTTTTCACAACCAATATATGCACTGGTGCTGATGCACCCGCGCAATAACCACCTTACCTCTACTCAACTAAGCTACCTCAAAGGACAAGCATTCTTCTTCTTCCCGCAATGGGCTAATAGCCTATGTAAAAAATCGGCCAGTTGCTTGAATAGACTGTTGTGGAGAGTATTGGTGTGTGTGTGAATGAACTGGCTGCCGTGATATGACATTCAATTATAGTGATTTTGTATATTTTAACACAATATGTTCAAAGTCGTCTGCTGCCGATTTGCTGTATGTGGGAAAGAGTTAACCCTTTCCCTCATAGACGACCTTGCAGCAGACGACTTTTTGAAAACACAGTGACAAAAGAAGAAATTGCTCAAAACGAGCAATTTCTCCATTTGCCACAATGTTTTCCACTTTTAGTCATAGGTTATCCATTCAATTATAGAGATTTTCTATTTTTTAACAAAATATGTGCAAAGTCGTCTGCTGCAGATTTGCTGTTTGTGGGAAAGAGTTAAGACTCGACCATTGATGGACGAGGTTATATCGTTGATACATAAGCTCCAGTTTGCTTAGTATTCATGGATATTTATGAATATGGTAATGTGACCTTTCAAACTTTCGTTTCTTAGTTAACCCTTTCCCGCATACAACAAATATGCAGCAGACGACTTTGGAAACATGTGGACAAAAATATAGAAAATCCCTATAAATGAGGGTATATTTACTGAAAAAAGTTGAAAACATTGTGGCAAAAGGAGAAATTGCTCGTTTTGAGCAATTTTTCCTTTTGTCACAGTGTTTTCAAAAGTCATCTGCAGCAGCGGCGTCAAAAAGCGTCTATATATTGGAAAAGGATTAACACATTATCTGAAACCGACTACTTTGCGTGCCTCCGTATCTCAAGACATTTTAATTCATTGTTGGAAATAAGGGTTTTGCTGAAGAGGAGTAATTTCTCATTAACTGAAGCACTGTTTTCCAATTTGTGTTAAATGTTTTCTATCAGACTTCGATTTGTGACAACTTATTATACTGTTTTCAAAGCAGACGACTTTCATTTGTATAATGGAAAGTTATATTGGTATAAAACTGTTGTTGACGCATTCTGACGCCTCTGTAGCAGACAACTTTTGAAAACACTGCGGTCAATTTCTCCATTCGCCACGATGTTTCGAATAGAATTCCGTTTATCATTCTAATTTCGTGGTTATCATAAGTAAAATTGATCACGCTATTTCGGGAGCATTTGTAATAGGTGTAAATTGAGATGTGTTGGAAAAACATTTTGGTGTCGTTATCAAATAAATTCTGTACTTACATGTCGCGGCTCGAAGTTGAACACACCTGGATTTCGAGAAAACCAACTTGACTCTGCGTATTGTATCGACCCAGATCAGCCTGCGCAGACTAATCCGGGCCGACACATTCCGTCTCAGGGGGATAGAGGTATAGAGTAACGAGTCCTGAAACGGAAAATCCACAGGAGGCGAAACGTGTCTGTATGGCTTAGCCTGCGCGGCATGCTTAGGCTGATCTGGGTCGATACTTTACGCATAGTTCACAATGTCGGTTTTCTCGTGGAACGGCTCATATGTAAGTGCTCCGGTTAGTTAAGTCGGTAGATCACTGGCCTTGAATGCAATGCAAGGGGTCCAGAGTTCGAGCCCCGAATGTTTCTCTTTCCCTTCGACATTTGCGTCCAATAAGGGACCGTGAAAGCACTGCGTAGTTAGTCTAACAGGGATTGCAGTGTTATTATGACATCCTTGTCACTGGAGTTTCAAAATTCGAGGACTCTTTTCCATTGAAGCAGGGGTGAATGGATCTCCCTGTGATATGACCAAGAGTCAGGATCTTGCCATTATTAGTATTAGTAGTAGTAGTGGTAGTAGTAGTAGTAGTAGTAGTAGTAGTAGTAGTAGTAGTAGTAGTAGTAGTAGTAGTAGTAGTAGTAGTAGTAGTAGTAGTAGTGGTAGTAGTGGTAGTAGTAATAGTATTAGTAGTAGTAGTAGTAGTAGTAGTAGTAGTATATTAGTCCGAGCAAGATATACACTGTTTACATATTACTAACACAAGCTTATAAGTAGATTTGTAAGACTTGGCAGAGGGAAGAATCATCTGAACCTTCAATGTTCATAAATGCCATTGTATATCTTCCCTCAAATTGGCTCAAATTAGTAACAAGAGCATGAAGCATTTCGGATTCAGATTCCATATCAGGGACACACTGATCGGTTTTGGCTTCGCTCACGAATTTTAAAATTGACGTATCCATAGCAATAAGTAAGGTTATTTCTCCTTTGCTCATAATAGATTGTTATCCTCTATCCGGGATAATATGTGCTTACCTCAGATGTTCTGAAAGCAGGCTCAAAAAGAAGTTCCGGTACACTGTTAAGTGTATGCCACACACGCGTAACTACAGCTTGTTACAATATCAAGTTACGCGTATTCATAATAGGGTCAGCGTCCATTAAGCTGGATTACTTATTAATCATTATGTTGAACCATTTAGGTCTCATATTTCTATGTTAACGGAAGCCTACCGTCTCGGTCATTTAGTGCATAACCTGATCGCCTCGAGATCAGGAGACAAGGATTCAGCCGTCCCGCGAGAAAACCAACATTGTGGACTCTGCGTAAAGTATCGACCGGATCAGCCTAAGCATGCCGCGCAGGCTTACCCGGATAGACACTTTTCGTCTCCTGTGGATTTTCTGTTTCTTGAAACATTACTCTTTACCTCTATCCCCCTGAGACGTAATGTGTCGGACTGCGCAACTTGATCTGGTTCTATACATTACGTAGAGGCCATAATGTTGGTTTTCGCGCGGGACGGCTCATTTGTGGGGGTTTTTGCATGGTGTTTAACGCTGCTTTCAGCAATTTTTCAGCTCTGTCACGACGTTTCCTCTGATAGTTTCCAGTGGATCATTTTTGACACCAACGGGACACTCGTATTGCTAACCCCATAACCCTGAACGCCAAGGAGGGGGAAACCTTTACATCTATATGTAAATGTGTTGAACTCCAGATGGAGATCAAAATTTAAAATGTTGAAACTCCTGTAAATAATGCTAATAGTGACAACAAAGTAAGTAATAAATAGTTAGAAAAGCTATGTTGGCAATAAATGTTGAAGAACAGTCAATTAAAAGTCATGAAAATGTACCAAATTTGGCTTACTGGGTATGTCTACCTAGTAAAAATTAAGCACTAGCGATCAATATTTAGATGTTAATTGTATTAATTGTACTGGAAAGTGAGTTATTACTCTTATTTTATCACTTAAGGATTGATTCTTATTTTTCGTGCGTTCAGGCAGTATGAACGCTCGGCCGCCATTTTGCAAAGCCATGAAGCGCGCTATATTATGATTCTAATATTTCAATCAACTTTTAAACAGTTTTAATTTATGACTATACCTTCTATAATCCTGATTTCAGCACCTTTAATGTCTGAGAGATCAAGGAGTCAATCACCGGTACTTCGATCGACGGGTCATACCAAATAATTTTAAAAAAATAATTTAAAAGATAGCTATAGCTGACCTCTTTGGCGGTCAGGGTAGTGGGGTTAGCATTACGACTGACTCGCTGGTGTCAGGATATATAGAGGGCTTGGTGTGAAACAGTTGTAAATAAAATTGGTATTTCTTTACCAAGGTTAATCACCTCGCCATAAAGTCTTTAAAAGCATTAAATCTTTTTTTCTTGGTAAACAATGTTCTGAGCAATGGCACCTAAATTTTTATTGTTTACTAAGGGGTCAGTCAAAATTGCCCCTAAACCAGGATTTTAAAAATAAGTATTTAGTTACAACTGTTTCACGCCAAGGCCTCGATATGGACAAGTTGTAGTAGTATTTTACCAATAGAACGCCGTAATATATCTGAAACAATGTAGAAAGCGGTGTAAAAACATAATACAATAAAACAAACACATTTTAAGTGCCACACGTTAACCCTTTCCCTCATACAGACTCTTTCTGACGCCTTTACAGCAGACGACTGTTCAAAAACATGGCGACAACAGAAGAAATTGCTCGAAACGAGCAATTTCTTCTTTTGTCACCATGTTTTCAACTGTCTTCAATTATTGTACCTTCATTTAAAGGGAGTTTCTAAATAAAAAATTCAGGTTTGTTTTTTCAAATTCGTCTGCTGTAGATATGTTTTATGTGGGAAAATGTTAAGAGATAGAAGAAGGAACCAGCGTCGTATAGTTCTTGTACACGAAATCCTATTTAACCTATTACATGGTCCCCATATCCATGTTAAAATTAACAGTACGTGACGTTACTGCCATTATTTATTGGAAAATAGCTATAATTTAGCGCAGTATGGAGCCTTGTATTATGTATTGTCAGCCTCGAATTCAATTAATTCGTGTTTATAATGATAATCAGGTCATCCTATCAAGATAGCAGCCATGCAGTTTTTTTCTAGTTGCTTGCCGATGTATGAGCGATATAATCTTGCTATTACAATGTTTTCCAAATACAGAACCTTTCCAGGAACTGGTTCGATTTATGAAGAATATTGGAGTTGTCTCATCTTTGAGTTAACTCAACTCTAGTGTTGTTATTATAAGAGCCGTCCGATGAGACAACCAACAGTGTGGACTCTGCGTAAAGTATCGATCCGGATCAGCCTAAGCATACCACACAGGCTAACCCGAACAGGCACGTTTCGCCTCTTGTGCATTTTCTGTTTCATGAATCATGACTCTATACCTCTATCCCTCTGAGAAGGAATGTGTCGGCCCGGATAAGGCTCCGCGGAATTCGCAGGCTGATCTGGGTCGATACATTACGCAGAGTCTCATATGGTATATTGTCCTGTTGCGTACATTGATTGTTATATGTTGTTATATCAAAAGTGATGAAAGACACACTCCTGCATTGCGGACGTGCAAGCAGTCGTGTTACACAAAGAAGACGTCTGTTTTGTGTTTACATATTCCAGCTGACATTATAAATACGGTGTCTTTATTCATTGTATAATAATACAATAACGCCTTGCGTTTTTGCTACCCTATAGAATCACCTTATAGAAACAATTGGTGTGAATAGAATACATAGGGTGTATAAAAGGATTTAAGAACCTGCAATCGGTTAATGCCGAGCGCGAGGGTAAACAACGTCATAAAGCAAGCATGCAGTCGGTGCCCCTTACATGTGTATGTAGAACTATGTTAACCCTTTTCCTCATACTGACACGTTTTGACGTGTAACAAATAGTGAAATTATATTTGATGTCACAATGTTTTCCTGTCTAGTCCATCATTATACTTCATTTACGGAGATTGATCATATTTTGCCAATATGTTTTCAAAGTCATGATTTAAAAGTCATATTTTGCCAATAAGTTTTTTAAATACGAGATTTATCATATTTTGTCAATAGGTTTTCAAAGTCAAGAGTTATCATATTTTGCCAATATGTTTTCAAAGTCGTTTGCAACGGAATTGGTGTATGTTAAAAGAAAGGGCTGAATTCATGGCATAAAAGGCAGTGCTGTTATACAGAATCAATACATTGTCTCCGTTGGTGACAGGCAGAGTTCTACAAGTGTATGATATCTCGTTACTGGGTCTTTAAACCCTGAATCATACATGCCAGTTTTTGAACAATCTTTGCGCAAAATTCAGACAAAGGTCAGCCTGCACATTCTTGCAGTCCAATCTCGGTCAACAATGCTCGGTATTCATGTATCGTTTTGACATAGAATATAGACTGATAAATCCACAGCAATGACAGATTTACAGTTTTTATGAATGTTTTCTGTCTTTGCTGTGGATTTATCAGTTTATATTCTATGTCAAAACTATCTAACTAGGCAATTAAACATTCGTCTTTTTTAATGGCTAATCGAATGCCCAATGTCTGATGAGAAATTCGCTTTTGTGAATGTCTAATTGAAGTCTGATGTCCAATTAGACATTCGATAATTATAATTTGCGAATGGCTTATCCAATGTCTAATGTCTAATGAGACATTCGATTTTTTTAATCTGTAATGGCTAAAGTCTAATGCTCTGTAAACTGTTGAAGACAGTGGTACAGAGGTAGAGCGTCGGCCTCTTGTACCAAAGGTCCCGGGTTCGTATCCCGTGATGAGCGGGTTCTGCCTTTGGGATTTTTCCACACAAACGGCGCGAGCACTGGTTAAGTTTCCAGGAAGCAGACATCGAGCGTGATTAATATAAGCTTAAAACTTGTTTCGCAATCGATGTAAAATAAATAAGTTTAAACTTTGAACTTCTGTCAACTTCACACACTTGTTTTTCTTTCGGACTATTTTATAATTGACCCATTCTCGGATTCATACACATTAACCCTTCTAATAAACATACGCCCCTGAAGCAGACGGACTACTTTTGAAAACATTATGACAAAAGGAGAAAATACTCATGATGAGCAATGTCTCCTTTTGTAACAATGTTTCAACTTGATTTCATAGTTTAACTCTTTCAGCGCCAAAGGCAATATTGAGGTTTTTGCAAACAATACTGATTCAGGCGAGTCAGCTCGTAACGAGCTGTCTCACCTGAAATCAGCATTGTTTGCCTTTCAGTTATCAAAATAGTCTAAACTTGTATTACATGAGAAATGAGAAATGGAGACGCCCGAGTATGGAAGTGTCTACTTTAAACAATTCGGCGCTGAAAGAGTTAAACATATGTATTTTGGAGATTTGACATATTCCTGCAGATTGATTGTATGTAGTGGAGTGTTAAGAATTAGACGTAGTGCGTGATACCTAATACGATTACAGATTTCCTCACAGCTTCATCTGATTCAATACGAGCCGTTCCACGAGAAAACCAACAGTATGGCCACTGCGTAATGTATCGACCCAGATCAGCCTGCGCAGGCTAATCCGGACCGACACATTCCGTCTTTGTGAGTTAGAGGTATAGAGTAATGATTCCTGAAACAGAAAATCCACAGGAGACGGAAAGTGTATATCCGGGGAAGCCTGCGCGGCATGCTTTAGGCTGATCCGGGTCGATACTTTACGCAGAGTCCACACTGTTGGTTTTTCTCGTGGAACGGCTCATATACATTGTTAACGCTTTCTCACCTGTAGAGGTACATGTATCAGTCGCACATAGCTTTTGAAAGCAACGTTGCAAAAATATTGCTCATGATGACCAATTTGCCCTTTGTGCCGACATGTTTTAAACTATAAACAAATCTTTAATTGATAGATAGTTTCAATAGTTTTGCCTCGATGTTTCATAGTTGTTTCCTGCAGAATTGAGCCGACCCGCGAGAAAACCAACAGTGTGGACTCTGCGTAAAGTATCGACCCGGATCAGCCTAATCATGCCGCGGAGGCTTACCCGGATAGACCCTTTTCTCCTCCTGCGGATTTTCTGTTTCAGGAATCATTACTTAATACCTCTACCCCCATCGAGACGGAATACGCAGAGGCCATACTGTTTGTTTTCTCGCGGGATCCCCAGTGGCGGCACCTCGGTCATGGTGGAGTGCCCTTGGACAAGGCACCTTTTCTAGCCTAGTACTGGTTTGTTTACCCAGGGATCATGAATAAGTGAACTGTCGCCGTGATATAACTGAACTAATGTTGAAAGCGGCGTAAAACCCCAATAAATAAATTGTTTTCTCGCGGGACGGCCAAGATGATTTGTATGTAGGAGATGGTTAGCCGTTCCTGTTTAAGTATATAAGAAAACAATGAGGTTATGGCGGAGAACCCTTGGACATGGTACATATTCGAGACTAGAACTGGCGTGTCACCAAGGCATCGTTGGTAAGTGTACGCCAGTTCTAGTCTCGGGCATTGCCTCTGCGTAATGTATCGACCCAGATCAGCTTGCGCAGTCCGCGCAGACTGATCCGGGCCGACACATTCCGTGAGCATCTTTATTTTCCCTATCCTATATAGTTGGCACTGGTATAACTGAAATATTGCTGAAAGCAGCGTAAATTACCAATACGGGCTCGTGTGTGGGAAAAGGTGCAAGTTTGCATGTATGTACAGTCTACGTTTAGATCAGCCTTTATGTCAAATTACCCTAAATACATCCGCTGACTTGCTGATCTACAGTACTATAGTCCCTAAAAAAACCTTTGTTTGCCTAGAAATGAGTGTATACCATCACCAGAATGTATTGAATATATGACATTGAGTTCAAATGCATTGTGAATGTGTATAGGATGCACTGGAAATTATTGATTTGATCACTTTTAGTATTGTAACCTTGTTTGAAAGTGAAAGTAGAGAATGCTAAACACCGGTTTTGTCCGGGCCCGATTTGGTCCAAAATGACGGTTACCATTTTCGCCTGGTGAGTTCTTTCTTGCATTGTGCATGACCCCACATTTACTTTGGATTGTTTAAAAGCTAGGAGGTAACTCTTTTCAATGATATATGGTGTTCTACATGAGAAACGCTTAGGAAGTGTGACAATTGAGGACTGAAACTGGTCGATTTACATGGAAACAAAGAAGGACTTTTTTTGGTGTATTGTAACCTTTATATCTATTCTGTCGTATCAGTATCCAAGGCAGAATCTTCCTACAAGATTGTATAATATGCGGATCTGATCTACACTGTTCAATTCTCCCATGAATAAAACAAGACGGAATCGTTCCTTGAAATGGATCCATTTAAACGAGATATTCGAGTCAACACGTGTTCGAGTTATCGCACGATCACTGTGCACGATCACTGTGAGTTTTCACGCCGTGACTCCGGGGAAGGTATCCCTTTCTCACTTGTAGTAGCACTTTGAATAATCTGCAGAAGACAATTTTTAAAAACGTTTGTGTCAAAAGGACGAATTGGTCATCAATAGCAAATTGTTCATTCTTTTTTTTTTTTTGCAAAGTATCCAATCGTAAATAATAATATTCCTTCTTCGATAGAGATTTTCAATATATTTTCCTAGCTTTTTCTTTTCGAGACGCGTGCAGCAAATAAGTTGTAAGTGGGAAAGGTTTAACGCGCTTGCACGTCTGTGTTAAGAGTGACAACAGAGAGTTGTGTTCTTTTTAACGAGCAATGTCATTTTCCCTTTCTGATCGTCATGAAATATTCATGGAAACCCAAACTATTTAGAGCATGCACAGTAGATATAACAGTTAGTGAATGGAATTGCGGAAAAAATCCTTTTACCACCATTTTCCTCTGGTATTTCTTGTTTCTCCTTTTGCAATATCTTGAGAATGGAATTCTCTTTTTGTCTGAACATACGAGTAGAACCGCGATAGCCTAGAGGCAGATTAAAATCTCTGGGTGAGAATTAATTTATTGCGACTTAATGCCGTTTTCAATAACAATTCAGCTACATCGCGGTGTTAAAATACGTCTGCTTGTGTCAACTGGTTTAACTCTTTCTCTCATATAGACGCTTTCTGACGCAGACGTCTTTTTGAAAACATAGTGACAAAAGAAGAAATTGCTCAAAACGAGCAATTTTTCCTTTTGCCACAATGTTTTCCACTTTTAGTCATAGGTTATCCATTCAATTATAGAGAGTTTTTCATTTTTTGACAAAATATGTTCAAAGTCGTCTGCTGCAGAATTGTCGTATGAGGGAAAGGGTTAAGAAGGTGCTCAGATCAGCACGAATGAAGGATACTTCTCTGTTTCAGAAAAAAACTTGTTCGTTCAATAATTTCATAATTTATCAGCGCATTTTTAAAGTGCAGCTTCTTCCTCGTTTTGCAATACATTCGTGTTTGAATACATGATCTTGCCTCGGTTGTTTAGTCGAAGAGCGCTAGCCCCGGGGGTCGGAGACCACGGGTCCGATCCCCGGCCAGGTTTATAATGTTGTTAAAGGTGTTTTTTCCCTGGATCACCTATCATAAACAAGATTCCCTTTTCACAAGAAAGACTTGAGATATGGCAGTTATGTATTCCCCTCCTTGACGCCCCGTGTTCTGTGTTCGCTGGTGTCAGGATTTATGGACCAGTAACACTGGTAACTTTCCCAGGAAACGTCATGATATAACTGGAATAGTGTTAGTAAAAACACCATAAAGACAAACAGACTTACCATGCGAAACGCGATTCACGGATTTACTCACCGAACAGCTGTACTGGTTTATAGCAATCTAACCACGAATTGATGATCTCTGTTTGTTTGACTTATCATGCAGAATAAGCCTAGTTGATACTACGACGCCACCAATGTTTGTAGATATAAATCTAGTTTTAGTATACACCAGGCGATTAATTTAACCTCGCCAAGCTAAAATCGACCTTCCGAACTTTGAGATAAATGCACATATGAGCCGTCCGGTGAGAAAACCAACATTGTGGGCTCTTCGTAAAGTATCGACCCGGATCAGCCTAAGCATGCTGCGCAGGCTAACCCGGACAGGCACTTTTCGCCTGCTGTGAATTGTCTGTTTCAGGAATCATTACTCTATACCTCTAGCTCCCAGAGACGGAATGTGTCAGCCCGGATTAGCCTGCGCAGGCTGCTTTGGGTCGATACATTACGCACAGTCCATTATGTTGGTGTTCTAGTGGGACGGCTCATATGTACCTTTCTGACGGTCTGGTCAGAATTGATCCTATTAGCCATATAGTCGTTCAAGCATCCATGTGGGGCGTCTGTGAAACGGTTAAACTTCTTGATTCAAAATGTAGTTACAATCGGTTTCCCTCAAATCATCAATATCTCCGATATCTATTCAGTAAAATGTCTAAGTTTGTCGGAATGACAGATTAGGTAGAGATTGTGTACAAGGTCTTGTCATTAGACCAGTTAAGTGGTTTGATCCTAGATTCCGCCAGAAGGTGATTGATTTTATCGTTACCCATTTGACGCAGTAACGTTGGTTTCATAGAGACATTATACCAGTGCATGAGAAAAAAGTACACGTTGACTATTATTGAACAGTATAGATCCGGATCAACCTGTGTATCCCCACTTTCTGATCAAGATATACAATTAATATATTACTAACACATGCTTGTCAAATGATTATGTTAACATTATTCTGATAAGACTGAGCAGGTGTACAATATGCTCTGAATTCAGCAATGCCAACTTGTACCTTTGCTCATGCACTTGCTCACTTAGCCTATTTCCCTATAGATTGGCAACGTCGTTATATAGTCATGACCCTCAAGGCTGGGACACAACGTCATGTCATCAAAATATACGTCCTATTGTTCCTATGAACAGCTTCTGTGTTTGTCTGGTTCTTTCAATGTGTTTTAATGATATCACGGCGTTTCCTGGATAATTTACCAGTAGTACTGGTTCATTTATCCTGACACCAATCAGCCAGTTACGATGTTGACTGCTCAAACCTGGGCGCCCTGGAGGGAACGACATTTCTACCATTGTAGTCCGAGCAGGTGAACGCGATAATCTGAACGTGAACGTGTACCTTTGATCATGCACTTGCTCACTTAGCCTATTTCTCTATTGGTTGACAACTTTGTCATGACCCTCAAGGCTGGGACACAAAGTCATGTTATCAAAATATACGTCTTCCTGTTCTTGTGAATAGCTTCTTTGTTTGCCTGTCTTTTTCACCGTGTTTTAATGATATCACGGCGTTTCTGGGTTATATACCAGTAGTACTGGTTCATTTATTCTGACACCAATGCGTCAGTCGTAATGTTGACTGCACAAACCTGGGCGCCTTTGGAGAAACGACATTTCTACCATTGTAATCCGACCACGTGGACGCGATAATCTGAACGTGAACGTGTACCTTTGATCATGCACTTGCTCACTTAGCCTATTTCTCTATTGGTTGACAACGTTGTCATGACCCTCAAGGCTGGGACACCAAGTCATGTCAGCGAAATATACGTCGTATTGTTCCTATGAACAGCTTCTGTGTTTGTCTGGTTCTTTTAATTGGTTTCAATTATATCATGGCATTTCCTAGGTAAGCAACCAGTAATGCTGGTTCATTTATCCTGACACCAATGAGTCAGTCGTGATGTTGACTGTACAAACCTGGGCGCCCTGAGGGAAACGACATTTCTACCATTGTAGACCGACCACGTGGACACGATAATCTGAACGTGAACTATTCAGAAATGCAAACGTGTACCGTTGCCGGTACATTTGCCCACTTAGCCTATGTCCCTATAGGTTGACAACTTTGTTATTATAGTCATGACCAACAAGGCTGGGACACAAAGTCATGTCATCGAAATATACGTCTTCCCGTTCCTATGAACAGCTTGTTTGTTTGCCTGTCTCTTTCAATGTGTTTTAATTATGTAACGGTGTTTCCTGGGTAAGTTACCAGCACTGCTCACTTAGCCCATTTCCCTATAGATTGGCAACGTCGTTATATAGTCATGACCCTCAAGGCTGAACACACAAAGGCATGTCGTCGAAATCTACGTCTTGCTGTTCTTGTGAATAGCTTGTTCGTTTGCATGTCTCTTTCAATTAGTTTTAATTATGTTACGGCCTTCCCTGTGTAAATCACCAGCACTGTTCATACTAATGAATGCTGCATAATCCTGACACAACAACCCTGAGCTCCCTGGAAGAAAATACATTACTAAACATTTTAAACAATTTATTGTGAATAGTGAATCCTGTATATGAACGGTACTCCAGGTAAAACCAGCTTTATCGAAGGTCGGTTTTCCTGCATTTACACAGGTACATGTAGCACATGTCCTAAGATCGGTTGTTGTTGAGTGTCGCACATGTGGTGTTTTATGAGCGGTATTTCGTTTAAGTAGATGACCATCTATGCGGTCAGTAGAGATTCAGTCAGAAACGTAATATATACATGCTGATTAGCGATTTATATCTTAACTAAATGAACTTTTTTTAGGTTTATGATATAGTTGTTATACCCTTTCCCTGATACTGTCGCTTTCTGACGCCTCTGCATCAGACGACTTTTGAAAAAAGTGTGGCAAAAGTAGAAATTGCTCATAATGAGCAACCTTTTGCCAAAATGTTTTGAACACCTTTTAATAATTTCACTCACATTTATGGAGATTTTTCACGTTTTTGCCAAAATGTTTTTAAAGTCGTCTACTGCAGATTTGCTGTATGTTGGAAATGGGGGTTTAAGTTCTTGATATAGTTGTTTATACTACAGTGTTCTCGCGATATCTCGAAAAATGGGAAGATTGAATAAATCGTTTAACCCGAAACATTTCCTGGAACGGATGTCTTTTCTAGAAAAAAAATCTACATTTTGACAAAGGTTTATTGATGGATTATTCTTTTTAAAGTAAAGATTAGTTTTATTCAGCCAATATAACTGACATGATTATTGAAATGACAGAAGCTTGCTCTAATTCCCGGTATTTAGTTTGGCCTGGTAAGTATACATTTCGAATCATGCATTTTGAAACGAAGCGGTTTAACGTACATAGCGGTACAGCTATAACAGCTAATGAACGCATTCCTGGTTAGCGTTTAAGATTCTTAACGTTATGTACGAAAAACAACCAATTACCAGCAATATTAAGTCTGTTTACAATTTCCGTAGCTATGGATTATTTATTTATTGGGGTTTTACTCCACTTTAAACATTATTTCAGTTATATCACGGCGACAGTTCACTTATTCATGATACCTGGGTAAACAAACCAGTACTAGGCTAGAAAATGTGCCTTGCCCAAGGGCACTCCACCATGACCGAGGTGCCGCGACTGGGGACACCCGGTTTCGAAATCCCTGACGCTAACCCCTCGACCACAGCGGTTTACCTGTAGCTACGGAACACAAGGCTTAGGGTTTTGTTTACATATAAAAGGACATATGAGGGGAATTGCAGCTTTTTACGCGCCGCTAATTATTTCCCTAACAAATTTACTGAGCCTTCCGGCAACAAACAACACATCTAATATATTTCAGATGCCAATTGACCCCAGCCTGTGGGGTGCTCAATACCATCACGTTATTGTCCATTTCTCGTTGACCATTTAAGCCGCGTCAGGCCATTTTGGGTCTTATTACGTGTCAGAAATGGAACCGCTTGGAGAGTGTCATTGTTTGTCAGAAATTACATATGGGTCTTTACTGCATGCATGCTGACGGTGACTAGCCTAGTACTGGTGTGTTAACACAGGGATTATGAATATGTGTTTTTGTCGCTATGGTATATACACGAAATACTGTCGGAAACTGCGTAAACACCAAACAAAACAGACAGTGAATTATTCGACAATATTAACCTGATTCTGACCTTTTTGTGAAAATATTTATTTCTTAATATGTAAAAATGCTCTATACAAGAAAATGCAATTATTGAAGGGAGTTGAATCCAGTAATTTCACAATGTTCTCAAATGCCGTCTGATGAAGATGCCTTAAAATGTGTCTGCAATTGGTAAATGATGGGCTCTAAGGATAATACAAATATAATTCCCTGAATCTGTATCCTAACGTACAGTAGCGGCTAGAGAAATGGGGGTATTTAGGGTGGCTCGGTTACTCTGTCTCCTTTAGATGCATAGTCATGGGGAACCGTTAGGGCGATAATGACATGTGAGCCGTTCCACGATAAAACCAACATTATCGACTCTGCGTAATGTATCGACCCAGGTCAATCCGGGCCGACACATTCCGTCTCAGGTGGAAAGAGGTTAATAATAATTATTCCTGAACAATAGAAAATCCACAGGTGGCGACAAATGTCTGCCCGGGTTAGCCTCATCCACCTATGCGTGATTCTGAACTACTTTTGCGACCAATATACAAAAAGGTCAGGCTACACGTTCACTTGTAATTAGCAATCGACAAATCGGAGCTAATCACAAGGTTTAAGGATAATTATACATTTTTAAGATAAACCAATGAGGTAATGGCTAAATGTTAATTGACTTTCCCGTACTTAACGACTTACACTCCTTAGAACTCTAGTTATACGGCTTCGTTCATGAAGTACGATCATGAAGTACGATCATGAAGTACGATCATGAAAAACACATCAAACCCTATCCCACTTGCAGAAGCATTCTGACGCATCTGCTGCAGATGACTTTTTAAAAACATTGTGACTAAATGAGAAATTGCTCTTATTGAGCATGTTATCCTTTTGTCACAATGTTTTTTTAATCTATTCAATAGTTACATATCATCTATAAAGTTTGTCCATATGTTTGCCTAGACGTTTTCAAAGTTGTCTGCTGCAGATGTGTTGTTTTGGGGAAAGGATTAACACATGTCGATATATTCAATGCGATATGTCGTAAGCACAGTCTCTTATCGTTCAGAACTGACATTCCCAGTATGTACTTGTTCACCTAAAAGACATACTGATAGTTGATCCTCGAAACACACGGAAGATTATATATGTACCCAATACAACATATGTTCAGTTTCGTGTACACACACGCTTATAGGCCGAGTGGTTAGCGTCGAGGGATTTGAAACCGGGCGTCCCGGATTCGATCCCCAGTCGCGCCACGACGGTCATGGTGGAATGCCCTTGGACAAGGCATATTTCCTAGCCTAGTACTGGTTTGTTTACCAAGGGATGGTGGAATGCCCTTGGGCAATGCATATTTCCTAGCCTAGTACTGGTTTGTTTACCAAGGGATGGTGGAGTGCCCTTGGGCAAGGCATATTTCCTAGCCTAGTACTGGTTTGTTAACCAATGGATGGTGGAGTGCTCTTGGGCAAGGCATATTTCCTAGCCTAGTACTGGTTTGTTAACCAAGGGATGGTGGAGTACTCTTGGGCAAGGCATATTTCCTAGCCTAGTACTGGTTTGTTTACCAAGGGATGGTGGAATGCCCTTGGGCAAGGCATATTTCCTAGCCTAGTACTGGTTTGTTAACCAAGGGATGGAGGAGTGCTCTTGGGCAAGGCATATTTCCTAGCCTAGTACTGGTTTGTTAACCAAGGGATGGTGGAGTGCCCTTGGGTAAGGCATATTTCCTAGCCTAGTACTGGTTTGTTTACCAAGGGATGGTGGAGTGCTCTTGGGCAAGGCATATTTCCTAGCCTAGTACTGGTTTGTTAACCAAGGGATGGTGGAGTGCTCTTGGGCAAGGCATATTTCCTAGCCTAGTACTGGTTTGTTAACCAAGGGATGGTGGAGTGCCCTTGGGTAAGGCATATTTTCTAGCCTAGTACTGGTTTGTTAAGGGATCACGAATAAGCGAACTGTCACCGTGATATAACTGAAATGTTGTTGAAAACAGCGTAAAACCCAAATTTAACAAAGCAAAACAAAAGTGTACAGACGAGGGTAACTTTATAAGCTACTTTTGAAGTGTCAGCAATGTTAACCCTTTCCCAACACCTATAGACGCATTTTGACGCATCTGCAGCAGATGACATTTGAAAACATTGTGACAAAAGAAGAAATTGCTCAAAACGAGCAATTTCTCCTTCTGTCACAATCTTTTCAACTTTTTTCCAATAATTATACCTTCATTTCTAGAGATTTTTCCGTATCTTGAGTAGATGTTTGCTTTGTAAAAGAAAAGGTAGTAATTATGTCTCGGCGAAATAATGCCATGTGAAGATGGAATCACCGATTAGGTCGATTTAATTAGAACACTACATGGGGAAAAAATCTTACTCTTTGATATTTGACAACCTGAAAATCTGTTATTCTTTTAATGGTCCGCTAGTCTCGAGGACAGGTTACTGTTAATTTGTCGGGTATGATATTAGCACTGGCTGTTAACATAATAATCATTTAAACATAAGTGAACTATAACACTGAAACTACATAAATATTAACTCTTTCCCACCTATAGACGCATTTTGAGACGCATCTGCAACAGACGACTTTTGAAAACATCATGGCAAAAGGAGAAATTGCTCAAAAAGAGCAATTTCCCCTTTTGCCACAATGTTTTCAACGTTTTTCGGTAATAATTAGGAATAATACCTAAAATTATAGAGATTTTCCATATTTTTTAGTAGACATTTTCAAAGTCGTCTGCTGTATGTGGGAAAGGGTTAACCCTTTCCCACATACAACAAATCTTCAGCAGACGACTTTGAAAACATAGTGACAAAAACCTGAAAAATCTCCATATTTTAACATAGCTTAATTGTTAAATAAAGTTGAAAATATTATGGTCAAAGGAGAAATTGCTCATCATGAGCAATTTCACCTTTGGCCACAATATTTCCAAAAGTCGTCTGCTGCTATTGTGTCAAAATGAGTCTACAGGTTAGGAAAGGGTTAATATAGATCGAAGGATCACTCGAAAATGTCGATACCACGAAGTTATTTATTCGTCCATTAAGACTTCGAGTTATCGGTAGTCCACTGAATTTACCCACTCGACAGTCGAGTACACGTTTTTTATTGTGTTTTCTACGCCGTTTTTAACATTATTTCAGTTATATCACGGCGACAGTTCACTCATTCACAATCCCTGGGTACACAAACCAGTACTAGGCTAGGGAATATGCCTTGTCCAAGGGCACTCCACCATGACCGTGGTGCCGCGATTTGGATTCGAACCCGGGACACCCGGTTTCAAATCCTCGACGCTAACCACTCAACTACGGCCGATCACGTATACACGGAGCTCTAGATAACAGTTATTTTTCACATCCTAAATCCTTTATTTTAAACACAGCCCCTATGTTGCTGGTACTCAAAGTCTCCGTGAAACAAATTCTTTAGAGTACCCACAACATATGGCTTAGTTGAGTAATAAGAAAGACATGGTGGGAACAATAGCAGTTTACTCCTCCTGATCTGTATTTTAAAAATCTCCGAAAGATCGCTTTTGTATGGTGTGGTTCAATTTACCCGCTGGTGTCACACTACATAAGGTGATATCATTTACTCTATTAACTCTTTGCTCGCCAACTAGTTAACTCTGCACGGCGAGGGAATCATTCATTCTGGTAACTCTTTCCCACATACACCAAATATGCAGCAGACGATTTTGAAATCGTCTTGACAAAAATTTGGAAAAATATCTGTAAAGAAAGTATTAATTTTGAATATGGTTAAAAACATTGTAGCCAAGAAATTGGTCACAATGTGCAATTTCTCGTTTTATCTTTTAAAACAGTGTCTGCCGCAGATGAAACGAAATTCATCAGCATGATGAATGGGGTTAGTTAATCCAAGAACCAATCAACTGGCATAAATCTGTTCCTTTTGTCCGAAAGATGTTGTAGACATGCAAGCCCAGTAAGTCATTGAAACAAAACAACACGGTTTCCAAGCCATTGTATTATGTTCAATGTTGGTGAAGGTACTTGGAATTAATGATTTCTTTTTAATCAAATAATAAAAAGAAATTGTACTTAGTGACACCTTACAAAAATTATCATACGGTTGATATTATCGTAATTAAATTCTAGGGATATTTTTTAGAACAAACTAGAGATAGTTTAAACTTATTAGTTTTACATCGATTGCGAAACAAGCTTACAGCTTATATTAATCACGCTCGATATCTGCTAAACTAAAGCATAAGATCAAGTTGTAATTTAATATACAAGCAGGGTCAGACGACTTTGTATCTTATTGAAAATGTTTACAGTGAAGACTGATCGCTTTAATATATTAACCCTTTCTCACATACATCAAATCTGCAGCAGACGACTTTGAAAATGTCTACTCAAAGATATGGAAAATCTCTATAATTGTAGGTATAACTACTGAAAAAAAGTAAAAACATGGTGGCTAAAGGAGAAATTGATCTTTGAGCAATTACTCCTTTTGTCACGACGTTTTCAAAAGTCATCAGCTGAAAAAACCTAAGGACTACATTTTTTCGAACAGATACTTTTATGTGAGGCTAAAACTGGCATGCATTTTCTTTTTCATACGTTATATATTGGTCTCTTTTATATGCAAGCGCACGGTGAAGACCTGGGTGACACCTGTGTACGCATGCAGAGGCTCACATGAGTCTTTGCAGTATGCAGAAGTAACACGACCCCGAAATCAGCAACGTACGTGGCGTAATACCTTTACTATTGGTACACTGGTACTGCCTATGCCAGGCAATCTATAACATTTACTATTGGTACACTGGTACTGCCTATGCCAGGCAATCTATAACCTTTACTATTGGTACACTGGTACTGCCTATGCCAGGCAATCTATAACATTTACTATTGGTATATAGGTACTGCCTATTCCAGGCAATCTATAACCGTTACTATTGGTACACTGGTACTGCCTATTCCAGGCAATCTATAACCTTTATTATTGGTACACTGGTACTGCCTATGCCAGGCAATTTATAACATTTACTATTGGTACACTGGTACTGCCTATGCCAGGCAATCTATAACATTTACTATTGGTATACTGGTACTGCCTATGACAGGCAATCTAAAACATTTACTATTGGTATATAGGTACTGCCTATTCCAGGCACTCTATAACATTTACTATTGGTATATAGGTACTGCCTATTCCAGGCACCCTATTACCTTTACTATTGGTATACTGGTACTGCCTATGCCAGGCAATCCATAACATTTACTATTGGTATACTGGTACTGCCTATTCCAGGCACTCTATAATCTGGCTTTCTTTTTCGCCTATTCTTTGAACAGGAAGTGTAGTCAAGGCTACCCTTATTGGCGCTCAGGGTTGCGGGGTTAGCATTACGACTGACTGGCTGGTGTCGGAATAAATTGACCAGTAGTACTGGTAACTTACTCAGAAAACGCCGTGATATAACTGTACAATTTTTGAAAGCGGCGTAAAACACCAAACAATCATTCAATCAATTGAAGAGGAAGAACAGATAACACGAGCTTCAATAACGGAGTGGTACTGTCATTTTACGCTAAACGTACGCCCTACTTGACAGAACTCCTAGCTGGCATTGTTTGTATATTGGATCAAACAGTATTACTTTATTACAAATAATAAGCTTCTTTCGCCACTTGATGTTGTTCTACTGACCATTACAATCCGATTATGTATAAACAAAATAATCTCAGAATTGTATTCACTGGCAGAAATCGTGTCCCTTCCCAGTACTCAATATAATTCGATAGTATTAACATCATCAAAAGCATTGTCTTCCATACAGAACAACACATGTTTAATGGTAGTATCGACTGGTTAGTGCTCCTACATCATTGGGATTCAATTGACAGTTCACGCCTGATTCACATCCAACTGCTGCAGATAGTATGGTAGCAAGAGTTAATTATCTTTTTTCATAATACACACACACTTAAATTGTATCTATAATTGCTGTTTTACGAGGAATCAATGTCCACAAAGTTCACTGTACAGATGTGCTCCAGTGAGAACTCAACCCTTTCGCTGCAAACTGCAATTAAATGCTTTTGCAAACAATGCAGATTCAGGTGAGACAGCTCCTAACGAGCTGCCTCACCTGACATCTGCATTGTTTAACACTTAGACATTAAGTTTTACCATAAAAAAAGGAATGGTCCAATTTTCAACATCAAAGAGTCGTCTTTGTGAAACTCGGCAGTGAACAATTTAAAAGCATTCATATGACAGGAATATTAATAAAGTGTACCGTTATCTATATTCATCCTTAACTTGGTCGGGTACCATGTGATATTCATTCTTAACGTGGTCGGGTATCATTTTCCCACGATTTCTCTCTTATTATTAAAGCAAACCCTATTGTGTGGTACTCAATAGAATCGTCTCGCTGAGACGATTATTTTGAGTACCCACAACATAGGGTTAGAAGGTCAAATAAGGATTTAAGAACATGCAAAACGCCCCTTATCTAGAGCTCTGTACGGTGTCTCTCAATTCAGACATTTCTGGCACACTCACCAGGAGAGACAATCGCATCGGTGGTGTAATGGTAGAAAGTCCGCATACGGTGCGGGACATTGCAGGTTCGATCCCCGGTCGGTTCATACCAAAACCTTTAAAACTTGTAGTAATGGCTTTCCCTCCTTGGCGCTCCGGATTGTAAAATAAACATTAGGATTGACTCGCTGGTGTCATGATAAATGGAACAACAGTACTGGTAATCTACCCAGGAAAGGCAGTGTTATAACTGAATAGCAAACAAACAAACAAACCAGGCTTTACAGTAAAATATCAAACAAACAACTTTGCCTTTACTTTACATAGACCAAACTGCTGTAACGAAAGATGAAGAGTATATACTTTATAGAGATGAAATAAATACATATTCATAATCATACATTAATTACCTGTTTCTGCTCTACTTTCAGGACCGTTGGGGGAGACGAGTTTCAGTTTGCGAGAGCCGGCCTGCGAACACACGGAGTTAAACGACACCGCATCCACATCGTGCCTAGAGTCAATGCCCAGTAAGACTAAACCCCCGACTGCAATACGTAGTGTTGTGTAGAACTGTGACCGCCTCGGTGGTCTAGTGGTAGAGCGTCCGCCTCAGGTGTGGGAAGTCGCTGGTTCGATCCACGCTTGAGTCATTCAAAAGACTTTTAGAATACAATTGTCGTAATTATTGCTTTCTCTGCTTGGTGCTAAGGACGGACTTGCTGGTATCAGGACAAATGGACCAGTAGTACTGGAAGGCCAGGATATGACCCGTCCCGCGAGAAAACCAACACTATCGCCTCTGCGTAATGTATCGATCCAGATCAGATTAGACTGATACGGGCCGACACATTCTGTCTCAGGGGGATAGAGGTATAGAGTAATGATTCCTGAAACAGAAAATCCGCAGGAGGCGGACAGTGTCTATTCGGGTAAGCCTTCGCGGCGTGCTGATGCTGATCCGGGTCGATACTTTACGCAGAGTCCACATTGTTGGTTTTCTCGCAGGACGGCTCATATATCTGAAAAATGTTGAAAGTACCCTGCACACAAACATATGTATAATCATTTATGTCTTGATTTCAGAATAAACAAGGAACTTCACTTTTCACTACCTCCCAAAGTTTGGGTGTATGAGTTTCAAAAACATGTTTGTTTTGTTCGTTTCGTGTGATAAACACTCGTTTGTCTATTTCTGTATTGTGGTCTTGTTGCGTCCTCTTATTGCTATTGTTAGTGATGTTGTGCCTGTACCGAGTATGTATTTGGTTCATGTATATATTCGTCTTAAATGTCTTATAAGTGTTTGTCAGTGTTCATAATGTCAACTTTATGCAATTTCAACATAGATATTTGAACAGAAGTCCAGATAAGGAGGAGTATACATCTCTTTTCCCCCTAATATCTCTCTTATCATCCAACCAAACCCTATGATGTGGGTACCCAAAAGAATCGTCTCATTGAGACGATTCTTTTCAGTACCCACAGCATAGGGTTCGAGGGTTAAAAACATATAGTATAACGTAAAAAACTCCCCTTAACTAAGGCTCTGTTTGATTGTAGGTATTCTCATCGTTATATTTACCTATGCATTTAGTGGTAAATCGTTGACCCTGAGATGATTAAGGTAACAAAGTCGTTTGGTAGTTTCAGAGACACATATGTTTATATGTCTCTGGTAGTTTCAGAGACATATATGTTTATATGTCTCTGGTAGTTTCAAAGTCGTCTGCTGGAGATTTGTTGTACATGGGAGAGGATTGGGGTAGACATGTCATCTGTGTCATTAAAGTGACCGACTTAACACTCTACTATATATACAGACGCTTTCTTGTGCCTCTACAGCAGACGACTTTTCAAACATTGTGACAAAAAGAGAAATTGCTCATAATTTACAATGTTGCCTTTTGTCACACAACTTTTTTTTATCTGGGTTCAATGATTATACTTGTATCATGTTTAGCCTTTTCATATATTTACCGAGATGTTTTCAAAGTCGTCTGCTGCTGCAGATTTGTTGTATATCGTATAGAGTTAAAGAAAACCATAAACACAGCTGAAGCCTTGTTGACGTTGAAGAATTTACTCGAAGGTATAGATCATGCAGGCTTCACGAATGAGCAAGCTTTTCTGAAACACTGTGGTAAGGTGAAGTTGGTGTCTAGTGTCTAGTATCTAGTATCGTTTATCATAAACGATACTGGCAACCAGAATTTAGTATCGTTTATCATAAACGATATTGGCAACCAGACACTAGTGTCGTTTAAGGAACTAGATATCTAATTTTTAATTTCTTCAGCTACATGTAGTATGCACACAGACCCTTAGCTTTACGTATCTAGCCCTAACAATGGGGTTTTTAAACAAAAGTTGGATCTAAAACGGTTTTTCCAACAGTATATGCTATCATAAAATTGATTCTGGAAACTATTTTTAATGCTATGTTTTTTTTAAATACAAATTTTGATTTAAAAAAACAACATTATTTACGACACTGGAGTCTGAAAATTTATTCTGGAAACTATTTTTATGCTATGATAAACGATACTAGATTCTGGTTGCCAGTATCGTTTATAATAAACCATACTAGATACTAGACACTAGACACCAATGTCACCTTACCTAACACTGTTTGTAAATTCATACCCGTGGGTTGATTTATTCTGAATCCCAGCTCTTTACTCCTCTATAGAACGTATTGAATGTTGCAAGTTTTAATTCATTGCTGGTCCCTTTCTTCTTTCCAGATTGGCAGAATGCTGTTATCGGTCTAATGGTATTCTCGGCCGCATTCGGGTTCGTGGCTTCCGTGCTGGCTGTTTTAGGGGTGTGTACGTCCCCGCTTCCCAAGAAAATCTACTACTTCCATTCCGCAGGAGAAATCTTTTTTGTATGTGGTAAGTATCATGGGAAGGTAGCCAGATGCCTAGGAAGTACTGTACAGAGTGCTGGTATAAGGGCGGCAGACAGCAATTGTGGTATGAACTGGCCGCCGTCATACCAAATGCATATTCCTTTGGTGGGAACTCGTTAACGCTTCTCGACAGGCAGACGCATTTTACAAATATGCAGCAGTCGACGCTTGTCAAAATATTTTCAACTCTTTTTAAAATTACTCTTCTATATGTCTTTACTTATAACGATTTTCCATGTGTTTGCAAAGATAATTTGTAATGTCTCCTTCAATAGATGTGTGTTTTACTTTGGAAAGGGTTCTAAACTGTAGAACATGTAATCCACAAATAGTTACAGTTATGTGGTAACTGAAATATCTGTTACGTGACTGCGCAACCCTACCTAAGGAAGACTAACCTTTGAAACTGTTTGATACTTTTTGACCAGAACAGACAGTCGTACAATGGTAGAGCGTAAGATTTACTTACCAAATGTCCCGGGTTCGAATTCCGTGATGAGCGGGTACGGTCTTTGGGATTTTTTCCAAGCAAACTTCGCGAGTACTGTTCGCAATAACTGTTAATTGGACGCTATTATCAATCGTTTAAAGACCACAGGCGTCCGAATTTTCACTTGAGAAAAACCCCACAATATTTCGTGAAGATATTACAAATAGCCTCTCTATATGATCCTATGCTGAAACAATAATGACCGTAATGTAATCGTATGAGATAATTCGGGAAATCCCACACAGGACAGTGTTACTACAAATAGCATCTCTATATAATATTAATTAAACGTCACACCTTGTCAGTATTATTAGTATACTATTTGAACCATATGAAGGCTATTTTTAGTAACACGGTTCTGGATGGGATTCCCCCAATTTTCTCATACGATTTCTTTACGGTCATTATTATTATATCATTATGGACACAATAGGGAGATTATTTGTAGTATCTTAACGAGGTTTTGTGTTTTGTTGCCCCAATTGTTTATCAAATGAAAACTCGGACGCCTGTGTAAAGACACGCAGATAGTGACTATCTCGATGGTGTAGTGTTAGAGCGTCCACCTCGGGAAGTCGCGGCATCGATCTTCGACCTGATCATACAACAAAATGTTTAAATTGGTACTGATGGCTTTTCATCCTTGGCGCTAGCATTTGTGGGCTTAGCATAACGACTGACTCGCTAGTATCAAGATAAATGGACTACTTATACTGATAACTTATCAAGGAAATACTGAGATATTGAAACAAATTTGATGGCGGCGTTAGCACACTATAAACATACAAACACAAACATCTGGTGGTCTTTTTTTTCACGTGATGTGGCTGCTACCTTCATAATGATTAAGTCCGTTCTTTGGGAAGGATACGTGCTGGCTTTTTTAACAGTGTAGACCCAGATCTACACTGTTCACATATTACTTACAGAAGGTTCTGCAAATGTGTGTAGATTCTGAAAAAAAAGACGGAGCGGATGTAAATACTAATCCGGACATATACTTTTCATCAAATACATTTTCTATATCTTCCTATGGATGGGCTCAATTGATATTAGGTTTAATTTTTTAATTTTTACGGTTCCTAACAGTTATGATAAATAACTGTAGCAAGTATTTATCAATTGTAGTTTAGTTTCAGACTTAGTCATTTTACTCGGGAAGACAGTTGTGCGAGCGTCGGACTCTCGTACCAAAGGTCCCGGTTTCGAGCGTGATTAATATAAGCGCAAAACATGTTTCGCAATCGATGTAAAAAGACTAATTCGCGACTTTTGGTTAAGAATGTCAACACTTTATCGTTGAGTCACTCCAACGTTTAGAAAGTCACATATTGATAACATTAACAAGCCTCTCGAAAATGTCGATTTCAAAATTGTGTTGTATTAAAGGGAAACAAATGCCATAATCATAGTGAGGGTCCGCTTATGAATAATGAATGAATAATAATAATAAGTTATTCCCTTTCCTTATAAAATAGTAACCCAGTCTAAAGCCATTATGGTGTATGTTGGCCTGAAACAAATTAACAAAATACCGCTATATTTCAAAAAAATTGTACACGTTTTTTCCACGGCAAGATTACTAAAACCAAGAACCACATCTCGTCATACCTGCGAGATTTAAGTGACATTATAGGAGTCCGTCTATGTCATGAGCAAATGTACCTACACTGTACACAGGCTATCGCCGTGGCTGAGTGATTAGCTTCTGGGAACCGGGTGTCCAATGTTTGATCCCCAGTCGCTGATGTCATGGTGGGGTACCCTTTGGGCAATGCAATTTTCCTAGCCTTATACTGGTATGTTAAACAATATATCATGAATACGTGAACGATCGCCGTCATGTAGGCATGACTGAAATATTGTTGAAAACGGCGTAAAGTATAATACAATAACACCTACATTGTACAGAAATACCAACTGTACCTTTTCGCGCGAATAAGCTCAATTTTTATTATGTAAATGCTTCCTTTTTTTTTAATTTCAGCTTTAAGTACAACAGTTGCCTTAATAATATACCCGGTTGCTATAGCAATGGACATCACAATACATTCCCATACGTTTGGTAGTGGATACAGACTTGGCTGGGGCGGGGCCGCTTTCTTTTTCGCCGCATCGTTCTGTATGAGCCTTGATGAACTCGTGCGAGAATCAGCACAAAACAAATGTTGTCGATATATTTGCTGGCGAACAAGAGACAGGGGCGAGCAGCAACAAGTATGACGTCACGCGTGACGTCTGTGATTTTGAAATTCAAATTGGAAGACTTGGAAGTTGTCGCCAGAAAGGTCTGTGTTCGGACCAATAAAGTTCCTGTAAACAGCGGTCAAAATTTTTCGCAGCATTTCTTCTCCAGTGTTTTTAAGTGTAAACGTGTTTTGTTTTATTTTCACTATTTTCCACAATTGTGATGTTTTATGAGTGAGCTGTGACAACGGCTATTTTCAGGTCACGTGACTGTATTTTGCTCATTTCATTTCTATACTCATAGTCGAACATCGTTTCTTATTCGCGCACCAATCATGTTTAAAAGCGTTTTAATTAAAGAGTGTATCGATATGCTTCTATTGAACTTCTTAGTATATCACTTCAAAGTTATTGATTAAAATATATTAGCACCGTTCTCCACAGCTTCTTACAGTATTTCATAATATATATATATAAGATCAAGATTAACCTGTTCATCGGCACAGATAGATCTTAACCTTCACTTTTCAATAGTAAGACACATGAGGTTTCACGAAACCTCTAACAACAACAACACAAGTGTATTTTCGTCCGATTGTATGGATGAGTAACCCTTTTTTACTTGCAGTCGCATTTGAAGGCTTTTGCAACAGACGACATTTGAAAACATTTAACCATTGCAAAAATCAAATTGATTGTTACATGTATACTTTTATTTTAAGAGCTTTTTTTCCTTAGTTTCGCTTACATGTTTTAAAAGTCTGCTGCTGATTTGTCGTATTGGGTAAGGGTTTAACAGATCTTCATGTACATAAATACAAGGGATATCAATGGTTACCGATATTAATAACCGGTGAATCGTATAATCTTCTAACCGGTTAATCGGTTAACCGGATAAATTCATAGACAATCAATATTCACTTGCTTCAGGGTTTTGTTATATGTAGAAACAAACTGTCCTTTAATTAATCGTTAGGTCTCCCACTATTATTTGATTAACACTAAACAAACAAACGCTCATCAATAAAATCGAGTGCGGCCGTCTTTACAGTAATAATGTACACCATCCCGATCGAGGTGTGAATAATTAATCTCTGGTCAGTTACGTGTGACAAATTGAAAGAACAAAATGTGAAACACAACTATGTATATATTTTATATATTTTTCCGAGTACTAGGTTACTTGAATTACTAACCGATTAATTTAATCACATACGGTTAATCGATTAACCGGTTAACCGTTGACATCCCTTATAAATACGCTAAGGTTGGTTTTCCATGAGTACGGTTCATATTCCAATTATCATAAGCTACATTGAAAACCTTCAAAGTGTATTACAGTGTAGACTGTTTTAGGGATGGCTGCTTTGAAAACATATGAGCCTGTCCATGGGTAAAGGAACAAGATGGCACTTATCTACAGTGTAGGTTAATATCCCCCGTATCCAGCCGCTGCCTGATCAACATCTACGCAAGTCAACATAATCTACTCACAAGCTTATGCACATGCCTAACTAATCTACATTGTTCACACATGCCAAATGGTACCTTTTTGTATGGAATGGCTTATATTAGAAAATATTGCGATATAAAGACTAAATATTAATCATGGACACGTCAATACCATTTGGACTAATGCACTCCGTAACCAATTATGATTCATAATATCATGGAAATCGAAAGTAGTTTGTCATACCGAAGTTATACAATTATAGGAAAGAGGAAACTTAGTCAATTTTAACAGATTATGTTGTCTGTTGATAGTTTATATCATGTCTTCTAATTCATATGCGCAAATTGTTAAAAGAAAATCAGGAAAAAGGGCAAGGGAGACAATTTTCCAAACAATGTATTCAAAGGTTGGCGTTAACAGAGGCATCAACAGTCGTTTTATGAGAGAAATAGACACAAGATGCTAATTCTATCAATTAAATCTTCCATGAGAAGACGGCGAGAGTCGTTACAAAACCTCTGGGAATATACAACGTCTTGTACTGGCCTTGTATCGTTAGCCTCGGTCTAGACACCGCCAATAGGATAATTAATTGGGACGCGTCATTAATAAAAAAACGACTGTAGGTTTTTGAATAGTTAACGGCAATTTATATAATATTGTTCATATAAACAACCGTGTTCTGTCATAAACGTCCCTCCAGATAAAACCAGACTTAATCTTCGCTCGCCACCTACCGAATCGTTCGGCATAAAACATGTATGATAACCCATATACATAAACGAGAAGCATGCGATTTCATTGGACATAAAAACAGAGCACATGCTCATGTGTATTTAAGGTCAATTCGAGACGACCTTTTATAAGTTGTAGTCGGATCTAATAGTACGTTGGTCTGACTTTAATGAGATTTAATAGTTCATGGATAATTGAAGGACAGGATGGCGAACATCCCCGTGCCATATACCTCACGTGCGTATAATAAACCCCGCTGTGGGTACAAATGTACTCAGCTATACGTTGTACTACCGAGTATCAACACTTCCGACCAGATTGCTTGGAGATGTATACTGATAAAGATCATCACTGGTCGATTAAGTCCTAAATGTCGATTTCCGTGTGACGAAGCCAAATAAATGCAAAATCTGTTCCTACAGAAATAGACATACAAATGGATTATAAATGGAAGGAACCTTATTACAAAATAGTTTTGGAAGACAGAATGGCAGTGGTAGAGCGCCGGTCTCTTGTTCCCAAAGGTCCAGGATTCAAAGACCGCGATAGCTGATCATGCATTTGATATTTTCCGACATAAGCTGTGTGAGTACTGGTTAAATCACCAGGAAAGAGGCAATTAAAATGAATAATTTAAGCTGAAAGCTTGATTTGCAATCGATGTAAAATAAATAAGTTAAAACTATTTTTCGAAATAATCACTTATCTTGTTGAGTTCATCCAACTTATAACAACATCCTTATTAGAGCCATTTTGGGCATTTTGACCTTGTTTAAAAGAGAAAGTAAAGAATGCGACAAACCAGATTCGTTCATGCCCGATAGCGTTCACAATGACGGTTACTATCTTCGCGGAGTGAATACTTTCATGACATGACCCGCAATTTCTTTAGATTATTTTAAAGCTTTCAGGTAACTATTTCCAATGATATAGGGTGTTCTACCTGTAAAAGTTTTGAAAGTGTGACAAGTGAGGGTTGAATCTGGTTGAACTACATGGTAACAAAGAAGTAATTTCATTGGTGTAACGTGACCTCGGCATCACATTACACAGAGTGTATAGGCGCATACGTCTATAAATAGAATCTGACCTTTGACATTTGACCTCTCCAAATACATCTATATAAACCAATCATTATAAAAGCAACAGATAATTAATGATATAACAAAGTATTATGGTAATAATTGAATTATCATCATCAGCACAGTTTATATGAAAAGTCACATTGTAAAAATATACCATATTTACAGGTCGATTTTACTTTATAAGAGGCTTCTAGGTTTAGTAGGAACAAATATAACACTTGGAGGGTTAACGTATATACATATGTATAGATCCGCTAATAGCTAACTTTTAACACAACCAATGTTGCTTTTCTCGTAATTCGGCTCATATGGTTACGTCTCTTATTGCTTAAAACAGTTCATTTCAAATCTATTCTTACAATTTTCCAGTTTTCATAATAATTTTATTTTATTTTATATATTTTGTTAATGCAGACCCAACTATCAAATATGATATCAAGGAACCAGTTAACCCTTTCTCTCATATAGACGCTTTCTGACGCCTCAGCAGCAGACGGCTTTTTGAAAACATAGTGACAAAAAAAGAAATTGCTTTTGCCACAATGTTTTCCACTTTTAGTCATAGGTTATCCATTCAATTATAGAGATTTTCTATTTTTTTGACAAAATATGTTCAAAGTCGTCTGCTGCAGAATTGTGGTATGAGGGAAAGGGTTAAGAAAGACTAAAGTACAAACAGAGCAAATTCAGCTGATTAATAGACAAAAATTGGATAGACGCTGGAGACATCGATAGTTGGTTATTTTAAGATATTTCCTTTTCCAGATTCAAGACAATTGCGTTCAATATTTCAATGGAATACAATATTTCCCAAAGGGAATGTGAGACAGAGGTCTACTTTTGATCTAAAGTAATTTTCACCCATTACTTAAAATACCGTTGAATGTTCTTTCGAATTTGTTTGATTAATTAATCCTTCCGCAATAGCAGACTCATTTGTGACGCTTCCACTGTATTCAATAATCATGCTTTCATTTTATAGAAAATGTCCATATTTTACCTAGATGCTTTCAAAGTTACACGCTTCAGAATTATCGTATGTGGGAGAGGGTTAAACAATGATTCGGGTTCACTCGGCTATGTACGGGCATCTATATTAGGGATGATACCAAGTTGTCCTCGCATTGATTTCACAAATAAACTGACTTATATCTTATTCATCCTCGGTACCCATGCTATTCATAAAATATATGATACCCTGGGCAAATTTGCTAGCGAAACTTCGTAAAGCATGCACCACGATTTCCTCCGTAACTACACTGTAATTTTCGTATCGCATGGGGCTTGTGTCATGCGGCCAATCAAGCGGCTGCATTTCACCTCATAAATTATTCATGAGTACGAGATTTTTACAGCCAATAACGAAAACATACTAAAGAATAGAAGTGAATGACCGTGTGGTCCTGCCATTTTAACCATTATATGAGCCGTTTCACGAGAAAAACCAACATTGTGGACTCAGCGTAAAGTATCGACTCGAATCAGCCTAAGCATGCCGTGCAGGCTAATCCGGGCTGATACGTTTCGCCACCTGTAAAGTTTTTTCAGGAGTTATTACTTTATACCTTTATCCCCTGAAACGGAATGTGACGGCCCGGATTAGCTGATCTTGGTCGATACATTATGCAGGGTCCATTATGCTGGTTCGAGGAACAGCTCATATAAATTGGGAAGGTTTGATAAAACATTAAAGCGTCAGACACATCTGCGATATTGATATATTGTCAATCATGATTGTCTACATCTTAAATTGTGTTTCTGACTTCTGTTGTTTAATGCTAAAGCCACGTCCCGCTATCGTTAACATATCAATACAAATGAGGAAAAAGACAAATGAGCCGTCCCACGAGAAAACCAACATTGTGGACTCTGCGTAAAGTATCGACCTGGATCAGCATAAGCATGCCACGCAGGCTTACCCGGACAGGCGCTTTTCGCCTCCTGTGGATTTTCTGTTTCAGGAATCATTACTCTATACATCTATCCCCCTGAGACGGAATGTGTCGGCCCGGATTAGCCTGTGCAAACTGCGCAGGCTGATCTCGGTCGATACATTACGCAAAGACCATAATATTGGTTTTCTCGTGGAACGGCTCAAATCGTTAGAAAGGAAAGGAATGCTGCATTCTAAACCAATTCTTAGCATACTAATTCTAACCATACGCATTGATAATTAGGTCACTGGTAAAGAGAATCTAAATATAGACAAATACAAACATTTTAAAACTTAATGCTACACTATCCCATTATGTACAGCAAACACAATTGTGCTATTTCTGTTTCATTCCGATGCTTTCTGTTCAAATTTACCATTTTGAATGATGTATTCAGTCGGCTGAAATCAGTGGATTGTGATATGGATGCTATCATACTTGTAGGGCGTGATTTTGAGAGATAAAAAAGCAATCAGTTCAATAAGCAATTGCGTCATTGGACTTTGTCAGTGATTGGTACCTTTTGCTAAGAGGTTGAATACAGGTTTTTTTCTGATAAGTGTGGTAGTAAATTTACACTTTTTTTTTCAATTTTTTATTTCGCATTTTAGCGTTGAATCTCAATGAATCATTTCTTAAATTCAGTGCTGTAACTAATCAACAAGAGGTCTGCTGTTAAAAATAGTGGAAACGTGTACTACGGCCGTGGAATAACTGAAATATTCTTGAAATCGGCTTTAACCTAACCAGTATCAAAACAAGTCATACAATAGTTATTTTAACCATTATAAACGGTTAGTGAACATGTGTGAACGAACCAGTATCAAAACAAGCAATAAAATAGTTATTTTAATAATTTAAAACGGTTAGTGAACGTGTGTGAATGTGCCATTTTGTCAAAGTATCCTCTACAATGTAATATATGTGAACAAGCAAAACTTTCTATGTCGGTTTCAAAATAACTTTGGTTAAATGATGCCCATATAACAGCACATGTACGTGAGTATATTAATGTCTGTTTTATAATTCGAATGTCTAAACCAATCGATTTATTAAAGATAGTTTACATTTTTATGAGCATCTAATCGTTATTGTGCTACACGAATTGTCTTGATACCATTCGTTTTGTGTAAAGAATGCCTGTTCATTTGTTACGTTAATCATATATAGTTATTTGTAATGGTAACAGTTAAACAGTTCGATTTGTAAATGGAAGAACAGCCATGTCTTTTAAAAAATGAGTCAACAATATGCCAACACTACCGGCGGTTTTTTATTAACAGGATTTGATATGATATTATATTTGACGATCAGTTATCCTGTTAAATGCATGCGTTATAATTTATCATTAAAAGGATATCTGATTTGTTATTCTGTCACTTGTCAATAGGATCGTTTGTTTTATAGACATGATTTAATATGATATTATATATAATGATCAGTTATTTTATTAAATCCATACGTGTTCGTTTGTCATTAAAGAGATATCTAAACAGCCAGTATGTCAAAGGTCAATATTATCGATTTGTTTATTAACATAATTTGATATGATATTATATATAATGATCAGTTATTTTATTAAATGCATACATGTTTGTCATTGAATAGATATCTGACCAGTTATTAAATTTAATTCGAACCTGATTGTTTGTCTTTAAAAGATATCTGAACAGTTATTAAACTAAATGCGAACCTGGTCGTTTGTTTTTAAAGGATATCTGAATAGTTATTTTAAGCGAACCTGATCGTTTGTTTTTCAAGGATATCTGAACAGTTATTAAGTGAACCTGCTCGTTTGTTTTTAAAGGATATCTGAACAGTTATTAAGCGAACCTGGTCGTTTGTCTTTGAAGGATATCTGACCAGTTATTGAATTAAATACAAACCTGATCGTTTGTCTTTAAAGGATATCTGAACAGTTATTAAATTAAATTCGAACCTGATCGTTTGTCTTTAACGGATATCTGATCAGTTATTAAAGCGAACATGATCGTTTGTCTTTAAAGGATATCTGAACAGTTATTAAGCGAACCTGATCGTAAGTCTTTAAAGGATATCTGATATCTGAAAAGTTATTAAGCGAACCTGATCGTTAGTCTTTAAAGGATATCTGAACAGTTATTCCATAAAATGCGAATTTGATCGTGTGTCTTTAAAGAATATCTGAACAGTTATTAAATAAAGTGCCAACCTGTTACTTTAAAGGTATATCTGAACAGTTATTGAATTAAAAGTGAACCCGATTGCTTTATTCAAAGAAGCTGATAGGCTAGTTCAATAGATGCATACATGATCGTTTGGTATAACAATGGATAATCAGATCAGTTATTTCATCATAATCATTTGTTATTAAAACAAATATCTGACCAGTTAACTTATTACATACACATAATAGTTTGTTATAAAACGAATACTTTATCAGTTATTTCATCAAATTCAAACATGGTCATTTGCTTTATTATAAAAACTTGATTTCAGAGCAGTTATTATATTTAAGGAATACGTGATTGTTTGCTTTATTAAAGGAATACGTGATTGTTTGCTTTATTAAACGAACATAATTATAATGACCTGTTATTATATGAATTGAATAGGCCATAGTTTGTATGATAATATGAAAACCTGATAGTTGACTTTTAGTAAATGAAAGAATGTTCCTCATATTAAATCCATATAAGTAAGATATATGTGATTAAATGCATGTTCGTCATATGTAATGCATATAATATGTATGTGAATGAATGAATTATTCAGAGTTCAAGAGTCACGTATTCATGGTGCAGTGGCTGTTAGATCGTCCACCTTGGGTGCGAGAGATGTTGTTTCGATCCCCGGTCGGGTCCGCATCTCTGTACCGCCCTGTAATTAGCAAAATGATAACAAGAGCAGATAACAGTCAAATTAGTCAATAATTAGTACGGCTTAAACAGTGGTACATTGTCTCCCCTGTTTATCTCATGACGAGCATTGTGCCAGATGCATACCAAATTCTTCAAAGTGTTAGAAATGGCTTCACTCCATTTAGCTCAATCTAGCTCAGGATTGCTTCTGATTTGTGTCAGGATAAATAATACCGGTAGTTTACACAGGGTAAGCCGTGAAGTTGGGAACAGTCAGCGGTGATATAACTGAATTACTGTTGAAAACGTTATTAAATCCCAATAAAACAAATCGTTTCTGTAGATATTGCCGATAAGATTGTCTTAACACCTAAGACTTCGCAGTCAAACCGTCTCGAAGTTCGGTTTCCATGTGACATGGCCTTATCCCTTTCCCACATACAACAAATCTGCAGCAGACGACTTTGTACACAGACAAATATAGAAAATCCCTATAAATCAGAGTATATTTGCTGGGGAAAAAATGAAGAAACTGTGGCTAAAGGAGAAATTGCTCATCATGAGCAATTTCTCCTTTTGCCACATTGTTTTCACAAGTCTCCTGCTGCAGAGGCGTCAGAACGCGTCTATATGTGGGGGAAGGGGTTAAACTAACTGATGAAAATGTTGACCTTTAGTTGATTGGTTTATATAGTGTGGTTCGACCGTTATGACCGATTTATTTGAAGCATTTACAAGAAATAGGAAAACCAAATGTTGATACATTGTTTATCAACGAAGGCAATAATCTGTCTGTGCTCTGTGCAGTCCAGTACATATATTCCCTTTCTCTAAAAAAGTATTTCGTTCATTCATCATGGAATCATCTGAAATTGTCTACCCTAAAATAGTTTGTTCTATTGAAGCGCAATACCTCAATATGTCTATCACTTTAGCTGCCAGAGGCAATTTATTTGTTTTATTGGGATTTTACGCCGCTTTCAACATTAGTTCAGTTATTTCACGGCGACAGTTCACTTATTCATGATCCCTGGGTAAACAAACCAGTACTAGGCTAGGAAATGTGCCTTGCCCAAGAGCATTCCACCATGCCCGTCGTGCCGCGACTGGGTGTCGAACCCGGGACGCCCGGTTACAAATCCCCGACGCTAACCACTCGACCAAGGCGTTTGTAAACAATGAAGATGCAGGTGAAACAACTTGTAACGAGCTGTCTCTCCTAAAATCTGCATTATTTGCCGTGTGGACATTGCATTTTACCAAATTGCCTGTGGGACGAGAAATGGAGTTGTCCAATTGTCAACATGGAAGAGTAGACTTTGTGAAAACCAGCAGTAAAAGAGTTAACCCTTTCCAACATACAACAAATATGCAGCAGACGAATTTGAAAACATCTTGACAAAAACACAGAAAATATCTCTATAAATAAAAGTATAATTACTTAAATTGAAAACATTGTAGCAAAAGGAGAAACTGCTCCATTTGTCACATGGTTTTCGAAAGAAAGCATCTATATGTGTGAGAGGGTTGAGCCAGTTATTGTGTTCAATAGACATAGTTAATTGGCATGTTTATGTTTTCGGTCCCATCCCTAATAATAAGTGAACACAGTTGAGAAAACATTATGACAAAATGAATAACTGCACATCATGAGCAATTTCTCCTTTAGCCACAATGTTTTTTTCAAAATGTCGTCTGATGCAGATGCTTCACAGTGCATGTGGGAAAGAGTTAAATGATAAATGTTAAAAATGTTAATTTAACATTCTAATGATATTGAAAGTTATTAATCAATACAGGCCAGGACTAGGCAATAAAAAGCTATTTGCACGGCCAAGTTGTTATTACGGTGTTACCTCTATGAAGCGACCAATCTCTTTCAAAAACAACACTTTTACAAAAACTTGAAATCGAAAATCTTGTTCAAAGGACGGAAAATATTGGACCCTCAAACCCTATGTTGTGGGTACTCAAAAGAATCGTCTCGGTGAGACGATTCTTTTGAGTACCTTCAACATAGGGTTTAGTGGAGTCATAAAAGAGATATGGATGGGAAAAGATCAGTTCACTCCTCCTTATCTAGTCCTCTATATTCGGGTGGAGTAAACAAAACGTTTTGATGTGTTGTTTATTTCTTTCAGAGAAGTGATTTAAAACATCATCTATATAAAACAACTGCGTGTCGTTCTCTTAGCCAGAAGTTACCCAGGAGACACTCTGTGTGTTATATTTGTTTCAAATGTTGAATGATTGATTGTTTTCAAAATATCACATGAACATTATAACGCACATTTTATTCAAATTTATTTACAAAACTATTTTATTTCATAATTATATTCTGCTCACTATATATGTCTGAATCTAGTGCTGTATTATATATGCTATGCATGCAGTATGTGAGCCGTTCCACGAGAAAACCAACATGGTGGATTCTGTGTAAAGTAAAGCCGCGCAGGCTCTTTTCGCCTCCTGTAGATTTTCTGTTTCAGGAATCTTTGCTGTTTACCTCTATCACCCTTAGACGGAATGTGTCGGCCATGATTATTAGACTGCGCGAACTACGCAGGCTGATCTGGATCGATACATTACGCATTGTCTATAATGTTAGTTCTCTCATTTGTTGACTTCACAGACACAATTTACCTTTTCTCGGAAATATATGACTTTAACAGGCAATATAATACTGTTTGAAAAGATTAGTGAACAGAGAAAATCTTTCAAAACGAGCAAATGAATGTTCTACTTATTCAGTTCGTTGATACATTATTTTACGAATACGAATTCATTTGTATACATGTTGCCGCTTCTCCATTCCTACATCTGATTATTAAAGTCTTCTGTTTTTGAAAAAAAAAATAGAATACGGTGTTTCATTTTAATAGATAGTTGAAAACCAAAAAGGAAAGAGCTGGAGGGTTCGTTTTGAAAATGTTCTCCTTTATCGACAATGTTTTCGAAAGTCGTCTGTTGCAGAGCTGCCTAAGTTATTTATAAATATCAGTCTAAGGGTTAATTTGATAGCACGATATTAACATACAATACAGCACTATATTCTGTACATTTTAATAATATTAAAATTTCCTAATGAATAAAATATTCTGTTTCTGTTATACCTAACTCCATCGTAAAGTTTTCACTTAAGAAAATATAAGAATAAAACACACAATAACTCGTTAAGATACTACAAAGAGTCTCTCTATATTGTCCATATTTTATTAAAAATAATGAGTGTATGAACATTTTTGGGGAATCCGACCCAGGACCGTGAGATATTTATAGCGTCTTTATGAGTTTATATTGTATAATACTATTGGCTAAGTTCATGACGAACTCAAGGAGGGTATGCGCAGACAATTGGTTCTCTTGTGAACGCACATCTCTACCCTGGAGTCAAAAATTAAAAATGGAAGCCTCCATGTTATATCCGCTTGTTTCATTAACGATACCTATTCATTTTCCTGTTGTCTAAATTACGGAGCTCAATTATTTGCAAGTGCCCAATGAAACAAATTCTTATGTATACGTCTTACAAATAGCTACATCACTGATTACTGAACTCAGAGGTTCGTATTTCGAGATCATTTACACAACAGTATCCAGAATTGTCACCCTTCGCCATTTTGGAACTCTTCTAACTCTCGCTCGAAGCAGGGTTGTTAATAGTCGGGGTCAGAAGTTCATATGACGTCACTAGAGTTAAAACTCTTGCCGTGCATGAGGAACCCGGATAACTCTAGTCGGAACTCGGGTTCGTCATGAACTTAGCCATTGTATATATCATACAATAGGGAGTCTATTTATAGTAACACGGTCTTGTTTTGGGATTCCCAGAATTTTCTCATACGATAACATTACGGTAGTTACTATTATAGCATATGGACCATAAAAAGACTATTTGTAGAAGTTTAACCAGGTATTGTTGTTGGTTTTTTAATTTTCTCACAAGAAAACTCGGACGCCTGTGACAAGAGTGTTCCAAGAATCACATGCGTCACCTTCTTCATATGTCGGGAAGCGAACGTCTGATGGAAATGACAGTGTATCACCCTTCAACAGCACATCTAAATGGGGGACAAACTTTTGAAACGTCGAAACCCACGCCAAATTAACCCTTTCCCTCATACGACAATTCTGAAGCAGACGACTTTGAACAAATGTTGTCAAAAAATAGAAAATCTTTATAATTTAATGGATAACCTATGACTAAAAGTGGAAAACATTGTGGCAAAAGGAGAAATTGCACGTTTTGTGCAATTTCTTCTTTTGTCACTATGTTTTCAATTAGCCGTCTGCTGCAGAGGCGTCAGAAAGCGTCTATATGAGGGAAAGGGTTAAAATAAATAATGTTGAATTAAAGTTGACCGATTGTTTGGGGGTTTAACGCCGTTTTCAACAATTGTTCAGACATATCACGGCTGGTCGTTCACGGCTACTCAAGTGTTTCCTGTCATTCTCACACACCAGTACTCCACACTGCAAACAGTCCATGCAACTAGCTGCTTTTCAGCATAGTCTGTAAGCCCATTGGTTTAAAGACGAATGACCCTTGTCAAACTGACTTTTTCCGAACGTCGGAAAGAAATGTTGGTCGAGCTAATGTTCCAACTAACAAACCCTGGATTAATTAACCCTTTCCCTCATACCACAAATCTGCAGCTGACGACTTTGAAATCATTTAAAGATAGCTTTATTTTTAAATAAAGTTGAAAACATTGTGGCCAAAGGAGAAATTGCTCATCATGAGCAGTTTCACCTTTGGCCAAAATGTTTTCAAACGTCGTTTGCAGCTATTGCGTCAAAATGCGTCTGCAGGTGGGAAAGGGTTAACGTTTAGTAAATCCCTAACCCATTTCCGATTGCAGACATATTTTGAAGCATCTGCAGCAGACAACTCGTAATGAGCAGTTTCATCTTTTGCCACAACATTTTCAACTCGATTCATTAATTACATTTTCATGATCACGGAGAGTTTCCATAATTTTGCCTAGATGTTTTCGAAGCCGTCTGGTGTAAGCGGGAAAAGGTTTACAAGTAACCGTCATCGTGCCAAAATCCAGCAACTGTTGTAAGTGTGTTTATTTTTTTTTTATTTACCCTCGCCGTGCAGAATTAACTACGAGCAGACAAAGCTAGATCTAAGGGAGACCGGGTTCGATACCCTAGCTCTTTCCGAAAAGACCCATTGGTTCCTTTACGTTCCCGGTGTATAGAACAGATACACGTGATATTATTTTCCCTCGAAAAGAACAGTTCTTAACCTCTAGTTGAGTGCGAGACGCTTAAAAGCACCCCTTAAATTTCCAGAACCCGGACCGGGATTTGAACCCCAGACATCTGGCTTGACAGTATAGTGTGTTAACCACTGGACTAACCACCGCCACTCGAACTGACCACCATTGACCTTTAACAAGTAAGTCCATAATGGTGGAGTAAGGTGGCAATGCACTGTTGAAAGCTGAGTTTCTGTTTCTTGGGGACACTTCCAACTTTTATTCTCTCAATATTTCTCATAATTTCCATTCTGGTATTATAAAAAATATTTTCCTGTATCAAGGAGTGACAGAATTATATGAAAATGACTGGAATTCTCACTGTCTGTCAATATTATGGAAACAATTGGACACAAAAATGCTCAAAAAAATCACACAGCAAAAACTCAGGGGGTTAGTGTAAAAATGAAGAGCAGCTTAGACTCTCAAAACAATAGGCAACCTGTGGATGCATTCAGAAATACCATGTTTTCCGCTCCTTTTCAAGCAATCTTGGACGCTAAAGCTGGTATTCAAATTTATCACTAAATTCACGCCTAGCTCCGCAACCAGTGTTGTCAAACCAGAAGGAGAAGTGAGTTCAACCGGAAAAATCAAACCCATGCTGAGAGCTTATTTTTCTCATTTATAAACATTAAAATCAATCATTTACCCAAAAGTTACTATTTATCATTATTTCTATTTTTGAATCCGAATATCCCGAAAGCAAGTGTTATATGCCACCTAAACTTTGAATTGATTTTACAAGATACATTTTAAAGGGAGATAATAGTGTGGTGATTGTTTATTTACCTAATGTCTCCCTTGAATAAACATATCACTCTTATATTAAAGGTGCTGAACTCCATATGACTCCCAAATCGTTAAACATTGTATCTGATACTTATTCATATTAATCCCAAAATTGTCCATATATATGTAGAAGGTCGTATATGTCCACTATTTCATTCCTTTATAGAAAATCAAAGTTGTGCAAAAGTGTGCAATTTTATAAACATGGTCCATTTAAACAAACACCAGTGGGGCTTATGCAACGATTAATAAAAATTTCATGAATATTGATTAAGTGGTTACACAGGAGAAGTATTAACAGCTTATTCATTCAAACAGACGACGTGCAAATATACAAGAGGGTCAAACTGGAAACTCACGGTTACTAAAGACAGAAATGTTGAACAGCACTGGAACAATGATATCGCAGAGAAATCAAGTTTGAGATACCTGAAACAAGACTCGGTGAAAGTTGGACTGTCCGCCAACACGTAAAGGTCTGTTAATTAAGCCCACACTCAAGATGTATAACAAGCAGAAGCTAATGCAAAACTGCTAACATCACATACACTTTGTAGTCGATTTGTTTTGCTTTTGTTTTTCAGTTGTATTACTGCTTTTCCTGGATATGTAACCAGTACTACATGTTCACTTTTCCTGGATATGTAACCAGTACTACATGTTCACTTTTCCTGGATATGTAACCAGTACTACATGTTCACTTTTCCTGGATATGTAACCAGTACTACATGTTCACTTTTCCGGACACTAGCGAGTCAGCCATAATGCTTAAAACATAAAACAAACCACAACAAATGTCTTTCATTACATATATGCAAAACAATGGAAAATATATCAAACTGAAAGTGTTCTTGTGGCGATTGGGTTGACAAGTCTAGACCGTTTTCCCCATTAGCCACAATGATTTTAAAATCATCCGCAGCATATGCATCAAAATGTTGCTTCAGATAGCAACGAGTCAATTAAGACAGTATCCACAAGTAGTTCCTTTTTCCACATGTGTAATAATAACGTTAAGGTTGGTTTTCCTAAAACATCGCTCATACTGTGACATTGTACAATCTGGTCTGTAATTGTTCAAAGTTCCATAGGGCTGATCCTTGTAATACATGTACTTATGCAATTGATAAGCATTTAACACATAAAGGCGCTTTCAGATGCCTCTGAGCAGATGACGTTTCAAAACATTTTGACAAAAGGAGAATTTTGCTCAAAACATACAAGTTCTCCTTTCCCCAGAAAGTTTTCAACTTTATTCAATAATGTATTCATTTTAAAGATGTTTTCTGTATTTGTGTTCAGGGTTAAATAATAAATTAAGGATGCATATGTTTAAGATTTAATGAAATGATCTCACAATTAACAACAATATCCATGACACACACCAATCCGTTAACTGTTACGGAACACGTAAGATACTTGCAACACACATAAATCCCCACAATATGCATTCATTTGCCTTTTCCAGAAAAATAACCTTTTAGACACATTTACAGCAGAAAACTTTTGAAAATATTCAAGAAACAGGAGGGCCATGAATTATGTGATGTGATTTGTCATGCAAACCACAATTATTTGTTTTGCATTTTGCAGTCAGGTCAACTTATACAAGGCATAGCTCCATTGCCACAGAGCAAAACACCAACACCCTATGTTGTCTGTCTTTTGACATGTTAATATGAAATAGAAGGTCACCAAAGGAATGCTTATGTACCAGTTAGTATTTAATAAGTTTGTCTCTTTATGTATCTCTTTTTAAAACACGACTCTCAGGTTGGGCTAATTTTGATCACGGGCTTAATTTTAGCAATCTTGGTAGAGGACCACTAGAACACTGTACTCTCAATTATCTAAGCTTTAGGCCTTTTGGTTTCAGACAAGATTATTTTCAATGTTTTGCCCCTCTATATTTCTATGTTAAACAGGTGACCCCCGGGGAGGGGCTATTTTGCCTAATTTGAAAATTTTGGTAGAGGACAACCTGACAATGCTGCAAACAAAATATCTTAGCTGTAGGTCTTGGAGTTTCACTATATATCTTTTATGTAAAACATGTGACACCACCGGTTTTGTCCGGGCCCGATTTAGTCCAAAATGATAGCAACCATTTTTGTCTGGTGAATTCTTTCTTGCATAATGCATGACCCGCCCCCCATTTTATTTGCTTTGTTTTAAAGCTTAGAGGTAACATTTTTCAATGATATAAGCTGTTCTACATGAGAAACGCTTAGAAAGACAATTGATTTCAATTCAATTTAGTTGGTGTATTGTAACCTACAATAGATCACCATGAGCACTTCCTACTCTGGTGAGTCCAAACAAGAGGGCCACGATGGCCCTGGATCATTCACCTGAGTAATGCTATGTGATTTGTCATGCAAACCACTACAACTCATTTTGCAGTCAGGTAAGCTAATACAAAAGGCCCGAGAGGACCAGTATAGCTCCATTGCCATTGCCCCAGAGCGAAAAAACCCACACCCTATGTTGTCTGTCTTTTTGAAGTTAATATAATTTAGAAGGTCACCAAAGAAATGTACCAGTTATTATTTAACAAGAAGATTTCTAAGTTGTTCCCTATTCGTATATCTCTATGTAAAACAGGTGACTCTCAGCGCAGGACCAGGAGCCTAATTTTAAATCTTGGTAGAGGATCACTAGACCATTGTACTCACGAAATATCTAAGCCTTAGGCCTTTCGGTTTCAGACAAGAAGATTTCCAAATTTTGCCCTATATATCTCTATATAAAACAGGTGACCCCTGGGAGGGGGCCAATTTTTACCGCAAGAACACAAAATATCAAAGCTCTAGGCCTTTCGATTTGAGACAAGAATATTTTCTAAGTTTTAAAAAACAAGAAAGCCATGATGGCCCTAGTTCGCTCACCTGAGTTATGCAATGAGATTTCTAATGCAAAACACATGACAAAGTGTCATACTTCTGAAATAGGAAATGAAGTCTCCGGAGTGTTGAAAAGATTTTCCTTCAATTTGACCTAGTGACCAAGATTTAGATGACCCATATTCGAACTTGACCTATATATCATTAAGACCAACATTCTGTTAAAATTTCAAGCTGCTGTAGACAAAAAAAGCGGCCTCTAGAGTGTTTATTTACAAGATTTTCCTAAAATTTGGCCTTGTGACCTAGTTTTTTACCCAATAAGACCCATCCATATTCAAACTTTGCCTACATATTATCAAGACAAACATTCTGTCAAAGTTTCAACATGCTTAAGTTAAAAATGCCGGGAAAGACCAGTTCACTCCCCTTAATCTAGTCCTCTGATCTCTATCTGTGGTAGGTAAGTAATCAAGTTTTGAGCATTCAATAAAACACAAACATGACAAGTCATTCATTTAACCCTTTCCCACATATAGACGCTTTCCGACGCCTCTGCAGCAGACAATTATTGAAAACACTTTGACAAAAGGAGGAATTGCTCAAAAGGAGCAATTTCTCTTAATACCACAATGTTTTCAACTCTATTTAACCCTTTCCCACATACAATAAATCTGCAGCAGATGGCTTTGAAATTATCAAGTCCAAAATATATAAAAATTCTTTCAATGATAGTATGATTATTGGACAGGGTTGAAATCATTGTGACAAATGGAGAAATTGCTCATTATGTGCAATTTCTCCATTTGCCAATATGATTTCAAAAAGTTGTCTGCTTTAGAGGCGCCAGAAAGAGTCTACATTAGGTAAAATGTAATGATTAAACTCTGATTTATGGAGATATTTCTCATTTTTGCCAATATGTTTTCCAAGATGTCTGCTGCAGAAATGTTGTATGTGGGCAAGGTTTAACAAAGCAAATGACTTCCTACACAACAATAATAATTTTCATTGATTGATTGGGGTTTAACCCCGTCTTCAACAATTTCTCAGTCATATCATGGCGACCAGTTCACCTACTCATATCTTTCCTGGTTTTCATACACCAGTACACCACACAAAATACTATCCAAGCAACTGGCTGCTTTTCCACATAGACTAACAGACGAATTTCGCCTGTCACAGTGACATTTGTCAAACGTTGGAAAGAATGTTGGCAGAGCTGGGATTCGAACTCACAACCCCTGGATTGACAACCCGCGTCACTACCGACGGAGCTACCGGGGCTCGGCACATGAATAATGAAGGAATAAATGAAAATTTAAGATGAAAATAAAACAATTGTTAAGACCTTAGCTCTTTCCCTATTACAAAATGTCAGCAGAAGACAATCTGGAAATCATCTAGGTAAAAATATGGATAACTTTTCAAAAAAAAAAGCATAATTATCGAATAGAGCAGAAAACATTGTGGGAAAAAGGGAAATTGCAACTGATGAGTAATTTCCCAATTTGTGAAAATGTTTTAAAAAGTTGCTTGCTGCAAAGGCTCCAAGAAGGGTTAACCCTCTGAATTCCTGCAATCACTATCACCATTCCTAATCTTTAAAACATCCTTATATAATGAGCAAAAAAGCATGGTGTGCAATGCGGAGCACGTGTGTCACCTGCACCTGCTCATTGAAAGTCTGACGAAAAAGACGACGGACAAACAAAAAAAGTAATCCCTAAGTGCCTACCATGCTACGCAGGGTGACACAAAAAAACCAACATTATGGACTCTGGGTAATGTATCGACCCAGATCAGTTTGCACAGGCTAATCCTGGCCGAAACATTTTGTCTCAGGGGATAGAGGTTAAGAGTAATGAAACTGAAAATACACAGGAGGCGAAAAGTGTTGGTCTGGGTTAGCCTGTGAGGCATGCTTAGGCTGATCCGTGTCAATACTTTACACAGAGTCAACAACGTTGGTTTTCCCATGGAACAGCTCATATTAACCCTTTCCCTTATATAGACGCTTTCTGACGCCTCTGCAGTAGACGGCTTTTTGAAAACATAGTGACAAAAGAAGAAATTGCACAAAACGTGCAATTTCTCCTTTTGCCACAATGTTTTCCACTTTTTATCATAGGTTATCCATTCAATTATGGAGATGTTCCATGTTTTGACAAAATACGTTCAAAGTCGTCTGCTGCAGAATTGTCGTATGAGGGAAAGGGTTAATGAACTAGTCTACTTCATATTGATAAAAGAGGAGCAAATAATGTTTACCAAGATTAAAGCATTGTAATTTGTGTTCACACTAATATAGATCTACATTGTTTGCAATAGGAGGTAAAAATCATACACAACAAGATAGACAAAATTAATGTTGTTTACCCTTTCCAAATTTGTATACGCATTTTTATGCATCTGCAGCAGAAGAGACTAAAAAACACTGTGGCAAAAGAAGAAACAGCTCAATTCTGCTTGTACCACTTTGTTTCTAATTCTATTCAATAATTATAGCTTCATTTATAGTGATTTGTGTCATCTGCTACAGAGGCATCTGTATATTTGAAAAGTTTAATAATCTCACAGATATAAATGACATACAATGCCTTTGCAGCAAATGACACTTGAAAACATTCTTTGAAAATGTATAAATTGCACATAATCTGCAATTTGTACTTTTCCAAAAATATTTTGAATTACATTGAAGATGTGTGAAAACTAAAAGAGAACAATTATGCTACCAATTTTCCACAAATATATGGAAAATCTCTATAAATTAAAGTATAATTGAATAGTGAAAACATTGTGGCGAAAGAGGAAATTGCTCTTCATGAGCAATATTTCTCACTATTTTCAAACTTTGTCTGCTGCAGAATAATGTGTCAATATGCGTCTGCAGGCATGAAATGGTTATAATTGTTTTCCTCCGATCTTTCCACTAACTTAATAAAACAATAAAATCTGGTAACTGATACAACAAATTAACAAACCACATCCCTTTAATGGGGTGGCAAAACGCAGTTGCGAAAGAAAGTATTAAAAAAAATCTTATGTAAATATTTCGGAAGGTTATTCTATTCAAGATGATGTAATAAAGCTTGTTGCTGTTCCCCAACCTATTCTTACTGTGTAGCTTTTTCATTTGATATACCAAATATTATTTATCTGACATACATATCTATTTAGTTACATATTTATTTACTTTTGTCTAAGCCGTATTCTTCCACTTTGTAAACGGCAATAGACAGATTTTGTTGATATTTGCCAGTAAAGGATTGATTGATTGATTGATTGATTGGATTAAATCATTTAAAGATTGTATCCTGTACCTTTTTTCTTCCCGAATTTACTTTCTTTTCCACTTAAGAGGTACTTCAGACCTTTCCAAACAGAAACAAACAACATCAGATGAAAGAACAAAAAATCTTGATAAATGTGTTACAATTTTCACATTGTAACTTTAACTCTTTCCCTCATATGACAATTATGCAGCAGACGACTTTGAACATATTTTGTCAAAAATTAGAAAATCTCTATAATTGAATGGATAACCTATGACTAAAAGTGGAAAACATTGTGGCAAAAGGAGAAATTGCTCGTTTTGAGCAATTTCTTCTTTTGACACTATGTTTTCAAAAAGCCGTCTGCTGCAGAGGCGTCAGAAAGCGTCTATATGAGGAAAAGGGTTAAGAGAAATTTTTACTTTCTAAAAGTGTTTAAAAAAAAGCTTCTATAGAAAGTAACCAAAACCCTTTCCCCCCATACAGACACTTTCTACATTTATGCAACTCATCCACAGTAGATCACTTTTGAAAACATTGTGAGAAAAGGAGAAATGGCTCATAATGAGCTATTTCTGCTTTTGCCACAATGTTTTCAAATCTATTAAAAACTCATCTTTTCATTTCTGGAGATTTCCCTCTTTTTGTCTGGATGCTTTCAAAGTTCTTGTTGATATGTTAGATGTGGGAAAGGGTTAATTGACCATGTGAAAAAACAACCTTTCTCTTCAGCAATAATTCTTTCCATATACAAATTTAAACATTGGTACTGCCTTGCCTTGTCCAATGACGAGTATAGAGATATCATATCATATTGCTTTGTCTGCATCAATGATTATCAATCAAATTCAAGTCTAATATATATATATTTAATTCAGGCATGCGTACTCTTGTTTTACTGTATAGGGGTACCTTAACCCTTTCCCACATATCAACGCTTTTCGAGACCTCTGTAACTTTACCCTTTCCCTCATTGGGCAATTCTGCAGCAGACGACTTTAAACATATTTTGTCAAAAAAAGGAAAATCTCTATAATTGAATGGATTTATAAGCTTATGACTAAAAGTGGAAAACATTGTGGCAAAAGGAGAAATTGCTCGTTTTGAGCAATTTCTTCTTGTGTCACCATGTTTTCTCAAAGCCATCTAAGCCAGTTGCTTGGAAAGATTGTTGTGTGGAGTACTGGTGTGAGAAAACCAGGAAACATATGAGTAGGTGAACTGGCCGCCGTGATATGACTTAGAAATTGTTAAAAACTGCGTTAAACCCCAATCAATCAATCAATCAATCAAAGCCGTCTGCTGCAGAGGCGTCAGAAAGCGTCTATATGAGGGAAAGGGTTAAGGTATGAAAACATTGTGACAAAATTGAAAAAGATAAATTGCATATAATGAGCAATTTCTCCTTTGGTCACAATTTTTTCATCTCTATTTAATTTTTTATGAATTAACTATCATTTATACATTTATAGAGATTTTTACACATTTTTGCCAATATCTTTTTCAAAGATGTCTGCTGCAGATTCCTTCTACACGTATGTGGGAATGGGTTAAGAACATTTCGTCAACGCAATATTACACGAAAACGAACTTTTGTGCCTTTGTCTACAGCAATCATAATGTTCATATAAATTTAATTTCTGTGCCTCTGCAGCAGACGACTTAAAAGTTTTGAAAACGTTGTGGCAAAAGGAGAAATTGCTCAAAATGAAAAATTCCTCCACAATGGGAAAGGGTTAAAACACAGGTCGCCTAGTTTTACATAAACATAGGTACCGTAAGAACATTTTGTAAATGCCGAGTCACACAGAAATTGACATTCGTTACTTTTCCACCAGAGTTGATCTAGACCAACCAGCACCTCCAGGCAGTCTGACAATGATTTTCCAAGACGTCCATCTTAAAGTCTTACAAGCAATCTAATTAATATCACCCACCAAATAGAAACTTATGCATAAAATTGAAAAATTCTACTTGAAATTTCTAAATAGAAATTTATGTCTGTGTTGACCAGAGAACTTCGGCAGATAAAGGGGAGTAAACTGCTCTTTTCCCCAGAAAATATCTCTTTTCACTTAACCAAACCCTATGTTGTGGGCACTCGAAAGAATCATCTCAGCGAGCCAATTCTTTAGAGTACCCAGAACATAAAGTTTGAGTGTTGAAATGGATTCTTAATCATGAAAAATGCCCCTTATCTTGCTCTAGCTCTGGGTTCAATTCCATCGTCCTAACTTAGAGCAAATTCATTCTTTAAACTACTTAATTAACAGCCCATTTCATAATTTTTGTTTGCTTAATAAAAATGAGCCATTATGGTGTCCGGGAATTTGTGTTACACCTGTATAAATTTTGTCTGAAATAATAATTTAACAAATTATTTGTCCGGGCCCATTTGGTCCAAAATGACGGGAAACATTTTTGCCTGGTGAATTATCTCTTGCATAATGCATGACCCCTTTTTTTCTTTGGATTGTTTTAAAGTTAAGAGGTAACCCTTTTCAATGATATATGCTGTTCTACATGAAAAACGCTTAGAAAGTGTGACAATTGAGGGCTGAAACTGGTCAATTAACATGGAAACAAAGAAGGAATTTATTTGGTGTATTGTAACCTAAACAATAGTGTGTCAAAATGGCAGCTCGAAAATGAAACTGTAATACTTCTGAATAATTGTTACGTCCACATCGCTGATTTAGGTAATCAATGGTTGCTTATAATGTCTCGCTATACCGTATTACTATACGTGGTTGCTTTTTATTTCTTGATTTAAATTGTCCGCAGATGTTTACGAACCTATTTAATTCACTACAAAGAATTTTTATTCATATTTGCCTGGGTAAAAACAAATTACTTAGTGCTTAGTAAGGTTGGTGGAATTGGACCTTGGTCAACAAAATACTTTGATTAAATCGGACGAGGAAATAAAATTCTAATACACTTTTTTACGAAGATACAATTTCTCTCTTTGAAACAATGTTTTCAACTCTATTCAACCATTTTACTTTCCTTTATAGAGATTTTCCATATCTTTGCCAAGTTGTTTTCGAAGTCGTCTGCTGCAGATTTGTTGTATGTGAGAAGGAACACAAATTCATTTCTCAGACTTTCTTAGCTTGTTCTAATAATAAAACTTATATGACAATGCCAAATGCTTTGATACCAATGTAATTGTTTATTCACAATTTGTTTGGTCATTTTCAAAATGTTTTTTTGACTTCTCATTTATTGTTCCCATCTTGTGAGCCAGATAGTGCTTATTTAAGCCGTCTTTTCTACCAAAGCTTTTGTTACATATTTGACAATCAAACTGTCTGTCTTTCATGTGTATCTTCTCATGCCGTTGCAACTTATCTTTCCGTATAAATGACTTTGAACAAATCAAACAAATAAATGGCCTATTGCCTGTGTGAACAAGTTTATGTCGATTTAAATGATCCCTCCGCTTGTAGGACCGTGAGCATTCGTCACAGAAAAAGCTTTTTTCCTTGACCTGCTCTGGCGACGAATATTGCTTGCTCCGAGAGTTTCCTTTCTTTGAGGTTGAATCCCCTTCAGCTAAATTGCCTCGTCTGTCAGAGTCACTGGAGTGAGCCACACCTTCTTTTTCCACCAGTGTGTCAGCCATGCCAACCATAGACTGTTGTGTATGATCCGCTGTTGGCTGTTTCCGTTGTGTTATTAAATCGGCCCCATATTGAATTAGAGACTGTTGCTGATGATGATAACTACAAGCCTGTGGCTGCTGACTTTCTGTTTTAACAAAGACAGGAGCTTGGTTTATGGTCCCATTGTCCATTGATTCCTGGACAAGTTTCCTGTGCGGCGGTATGTGTACAGGAGGATGGTGTACAACTGGAGTAATGCCTGTATTACAATCATTCTGTTCAGCTTTTGTCCATGATGCAAACACCTCCAGGTCATGAGATATCACATGTCTGTCAAAACTAGGCTTACACTGGAACCTCTTGTAACAGGTTAAACATTGGTATAGATTATTGTGCTGTGTTTGCATTCTTATTGGAGTTTCCTTATGATGTTGTTATCACCGTTCCACTATGGCATTCCAGTATGACATTGATGCAGAGAAAAAGGTTTCAGATGTACTCCAATGTACTTCTGCTTTTGTTCTGTGAAGAATGAGGACCTTCAGTTTTAGTCTACAAGAGAAGAATCAATTTCATTTAAAATAATTAATTCACATCAATTGGCAGAATAAGGTATCATTATAAATACTTTTGACATGCAGATGCATACCGACAATTTTAAAGCAGACAGCTTTTGAAAAGATTGAACATTGATTGCAAAAGGAGAAATTATCATAATGAGCAAGTCTTCATTATCAACAATATTTTCTGTAATGACATTCAAATAAATCTTTTTTTGCTGAGATGCTTTCAAAGTTGTCTGCTGCAAGTTTGCTACATAATGGTGGTTGATTGGGGTTTAACGCAGTTTTCAACAATTTTTCAGTCATATCACGGTGACCAGTTCACCTACTCATGCGTTTCCTGGTTTTCCCACACCAGTACACCACAGAACATACTTTCCAAGCAACGGGCTACTTTTCCACATGGACTGTTTAACAGCCCATTGGTGAAAGACGAATGACGCGGGTCACAGTGATTTTTGTCAAATGTCGGAAAGAATGTTGGCCGAGCTGGGATTCAATTCACAACCCCTGGTTTGAGAGCCTGCATCACTACCGACTGAGCTACCGGGGCTCGGCCATATAATGGTGGAAAGGGTCAGCAATTCTTATCATCTTAGAATACATACACTCAGAGGTCCAGATAACGAGGCGTACGTACACAGCTCTTTTACCCACAATATTTCTATTATCATCCAAACCAAACCCTTAAGCAGATGAGTTCATAAATCTTTCCCTCATATGACAATTCTGCAGCAGACGACTTTAAACATATTTTGTCAAAAAATAATTGAATGGATAACCTATGAACTAAAAGTGGAAAACATTGTGACAAAAGAAGAAATTGCTCGTTTTGAGCAATTTCTTCTTTTGTCACTATGTTTTCAAAAAGCTGTCTGCTGCAGAGGCATCAGAAAGCGTCTATATGAGGGAAAGGGATAAGGGGCAATTTCTCCTTTCGTTAAAATACTTTCAAAAGTTGTCTGCTGCTGAGGCATCAGAAAGTGTATGTAAGCAAAGATTCTTATTAACCTTTAACCTCATAACCAAACTTTCTGACACCTCTGTAAAAGATGACTTTTGAAGGAAGATTACTTATAACGAGCAATTTTGCCTTTTGCTACAATGTTTTCAACTTTATCTAATGATCATATTTTCATTTATAGTTTACATTTTCTCATATATAATTTTGTATAATTTTATATATACACACACGAGGGCTTTTGGCTTTGTTGTTTTAAGTGTCATATAGCAGGATTAGATATAATTGGAAGACTCTATTACAACAAAGTCTTGGGTAAAATAACCGTAATGAAAAATGTGCACAATTAAATGATTAATCAAATAAATTGATGATTGATTGAAATATAAAAATGCAGCTTTCAACAATATGTTGTATTGCATAAAACAACAATTTGTATAGCAAATAAAGATATTATAAAAGGAATAAACAGATTTTTTTCAGAAGAATTTACAATCACTTAAATTTCAATTTAAATGTAAGACTTAACGTCAGAGGTATCAAATGACCCGGTAGCCGGTTCAAATACCCGACTACTAAAGCACCTTTACCCGGCTACTTTGACAGAAGTTCCTTTACCCCTACTAGGTGAGGACCCCCAGACCCCGACTTCTTTCAATTATTATCGATTATTGATTGATGGCCCTATTCATTACTGTTAGTGCAGGTTTATGTATACTTCATAATGTGATTTTAATTTGGATTTAACCCTTTCCCACAAAAGCAAAATCTGTAGCAGACGACTTTGAAAACACCTTGGAAAAATCATTGATAATCTCTATAAATGAAGGTAAATTTACTGGAAAAAGTTGAAAACATTGTGGCAAAAGGAGAAACTGCTCATTATGAGCATTTTCTCCTTTTGTCACAACATTTTCAAAAGTCGTCTGCTGTACATGCGTCAGAAAGCATCTATATGTGTGAAAGGGTAAACATCAAAATATTGAGAATAGTCTACTGATTACATAATTACATTACTGCCCGACTCATTGCAGTCATGTGAGTCCTTCCTAGAAAGACATCAAATATGTTCATTTTTCATTTTGTTATTATTATGCATACCCTTCGGAACGCCAAAGAAATAACAGATGATAAAACAAGCAAGCCAAAGTCTAAATTATTTGAACTAAAAGTATTGCTTCTTGACAACATTGACATCCAGTGATTGTGGAAAATCAGAAGTTTCCATGAAACATCATTGAAATTTGTTAAACTTCAACTACAAAAATATTTATGATGTGGACATATACTATGTCAGATATTATGTCAAGCATACTTTAATAGTCTTTAAACTCGGAAACGTCAATTTTGAAGTAGGCTTCAGTCACGTAAAATGTTGGGTACGAAGTGAATAGGCGGTTTGTGTAGGCACAAGCCATAACAGTAACAATCTAGCATCGTATACAGAATGCGTATACACCATATTCTAACATTCTCTGGAGTCCGAATAGCATGATTTATTTAACTAGGCAGCGATTGATTCAATGAACAATTAAAAGAAAAACAAAACAAAAAAGGTTCTGTGCCTACCTCTTTATTCACCACACAGCGGGGAACCTTGCTCACATTTCTATTTCCGGATTGATAAAATCCGGTACCTGTCTACATTAACGGATTATATTTAGAAATTGTTTTTTCAATTACTTGATCAAGAACAGACAATGACTTGACTGGAACCAAGATCGAATTTGATTAGCAAGTAGTGATTTATTTCAGCTTATTTGATATGTAAAACTTTCTCTTGTTTGTAATGAATTAAGAATTTACAATGTGTTTTCGTGGGGGTATCATTTAAGTTTTATAACAGAGTATGGATGTAAAATGCGCTTATAACTCAAACAGGGCACACAGATCAGTATTTTGATCTATATGGCAAAAAACCCCTCATTTACCATTTATTTAATATTCTGTTTGAATAACAGGAAAAATTGTGGTAATTAGCGTTTTGTTTTTATTTATCTGGTCAAAAAAGCCTAATTTACCATTTATTTCATGTGATGTTTGAATAACTGAATAACAGGGGAAATTGTGTTAATTAGTGTTTTCTTTTTTATTTATAAATGCATTATGTGTTGATTAGTAACCAAGTCTTGCAGAACATAAGGAATTTCTAGATTGTCAAGAAAAGCGGACTAATGATGAACAATTTATTGAATATCCTTATGAAAACAGAAAGTTAGCCACAAACGTCTTATACTCAGTAAGGTTTGCAAGAAGTTCGCGCGGCTTCACATCTAGCAGTAAATTCGCTAATCTGTAGCAGACAACTTGGAAAACATCAATGTAGCCATGATATGGAATATCTCGATAATAAGAATAAATCTGAAAACGTTGTTGTAAAAGTAGTCCTTCATAGAAATATGCAGTTATGCTCATTTTTAATTTTATTATTATCCTGCATATGCGACTTCGATTGCCAAATCATGAATAACAGACGATAAAACGAGCACTACACATGTGTGGCGAATTAGAGAGGTAAATACGTATAGGACTTGGAATTTATTTGAGCTCATTTTTCACGGGGTACCAACCTATGCCTGTAACAAGCATCTGTTAGTATAAATACCGCGAATTTATATGGAATGAGTCAGTTTGTTTCTGGTTGTTCAACAGGCAACTCAATCTTACAGTAGGTTATGGAATGGATTCGGTAAAATCAAAATGGTTTATTTTGTTAATTGCTATCGTAGTAGAGTATTGTGGTTGGGCGAACAGTGAACTAGTTCATCTTAGTAACCTATCTTCAGCTTGAAAAGTAGCAAATACACTCCACTGAGATACAAGAATCCAATGCTGGTGCCGTTAAGCTATAGCTGTGTTAAATTGCTATAGGCTGAGCGGCAGTTTTATAGGCTTGTATAGCCTTAATTGGACCTTTGCTCATGATAATTTTGCACATTGTTTATTTAATCAAGCTGATTCATATTGATTCCTGTTGTTTAACCCTTTCCCTCATACAACAATTCTGCAGCAGACGACTTTGAACATATTTTGTCAAAAAATAGAAAATCTCTATAATTGAATGGATAACCTTTGACGAAAAGTGGAAAATATTGTGGCAAAAGGAGAATTGATCGTTTTGTCCCAAGGCCAAACATTGTGGCAAAAGGAGAAATTGCTCGATTTGAGCAATTTCTTCTTTTGTCACTATGTTTTCAAAAAGCGGTCTGCTGCAGAGGTGTCAGAAAGCGTCTGTATGAGGGCAAGGGTTAACCAATCATTTTGCGATCAACTTTATTAGAAGCGGACAAGGCAGTCCAAATAATAATTTATAATCATTGTTTAAATGTTTTATTGCTCATTAACCCATACATGTTACACAAGTTATTTGGATTATTGTAAAAGAAAAAATTGTTTATCAAGGTAAAATCAGAGTAATTAATTACTGAAAAAGTTGAAAACACTGTGGCAAAAGGAGAAATTGCTCATTTCAAAAGTCATCTGCTGCAGAAGCATCAGAAAGCGTCTGTATATGGGAAATGGTCAACACGCATCTTCTCCCAATGCATTTGAATTCCGCTTCCTCAAAGAAGAAATTAATTTGGGAAAAGGTCAAACATGCTACACTTTGTGTACCAGCTAGGTGTGACCTATAGACGCTTTCAGGAACCATTTTAGTAAAAACGAGAAACAAAATGAGAAGACAACTCTTTAAAATGACCAAGTCCTTAGTAGAGAAGAATTAAAAAATATTATCAATATCTTCTTTTCAACAATGTTCAAGAAGTGCCTATTCAGGAAAAAGGAAAATATGTTTTTGTTTCTTCATGCAGGATTGAACTGTGATTTATTTAAATATAATTATAAATAACAATGGGTAAATCCTCTAAAGATAAGAGAGATGTGTACTATCGACTGGCCAAGGAGGAAGGATGGCGAGCAAGAAGTGCTTATAAATTACTGCAGATAAACGAGGACTTCAATATATTCCAGGGTAAGTAACTCTTCAAGTCATGATCTCTTCTTAACCCTTTCCCTCATACAACAATTCTGCAGCAGACGACTTTAAACATATTTTGTCAAAAAATAGAAAATCTCTATAATTAAATGGTTAACCTATGACTAAAAGTGGAAAACATTGTGGCAAAAGGAGAAATTGCTTGTTTTGAGCAATTTCTTCTTTTGTCACTATGTTTTCAAAAAGCTGTTTGCTGCAGAGGCGTCAGAAAGCGTCTATATGAGGGAAAGGGTTAACTCTTTCCCCAAAACAGACACTTTCTGACTCCTTTTGAGGAGATGACCGTTGGAAACATTGTGGCAAAAGTAGAAATTACTCATAATGAGCTATTTCTCCTTTTGCCACAATGTTTTCAACTTTATTCAATAATTATTCTTTAATTTAAAGAGACTCCATAATTATATGTTAAACTAAATGTTACAAAGTCACCTGCTGCAGATTTGTTGTACATGTAGAAAAGGGTTAAATATAGAAATTGTTCCATATCAAAAAGTATTTAGTTTAGATAAGTTAAACAAAGCTCAGATGTGAGTTCTAATGATAATTGGAAGGTGGTTATGTACATTTTATTCCTTCTAGATTGAAGGTCACACATCAAGGTCAGAGGTTAAAATGTTGGTAGATATTGATTATGTGATAACTCCGTGAGAATTAAAGATTATTTTATGAAATTTTGATAATTTTCAGAAAGGGTAAATTGATGATTATGTATATCATTGAAGTTTAAAAAAAAGTTGAAGGCAAAGGTCACTAAGGTCTATTTTAAAAAACTGGGAGCATCTGGATAATGTGATACATCCAAAAAGTATTTGATCGCTTGTTTATTGAGTATTGTGACAAAAGTAAAAATTACTCATTTTGAGCTGTTTCTCTTTTTGCCACAATGTTTACAAAAATTGTGTACCTTGTCTGTGTGAAACCAGTCTGCATGATGGGAAAGGTTAACCCTTTGCCACATGCAGACACTTTCTTACGCCTCTGCAGCAGAAGACTTTCAAAAACATTGTGGCAAATGGAGAAATTGCTCATGATATTGTGACAAAAGGATAAATTGCTCAAAACAAGCAATTTCTACTTTTGCCACAATATCATGAGCAATTTCTCCTATTGCCACAGTATTTCCATCGCTTTTCAGTACTAACACTTTCATTCACAGAGATTGTCCATATAATTGCCTAAATGTTTTCAAAGAAAGGTTTGTTGTATGTTGGAAAGGGGGGTTAATCACTGACATTTATTCCCAGGAGTCCGGAAGGTAGTAGATCTATGCGCTGCACCAGGAAGCTGGAGTCAAGTGTTGTCACGAAAACTCAGGTAATCACGTCACGTCTTAACACTTTACCATTATATAGATGCTTTCTGATGCCTCTGCAGCAGACGACTTTTGAAAACATTGTGGCAAAAGTAGAAATTGGTCATGATGAGCAATTTCTCCTTTTGCCACACTGTTTTCAACTTTATTCTATATTTATACTGTTATTTTTAGCTGTACTGGCTAAAGGCCAGAAGAGCTTATGCCATGGTGTTGTGTCCGTGTGTGCGTCCGTGCGTCCATAAACATTTGCTTGTGAACGCGATAAAGTCTTCAGTTTTGATTGTATCTCAATCAAACTTATAGAGTAGTTAGATATCCATGAGAGCTTGGTTCCTTTCACAAACCAGCTAGATCCGTCCATGCAAAACTTGATATGGTCCTTGAAATTGTCAAAGTTGCTATAATAGAGCTTGTGAACACAATAGAGGCTCCATTTACTATCTGATCTTCCCCCAAACTTAGATAGTAGTTAAATATTGATGAGAGCTCAGTTCCTTTCGAAAACCAGCCAGATGTGCCCATGCAAGACTGGATTATGGCCCTTGAAATTGTCAAAATTGCTATAATACAGCTTGAGAACATAATAGAGCCTCCATTTACTATCTGATCTTCACCATACATACATGCTCTGGATTGAAAATGACCAAAGAACCATACCAGTAGATCATAGGCCCTCATAGGCCTCTTGTTTTAGATACTGTTCATGTATTGAGGTACTGTAGATATGTTTTAAGTTGTCTGGTGCAGAATTGTCGTATGTTGGAAAGGGTTAATACATTTCATATGAATATACATGTATTGTAGTTTCCTTTGGTATTCATTGCCTAATTTTACTGATTTTCTACTGATGAGATTGTACCTCAAAGCCTGATATTCAGTTTTGTGACGCTGCCTTCGTTGGATGTAACATTGGGAATTAGGGATCACTTCTAAGCTATCTTGTCCGTCTGTCAATCTGTCTGTCCATCGATTTGTCTATCCATCAGTCTGTGTGTTTGTCTTTCCATTGCTCTGTCCGTCTCTATTGGTCTGTCTATCCATCTGTCTGTCAGTGACTTATTAACTAATCTATTGGCAGATTGGCAGGCAAATATTTGAAAACAACTTTGAAAACATCTCAGCAAAATAAATGAAAACAAAATATAACTGAATATTAAATAAAGTTGAAGACATTGTGATAAATGGAGAAATTTCTCTTGAGGTGCAATTTCACCTTTTGCCATAGTATTTTGAAAAGTAATCTGCAGATGCATCAAAATGTTTGCATGTGAGAAAAGGAATAAAATCGTATTTTTACAGGGGAGATGATGGAAAAAATGATGATATAAAGATCGTAGCTGTAGATTTACAAGCCATGGCCCCAATACCTGGTGTCATACAGATCCAAGGGGACATCACCAAGGTATCTAAACAGAGTTATACCCATTTTAGAATTATTTCCCTTTACAATTATGAACTACGAAGGAATAAGCTTTTTTAATATGAACCTTTTGCTTCAATCTAACAACAATGTCCACAAAAATTTCTTTAATCTACTTCATCACACGAAAGGTGATGTCATGTGAATTTAGCACACCCTTTTTTCGAAAAAAAAACATCCATTATAGAAAAGGTAGAAATTGGTTATCACAAGCAATGAGAGACTATTTATAGGGAGACAGTTAGGAATCCCTTCTCCTTTGTCTGTTTATCTGCCTGTAAAAGTGTCTGCTGCAGAGGTGTCAGAAAGAGTCTATATGAGGGAAAGGGTTAATTAAGGTACACGTTTTACAAGTATCTTCACCATCTCCCACAATCAGACAAGTTTTGATTCATCTGCAGTAGACACCTTTGAAAGAAGTGTCGCAAAACAAGAAATTACTCTATAATGAATATATTTAACCCTTTTCCTCATATAGACGCTTTCTGACGCCTCTGCAGCAGACGGCTTTTTGAAAACATGGCAACAAAAGAAGGAATTGCTCAAAACAAGCAATTTCTCCTTTTGTCACCATGTTTTCAACTCTATTCAATTATTGTTCTTTGATTTAAAGGGATATGTTGTGCTTTTGCCTAGACGTTTTCAAAGTCGTCTTCTGCAGATTTGTTGTATGTGGGGGAAAAAGGGTTAAATGTTGAGCTTTTCCACATTTTTGCTTAGATGTTAACTGTTTGTCTGTTGCATATTTGAAAGAAACGGTTAAGGTTGGTCTGTTTTGAGTACAGCTGATTTATTCTGTTGTTTTAGACATCCACAGCCGAGGAGATAATCGGACATTTTTCGGGAGAACATGCAGATTTGGTTGTATGTGACGGAGCTCCAGATGGTATGTTCACCTTTTACCACGTACAACACATCATCAGCAGACGACTTTGAGTTCATTTATTGTATTAGAAAAAAGGGTTAAGAAATTTACTTCGTGCTCATGATTTTGTGTATTGCATTGCGATTGAGCAACCTTTGCGACGCTAACCATTAGTAATTGAAATATAGCCTGAAAATGCTGGAACACAATGGAAAGATCATTTAAAGATGCTTAACGCTTCCCATATGGTGGAAATCTGCAGCAGACGTCTTTGAAAACATTAAGGCTGAAATATGGAAAATCTGTATATATTATATAAAATTATTGAAGAGAGTTAAAAACATTGTGGCAAAAGGTTTAAAAAATGGTTCTATGAATGGGATCAGTATGACTAAGACCTATCAAGTTATCAATTTGACCTGATTTTCTATTAACAGTTACAGGACTTCATGATATAGATGAATACATTCAGGCACAGCTGTTGTTAGCAGTAAGTAGTATTTATGTCTAATAAAACTAGGGAGCTATCTTCTTTTTGCTTGGGTTGGCTGTCTGTCTGTCACAAATTGTGTCTGCTCAATAACATTTGAACTGTTTCTTTTATATAATTCACCATAAATGTTCACCAATGATTCACGTCTGCTTAATATCTTTTGTCATTATGTTTCAAAAAGCTGTCTGCTGCAGAGGTGTCAGAATGCATCTATATGAGGGAAAGGGTTAATATCTCTTGAACAGATTAAAAGGATTTTGAAATATATTGCCATATATTTTTACCACATGGCGGTGGATGTTTCTGCTAGCTCATGTGAAGGTCATGGTCACACTTAGAGGTCAACGTTCATATCACTATTTCTTGTCCATTCCATAACTTTTAAAACCATATTGAGACAATGTTAAAGAGCGCATGTTTCTGTCATGTGGGTTGAATGGTTATATGACAGTTTTCCATTTTGTCTTGAATCGCTTGAAGGATTTCAATCTTACAGCAAACTTGCACTAGATGACTTGGAAAACATTTAATCACAAATGTGGAAACCCTCTATAAATGAAAGAATAATTATTAAAGAAAGTTGAAAAAATTGTGGCAAAAGGAGAATTTGCTTGTTTTTAGCAATTTCTCCTTTTGTCACAATGATTTCAAAAGTCATCTGCTGCAGAGGCATCAGAAAGCTTCTATGTGTTGAAAGCACTTACAACCTTGAAATTCTTTCCTGTGAGGGCGAGGGCTGATTATACCTTTATACCATATAGCCTAATACAGATAATTTAAACGACGACACAATACTTCAGCAGCAGAACAGTTTTTCCACAATGTTTTCATCTCTGCAAATTCATCCCTTATTTTTTCAAACCAGAAGACTGAACAAAGCATAAAATGCCTTTGTTTCTCATCAACAGTGGAATTTATCAAATCTTGCTGCATATTTCAGGCACTGAACATAACTACACATGTTTTGAAACAAGGTGGAATATTTGTCGCTAAAGTAAGTACTCAAACTTTTAAATCTTGATACTGGTCAAAAAATTATCTACAATTTGAACGGACAAGTTCGATAACTAGCCATATCACTTTAGTCAATCAAGAGTTATCGCCAGTTTATTAAAAAAATTACCTAAAATTGGTCTTGTCAGCTCAATAACTTTAGAAGCCTTTGTCCAATCATCACCAAATTTAGTCAGAATACGTATTGGGATAATATCTCGGACAAGTTCGATAACTAGCCATATCGCTTTAGTCAATCAAGAGTTATCGCCCTTTAATTATAGAAATTACCCAAAATTGGTCTTGTCAGCTCAATAACTTTAGAAGCCTTTGTATTTTGTGACATTTGGCGCTCTTTTTATTATTATATTACGGCAGCTTATTTATCCACCCACATGTTTGCAGTGCAAGACTTTAAACATGGTAGTAATGGCTGCCCTCCCTGGAGGTCAGGAATGTAGGTTAGCATTAAAACTGACTGGCTTGTACACTGGAGTTCCGGTATAATGCGATATTAGGGGTTCAATGATTCAAATCACGTTGGAATCCGATTGCTAGTCACCATTAGAAATCAAAGCACTCACAAGTAACATGCTTCAGCAAGCCGAATCCCGATACTCGTCAATCTCCACAGTTTAACTGCATGCAATGGCAATGGAAAATGTCTCAAAATCTAATCCATTTTAGCAGGCCAGAATATGGTGTCTATATGTATATACTTTTGTTGTAATACGAATATAATCCTCGCTTTTATTTAGAAATTGGCTAATATAGAGGGTTGTAAAACAAACTTATTCCAAACTCCATTTGCAATGTGCGCTTACATAATGTACACTTATATACAAAATTCACAATGGTAAGTACCTTAATTGTAACAATGTGCAATAATCTTACAAGCAATCATCTCCTGTGCAAATATCACAAACTTGTTTAAAATACATACTGCATAAACCAACAAAACAAACAGCTGAGGTGACTAATTGAAGCTGTGAAAACTAGTTAACTGAATGGTGACAATTTACCTACTCCACTTAACCATGTTTTATCCTTACTAAAATGTAGGCGAATGGACTGAGAGTTCGAAATAGACGATGTGTGAGTTTTAAGGAGTAGAACAACTTACATAAGGTTTTGGTCGGGACCAAGAGATGGGTTGGAGTATTCCATAGTATTAAAGGTTTCCCATATTTGCTCTACTGATTGTTTCAACTGTAGTAGTTATTAGATTGATATAGTTACCCATTCTAATATACAGCAAACCCTGCAGCAGATGATAAAGCTGATACCAACTATCTTGTCATTTTGAGATCATTTTGTCAAAAGATAAAAAATCTCTATAATTTTAGTCATAAGTTATCCACTCAATTATAGAGATTTTCTATTTTTTGATAAAATATGTTCAAAGTCGTCTGCTGCAGAATTGTTGTATGAGGGAAAGGGTTAAAGAGATTATTTTTTACGTTTTCAAAATAATTTACTGAAGATTCATTGTAAGTGGGAAAGGTTTAACCCTTTCTTACATATAGCAAATCCGCAGCAGACACATTGTGGCAAAAGAAGTAATTGCTTGTTTTGAACAATTTCTCTTTTTGTCAAGATGTTTTCAAAAGTTGTCTGCAGCAGATGCGACTATAGGTGGGAAAGGGTTAAGACGAAATTGTGTCGCAACTGACCTTGTTTATGTGTTTCAGATTTTCAGAGGTAAAGATGTTTCACTCCTGTACTCTCAGTTGAAGATATTCTTCCCTTTGGTGTCTGTGTTCAAACCAAGAAGTAGCAGAAATTCTAGTATAGGTAAACCTTCAGTTTATCCTTAACCCTTTCCCACTTGTAGTGCATTCTAATGCATCTGCAGCAGACTACTTTTGTGGCAAAAGGTGAAATTTCTCCTTTTGTCACAATATTTTCAAAAGTAGTCTGCTGCAGATGGTTATTAATTTTTTTCAGTAATAACACTTTCATTTATAGACATTTTCCATGTGTATGCATGATTGTTTTCAAAGTCATCTGCTGCAGATTTGATGTATGTGGCTTAAATGATATATGTGACTTTTAATGCATTGGCCATCAAGGACAGAGTACTAAATAGGGCCGAGTAAACTGGTCTTTTCCCACCAATATCTCTCTTATAACTAACCCAAACCCTATGTTGTGGGTACTCAAACGTATCGTCTCACTGAGACGATTCTCTTAGGTACCCTCAACAAAGGATTTTAAGGGTCAAATAAGGAGTTTTGGAATGTGTAATACTAGTCTTAATACTGTGTTATCTAGATCTCTGAAGGACATTTGAAAACATTGTAGTAAATTGAAAAATTGCTCAACATGGACAGTTCCCATCTTTTAACACACTATTTTTCAATTGCCAAGACGATATGTCTTATTTCTACACAGGAGGTAAAATCTACCTATTCCGCCATATGATTAGTTGTTTGAAACATAGACCCGCCCCTTGCCGAGGGTGATTTATTGTAGGATTATATCTCTTAATATTCCTCTTTGTTCAAATAGAAGAATTTACCAAATGGTGTTAGAATTTTACCTTTATCATATATTTATAATATCATTTTCTAGATATGCCACATTTGTTAAATAATCAAAGTTGAAAATTAATCAAATTTGTATATTGATCATATTTGTAGAAGCGTTTGTGGTATGCCAGAACTACTTGCCACCAGACGGATACAAACCCAACATGGCTAATCCCCTCCTAGATCATCATTATGGTTGGTTATCTCTCTCCGTTTATTAACCCTTTCCCTCATATAGACGCTTTCTGACGCCTCTGCTGCAGACGGCTTTTTGAAAACATAATGACAAAAGAAGAAATTGCTCAAAACGAGCAATTTCTCCTTTTGCCACAATGTTTTCTACTTTTAGTCATAGGTTATCCATTCAATAAAAGAGATTTTCTATATTTTGATAAAATATGTTCAAAGTCATCTGCTGCAGAATTGTCGTATGAGGGAAAGGTTAAGTGTTTTATTTATGTGATTTTCTGTAAATGGAAAATTTGTTTGTTTGGTGATAAGAGCAGCTTTCAAATGTATTTCAGTCCCATTGATAAGAAACAGTGCAAGATATGATCAGACTGCGTGATATTGATCTACACTGGTCTTGTTTTTACATTTCCAGGCTCATAAGCCTTTTCCACATAAAGACGCTTTCTGAAGCCTCTGAAGTAGATGACTTTTGAAAACATTGCGGCAAAAGGCGAAATTGCCCATGATGAGCAACTTTTCTTTTTTCCACAATTTTATCAACTTTTAGTCATTGATTATCCATTCAATTATAAAGATTTTCCATTTTTTGACAAAATATGTTCAAAGTCGTCTGATGCAGATTTATTGTATGTGGGAAAGGGTTAAGTAGTATGCATTGGTTGATTTATGTTTACATTCCAGATGTTGATTATAATAATCTTGAAGGCCCAAACAGAGTGATAGTACCTTTCCTGGCCTGTGGTGACCTCAGCGGGTTCGACTCCGACAGAACTTATCCATTACAGGTAGGTGTATACACTGGACAATTTTTATTTTATTTGGGTTTTACGCCATTTACAATATTATTTCAGTTATTTAAGTGACAGTTCACTTATTCATGATCCCTGGGTATACAAATCAGAACTAGGCTAAGAAATGTGCCTTGCCAATGGGCACTTCACCATGACTTGGGATCGAACCCGGGATGTAAGCTTCCAAGTCAACTATGCTAACCACTCGACCACAGCGGTTTCCTGTATAGACTGGACAAGAATGTTAGTGTTGACTAATTTGCTGGATTAAATCTCCTTTGTTTGTGTCGTCTGTCTCATAGTTAGGGTTAGCAGTAATTCATTCAGTATTGATGAGTGCTATAGTTGACGGACCCAGCGCTGGTTATCCCTTTCCCACATACAGAAAATCTGCAGCAGACAACTTTGAAAAACATATAGACAAATATATGGAAACTTTATATAAATGAATCAGTAGATTATTGACTGGTAACACATGTCTTCCCTTGAACACTTTTTGTAATACTCAGTAGATTATTGACTGGTAACACATGTTTTCCCTTGAACACTTTTAGTAATAATCAGTAGATTATTGACTGGTAAAATATGTTTTCCCTTGAACACTTTTAGTAATAATCAGTAGATTATTGACTGGTAAAATATGTCTTCCCTTGAACACTTTTAGTAATAATCAGTAGATTATTGACTGGTAAAATATGTCTTCCCTTGAACACTTTTAGTAATAATCAGTAGATTATTGACTGGTAAAATATGTCTTCCCTTGAACACTTTTAGTAATAATCAGTAGATTATTGACTGGGAAAATATGTTTTCCCTTGAACACTTTTTGTAATAATCAGTAGATTATTGACTGGTTACACACAGTTGCCCTTGAATACATTTCGTATTAATCATTTTACAAAATATGAAACAGCTGTGGTTATCACAGGAAAAAATTAACCAATGGAATTGGAAGTATGGCTTTGATCCGGGTTGATAACAGTGTGGAAACGGAGAAATTGTTTGCTTGATTTATCCAGAGTTGAAAACAATGTAGAAAAAGGAAGCCTTGTTTGCTTGCTTTAAGCAATTTCTTCAATCTCTAAATTTTCATTTAACTCAAACCATTTCTTGGAACAGATATGATTTGGAAAATAGTGTTGCAGCAGTTGTTGATTTTTATATGAGCAATGATAACTACTGCTGCTGCACGGTTTTCTTTTTAGGATTATATCAATTGCTAATTTTTCAAAGTAAAAACTGAAGTAAAAATGAATTTCCAAACTTACACTTTATAAAGGAATTAAGTTTAAGATCACTTGTTAACCCTTTCCCACTTACAACAAACCTGCAGCAGACGACATTGAACATTATTTTGTCAACAAACAGAAAATCTCTATAATTCAATGGATAACTTATGACTAAAAGTGGAAAACATTGTGGCAAAAGTAGAAATTGCTCGTTTTGAGCAATTTCTTTTTTTGTCACTATGTTTTCCAAAAAAATGTCTGCTGCAGAGGCGTCAGAAAGTGTCTATATGAGGGAAAGGGTTAATTAACCTATATTATTTGATTATCAGTTACCAGGGAAAGATTACTCCTACCATGCCCCCACTCAGTCACCCATCAACCCACCGTATAAAGACGCTTGCGAGCTGAAACGTATGGACAAACTTGCAAAACCCTCAAACAGAGCTTCAAATAATGGCAAACAGTCAGATAGTGTGTCTGCAGATCAAGAAGATAAAAATGTGAACAGTGCTAGTGTTAAACCTGATATAAAGGATCGGAATAAGGAAACAGAACCAAAAGAAGACATAGAAAGGGTAGATGGAGATATAGATACAGAATCCAACATGGTGCACAATTCTGAAGTATCTAATATCACAGACTCTCTACAGTCGAACTTGAACTTACATTCATGACAGAATGTTTTTTTGAAATAATAAAATGTGATATACGTATTTGTCTGTTTCTGATTTAAACATATTCTGCAGACTTTCTATTTTAATCCCTGATCATCAAAAAGTAATAAGTCAGCCATTTACACAATGGTGCCATTTGCAGTAATGGTACATTGACCTATTTCGCCCATAGGTAATCATTTAACTCTTTCCCACATTCAACAAATCTGCAGCAGACGACTTTGAAAACAGTGACAAAAACCTGAAACATCTCCATTAAAAATAGCTTAATTGTTAAATAAAGTTGAAAACATTGTGGCCAAAGGAGCAATTACTCATCATGAGCAATTTCACCTTTGGCCACAATCATTTTAAAAGTTGTTTCTTAAGGAGCAGTTTCTCCTTTTGCCATAATGTTTACAGCTCTATTCAATGCATATACTTTCATTTACAGATATTTTCTATGTTTATTGCAAAGATGTTTCCAAAGTCGTCGGCTGCAGATTTGTTGTTTCTTGGAAAGGTTTGAACACCTGGATGACCAGGAGCAACATTGGATAATACTTTCCCTCATAAAAACGTTTTATGATGCCTTTGCAGCAGACAACTTTTGAAAACATTGTGACAAAAGGAGAAATTAATCAAAACAATCTGTTGCAGATTTGCTGTATGTGGAAAAGGGATAATACTTTTGCTCAGAAAAAATTCCGATTGTCTGGCAGTGGTTTATTTACCTAGTTTATTGAAACACAAATCTTTCAAATCTCTATTAACTCTTTCACTGGCAAATTTCACAAAGTCTACTCATCCATGATGAAGATTGGACTACTAAATTGTTCGTCCAAGAGGAAATTTGGTAAAATTTAATATTTATCTAAGTGGCAAACAAAGCAGATTTCAGGAGAGACAGCTTGTTATGAGCTGTCTCACCTGAATCTGCATTGTTTGCAAAAGCCTTTAATTCCCTTTTGTAGCAAAATGGTTAACACTGACCTGACCCTTTGTATACTGTATGAAGGAATTCCATCCAGAAACAAAAGGACTAGAGGGATAACCTTGTTTGGTAAAAACATAACTGGGACCTTGACTTTGTGAAACATGAACTCTTCTAAGCTCCTTTGTATGAAGTTTGAAAGAATTCTGCCCACAAACAAACAGCTAGAGCGATGATGTCCTTCCTTACCAATATATTATAGAAACTGTGACCTTGATTTTGACCTAGGTAGGTGAAACATGATCTCTTCCAAGCTCCTTGTATGAAGTTTGAATGAATTCTGCCCACAAACAAACAGCTAGAGCGATGACGTCCTTTCTTACCAATATATTATAGCAACTGTGACCTTGACTTTGACCTAGGTAGGTGAAACATGATCTCTTCCAAGCTCCTTGTATGACGTTTGAATTAATTCTGCCAACAAACAAACAGCTAGAGCGATGACGTCCTTTCTTACCAATATATTATAGCAACTGTGACCTTGACTTTGACCTAGGTAGGTGAAACATGATCTCTTCCAAGCTCCTTGTATGACGTTTGAATTAATTCTGCCAACAAACAAACTGCTAGAGCGATGACATCCTTTCTTACCAATATATTATAGCAACTGTTACCTTGACTTTGACCTAGGTAGGTGAAACATGATCTCTTCCAAGCTCCATGTATGAAGTTTGAATGAATTCTGCCCACAAACTGCTAGAGTGACGATGTCCTTTCTTACCAATATATTATAGCAACTGTGACCTCAAACTTTTTACCGAGGTCGGTTTAACATGAACTTATCCAAGCTCGCTTGACACCGAAACTTTGTAAGAAATAAAATTGAAATCCGCAAACAGTCGAAAATACCCTAGCAATGACTTCATTTTGTAGACATATAGAATATTTTGACCTTGACATTTGACTTAGGGCAGTGTAAAACATGTCTCAATGTATAGTTTTCACTGGAGGAGACTAAAAGTTAAGTCTTGGTCTGTCTGTCTGTCTGTCTCAAATCCTGGGTTAAAATGATGAGAGCAAAATTCATGAAACTTGGTATCATCAAGACAAACATCCTGACTAAGTTTCAAGCTGCTGAAGCATAAAATGCTGTCTCTCTAGAGTGTTTACAAGAATTTTATTCAATGTGACCTAGTCTTTGACCGGACATGATCTATTTTCAACATTGGCCTAGATGTTATCAAGCAAATTATTCTGACACAGTTTCAATATGCTCATATTAAAAATGCAGCCTCCAGAGTATTCACAAGATTTTTCTTCAATTTTACATAGTGATTGACCTTTGTCAAGATTTGATGAAGATGTATGGAAGATGTATGTTTTGGTCAAATTTCATGAAGATTGGATACCAAATAATGCTGCAGTGTTCACAAAGCAATTGTTGAAGACAAATGGACGACGGACAAACTGTGATCAAAATAGCTCACCTTGAGCTAAAAATCTACAAAGTCTGGAATTCTGAATTTTTTGGAGTAATGCTTGAAATATTTCGTAATTTTCTCTACAATATCTTGACCCTTTCCCTCACACTTAAAACATATTTTGACAAAAAATAGAAAATCTCTATAATTGAATGGATAACCTATGACTAAAAGTGGAAAACATTGTGGCAAAAGAAATTGCTCGTTCTGAGCAAATTCTTCTTTTTATGCCCCGGCATACGAAGTATGAGGGGCATATAGTTTTCCGGTCTGTTAGTCCGTCCGTCCGTCCGTCCGTTCGTCCGTCCCGCTCAGGTTAAAGTTTTTGGTCAAGTTAGATTTTAGTGAACCTGATGTCCTATCATTATGAAACTTCACACAAATGACAATCAACATATCATTGTTTAAAAAATTGTATCAATTTGAGGTTGGACCAACTGTTCATCCGTCTGTTCGTCTGTCTGTTCGTCCATTCCATTCTCAGGTTAAAGTTTTTGGTCAAGTTAGATTTTAGTGAAGCTGATGTCCGATCATGATGAAACTTCACACAAATGACTATTAACATATCATTCTTTAAAAAATTGTATCAATTTGAGGTTGGACCAACTGTTCGTCCGTCTGTTCGTCTGTCTGTTCGTCCATTCCATTCTCAGGTTAAAGTTTTTGTTCAAGTTAGATTTTAGTGAACCTGATGTCCTATCATTATGAAACTTCACACAAATGACAATCAACATATCATTGTTTAAAAAATTGTATCAATTTGAGGTTGGACCAACTGTTCGTCCGTCCGTTCGTCTGTTCGTCTGTCTGTTCGTCCATTCCATTCTCAGGTTAAAGTTTTTGGTCAAGTTAGATTTTAGTGAACCTGATGTCCTATCATTATGAAACTTCACACAAATGACAATCAACATATCATTGTTTAAAAAATTGTATCAATTTGAGGTTGGACCAACTGTTCGTCCGTCCGTTTTAAAATATAGTTAACAACCGGGGCATCCGTGTTCCATGGACACATTTTCTTGTTTCACTATGTTTTCAAAAAGCTGTCTGCTGCAAAGGTGTCAGAAAGCATCAATATGAGGGAAAGGGTTAATTTGCTAAGTTTGCAGGCTCATAAGGGAAACAAGCCCCAGCCATTGCAGCCTATTTTTTAACCAATCAAGATGGTTTCATTCAACTTTGTCGAGTTTCACCAAATGAACATGTCTGTGAAATAACTTTGATATCTGATCAGTACTTTCAGACAAAAAGATTTTCAAAGCCTGCATTATAAATATATGGGAACCAGTCAAACTCGCAAGCGGTCAAAGAGCAATTACTCCTTTTGGCACATTTTACAATTTTACCTCCATTTATAGCTTTTTCACATTTTTGCCTAGATGTTTTCAAATTCATCTGCTGCAGATTTGTTGTACGTAGCAAAGGGTTAAAAGCATCCTGGCAACTTTGTCAAGCATTCTTCAAGTGACACAATGTGTACTAAATCTTAACTAGAACTGTGAGTGAAATCACAAAAGGATACCCCCGTCCCACTCTTACAAGAAATATGGACGGACGGACAAATATATTTCTGACCGGGATAATCTTACTTCATGCACATCCTCAGGTTGTGTACTGCAACTGTGTAAAGTTTCATCAGAATCGGTCCAGCGGTTAAGGAGGAGTTGCGCTTACAAGACATATGGACAGACAGATGGACAGACAGGGTGATTCCTATATACAAGGTATAATTATCAACAAGGTATAAAAAGAAAGAAAAAACGCAGCTGGATATTTTTGAAAAATGGATTTATTTTCTTGCATGATCTTGCTGTAACATTGTAGTATTTACCAACAAAACAGAGTTGATAGCTTACAACATGGCATCCGTAACTAGGCAGCAGAAAAGTGTAACTAAGCAACAATTACCATAGCAATAATGATACAATCACACTGAGGGAACTGGTGCTACATAAATGTAAAGGATATCATACAAATCATAATTCATTCTTACATGATACACTTTGAGGAAGATAAATGGCTGTTATAGAAAATTAACTTAACCCTTTCCCACCTATAGACAACTTTTGACGCATCTGCCAAAGACGACTTGAAAACATCATGACAAAAGGAGAAATTCCTCAAAACGAGCAATTTCTCCTTTTGCCACAATGTTTTCAACTTTTTTAAGTAATTTTACCTTCATTTCTAGAAATGTTCCATATTTAGAGTAGATGCTTTTTATGGTGTCTGCCGCAGATGTGTTGTATGTGGGAGAGGGTTAACTCTTTTTAACAAGCAACTTTTGAAAGCATGAACGGAATCTGAGGAACTGGTCATAATTTGATTTTTTTTTTCTCCAATTTCCATGTAGGAATTACACATTTACAATGTAGGAGTCTAAGAAATTGCTAAGAATTATGCAGTATCTTCATTTCTTTACTTTTATCACTTTAATTCTTTCAAGTGGAAAAGTCTAAAACAGCTGATAAGGTAAGTTAAATTGATCTATCATAAGACTGGATCATGGCATAACATTTGAACACAACATTTTTTCTCTAATTTTTGAAAAGATAAAGATAATGCTTATGCAGATATAATTGGATGCCTTAGCAGCAGACAACTTTTGAAAATATAGTGGGAAATAGAATTATTGCTCAATTTACCACAATATTTTCACCTCTATCAAAATAGTAATTCCAAATTTCACAATTTTGCTATCCGATAATCAATATGACAATAACTAACTGGTATTTATTTGTGGTTTTTTAAATGCCATTTCAGTTGTAATAACTGTAACAAAACATGCAAATATACATAAAAATCAATTAAAACATAAATTTGATAAGATATTGATACAAAATATCACAGCTAAACAGAATTTCAATTCTTACGAAGAAACATTAATTTTGAAACATAAATTCCAGGAAACTTAATTTGATTATAAAGAGATAAAACATAATAAAAATTGGTCTTCATCTCTTCTGTTATTTCACAGCAACCTATATATTCCAATCGGATTAGGGATTCAACTTTCTCCTAGAATCGACTTTAACCCTTTCCCTCATATAGACGTTTTCTGGAGCCTCTGAATAAGACATCTCTTGAAAACATTGTGACAAAAGAGAAATTGCTCAAAACAAGCAATTTCTTCTTTTGCCACAATGTTTTCAACTTTTTTTCAGTAATTATACATTCATTGATAGAGATTTTCCATGTTTTGCCTAGATGTTTTCAGTCATCTGCTGCAGATTTGTTGTATGTGGGAAACGGTTAACTGGATGTAACAGTGCAGATGCAGATCCTGATCAAACTGCATATGGACAGGCTGGTCTGGATATGTACTTCTCACAGAAGTCCAAATGTCCCTTTTCCTGGATTCAAGCTCAAGAAAAATTTACCGTATTTTTCATGCACTACCAATATTTTCTTAGAACAGCCATGACCTTATAATAATGTACAGATGGAAAAAAAATACATTTCTTGTAGCATACTTAACCACTTTCTTGTTACCTGCCTTGTCAGGGAGATACACATCGATGATATCACCAGCATACAGTCAAATCTGTGCTAAAGACCACCTTTGTAAAGCAATTCCTTGTCTATAGCAACCACATTTTTAATTTTCCCAATTACTCATTTTCTGCGTGAATGACCCTGCAATTAAAGACCACCTGTGACAAAGACGTTATTGTTCTCTTCCCGTGGATGGTGTTAACACACAGGTTGGACTGTACTTTCATTTGATGACAAATTTGTACACATGTTGTTTCATTTGGATTTCTAGTCTTCATTTCTGGCATTAAACCAAGTTTGACATACGCAATGATATACCCTTTTTACCCACCTGGCCTCTATTATACTTTGCAGTTGAGTCACGCCCATAATATCCCAATGATTTTTTCATGATGTTGATACAATCTTTTAAACACACTTAATCCTTTCCCTCATATACATATAGACGCATTTTGACATATCTGCAGCAGAAGACTTTTAAAAACTAAGTGACAAAAGGAGAAATTGCTCATAATGAGCTATTTCTGCTTTTGTCACCAAGTTTACAACTCTATTTGATGATTATATTCCCATAATGCAAATATGGCAAGAATCCAGAACTTGAAGCATTGCACATTATTTTGCAAGATATAAAATAGTCTGTCAAAATCAGTTCTTTTGATGCCTACATGTATGTAGCAAACAACTTTTAAAAACAACTTTTAAAAACATGGTCCAAAAAAGTAGCAGTCTCTCCATTCTCTTGTTTGTTTTTAACTCTGTATCAACATCATATTTCCAATTGTCCAGAAGATGTTACAAATCTTGCTAAATTATTGTCGTCTGCAAAATTTGAAAAAATATTTATTTTTCCCAAATGTTTACTGAAATTGAATCGGAGTGACAAACAGTTTGGATCTCAGATCAGTCCCCATGTTTTGTGGGGACTGATCTGGATCTAAACTGTTTGCAAATGTCATCAACGGTTGACAAAACCCGCCACTAGTGTACTAAGAGTTAATCTGGTGAATCGAAAAAATATCCTATCAAGTTGGCACATAATTCTAAACATTTCACAAATAGTTTTTGGCTCTTGGAAATGTTTTCCCTTTTCTCCAAATTATGTTTTTCTAATGCAAGAATCCAGATGTTTATGCATTGCAAAACATTGAAAAATACACAGATATCCCAACTGTTTTACCTTTTCCATTTCTCCCAATTTCTTCTTATGCAAGAATCCAGATGTTTATGCATTGCAAAACATTAAAAATACACAGATATCCCAACTGTTTTACCTTTTCCATTTCTCCCAATTTCTTCTTATGCAAGAATCCAGATGTTTATGCATTGCAAAACATTAAAAATACACAGATATCCCAACTGTTTTACCTTTTCCATTTCTCCCAATTTCTTCTTATGCAAGAATCCAGATGTTTATGCATTGCAAAACAATTAAAAGTACACAGTTATCTATGTGTTGGTAGCATCCACATTTCGAAAACATTGTTGGAAAAAAAGAAATTACTTTTAAAGAGCAACTTCGCTTTCTCAAACAATGTTTCAAGACTGTCTTAACATTATGTTGTAGCATTTTATTAGGCTTCAACATTTCCCACAAATAGAAGCCTCTGCAGCAGACGAGCTTTTAAAAACATTTGTGACAAAAGGAGAAATTGATCAAAATGAGCAATTTCTCCTTTTGCCACAATGTTTTCAAGTCAATTCAATAATTATACTGACATTTATACATGTTCGATAATTTTGCCTAAATGATTACAAAGTCGTCTACTGCAGATTTGTTGTATATGAGACAGGATTATTTCTTTGTGTTTTGATGCCACATCATAGAAGCTTTCATTCTTTACTTGTCCTGTCCTGTAATATGTGGAAGATTTAATTTCCCCGATTGTTTATTGATTTGCTAGGAATTAAGTTTATCATGCAAAACAAAAAACTCCCTTGAAAATTCCAACAAAAACAACAATATAAGTACAAAATGCCAGGCCTTAAGTATGCTACAAGAAATTTGTCTGAAAATGTCATGAAAATATAAAACAATTTTACAAATAGCTTTATAAGTAATTCTTCAAAAATACTTTACAAGACTATTCAAATGAGTACATAAATGTACTTTATATTTGGGCCCAGTCAAGCAAAAACCTACTTTCAAGATAATGGCATTATTAGTGTTTACTATCAAATTACATACCTATTTTGTCCATTTTGGGTCATTACATTTCTTACAAGGGCAAGGCTTCCAGAATGTTTGTACTACCAGATGGCAGACAAGGAAGATCCTGATTTGACTGCGAATAGAAGCAGACTGATCTGGATCTTTCCTGTTCACAAAGACCTGAAGGTCGGTTTTTGGGAAACATGGCCCTTTACCTGTTGATTTTGACAAATAATAATATTTTGGTTGGTAAAACCCTTTCCCTCATACAGACACATCTTGATGCATGTCCAGCAGACAACTTTTGAAAAACTTGTGACAAAAGGAGAAATTGCTCATAATGACCAATTTCTCCTTTTGTCACAATGTTTTCAACTTTATTCAATAATTAAACATTCACCTATTTTCAATTTGGGTGAGATGTTTTCTAAGTTGTCTGCTGCAGATTTGTTGTATGTAGTAAAAGATTAATGTTTTCATACCTGGTTTAGCATTTAATGTTTGTTAGTACATGTATAAACTATACATATCATTTTTGACTAATTTTAAGAAAAACTGGTTTGTTTGTTCATAAACATATATATACATATTGCACATAATCCAGGGAACAATCTATTAATATCCAGTAACTTTTTCATCCCTTCTGTCTTTAACCCTTTCCCACATACAAATGTTTTCTAATGCCTCTGCAGCAGATAGCTTTCTTTTGAAAACATTGAGGCTAAAGGTGAAATAGCTCATACAATGTTGTGAACTCTTCAATAATTATACCATCAACTGTAGAGATTTTATCAAAGTTTGCGTAGATATTTTCAAAATCGTCTGCTGCAAATTTGTGATATGTGGGAAAAAATTAAATAGCTATATTAGATACATATACGTTTTATTGCTGTATGAAAAAGAAAATAAACTCTTATGTTGAATTATTAAAACCCCAAAAATTGGGATGGGAATAACAGTAACTCGATTTTAAGAATTACTTCTGTAGTGTAGGACAGACACAACCAATTGTACAAACATATACAAAGACATTCTAGCAATAGCAGCTTATTTGAGTCTACACTTTCTTTGATACAGAAAGCTTTCATGAAACCATTGTGTCAAAAGATCACATTTCTCATATTGAATACACAAAACCTTTTTCAAACCCTGTTTCAAAGATATCAATTTACTTGTAATGAAATTGATGTTTGTCTTTAAATATTTCAAAATTGAACTTTTGCCATCTGTTAACCCTTTCCCTCATACGACAATTCTGGAGCAGACGACTTTGAACGTATTTTGTCAAAAAATAGAAAATCTCCATAATTAAATGGATAACCTATGACAAAAAGTGGAAAACATTGTGGCAAAAGGAGACATTGCACGTTTTGTGCAATTTCTTCTTTTGTCACTATGTTTTCAAAAAGCAGTCTGCTGCAGAGGCATCAGAAAGCGTCTATATGAGGGAAAGGGTTAAGACTGAGATCAGCCTGTTACTGAGCAGTCTAAACCCCTCTTTCCCACATGTAGAAGCATTTTGACACGTCACCTGAAGTCAGCATTTGAATACAATGTGGCATTAAGAGAACTTGCTCAAAATATTTTCAACTCTACTTAATAACTAGAAGATGCTTTTTCGAAAAAAGTGCATGGCTTAGCTCCTCCATTGTACAATCAAAGGGTCTCACATCAGCAAATACTCCAGTGAAATTTAAAAAAACCTTGGCCAAAGGATTCTTGAGATATTCAGCAGAAACTAATTTCAATTTGACCTTGACCTTGGGTCATCTACTCACTAGAATATTCTTTATTCTAGCTGTACATGTACAGGATAATCTGGATCTACACTAGCTGTAAATGTACAGGCTAATCTGGATCCACACTTGGCAAAAATGATGCATGGTCAATTTACTACTATTCACTAAAGACTATTGTATAAAAAGATATTTCTGTTGACAAGTTAGCAATATTCGAATTATCCATACATTAACCAGGAAGATATATTATTTTATCTTTCAGATTGTCATATTTATTTTAAGGGACATTTTTCATGTAGAGTCTGTTGATAGTTACGTTAAAGGAGCAACTCCGTTTTTTTTTTCAAATTACGAATTTCACTGATATATCAACTTAACCACTCATCACTTTCCCAAATACGTATTTTGAAAACATTGTTGCAAAATTGCTCTTGGTAACTTGATCCAATTCTTTTTACTTTCATTTATATTGTCTGCAGATGTTTTGTTGTATACTATATTTAAGTTCTAACATACAGGGTTTGTAGAGCCGAAGCCATCAACATTTACAAAGGATGATTGGATTTCACGAATGTTTTAGTGAACAGAGTTTTATACTTTATGCGATATGGCAGTGAACAGAGTATATCTCCAACTTAGTTAACATTGTAATATAATAGAAATAAGAAAAAGGTAGCAAAAAAAATCAACAATTTCATCATCATACCATTTTTATGTCGGTAACACGTTACCTAATATACAATTTAAATAAGTTGAATGCATCGAAAGAAATGTCTTATTTATATATTTTAAAAGGTAATTTCAATTAAAGGTGTAAAATATTCACTGTATGTAACAGAAAAAAAATGCTTATTATAAACAGATTCTCCTTTTGCCACAATGTTTTCATCTTTGTATCAGAATAATAATACCTTTTTTTTTTTACATTTTACACAAATTTTCCTAAGATAATTTCAAAACGCGCATGTAAAAGATTGAAAATACCATAATCAGGTACAGGGTCAGCAGTCACTACGAATGAAAAAATCTGCGAAGACTATTAGGTGACGGTATGACGATCAAATTATTAATTAACAGCAATAATAACAGTTCTATATGTAATACAAGTACAGGTAATAATGAATAAATAAGCAATTAACAAATTAAAAAAGTACACTGTTGTCTCTCAAATACACATTCATATTTCACAACCAGCTCGATGAATTATACCGGAAATCTGTCTATATACCACATTAACCCTTTCCCATCTATAGATGCATTTTGACTTTTCTGCAGCAGACAACTCTTGAAAACATTTAAGCAAAAGGAGAAATTGCTCAAAACAAGCAATTTCTCCTTTTGCCACAACGTTTTCAACTGTATTCAGTAATGATAGCTTCATTTATAGGGAATTTTCATATTTTCATATTTTATACAAAATGTCTTCAAAGTCGTCTGCTGCAGATAATTATGCTGTATGTAGGAAAGGGTTAAAATTTATATTTTCTAAATTGAACCTTTCCCTTAACCCTTATCAATCAGAGCCATCTGTTGCATGTGGGAAAGGGTTAATTGTCATCATAATGTCAATCTCCTAAAAGGAAGATTGTTTGAATTATAGGAAAGATGCAATAGATAGAAGATATACCGAGCTTAACACGTTTAACCCTTTCCCTCATATAGACGCTTTCTGACGCCTCTGTAGTAGACGGCTTTTTGAAAACATAGTGACAAAAGAAAAAATTGCTCAAAACAAGCAATTTCTCCTTTTGCCACAATGTTTTCCACTTCAAGTCATAGTTTATCCATTCAATTATAGAGATTTTCTATATTTTGACAAAATATGTTCAAAGTCGTCTGCTGCAGTATTGTAGTATGAGGGAAAGGGTTAACCCTACAGCAGATGCTAATTGAAAACAATGTGGCAAAAGGAGGAATTGCTCATAATAATATATTAAATAAATATACATGTACTTTCACTTATTTCACTTGTAATTTTCCACATTTTTTGCCTAGATATTTTCAAAGTTGTCTGCTGCAGATTTGCTGTATGTGGGAAAAGGTTAACTCTTTCCCAAAAACAAGGAGACTGCAGCAAATGACTTTATATAATACATTCTGGCAAAAATGTGCCACACATGAGAGTTTAATTATAAAATAAAGGTGAAAACAGATCAGACTGCACAGCACCTCCATCCGTACTGGCAGATCTTAAGTCTTTTCAATCATTTGTAGTTGATCGAAGTTTTCACCATTTGTCACAAAATGCAGTCATTCATTCAAGCACTTAGCAGTCTTGAAGACCCAGGAGTACTGCTTTTAACCCTTTCCCTCATATAGACGCTTTCTGACGCCTCTGCAGCAGACGGCTTTTTGAAAACATAGTGACAAAAGAAGAAATTGCACAAAACGTGCAATTTCTCCTTTTGCCACAATGTTTTCCACTTTTTGTCATAGATTATCCATTCAATTATGGAGATTTTCTATATTTTGACAAAATACTTTCAAAGTCGTCTGCTGCAGAATTGTCGTATGAGGGAAAGGGTTAAACTCTCAACCTACATAATTATCACACATCTGCAGCAGATCCTTCATAAGGCATCTGTATGTGGGAAAGGGTTAAACCTCTAAAACTTCGTTTTTCTAGAGGGATGTCTTAAATAACTTTTATACAGATACATTTCAACACCTGCAGCAGACAAATTTTGAAAACTATTGTAGAAAAAAGGTGAAATTTCACAGATTATGCTATTTCGCCTTTTCTCATAATGTTTGAAATATGTATCAAAACAATTTGCAAGTTGTTACATTATTTCAATGCATATTACTTAAGAACCATAATTAAATCATTAAATGGTTTTGCAATTTGATGATCTAACATATTACAAGTAAACAGTTATAGTACATCCACATAATCTTCTTAGCACTTGCACAAACAAACATGACATTTAAACTGTTCCCACATTCAAACACATTTTGATACATCTGCAGCAGATAAATTTGGAAACATTGTGTTAAAAGAAAAAATTGCTCAATATGAACAATTTTTTCTTTTGCCAAGATGTTTTTTTTCAAAGTTGTCTGCTACAGATTTGTTGGATGTGGGAAAGGGTTAATATACACCTATTATAAAACAAAGTTTCTTTCATCACTATTTATTGCACAGTATTAATAATAAATAAACTTTTAATGATGGAATGGCAAATTGGAGAAATTAATTCTAAACCCTACACCGTTCTTTAACCCTCCTCCACATTCAGACCCTTTCTGATACCGCTGTAGCAGACGACTTTTGAAAACATTGAGACAACAGAAGAATTGGTCATAATAAGCCATTTCTCCTTTTGACATAATGTTTTCAACAACATTCAATTATTATATTCAATCTTCATTTATAGAATTATTCATATTTTTGCATAAATGTTATCAAAGTCCTCTGCTGAAGATTTGTTGTATGTGGGAAAGGGTTAAGTAACCATATCCCTGATGCAGATAGCATTTTGACACATTAGTACCAGACATCTTTTGAAAACATTGTGGGAAAAAGAGCTAATTCCTCTAAACCCACCATGTTTTAAACTCGTTACCAAAACTATACCACTATTTTTGAGATACTATTCTTTATTCACATGATTTACTTTTGAAAACATTTTAGCAAAAGAAAAGATTGCTCATAAGAAGCAGTTTCTTCTTTTACCACAATGTTTTTCCATTTTTTTTTGTTTATTCAATAATTATACTTTCATTTATAGAGATTTTCCATCAAAATATTTTCAAATTCATCTGCTGCAGTTTTTTTCCTTTTGTAGGAATAAGAGAAACTGATGATTTTGACGGAACAAATCCATCTTTTTCAATGCATTCAGTTTGGATGAGTTCAACAATTGAATATCTGGTTATGATTTATTGCCATCTGTCAATTCAGAATATGTCTCCATACATCAATGTTGAATGATCTGGTCAAAGTTTATGCAACTTCCATCTCTCTGAATAATGCCCAATCACGTCTCTCGTTAAGTGGCTCATCTTCCTAAATATTTATTAAGTTTCACCAAACCTAATGGTGTTGGTACTCAAAAGAGTGGTCTCATATAGGGTTTCCATCAATTGCTTCAGCTTTTTTTCACAGTTGCTGACAAACATTAGCCAGTGCTCAAACAAGGCGTGAATTTCATTTTCTTAAAAATTCATCTGACCCTTAACCCTTTACCTCATATAGACGCTTTCGGACGCCTCTGCAGCAGACGGCTTTTTGAAAACATAGTGACAAAAGAAGAAATTGCACAAAACGTGCAATTTCTCCTTTTGCCACATTGTTTTCCACTTTTAGTCATAGGTTATCCATTCAATTATGGAGATTTTCTATGTTTTGACAAAATACGTTCGAAGTCGTCTGCTGCAGAATTGTCGTATGAGGGAAAGGGTTAAACCCAGTAATTAAGACAGAAACTTTGAGTTCCACATCATAGGGTTTGATTGGTTACTAAGAGAGAAATTCCGGAGAAAAGACCAGTTTACGTCCAATTTCCATGGCATCTGTAAGCATTTCATATAAATGCCTCAGAAAAGAAGTTGCATAAAATAGGACCCTGGAATGAATTATGGTAATGGAATAATAACAATATATCTATACTTCACTTTAAGCATATTACACCAAATACATGAAGACTACTAATTTAGTAAAATATCATTTGTTTGTGTGTTAGTATGTATGGTGTTAGCATCTTTAGTTAATTCATTCCCTGACAAAAAACTTGTTTCTATTCTTCTGTATCAGCAAAAAAAAAAAAAAAAAATCCTTGTAAGAGAAGAAGCCATCAAATCACATACACTGTAATAACTACCATCATCAGATTCTATTCCCACTCGTATCAGGAGATGAATTAACCGTTACTCATACAATGTAGAGTTATCTCCCTTTGGTTATTAAAATCACACAATCATGTTTTGTAATTAAAACTGTTCACTACGATAAAATAGATGTCCAACACTGGAGATTCGCTCTCTATCACATCACACTGGTGGATTTCTCTAGGTGGGCACCTGCTTTCTTCTCGCTAACTTAGACCTGAAACAAACCACTAACAAGTATACTTTCTGAGGTTATTTTGATCAATGACTAACCCTTTCCCACATAACTTGATAAGACAAATCTGCAGCAGACAACTTTGAAAACAAATAGCAAAACTATTGAAAAAGCTCTCCTAATGAAAGAGTAATTATAGAATAGAAATGAAAACATTGCGACAAAGGAGAATTGCGCTATGAGCAATGTCTTCTCAAGTTACACTGTTTTCAAAAGTTGTCTGCAGCAAATGCGATAGAATGCATCTACAATTGGGAAAGGATTAACCCTTTACCTCATATAGAAGCTTTTTGATGCCTCTGCAGCAGACAGCTTTTTGAAAACATAGTGACAAAAGAAGAAATTGCTCAAAACATGCAATTTCACCTTTCGCCACAATGTTTTCCACTTTTAGTCTGACATAGGTTATCCATTCAATTATAGAGATTTCTATTTTATGACAAAATATATTCAAAGTCGTCTGCTGCAGAATTGTCGTATGAGGGAAAGGGATAAAATCACTTTAAACATAAATTTAGTTAACCATTTCCCTTAAACAACAAATCAGAAGTTTTGCAGATAACTGATTGCATAGAAAAATATAATATAAACAAGAATTGTCAGATGACAATGGAGCTCGCCTAGGGGTGCTGTTTATAAAGTGGTATTTAGATTTGTTCTCCATAAAAAAATGTATATGCAGGGTATTGAAAAGTCACAAGAGTAAATATTTTATATATATATATATCAGGGGTTCGAAAGACCGACAAAAGTGCCGGTCTGGACCGGAATTCGAATCCCTAGACCGATTGCAATCTTAAAACTTGTAAAAAAATCGGTCCGAGATTTTATAAAATCGTTAATACCTACGCTATCACTCTTTTTCAATAAATAGGATCACTGGTGGTGAAATATTGACAATTTACAAACCGTACTTATTTAAACGGTTTCGTATATGGTTGCACACTTTAAACCTTTGGTAACATACATGCCAAATTTCACATGCATATCTACTTTACTTTTTGAGTAACTATTACTCCTTTGAGACTATATAGATATTGAAAAAGTATGTATATTAAATCTCTGTTACTGTGTACCATATAACAATGCGTCTTATAAATCTTGCAAATTAATATATGATTGAGACTCAAAATATTCGCATTCTTTCTTGAGGATATATATCCTCACGAAGAGACAAACATATTGCCATATTTGCATTTTGTTCCCGAATTTTATCAAAATTTTAAGAAACTAAAAAATAGACATCTTGGTTGTAGTTTGTAATCATGAACAAAGGTAGCTTTTCACATTGTATCTATTCATGTTTGGGTTATTTAAACTTGATGAAAAAGGAAGAACTTGAGACAGGAATATTCGGTAAGTATGTAGAACATCATCTTTAATACACAGAATAACCTGGTAGAGTCTTGATAATTAGTCAAAACAACACTAACTGTGGTAACGGAAATTTAACTTGTGATTGTTAACACTTGTCTTATAAAAATACTTCATAGGCACAACTTTCAAGTATTTCTTTTTTTCGAAAACATTTAAACCGTCGCTATTAAAAGTATGTACACACTTTCACTTTTGTTTAAAGCACAAAAGCCAAACCAGATTGGATTTGTGAGCACAAGTCTAATAATACAATGACTGTTTGATTATTGCTGATTCACCTGTGCCAAAAACATAGCAAATAGTATTTACGATGTCAATACGCACTATTCGTATCATGTAGATACATAAGATATATAATATGTTGATCAACATGTCCTTAAAAAGCAGTTAAATATTTAATCACGGAAATTTCACAGTCACGGAAATTTAAATGACGCTAATTTGGATATATTTCCATTTTGAAAATGGAACGACTGTTTGCCTAGTGTTTCTTTACAACATGTATCTATATTTGAACTATTGGGTAACATTATTAACGAAAATTGCTGAAACAAAAAACATAAAATTTCCGTTACCGATTTTAAATTTCCGTTACCATGGGCTTACACTCAAACTGCATTGTTTATAAACATTGGACAAATATGATATGTAGTCATCTCATAACTTATATGTCTTATACAATATAAACAGGTGCTAAAACCATACATTTATTTTCCAGAATAGTGCTTAAACAAAAACAAAGTTTTTGTTTTAGCATAGTATTTATAACTCATAAAAAAAGATTAAGATTTTGTCATTATTCATATTTTATTGAATAGTTCACTGAAAAACATATTTGTGTTCCTTTGTGTAACATTTCTAAGTTTGAAGAAATCATATTTACACACTACTTTTCTATCAATGTGCATAAGACCTCATCTAAAATCTCCGTTACTATCCTGTAACGGAGATTTTAGTTATTTGAAGTCTATATAGCATGTCAACAACACGTGATGCAGAAACAGAAATTAGATTCTTTGTAAATTTAATCTAGTTTGATCTATATAATATCAAATCATTGTTCGATCGTATATCAATATACCGATTATACAAATAATGAATACATGTGCTTATCTTGATGATTTCTGAAATCTGGTTTCATTTTTTTTTTTTTTTATGAGTAAAATTTCACATTTAAACAAAATGGCCAGCAAACCACGATATCATGACGTAGTACCGACGTCTTAAATAGCACTTTTCTGCGAAGCTATGCTCATTTCCATTAGTTTCGTATATTTTATAACGGAAATTTGATAACGGATATTTAAAATTTTGTCTTGTTTTGGGAATAACTTCGTAGTACATGACAGCAGTCTTATGGTTTGACTCCTTTATCACTACCTTGGCTTACATCCTTAAATAGACATGTATTTAATTGCATTATACAACCGTAAATATTGTTTTGTGAGTGATCACGGAAATTTAATTATGTACAACAAAAATGAAGTAACCCGTTTAAATGAAGCCGAATTGAGTTTTAGACGGATACGAAGAGACATTTGTTTAACAGAATGTATTGTACATTTATAACACTCAATTCAAGCATTCATAGTTTTGCAATAACTTCCCGTTTCCTTCTGCAAGGCTGGCTCGAATTAACGATAACGGCAATTTTAGGACGAATTGTAAATTAAACGTCATAATAAACACATGCCATTTTATTTAATATCTCTATCTTGTGTAATACTTGGTGCGTTTTCCTTAAACAAACATCATTTAAATCCCTAGATATTCTTTCAAAATGGGTAGAACTGTTATGCTTCTTTAAAAAACAAAGCATTTAACTTCATTACACGTAGACGGCGACAGTAACGGACATTTAAAATTTGACATATACTTATAAATTATTTTAGGCTTAATAAGTCTGAATGACTTAAATAATTTTGAAGTTATGTTACATCAACAGTTTAACAATTATAAGCATTAACATCTTCATAATATTGGGAATTAAAGTGTTTATACTATGGCGACATGTAATGTTCCTATTTATTGAAAAAGAGTGTATATATGTCACTGTGTAAACGAAAAACCAATATAATCCTAGTAAGTACACACGCTCTTTGTTTCTAAAGCGTAGGATAACCGTCGAGAGAGTCACTTACCGTGACGTAATCAAGATAAGCCGGCGATAATCGGTCCAGGAGGTGTGACAATCGGTTATATATTTACTCCCTTCGCTTTGACAGATAATGCATGTGTTAAAGGCTTCTTTAAAAGTGTTTGCTAATTACTAGTTGATCAGTTTAACATATTTTAATCGGTCCAAGTCCGGTCTGAACGGCTAATTGATAAATTATTTTTATTTTCGTTTCGGACCGTTTGTAATTTTCAAACTGTTACAAACGGTCTACGCTGTTTAAAACCATTATGGAACATTAAAGGTGCTTATAATTGGAAATGTTATTGATGTCGATATTTAGAATTCGATGTGTTATGACTCAAAGTTTTATCGTGTATATATAATCAGGGTGATTTTATAGTCACCCTGATATAATGCAGAAGTTTTAAGTTCATTTGTCTTTCGATGCTTTATTGAAATGGCTCAACGCAATTTACTTGCGATGTTCAAAAAGTAAAATGACCGGATTGGCAACCCGGATCATGTTGACAAAGAGAACCGGTTTGGGGAACCGGTTCATAATGACTCAAACAGTCGGATTGGCAAACCGACTGAGTTAGTATGTTGGGCTGGCAACCCAATTCATACGATCCGGCCTGGAAAACCGGTTGATCAAATGGGTAAAAAACGGGATGCGTTTTCAATCATGAAAAGTGGATCGGTACATGAGCAAAATGCTAAAGAGAGAAAAAGAAAGCTCAGTTGTGGGGCGTCCTCCGAACAAGCTTGTAAAAAGACAAAAAGTGATGAGAGTTCTGTAGCTAAATTCTTCCAAATGTCATGGCTAGAGGAGTTCAAGTGGCTCAAGTCAGAAAATCGAAAAATGTTCTGTTCACTTTGTATTTTACACAAAAGCAAATCGAAGTTCTCTCAGTCTGGTTCGACAAATTTTCGTGTCTCGTCTTTACGTGAACACGAGGGCAGTAGTGGGCATTTGAATTCTTTAAAGCTGGACTCAGACATTCAGTCGAGGCAGATTCCTTCAGTCTCGGAATGTATAAATAAGGAATCTGACAAAATAGAGGCTGCTGTATGCCGACTAATAAGAACTGCTTACACTGTCGCTAAAAGCCATATACCGATATCTATGTACGCAGAGCTCTGTGAGCTACAATTATGTAACGACACGTGTCTGACAAAAAATCTGTACCAAGAAGACGGTGCTTGTACGGAGTTTATAACTCTTATTTCCCAATCTCTTGACGACAGTCTAATAGAAAAACTCAGACAGAGCCCAGCGCTGGGCCTGATGATAGATGAAAGCACTGATCTTGGTATGGAGAAACACTTAATAGTGTTTATTAATTACTTGGATAAGGGCATACTGCAAACAAGTTACTTGACTTTGATCAAACTTACAGCTGCAGATGCCAATGTCGTATTTTCTTCCCTTGTTGGCTATCTCAGAGCCTGCGACATAGATATTAGAAAAGTATATGGGTTTAGTTCTGACGGTGCTGCTGTTATGGTTGGAAAGTAAAACGGAGTTGCTCAAAGGCTGAACAATGAGAACGAATATATGCTATCTATGCATTGCGTAGCCCATAAACTGGCCCTATCAAGCCTTGATGCTGCTAAGTCGATTAAAGAGGTGAGCTACTTTGAAGGCATGTTACATTCGATCCACTCATTCTTCAATAGATCGAGCAAACGACTAGAGCACTTGCGACTTTGGCAGGACATTTTAGATGATCCAAAAGTTAAACCATTATCATTTAATGAGCTGCATAATTGAGAAAAGTAGTGGCTAGCTGCAACATAACGCAAACTTTACCTTTGAAGACAAGTGAATAAGCATACTTACCTAAAAACAGAATTATGGTCGATATATTTTACATGGTATTTCAAAAACAACAAAGACATTCTTTTTAGTAAAAGGTTTATTTGTATATAGACAAAGCAATGATAACCCTACAAACAAAGCAGTAAATAAGATAAAAATGTATCTTCTGTGCACCACCAATAATTTCCTAGTAAGTACGATATTGGATTACGGGTCGAACATTTTTAAGTATGAACGAGCAATGTAAACATGTGCGTTGTTATGTTCGTCTGCAAATTTGGTAAATTACGATTTGATAAGTACTTCTACATTGACATTATCGAGTGATGACACTGTTATACATCCATCTATGCAAGGTAACCTGAAATAAACCTGAAATTCATTTTTTTTTAAAGTGTTCAAATTTGATATTTTTCAAGAAGGGTAAAAGGGGGGGGGGGGGGGGGGGGGGGGGGGGGGGGTGGTAATTTTTTTTTTATTTCACCCGGACCGATTGGGATTTCAAAATTTCCGGAGCCCTGATATATATATATATATATATATAAGGCACAGGGCATCAATCGCACATAAAGGCCCCGGTTTGCATTCAATGCATAGACCATTGAGTAGTGGACTCGCCTCTCCAGACCAATATACAAAGTAGAGTAAGTCGATGGCACACATTGCATGATATACGCCTTGTGCTTTCAAACTCACCGACTAATATGGAAAGTTGTAAAGAATTGTTCACTGCAATCCAGTTATAAAATTATGAACAGATTTGTCAAAATTCCATATTTTTTGCCTCAAAACAAAGTGTAACTAGGATGATCTTGACCTTGACCTTGACCCTAGGGTCAGGACGAGTGTAGTGGTGTGCGTAGATGGATGACCAATAGTTCGTAAATGTATAAACTAAATATGAAACCAATCAATGTCATAATAGTCACTGCAGAGTGACATGTTAAACGTTAAACGCAAACCTTAAACCTTGTAACTGAACCAAGTAGAAATGACCTTGACCTTGACCCAGGGTCAGGACGGGTGTAGTGGTGTGCGTAGATGGATGACCAATAGTTCCTAAATGTATAAACTGAATATGAAAGCAATCAATGGCATAATAGTGAATGCAGAGTGATATGTTAAACGTTAAACGCAAACCTTAAACCTTGTAACAGAACCAAGTAGAAATGACCTTGACCTTGACACAGGGTCAGGAAGTGTGTAGTGGTGTGCGTAGATTGATTACCAATAGTTCATAAATGTATAAATTAAATATGAAAGCAATCAATGTCATAATAATGCATGCAGAGTGATATGTTAAACAGAAACCTTAAACCATATAACAGAACCAAGTAGAAATGACCTTGACCTTGACCCAGGGTCAGGACGGGTGTAGTGGGGTGCGTAGATGGACCAATAGTTCCTAAATGTATAAACTAAATATGAAAGCAATCAATGTCATAATAGTGAATGCAGAGTGATATGTTAAACGTTAAACGCAAACCTTAAACCTTGTAACTGAACCAAGTAGAAATGACCTTGACCTTGACCCAGGGTCAGAACGGGTGTAGTGGTGTGCGTAGATGGATGACCAATAGTTCCTAAATGTATAAACTAAATATGAAAGCAATCAATGTCATAATAGTGAATGCAGAGTGATATGTTAAACGTTAAACGCAAACCTTAAACCTTGTAACTGAACCAAGTAGAAATGACCTTGACCTTGACCCAGGGTCAGAACGGGTGTAGTGGTGTGCGTAGATAGATGACCAATAGTTCCTAAATGTATAAACTAAATATGAAACCAATCAATGTCATAATAGGGAATGCAGTGATATGTTAAACGTTAAACGCAAACCTTAAACCTTGTAACTGAACCAAGTAGAAATGACCTTGACCTTGACCCAGGGTCAGAACGGGTGTAGTGGTGTGCGTAGATGGATGACCAATAGTTCCTAAATGTATAAACTAAATATGAAAGCAATCAATGTCATAATAGTGAATGCAGAGTGATATGTTAAACGTTAAACGCAAACCTTAAACCTTGTAACTGAACCAAGTAGAAATGACCTTGACCTTGACCCAGGGTCAGAACGGGTGTAGTGGTGTGCGTAGATGGATGACCAATAGTTCCTAAATGTATAAACTAAATATGAAAGCAATCAATGTCATAATAGTGAATGCAGAGTGATATGTTAAACGTTAAACGCAAACCTTAAACCTTGTAACTGAACCAAGTAGAACCAAGTAGAAATTACCTTGACCTTGACCCAGGGTCAGGACGGGTGTAGTGGTGTGCGTAGATGGATGACAAATGGTTCCTAAAGGTATAAACCCTTAAAACTCAAATTAAAACCTTAAACACAAACCTTAAACCTAGGTGTCTACGCCACCGCCGACGCCGGGGGTAACACATAAGCTCTCCTGTACTTCGTACTGGCGAGCTAAAAAGTTGTGCTGATATAAAGCAAATCTACGGACAAAAACTTGCTCCTGAGCACCAAATAATATTATGTCATACTTCATAAATGAAATATTTTATGAGAATACATGTATGCTTGGAAAGAATAAAGTGCATATGATAGCTGAGATCATGTGTAAGTAAACTTGAAGACAAGTCATTTGTATGCATGTAAACAGGGTGACATGAAGGCTCAATGATGCCAGGTGTTGTGATATTTTAACCTGCAACAGACGACTTTAGAAACTGTTGTGACAAAAACAGAAATTGCAAATTGTCCTTTTGCCACTATGTTTTCAACTCTATTCAATGATTTAAGTAATATTTATAGAGATATTCCCTATTTTTGTCAATAAGATTTCAATGTAGTGTGCTGCAGAGTACATTGTATGTGTGAAAGTGTTAAACTAGTGACCAGGACATCATAAGGAATTGAAGTATAAATCTCAAATTTTAAATGTTAACCCTTTCCCACATATAGACACTTTCTGATACCTCGGCAGCATACAACTTTAAAAAATCATGATGAGCAATTTCTAGCGTTGTCTTTTTAAAGTCGTCTGCTGCAGAATTGTTGTATGTGAAAAAGGGTTGAGCAGTCCATACCAGAGAAAATGGGATACAGAGAGAACAAACTCTTCACGTCACTTTAGAGAAATACTGAAGCTGAGGACACATATGGATCTTGTAAACTGACTGGTTTAGTGTTGATATGCAAATTTACCTTATTTGTCCAGCAAGTAGAGGATTTATAGCGTATAACCAGTCATGGAATTCCTTGTCATCAGGTGTCTGCAGCAGAAACCCTCGGTAGCGAGTCAGTACGGAGAATGTGTTTCTGGCCTGTAATACAGATAGTTTATTTGATCCATTATATATATACAATAGAACCTGTCTATAAAGACCATCCAAGTGAACACAATAGTATGATCTTTGTTCTCAGGTGGTCTTTAATTGCAGGGTCATTTATGCGGAAAATGATTAATTGAGAAACTAAAAGTGTGGTTGCTATAGACAGGGAATCACTATTTAATGGTGGTCTTTAGCACAGGTTTGACTTTATATGAGTCTCTCATGCGAAAATGGTACAAGTTGGCTATTGAGAGCAGTGTAGATCCAGAACAGCCTGTGCATCTGTACAGTCTGATCAGAATCTACACAGTCCATTTATAACTAACAAAAGGCTTCTTTCAACTTATATTAACCCTTTCCCACTTATATACTCATTTTGATGCATCTGCAGCAGACTACTTTAGAAATCATTGTGGCAAAAGTAGAAGTTGCTCAGAAACGAGCAATTTCTCCGTTAAAAAATTCTCCTTTTGCCACAATACAATGTTTCCAACTTTATTTTATAATTTTAAAAACTCTCATTGATGGAGATTTTTTGAGATTTAGCCAGCATGTTTCCAAGGTCGTCTGCTGCAGATATGTTGTATGTGGGAAAGGGTTAATCACTTTCATTGTCTGTTTCCTGGATACTCTACCAGTACTTAGGCCAGAACTTATGCTGAGTGTGCCGAAAGATAATGAGCTTGTTACCTTTAATAGAGATTGCTGATCCTCGCTGTACTCTATATGCGCTGTAGCTAGATTAATCACCCCCCTTTCTATCGGATCCTTGTCTGTGTTATAGATGAACACAAACGGTCGCCTCACAACCTATCAAAATAAAATAAAATAGGTTTAATCCTTTAATCCACATACAAAACATTTCTGAATTCTGCAGCAGACGACTTTTGAAAACAGTGTGAGTAAAGGAGAAATGGCTCAGAACGAGCAATTTCTTTTTTGCCACAATGTTTTCAACTTTTTTCAGTAATTGTACTTTAACTTATTAAAAGAGATTTTCTGTGTATTCATCTAGATGTTTTCAAAGTCGTCTGCTACAGATTTGCTGTATATGGTAAAGAGTTAATGCTCTCCAACAAACAACAAATCTGAAGCAGATGAAGATATCAATGCAAACATTGGAAATATCCTTATAAATGAAAGTACAATTATCAAATAGAAATGAAGAAAAAGGAGAAATTGCTCATTATGAACAATTTCTGTTTTAACCACAAAGTTTTCAAAAGTTGTCTCTATTGCAGACTTGTCAAAACGTGTCTATATGTGGGAAACAGTTAATCTTTTCCAACTTATAAAAAATCTTCAACAGGCAATTTCGCTAACATCTGGTTAAAAATATGGTAAGCCAGTATAAATGGAACTTCTCATAATGAGAAATTTCTTCTTTTGACATAATGTTTTTCAAAAGTTGTCTGCTGCAGAGGTTTCAGAAAGCATCTTTATGTGGGAAAGGGTTAACTGTTTACCCAATATAACCTTGTTATCAGAGTTGCCAGCTTTGAAAACATCTGAGTAAAACAGATATAAATGCTTAACACTTTCCCTCATACGACAATTCTGCAGCAGACGACTTTGAACGTATTTTGTCAAAACATAGAAAATCTCTATAATTGAATGGATAACCTATGACTAAAAGTGGATAACATTGTGGCAAAAGGAGAAATTGCACGTTTTGTGCAATTTCTTCTTTTGTCACTATGTTTTCAAAAAGCCGTCTGCTGCAGAGGCGTCAGAAAGCGTCTATATGAGGGAAAGGGTTAAATATGTTACAGGAAAGTTACTAGATTCACTTTGTTCACCTTTAAATCTCACCAATAAATTCTTAGATTTTAACCTCAATGATATTGAAACATGAATAACCCTTTTCCACCTATAGACGCACTTTGATGCATCTGTAGCAGACAACTTTTAAAACCTCTCGGCAAAAGGAGAAATTGCTAAAAACAAGCAATTTCTCCCTTTGCCACAATATTTTCAACTTTTTACACTAATTATATCTACAATTTTTGATTTTTTTCTATATCTTTGAATCAATAATTTTAAAGTCATCTGCTGCAGATTTGCTGTATGCGGGAAAGGGATAAACTTACCACCCATTTTTTCACCCAGCCATTTGACTTTTCGTCGAGGAAGTTCAAAGTTCCTTTTCTGGCCACAACAGGACTGACTCGGACTTCTTCAATATCGGGCGCAAAAACAAATTTGTCTAGATCTGGTCGTATACTTTTTATCGGTAGTGTCAATTTTCTATCGGGTCCATCAGATGTTGACGAAGACATTGACAGATTTTCTGATGATCTTGATGCCCGGACTGTATCAGAGGCGACAGATCTAGAAATTAAAGAAACGTTTTTTTTCACATTACAATCAATTTAGAAATCCCTCTATGTTAACCTTTCCCCACATACAGGCACTTTCCCACGCCTCTGCAGCAGAAGGCTATTGAAAACATTGTGGCAAAAGAAGAAATTGCTCATGATGAGCAATTTTTCCTTTTACCACAATACTTTCAACTTTATTGTTATTGTTCTTTTATTTAACCCTTTCCCTCATATAGACGCTTTCTGACGCCTCTGCAGCAGACGGCTTTTTGAAAACATAGTGACAAAAGAAGAAATTGCTCATTTATATGTGGGAAAGTGTTAAAGGGACTGAATCCCATATAAGAAAAAAGCGAAAAAAAAAAGAAAATTGTTAAAAATTGCTATTACCTTGATGTGTTTGCATGTAAGGCATTGAGATTTGCTGACTGATGTACTACAATATATGCACACTATTAATATTGCGGAGATTTTTTCGTTATTTTGCATTGTAAAATCTACTGGGTGAGTGACCCAGTAAATCTAAAAATATCGCTGTATATTTATCACGTGATCACTACAACCGAATTGACAATCTCCTTCCCAGAGATGTTGTTCCTTACACTCACGCATACATGAATGTAATGAGTCGATAGTGTTAGAGAATGCCGAATTGAATCCACAAATTCAAATGAGCAAGAGGAAATTCCATGGTATTTTTAAACGGGAAAACACGGAGCAGACGTTTTTTTAACTGCTTATTTCCTATGAAATAATGAAAAACAAGACTTGTACGACCTTCCACAACATTCCGTTAGATATATATCGACGTATTTTGGATTAATTAGAATAAGTATAAAATATAAAGATTTTGGACCATTATGGTGTTCAGTCCCTTTAAAGCAAAAGGCTAATTATTGAGTTAAGTTTGAAACATTGTGGGAAAGTTGAAAAACTGCTCATTATGAATAACTTTTCCTTTTGCCTCTATGTTTTTTAAAAGTTGTTTGCTGTGTGTATGTGGGGAAGGGTTTGACCCTTTCCCTCATATAGACGCTTTCTGACGCCTCTGCAGCAGACGTCTCTTTGAAAACATAGTGACAAAAGAAGAAATTGCTCAAAACAAGCAATTTCTCCTTTTGCCACAATGTTTTCTACTTTTAGTCATAGGTTATCCATTTAATTATAGAGATTTTCTATGTTTTGATAAAATATGTTCAAATTCGTCTGCTGCAGAATTGTCGTATGAGGGAAAGGGTTAAATGTAGCACTGTGTATATTATATCAATACAAACTAACCTAAACATTTCTGATGAGGATGAGACCATACTAGACACCAGTGAATCTCCGCTGACACCCCCCGCATCACTGTCAGACGACGACAATGAGCTGATCACGGACTCGTCCATCACATTCTGCTGAAAATATAAGTAAGTAACATATCATATAGTCATAGCTATTAACAGTTAATCTCATAATTATTATTATTATTGTTGTTTGGGTTTAACGTCACTTTCAACAACTAGATGATATTGGTCTCACACCTTATATTTAGATGAAGATCTTTAAAGTTTTCACTTATAATAGCCATAATAAGCAAAACAGCCTTGACCCTGGCAACTACGTTTTTCAACCAATTTAGATGGCTTGAAGTAATCACTTAGATGGATACCAAAGGAACATTTCTAAAAAAACATTTGGAAATTAGCCAGAGATGAAGATTTTTAAGTTTTCACTTTAGCCATATAAGGCAAGACCAGCCTGCCAACTGGGGGCCATGATTTTCAGCTAATCAACATGGCTTGAAGGAATCTGAAAGAGGATCACCAGAGGAACATTCCTTCTTAATAATTCAGAAATCGGCTAGATACTTTGCGAGAACAAGATTTTTAAAGTTTTAACCATAGTCATTTAAGACAAAACAGCTCGCATTGCAGCTACATTTTTTGTCTAATCAACATGTCTTGAAGGAATCTGAAAGAGGGTCATAGAAGGAACATTCTAACAAAATATTTGGAAATCGGCCCATACTTTTGAAGTAGAAGATTTTTAAAGTTTTCACTATAGCCATATAAGGCAAAACAGCCCACCCCCTGGTGGCCATGTTTTTCAACCAATCAACATGGCTTGAAGTAATCTGATAGAGGGTCAACCAAGGAACATTCCTACAAAATTATTTGTAAATTGGCCAAAAGGTTTGGGAGGAGGACATTTTTTAAGTATTTTTCTTTTAGTTGGCATGGAATCTAGAATTCTAAATGGACCAACAAAATCCGAAGGAATTATGGTGAGGACATTGAGAGGATGCTTTTTGTAAGTTTCATCCTAATTGACCCACTGGTTAGTTACAGAGGAAAAAAATGTACGTTAAATTACCTTATTCATAGGGGGACATGGTGGTAACCGGCCTTGTAAGATCAGTCGCAAACATTTGGCAATGAGTTCCTTGTCTGGTTCCCCGTTTGTAAGGAAGCTGTAGTAACTCATGTCCCGGCGTATACCAAATTTACTTTTCTCTGTGGTATCTTCGTCTTTCTCTGTAACAATCTCATTTAGTGTCTCTTTTAATTGCTCTTTCTCCTCACTCTTTTTCTCTTCCTCATCTTTAGCATCTTTAAGGGCCTTTTTGGTCATGTTAGTCACTTCCTTGTCCATCTTGCTTAACTCGTGGGTCTTGTTCTGTTCGACTAGTTTTTCACGAAGAAGTAATACATGTCGGCACTTTTCAACCTGCAAAAGACAACATATATAATAACAGTGTATCAGACAAAAAATGTGACAAATCTCTAATCAAATGAATGTAGACTAATTTAACTGAGTTGAAAAATTGCTTATACTGAGCAATTTCTCCTAGGCCTCACATGAAATAATTGTTTTCAAAATTAGTCTGTTACCGAGGTGTCAAATGTTGTCTTTATCAGGGAGCGACTTGACCTATATTGTCACAAGTTAGAAGATTTTATTCAGTTATTAGACCACCAGTCCACAATACAACATATCATACAATCATAAAATATATATGTCATATGCCTAGTCAGTTAATTTAATAATTTTGTCACATAAACAGGACTTTCAAGGTTATAAGATTAACATTATACCATGTAAATAAGTATTTTTTTCCCACTTATATCTTCAAATTGATCACAAATAAAACAAGAGGGTCATGATGGCCCTGGATTGCTCCAAACACAATAAATCATTTTGCGGTCAGGTAAGCTAATACTAGTGTTAACAAGATTTTCAATTTGGCCTGGTGACCATGTTTTGAACCAACGGGCACATATTCAAACTTGGCATAGATATCATTAAGACAATAATTTCAACATGCTCAAGTTAAAAATCTGGCTTCAAGAGTGTTAACAAGATTTTCCTTCATCTTGGCCTTGTGATCTAGTTTTTAAACAGCCATGACCATATTTGAACTTGGCCTAACTATCATATAGACAAACATTCTGACAAAGTTTCAAATGTATATTATTTTATGGCGCATCGACAGCTAAGGTCATTTAGCGCGCAATTAAATTTAATTATTCATGATCCCTGGGTAAACAAACCAGTACTAGGCTAGAAAATGTGCCTTGCCCAAGAGCACTCCACCATGACCGTAGTGCCGCGACTGGGGATCGAACCCGGGACCCCCAGTTTTGACATCCCCGACGCTAACCACTCGACCACAGCGGATTCCTGACAAAGTTTCAAGCTACTGAAGCAACAATTGCGATCTCTAGTGTGTTGACAAGATTTTTCTTCAATTTGACCTAGTGACCTAGTTTCGAACTTGGCCAATATTTGATATCAATTTATGTTCTGTTAAATTGTCATGAAGATTGGAAGCAAAATGTTGCTTGTAGAGTGTTAAGAAAGCAATTGTAGACGACACACAGAAGATGGACAAAATGTGATCACAATAGCAAACCTTGAGCATATCCTCATGCTCAGGGGAGCTAGAAATGCAAACTCAATAAATGACACAAAACAATTATTGAATAATGTTGAAAACATTTTGGCAAAAGGAGAAATTTCTCATGATGAATGCTCCTTTTGACATGATCTTTTTAACAGTCGTCTGCTGCACAGAGGTCAATAAGCGTCTATATGTTGGAAAGGGGTTAACCCTTCCCTCATACGACAATTCTGCAGCAGACGACTTTAAACGTATTTTGTCAAAACATAGAAAATCTCTATAATTGAATGGATAACCTATAACTAAAAGTGGAAAACATTGTGGCAAAAGGAGAAATTGCATGTTTTGTGCAATTTCTTCTTTTGTCACTATGTTTTCAAAAAGCCGTCTGCTGCAGAGGCGTCCGAAAGCGTTTATTAATAAGATTAATAAGTGATTACCATTTCAAGCCGAGTGAGTTTTTCTAGTTCCCACTGGTGATCTATGAGTAAGGAATCACCCCGAGGTCTCCATCCATTCAGATTTTCCTCGCCCCGGACGTACGTGGAGGATGTATCAAGAACACGACGCTGTCTTCTCTGCACACCTAGATAGATATGGTGTATATGGAAATTTAATATCATAAAACTGATAATTATTGTCATATAAAAACAAACACTAGATAAGGAGCAGCATTTTAAAGTCTGAATAAGTATAAATATTAGATAGTTTTGAAAACATTGTGGTGAAAGGATAAATTGTTTATTAGGAGCAATATCTTCTTTTGCCACAATGCTTTCAAAAGTCATCTGCATCAAACATGTCTGCAAGTGGGAAAGGGTTAACTTTCAATCTAATATCCCAATGAAGAGGGCCAAGATGGTACTAAAATGATCACCTGAGTGATATTTTAGAAGAAAATGTGTGAATGCTAAAGTTGGAAACAATTTGATTAAGAACAGGTTTGAAACGGCAAGGAGTGGACACTGTTAATTAAAACAGTTTATCAGAAAAGGACATTAATTTTGTAATAAGGCATTAAACCTTTCATTGTGTTTTAAAGCAGAACACCAAAGGATCATTGCTGTGAAGTTTGGGTGATAAACCGGGTTTGAAATTGCAAGGAGTGGACACTGTTAATTAAACAATTTATCAGAAAAGAACATTAATTTTGTAATAAGGCATTAAACCTTTGATTGTGTTTTAAGTAGCAGTCCAGCTAAGAATCATGCAGGGGGCGATTCATCCATAGTCTAGAATCTTTATTTTTTTTTGTTAAATAGATTCAAAATGATGTAAAACTAATAAATTTGACATGTTGCGGGTCAAAATTCAATCCGTTGCCATGGTAACAGCTCTACCTTAAAAACAAGCTTATTTAGGCCCTGAAATCCTTATATTTGCATCATTTCATATTGAAAATAGATAAATTACCATAAACATTATAGAATATAAATGCATTCCTTTTTATACTATTACATTAAATGAATTAAGAAATTATATCAAAATTTGGATGTATGCATGGGTAAGTGGTTACCATGGCAACCAATTTTCTATAATTTTTCAAAATGAAAAAAAATCAAAATATGACATTTTTAACATATCATTATATCCGATGAGCACGGGGATAGAAGCCATTTGATTGATTATAAGTTGGGAATTGGCTCTTGGCCAAAACATATCAAAAATAAAAATATGTAGCCTAGTATAGATTTTTTTTTAAATGGCTTCTTATCTCGGGTGTTTTCGTAATTTTCATTCTCAACTGATTATTCTCTTTTAGCATATATACAAGCTTTATGAAGTCTTACTCGGAAACTTTTCAGAACCGAAACAATGTAAATAATGCTTTTTGTAATATATCAAAATTTGGATGTATGCATGGGTAAGTGGTTACCATGGCAACCAATTTTCTATAATTTTTCAAAATGAAAAAAAAATCAAAATATGACATTTTTAACATATCATTATATCCGATGAGCACGGGGATAGAAGCAATTTGATTGATTATAAGTTGGGAATTGGCTCTTGGCCAAAACATATCAAAAATAAAAATATGTAGCCTAGTATAGATTTTTTTTTAAATGGCTTCTTATCTCGGGTGTTTTCGTAATTTTCATTCTCAACTGATTATTCTCTTTTAGCATATATATACAAGCTTTATGAAGTCTTACTCAGAAACTTTTCAGAACCGAAACAATGTAAATAATGCTTTTTGTAATATATCAAAATTTGGATGTATGCATGGGTAAGTGGTTACCATGGCAACCAATTTTCTATAATTTTTCAAAATAAAAAAAAATAAAAATGACATTTTTAACATATCATTATATCCGATGAGCACGGGGATAGAAGCAATTTGATTGATTATAAGTTGGGAATTGGCTCTTGGCCAAAACATATCAAAAATAAAAATATGTAGCCTAGTATAGATTTTTTTAAAAATGGCTTCTTATCTCGGGTGTTTTCGTAATTTTCATTCTCAACTGATTATTCTCTTTTAGCATATACAAGCTTTATGAAGTCTTACTCAGAAACATTTCAGACCCGAAACAATGTAAAGAATGCTTTTTGTTAGTTTAAGGTCCACTGGCAGAAAGATAGTCAAGCTATTGCAAAACTAAACGTTCTGTGTTGCGTCTGTCTGTCCGTCTTTGCACGCACCTGTTAACATTTTGATTATATTCGAACCACATTTCCTCAGTTATCACTACTCAGTAATTAGTCCCCTACCCATCGAAGATCGGTTTCGCGACTATAGGTTTGGTCTATTCCGTCCGTCCGTGAGTCCGCATGTGTAGTTGTGGGGTGCCCACCCTTATTAAGACACTTAGATAAGTAGTTTTTTTGTTTCTTTTATAATGGGCATTTTATTTGCATATTAATTTTATTCATTCCTTAAAAGGGATGTAATTACGGAATGAATAGCATACTTGTGGGGTGCACCCCACAATGAAACATCAAAGGAAATAACCCCACAAGTACTTTCCCATGAGTTTGTCCGTCCGTCTGTCTGTCAGTCCCACCTAACCTTGTCCGGCCTGCATCTTAACCATGCATGCATCATAGGATTTCAAAGAAACTTGGCACAAACGTTCACCATGATGAGGCGAGGCGGCGTGTCGCGCAAAAGACCCAGGCCTGTACCTCATATTTCAAGGTCACACTTAGAGGTCAAAGGTCAAAATGAGAACAAAAATAATTAAAATTTGCACAAAAAGAAAAAGTGGTTGTCATGCATGGTTACAGCTTTACCTTAAGAACAAGTTGATTTTTGGATTTTAAAACCATAAATGTGCATCATTTTGAAAGCAAATTAAAGAAATAATGAAAGACATCCTATAATATAAATACATTATTTTATAAAAAACAGAGTTTTATACATCTTAAAAACTTATCAAGAGTATGATGTATGAATAGACATTCGGTTACCATGGCAACCAATTTACCATTATTTTTCACTAGGAAAAAAAGCCCAAAAATGTCAATATTTGATCAGTTTGTTATCTCCAATGAGCACATGGATAGAAGTGATTTGATTGATTACACTGTGCGAGTTGACCTTTGTCACAAACATATATAAAAAAAAAAGAATGTAGCCTGGTATAGAATTTTAAAAAAATTGTCATCTTTTATTGTGGTATTTTATCAATTTTTTCTTGCTCAAGGAAATAAATTCTAAATAGAATTATGATTGATGTGGCATAAAAATATTTAAGTTCCACAAATGGTTCTCCTATATGCCCCCTTTCAAAATCATTAAATATTAAATCAATATCAAACTTCTTGTTGCCATTGCAACTAGAAATTCCAGGGAAAAGGGAGTACGAGACTACATAATTTTCATTTCAACAATAAGTACAATTTTAAAATCTTTCTTAAAATAAGGTTTATAAATGTTTGTAAGAAAAACACCTAATAAAAACACATGCTAACTAAAAGAGTATAACAGAAGTAATTCATTGAATAATTTTGTGAAAATTAACTGTTATCGTTGATAATCTGCCTATATATTAATAAAATAAAATATTTACGTTTATTCAGTTTTCAATCACAGTGGACACTTAGATTCTACTATTGCCATAGTAACAAACAAATCTTATTTATGTGATGTACATGTAAATATTGCAATCCCAAAAAATGGATATAGACTGAAATTGTTGAATTGAAAAAAAAAGGTAAATTTTGATAAAATAGTATTTCATTACATCACATATATATATCGACAGATAAATTTGTCAAACATTATGAGCCCCTGAGTGTCAGATTGTCCGGGAGATTTGGAAGATTGAATTTAGAAGATTGAATAAAATTGGCATGAAATGGGAGCTTATAAGTCGGATCAATAAGAAAAGTTGTTTGTGTTCAAAGTCACTTTGACCATGACCTTTGACCGTAATCATATGTGTTCATGCCCAACCTCCCTGCTAAATTTAAGGACATTAGAGAGTTGATTGAGATTGAATGGAAAATGTGGCCACCAAAGTGTTCACAATGTCGAACAATTTGACCTAGTGTATTAGCTTTTGACCCCACATGACCCATTCTAACATTGATTAAAATGTTATGAAAAGGAATATTCTGGTAGGATTACATGATATGTGTGGCCTCTTATAGAGTTAATGTTTCATCTTAAAAATAACCAGTAACAATGACCTTGACCAAAGTGACTCTAAATGCCATCAATAGCTAGCTATCTGTTAAATTTGATTACAATTTGTCAGGAAAAACTGAAGTAATTAAGTGGAAATCAAAACGTTTCTATTTTTAGTAAGTGACCTCGACCTTGACCTGATAAGACCTAAATTACAATCCAGAGCTAGCTTTCTGAAAAAGCCATTTACATCTGAAGTTTTTTTTTTAAAAATTAGTCATACTCAACATTTGTGACCCCAATAACTAATCATTAGATAGCTTTTTGAATGAGCAATTATCTGTGATATTTGATCAAAATCAGTTAAGAGTAACTAAACTTATTGAGCTAAAACCTTTTGAAAGATCCCCAATTCTTATAAACCAGCACATGTTTTTTTTAAAATATGTGGATATATGTCAACACAAATCTTGAATAATGATGCACCTGGCATGTACAGTATATAGCTCTGTACATTATGAGATTAACCTCTAATCAGTCAAATAATCATCCCATAAGTATGGCTCAACAAAAGACAGTTATACATTTAAAATAATATTCCTGCATTCTGGTTATTTGTGTTTTAGAACATTTTCAAAAGAACCTTGGCTATATCAGAGCAACAGTGCACTTATACATGATCCCTTGATGACTAACCAGTACAACTTCAAGGACAGGAACTTTGTCCTGCCAAAGAGCACTTCTACATACTGTCATAGTTGACAGGGATAGAAAGTGCCCTGTCATGAAATAATAAAATCATACATGAATATGATTTACACAAAACATAACAATATATAACAATATCTTTGTCTCACATTCTTTTCAATAAGTATAACAAGGCCTGTTAGAAATTAAATTGATGCCTCTGCAGCGGTATACATGTAGTTAAACATCTGAAACCATAGCTGTATAAAAGGAATTGCTCATAATGAGCAATTACTTCTTTTTCCAATAATGCTTTCTATTCTTCCAAATCCAAGTTATATTTTGTCACAATTTTCCTTATATTTTTCAGGTTTATGCTTCTTAACCTGTTTGAAACAAGCATACCCATATGCATCAAATCTTTTAACCATTTCCCACAAATACACGCTTTTGGATGCCCGTGCAGCAGACAACTAATGAAAACAAGCAATTTCACCTTTTGTCAAAATATTTTCAATTTTTTTCAGTAATTATTTCTTCATTTATATAAATAAAGATTTTCCATGTTTTTGCAAAAATGTTTCAAATTTGTCTGCTGCAGATATGTTGTATATATATTAAAACATTGCAGCAAAATAAACATTGCTCTTAATGAGATATTTCTTTTTTTGGAACAAGGTTTTTCAAATTGATTCCCAAGTTCTAATAAATTTATAAAGATTTTCCAAATCTTAGCCAACATGTTTTCAAAGTTGGTTAAATGTGGAAATAGGCTAAATTTGTCAGTGTTGATAATCTGTTAATTCAAATAGTTATTCAAATTCCTGAAGTTGAAGCAAAATGTTTATAAAAATAATCAACTGTACAGTTCTGTATACAGTTTCAAAATGCTCTTCCCTTTTTACCATGTATAACAATTTGGGAGAGAATTATATTATCCATGTAAATTCTACTGTTGCATGATGAATACATATCTAGGTAAATATACATAGACACATAATGATAAAGTGAACACTCTCCTACAATGAAGTTTCTATGTATGAATTCAAGTTCAATTGATTATTCTGAAAGTTGAATTTCTATCTTGTGAATCTGTCACTTGAGAAAGTATTAGGCTCTCATAGGTGTCCACCAATAGTGCAGGGTAACTGTCCTGTCCATGTTGTCCAATAAGGCACATCACATAGTTAATCTGAAAAATATATAATCAAATAAAAATAGATATCTAGACACACATTTATTATGATGTTTGACATATATTTGTGTAATGTATAGCATATTAAATTCTGATAGTGATAGTAATTTGCTTTGAAAACATCTGAAAGAAAATATGTAATAAGTAATATCTAGATAGGATCCAAGTACTAGTTTGAACTTTTTTGATAGAGGTTCAACAATACACATGTGTATTAATTTCAGAAGTCTTCTGCTGCATGAGGTATTAGAAATTGTAAACACTAAATCAAGGTTTAAAAGATGAATTGTTGAAAAGTTATTCATACATAAGTATACTGACATATCCTAGCCATGAGTAACAATGAAATCATATGAGAACTAAGCTATGTTGCATAATAATGATTAAGTTTGAACCCTTGTAACTAGTTGTTTTCTTCCAATAAGAGAAATGAGTTGTGATAAAACTATTAAAAGACTGAACTATTCTCAAAACAAGCAACAGATGTATATAAGACCTCCACAATACTCAGTCTTAGCAAATACATATTTTAGTATTCAACAGATGGAGTCTAGCTGCTTTAAAAACATAACTATATGAAGAAAGTAATACACAAAAAACATGTAATTGAACAGTAAATTAACAATTTCCTGCATACAACAAATCTGCAGCAGACTACTTTGAAAAAATCCAGAAAAAAATATGAAAAATATCTGTAAGTAAAATAGAATTTTTAAATAATGGTTTAAACATTGTTACAAGTCATTATGTTGTGAATTTTATTTCCACTTTGTGACAATATTTACAATAGTTGTCTGCTGCAAAGGTGTCAAAATGCATGAATATGTGGGAAAGTAAATACTATATTTATCAAAACAGAAATTACCTATGCTAACAGGAATTAAATAAATCTTCATGATCTTCCAGTATCTTTTGGCTGGTAACTTATTCCTCTGAGTGTTTCCCATTTCTCAGTGTGTAGAGGATGAAAACACAACGGAGTCAACTTCCCTTCCTTGAAATATACCTCGAGATTTGCATGTAGACAAACCGAAAGTTACTTGAAAAAAGTCCCGAAAATGATCTGCTTCACAAGTTGTTTGTTGATTTCCACATTTTCAAAACGTTAAATTTAATGCCCGTATGTTATAAGAAATGTCTGTATTATAATCTAAAAGCCTGACCGATTTTTCTCTCTGTGTTTCTCTGTTGTAAGCCTCAAGAATCAGAATGATTGTAAAACTGCATTGAATACCGACTTTCCACATTTGACATGATTATCACTTTACGGACCTGTCTTTAGTCTGCGTACACTGTTTTTCATATACATATCTTCACATCCTTGCTAAACTGTTTATGAAATAGCTTAATATGATATGTACGATATAAAACTGATGAAATGTCGAATCCAAGCTGGTAAGTTAAAATATCTTGGTTAACAGGAAGTACGTGAGATGTAAACAATTTCTGGGTTTCAGTATAGAGGTGAATAAAATATAAATAAATATTTATTTATATTGTTATCGATTCCATTTTATTGAATTAAAACCAGTCAGTTTATATTTTTAAAAGAGAAAACTGACACAGATATAGGTCATTTTGCATTAAAAAGAGACATATTAACGTTTTTCAGTCACATAACAACTGTTGTGAAGCAGGACAGAGTTATCTTTCTTGATAGTATGGCTCAAAACCCTATAAAAGAAACCAAATTTACTCAAAACCTGTACTAGGCTACATATTTTATTTTTTGATATTTTATAGAGTGTATTGTCCTCTTTATGTTGATATATATATTTCTGTCTAAGACCCGTGCTCATCGGAGATAATTGGATTTGAAGTAGGAGTATTTTACATGGGACTGTATAGGAAAATCTCTCATATTCAAATTATTTCAAAGCAATATTATGAAGTAGAGATTGCAAGATGTGATAAATTAATACCAAATCACTCATAAACTTCACCATACAACTCCACACACACAATATTAACAATATCTGTGATATACCATGAATCACTTTTTTATCATTTTGCATGATTCTTAGCTGGACTGCTACTTAAAGAAGACCACCAAAGGAAAATTGCTGTGAAATTTTGGTGATATCAATCCAATGGTTGACCTCTTTTCTAATGCTGTTGGCATAAAAAAGCCTATAAAAAAAATATATATTTTAAGAGTCTGAACGAAAATGTCTATGAACAATTTTGAAAGAGGACCACCAAAGGAACATACCTCTAAAGTTTGGTTGAAATTGATATAGTGGTATGGCTGGGTATGTTATTTAAAGCTAAAAGTTAAAGAAGGGCGGACAAAGACCGAAGACAGACAGACCATGATGGACGATGGATAGAGAGTGATCAAAATAGATCATCTTTAAGCCTTTAGCTCAGGAGATCTAAAAGTTACTAAAAGAAATAACTTGTTCACAAGGTCAATTATAGCAATTTTGCCAATTTTAAAGGGCCATAATCCTGTAATGCATGGATGGATCTGGCTGGTTTTCGAAAGGAACCGAGCTCTCATATATATCTAGCTACTGAATAGGTTTGGTAAACATAGGATAATAAATGAAGACTGTATTGTGTTCACAAGAAATTGTGGACGGACGACGGACAAAGGGCGATCACAAAAGCTCACCTTGTCACTATATGAGACTGGTTAGCTAAAAAAAGAATGTCAAGAGATGAACATTTATTTACATAGTAATAATGATGAAATGATGGTTTTAATTCTTAAATAAACAAACAAAAGAGTGAACAAGTGAATACTTAAAATCAACCCTTAAAGTGTAGCAGCTATAATTATCAAAATAATTTTTGAATTTATTCAGAGTTGAAAACATTGTAGGTAAAGAAGAAAAACCTCATGAGCCTGAGGAATTTCTTCTTTTCTCACAATGTTTTCAAAAATACTTCAGCTGAAGATGTATCAAAGTAATCTCTGTCAGGAAGGCTATTAAATACAGCCGCTTGAAATCAGTATTGACACAGTCCTGTCAACTTGAGTGAAAGCTAGGTTTCTTATGATAACTTTTAGGGTTAACAGTTTCCCTCATAAATAATACAATAAATATTTATGAATTCTTTCTCTGATAATGTCAACATAAGATGCCTCTGAAGCAGATGAAATTTGAAGACACCACAGAAAAAAGTAGCAATTGTAAGCCATGTTGGACAAAAATGGTGTTGCTGCTAGTCAATCTTTTAACCCTTTCCTACATACAATAAATCTGGAGCAGACTGCTTTGAATACATCTAGGCAAAACTATGACATATCTCTATTAACCCTTTCCCAAATACAACAAATCTGTAGCAGTTGACTTTGAAAATATTTTAAGCAGAAATATGGAAACTCTCTGGAATTGAAAGTATATTTATTGACAAGAGTTAAAAACACTGTGGCAAAGGGAGAAATTGCTCATAATGAGCAATTTCTCCCTTTTCCAAAATGTTTTCAAAATTTGTCTGCTACTGAGTCTGTATGTGGTTATAGGGTTGATGAAAGTATGACTGTAGCATTAGAATGCATCTTCGTTTAGGAAAGGATTAATTTGAAAAAGTTAAAATCTATGAGGGAACAATTGAGAAGAACAAAAACATGGCAGTGGTGATACAAGCTGATTTGATACAGAGCAACTAAGTACATAGCGATTTCTACAGCAATGTCAATTTGATGAGTGGATGATCTCACATAATGTGATTTGTCTTATAAATATGAATCTTTTCTTCATAGTATTAAAAATCCTAAAATATTGTGAGAAGAGAGAAAACAGCTTATGACAAAATATTTGCTTTTTTCACAATGTTTTCACTTTTTTGTCTGCAACAAGTGCATAGGCATGTACAGTAAAGAATTGAGCTTCATTCACATTCTATTTTATCATTTCTCAAGAACACCTTGGACAGCTCTAAAGCAGGCTGCTATTTTACATGTTCCCACATACAACAATTCTGCAGCAGGCGACTTTGAAAACATCTAGCTAAAAATGTCAAAAGATTTCTCTCAAAGAAAGTGTTATTATTGAAAAGATTTAACAATAACAATATTGACACAAAAGGATAAATTGATGTATTTATTATAAGTAATTTATCCGATTGTCACAATTTTTTCATAAGTTGTTTGCTGTTAAGGCATCAGAAAGTGTCTGTATGTGGGAAAGGGTTAAAAACATTGTTGACAAAGGAGATACTGCTCATTAGGATCAATTTCTCTGTGACCACCAAAATCTGTAGTTTTAAAGTTTCATTTTTTTTTCTTTTCGCCTCCTTTTTAAAGGTACATTTTGACGCATATGCAGCAGACGACTTTCGCCCGAGATGTTTTCAACTTTATTCAATAATCATACTTTTAATTACAGAGATTTCAATCTTTTTTCAAAGTTGCCTTCTGTATATGGGAAAGAGTTAAGACATCATACACAGCATATAACCCTTTCCCACATACACATGTTTTCTGACGACTTTGCGGCAGACGACTTCTGCAAACATTGTGACAAAAGGAGAAATTGTACAAGACGAGCAATTTCTCCTTTTGCCTCAATATTTTAATATAATTAAACTCTCATTAATAGAATGTTTTCACATTTTTGCCATGATGTTGTTTTTTCAAAGCCATCTGCTGCAGATTTGTTGAATGTGGTAAGGAGTTTAAGTGAGCCACATCATTATTTTTGTCAATACAATTCCCAGTTCTTCCATGAAGTCTTTAATAACTTGATGGCATACAGGAAAGATCCTGATCAGACTATGCAGTAGAGGTCTAATCTGATGTCATATATTGAAAGGTCGGTTTTCATGTGCCATGACTCGGGTTTGGTGGTAACCCTTTCCAACTTACAGACACTTTCTGACAACTTTTTAAAACATTGTGGCAAAAGATGAAATTGCTCATAAATAATGTTTCACATTTATTCAATAATCAATCTTTAATTTATAGTCAGTTTCCATATTTTTGACTATCCGGTAAATATTTTGAAAGTCTGTTTCAGATTTGTTGAGTTGAGTTGCGACGATTTCAGTGCCTTCATGATGTGTGTCAGAGTTCCGGATAATGGGCATATTTCATGGTCTTAAATTGACCTTCAAACCCTATGTAGTGGGTAAATAAAATAATCGTACCTACAACATATGGTTTGGTAGGGTTATCACTTTCCCACTTGTAGACACATTTTGAAGCATCTGCAGCAGACGACTTTTGATTGATTGATTGGGGTTTAACGCCGTTTTTTATCAATTTCTTAGTTATATCACGGCGGCCAGGTCACCTACTCATGCATTTCCTGGTTTTCTCACACCAGTACTCCACACAACAATCTTCCCAAGCAACTGGCTGCTTTCCCACATAGACTTAGCCCATTGGTGGAAGACGAATGACGCCAGACGACTTTTGAAAACATTGTGGCAAAAGAAGAAATTGCTCAAAATTTGCAATTTCTCCTTTTACCACAATGTGATTATTAAACACCCATTCATGAAGATTTTACATGTTTTTTGTCAATATATATTCAAAGTCATCTGCTTCACAAAATTTGTATGTGGGAAAAGGTTAATTGAGAAATATTGTGGGAAAAAATACTTTTTTACACCACCTTATCCAGAACTCTGTATAATGGAATCTACATATAGCTGCATACAAGCCTTTACCAGTGACTGATTGTGAACTTAAAAAATATCACGAATAAATAAAGCGTAATAGTTACACAAACCTGGGCTACCTGACTCGGACACCTGTCGGAGGAACATCTCGTACACACCGCTGACACGGTTACAGTCGGATGACTTGGACCCGCTGCCAAACAAGCTTCTAAGAGACCTGAAAGGACTACTTAAATCAGAAACAGAGAAAAGCTCGTTAATATTGGGTGACAAACGAAAGAGGCAAATACTGAAACCAGTGCCACTTCAGTTTGAAGTATCGGTGTTTAAAGTAGCATAATCACACAACAAATTTACCTCTGTTTTGATAGTCTTAATGTATTCTTTCAATTTGGGATTTTTAATTGATGGGTTTTTCGAGTATGATTAATGTGTGTCAACAATTTAAACACAAGCTGTCTAATGACATCATGCTCGGCTATTCGAAAGCTTGTCAGTTAAATGTATTTTTTTGTCTAAGAACATGTATATTGTGTAATTGTGTAAGAATTATGGTTAAAGATATGAAACTTGACCTTTGTAAATGTACATTACATGCGAAGCTATAAAGTGCAATTGTCTTAGTCTTTATTCTTTGAATAGTTGAGCTACTTTTTGGGAGGGGGATACAGGTAGAGGAGAGGTAGAGCGGGTACATGATGACCATGCTGTCACAGGCAATATAATTTGAAAGTTTGATGAAGAAATATTAAGAAATGGCAAAGTTATTGCCGACTTTAAGTTATCATGACAAAATTTAAGAGCAAAAAGGTGCATCATTTTGTCCAATGTGCCTTTGACACAACAGTTTTGGTTGCATCACAACACTGTTTTCATAAACAAAATTGATGTATAAATCTAAGTACAAAATAGGGCATAACTCTACAAATATGGCGCATTTGTCTATATTGTATTTAGAAACAAGTGTGCCAAGTTCAAAGTAAATATGTATGATAGTATAGAAGATATTAGTATTTATAAAACAAGAGCTGTCGGAGGACAGCGCACTCGACTAATTCACCACTTATTTAAGTTACTGAGATAACGGACTTTAATGTAGTTGCATGCAAAACATTATCAACAATTTCTTAAAGGGTGATAATTTGCATTATATGCAGGATAGAGTTATTTAACTTGATTATTTTCATAGGTGTGACTGTTAGGAAGGGTTGTATAATGTTTCAATGGAATGCATCAAGTAGTTACTAAGATATGGACTCTTAATGTAGTTGCACGCAAACCTTTAACCATAATTTCTAAGTAAAAAAAGGGCAACAATTTGCACCATATGCAGTATAGATTTATACATTGGTTGTGTTTGTAGTTGTGAAATTGGGAAAAGTTGTATTAAGTTTCAATACAATGCTTCAAGTTGTTGTTACTGAGATTACACTCTAAATGTAGATGCAAAACTTTAACCAGAATTTCTAAGTAAAAAGGGCCATAACCTGCATAAAATGCAGGATAGAGTTATTTAAGTTGAAAATCAACATATTTGTGATAGTTTGGAAGGGATGTATAAAGTTTCAAAGCAATGCATCACGTAAATACTAGGATATCGACTCTAAATGTAGTTGCATGCAAAACTTAAACCAACTTGATAATCTACACAGTTGTGATGGTTGGGTAGAGTTGTTTAAAGTTTCAATGCAATGCATCAAGTAAATACTAGGATATAGACTCTTAATTTAGTTGCACGCAAAACTTTAACCAGAATTTCTTAGTAAAAAAGGGCCATAACTTGCATAAAATGCAGGATAGAGTTATCTAACTTGATAATCTACATAGGTGCGCTAGTTTAGTAGGGTTGTAGAAAGTTTCAATGCAATACATGTAGTATTTAAGTACTTGCATGCAAAACCTTAACCAAAGTGCGACGTGGACGCCAGGTTGAGTAGTATAGCTCTCATATTCTTCGAATAGTCGAGCTAAAAAGTTTAACCAATGTGGACGCCGAAGCCGACGAAATGGCGAGTGCAATAGCCTCCATATTCTTCACATAGTCCAGCAAAATAGCATAGGAAAAAAGGATTTAGTGTTTGCAATGTCTGTGACCTTGGCATTGAACATTTGAACTGGTGTCAAGGTTAAGAAACTTCTTCTGGTTATATGCAGCAATTGTGTCAAGAATGAGTTTCTTATGCCTGAGGATTAAAAAAATATCTTCAAATTAATTAAATTGGTAGTGTTTAAAGAAACGTAAGTGTCACCTTCCAATAATGCCTTCTCTGCAAATTATTTTCAAACATTAAAGGCAGAGCAGAAATTGCTAGTAAAAAGCAATGTTTATCTTTCAAAAAATAGTTTCAACTTATCAATTTTGTGTTTCATTCCTTTTACCACGTTTACAGTTTCTATATACCATATAGGGTAACAAACAGGTTAAAACAAAACCAAAAACTTTAAGAATTAACCCTTTCCCACATACAAAATATCTGCAGCAGACGACTTTGAAAACATCATCGAGAGCAATTTCTTCTTTTGCCACACTGTTTTCAAAAGTTGTTTGCTTCAAAGGCATCAGAAAGCGTCTGTTTGTGGGAAAGAGCTAATTTTTTTTTTTTAATGAAATAGATTTAGGATAAGCACTACCCCTTCTTAATAAAGTCTAATAAGGGAGGAACCATAAATCATGGCAGACTGAATTAAACCTTTCCCAAATACAGATGCTTTCTGACGCCTCTGCAGCAGACGACTTTTGAAAACATTGTGGCAAAGGGAGAAATTGCTCATCATGAGCAATTTCTCCTTTTGCAACAATGTTTACAGCTCTATTCAATAATCGTATGTTCATTGACAGGGTTTTTCCATATTTTTCTTAAATGCTTTCAAAATCATCTGCTGCAAATTTGCTGTATGTGGGAAAGGGTTAAGACAGGAAAGTTTTCAAGGGGATTGGGGAGGCAGTACCTGTAGAATACAACAATTAAGCTTTCCAACAAACGAGACTCATTTTCATTCATTTGCAGCAGACGACTTTTGAAAACATTGTGACAAAAGGAGAAATTGCTCAAAACGAGCAATTTCTCCTTTTTTCAACAATGTTTTCAACTTACTTTAGTAATTATACTTACAATTATAGAGATTTTCCATATTTTTGAGTAGACATATTCAAAGTCGTCTGCTGCAGATTTGCTGTATGTGGGAAAGGGAGAATGCTTTTCAACATACAGACTCATTTTGATTCATCTGCAGCAGACGACTTTTGAAAACATTGTGACAAAAGAAGAAATTGCTCATAATGAGCAATAATTGTTCCTTTTTGACACAATGTTTTTCAACTCTATTGAATATATATACTTTCAATTGATAGTTTCCATATTTCTTTCCTGGATGTTGTCGAAGTTGTTAAAAATTATCTGCTGCAGATTTGTTGTATGTGGGAAAGGAATAAACAGCTACACATTGACAATATCGAAATGATAGATGGTTGATGGATGACTAACTAACCAAACCTTATGGGACTATACTGATTTATCTATGTGCACTGCATATGCTTTAAATGATACTTCAAAGGTCTGTTACATACACGTAATATGTTCTTTTCCCATTTAAAGACAAAATTACAAAAAAAATAAAACTTAACCCTTTCCCTCATATAGACGCTTTCTGACGCCTCTGCAGCAGACAGCTTTTTGAAAACATAATGACAAAAGAAGAAATTGCACAAAACGTGCACTTTCTCCTTTTGCCACAATGTTTTCCACTTTTTGTCATAGTTTATCCATTCAATTATGGAGATTTTTCTATGTTTTGACAAAATATGTTCAAAGTCGTCTGCTGCAGATTTGTTGTATGAGGGAAAGGGTTAAATGATACTTCAAAGGTCTGTAATACATGTAATATGTTCTTTCCCCATTTAAAGACAAATTACAAAAAAAGTAAAACTTAATATTTAACCCTTTCCCACATAAAGAATGCTTTCTGACGCCTCTGTAGAAGACAACTTATGAAAACATTTTGGCGAAAGGTTATAATTCTCCTTATGAGCAATTTCTCCTATTGTCACAATGTTTTCAAATTTGTTAAATGATTAAACTCTTTTTTAAAGCTGTTAACCAGATGTTTTCAAAGTAATCTGATGAAGATGGGAAAGGGTTAATAACTTCTAATGTGTTTGTTCACTGGTAGTTAATGTTAAAATAGTTGTCTGCTGCAGATTTGACGTATATGGGGAAGGGTTAAAATTGGTATGGCATATCTGCAAGAGCTTTCAAAATAAGGGAATTTCTTTATTTTGTGATTAAAGTGTAAGATTTATGATTTTGTGTAGGAGATGAGAGTAAGAGGTGTGAGATATCACACACTTTAGGGACAGATGGGTTTAATTTATGCTTCATGTTTTATGATTTTGTGTACGAGATGAGAGTAAGAAGTGTGAGATATCACACACTTTAGGGACAGATGGGTTTAATTTATGCTTCATGTTTTATGATTTTGTGTACGAGCTGAGAGTAAGAAGTGTGAGATATCACACACTTTAGGGACAGATGGGTTTAATTTATGCTTCATGTTTTATGATTTTGTGTACGAGCTGAGAGTAAGAAGTGTGAGATATCACACACTTTAGGGACAGATGGGTTTAATTTATGCTTCATGTTTTATGATTTTGTGTACGAGATGAGAGTAAGAAGTGTGAGATATCACACACTTTAGGGACAGATGGGTTTAATTTATGCTTCATGTTTTATGATTTTGTGTAGGAGATGAGTGTAAGAAGTGTGAGATATCACACACTTTAGGGACAGATGGTTTATACATGATTTATGATTTTGTGTACGAGATGAGAGTAAGATGTGTGAGATTTCACACACTTGGGGACAGATGGGTTTATGCTACATGATTTATGATTTTGTGTACGAGATGAGAGTAAGAAGTGTGAGATTTCACACACTTGGGGGCAGATGGGTTTATGCTACATGATTTATGATGTTGTGTACGAGATGAGAGTAAGAGGTGTGAGATATCACACTATTTAGGGACAGATGTGTTTATGCTACATGTTTTACGATTTTGTGTAGGAGATGAGTGTAAGAGGTGTGATATAACACACTTGGGGACAGATGGGTTTATGTTACATGATTAATGATTTTGTGTAGGAGATGAGAGTAAGAGGTGCGAGATATCACACTCTTTAGGGACTGATGGGAATATGCTACATGTTTTATGATTTTGTGTAGGAGATGAGTGTAAGAGGTGTATGACATCACACACTTGGGGACAGATGGGAATATGCTACATGATGTTACACCAATACTTCCAACTGAAAACAGCAAAACATTCCATTTCCACAATATCCTGGCAACTAGAGTTTATTACCTTGTCTTAACCCAATCTCTTCTAGGCGATAATAATACTGAAAATCTCTCGAAATGAAAGTATACTTATTTAATCAAGCTGAACCCATTGTGGAAACAGGAGAAAGTGCTCATTGTGAGCAATTTCTACCTTTACCACACTGTTTTCGAAAGTTGCATATGTAAAGGCTCGCATGAGTCCCCACTGTTTGCAGCCACAACCCGATCTCATTTGTTTGCTGCATCTCGTGTATAACCAGAAGATATAAGCCCAGAATGTGGAAATGGATCATAAATAAACAAAGCATATCCAAAGCAAAACATGTTTCCCTTTTTCCTATTTCGCCTTTTCCCACAATATATCAGAAAGTAAAAAGCTGTAGAGGCGTTGTTTACTGTTGCTTAACCCTTTCCCTCATATAGATGCTATCTGATGCCTCTGCAGCAGACGGCATTTTGAAAACATAGTGACAAAAGAAGAAATTGCACAAAACGTGAAATTTCTCCTTTTGCCACAATGTTTTCCACTTTTTGTCATAGGTTATCCATTCAACTATGGAGATTTTCTATGTTTTGACAAAATAAGTTCAAAGTCGTCTGCTGCAGAATTGTCGTAAGAGGGAAAGGGTTAAAGAAAAAGTAATGACAAGAGGACCATGATGGTCCTATAACACTCACCTGATTGATTATAACTTCAATAGATTTCAAAGATTTTACTCTATACATAAACAGGTAAGCAAAATGAGCGCTGCCCCCTGGTGGTCATGTTTATCTAAAGATCAGAATAATTTGACTAGATGGTCATTAGAAAATGCTACACGCCAAATATCTAAGCTCTAGGCATTAAAGTTTTTTGAGAAGATTTTAAAATTATTTTGAAAGGGCACCACCCAAGGAACATACCTGTGAATGGTTATCTAAATTAGCCAAGCAGTTTAGTACTTGCTTGATTGATGTTTAACGCCGTTTTCAACAATTTTTCAGTCATATCATGGCGACCAGTTCACCTACGCATGCGTTTCCTGGTTTTCCCATACCAGTACACAATACAACATACTTTCCAAGCAACTGGCTACTTTTCCACATAAACTGTTAAACAGCCCATTGGTCAAAGACGAATGACGCAGGTCACAGTGACTTTTGTCAAACGTCGGAAAGAATGTTGGCTGAGCTGGGATTCAAACTCACAACCGCTGGATTGACAGTCCACGTCGCTACCAGGGCTCGGCCAGTTTTGTACTAGTAGGAGTAATTGTCTGTAGGAAGATATGAACAGACAGACAGACAATATAGGAAATTGTGAACAGACAACTGATGATGGAAGGTATTTTATCACAATAGCTCACCCCTCAATTTGTGCCGAGGTAAGCTAAAAACCACACGCTTTAGTCCACGTTACTGATAAACTGAGACAAATGCCACATATGTGCATATGTGCAAAATAAATATATACAATACAACAAAATAAAAGACATGCCTACATCACAATAGAAAAAAAAGAAGATCAGTGGCAAAACGAGATCTAGAAACAAAAGTGTAAACCGCACTTTGCCCAGCATTATCTCTCTATTACAACTGATCTACAACCTACCCCACATAGCCCTTTCTCAAATTCAGCAAATCTGCAGCAGACAACTTTGAAAGCACCTTGAAAACAATAGGCCAAATCTCTGTAGATGAAAGGATATTATTTTCATTCAGTTGCAAACATTGTGGCAAAAGGGGAAATTGCTCGTTACGAGCAATTTCTCCTTTTGCCACAAGGTTTTCAAAAGTCGTCTGCAGCAGAGGCATCAGAAATCATCTACATGTGGGAAAGGGATTGGCAAAACTTGCAGCTGGAAACTTTTTCAGTTATATCAAGGTTTATATCTGCATATAGATTGTGAAGTACATACTTAGAGGCGGATATTTTTGTATCTCTGGAGTGAATCACCATACACAGGTCTTTTGTGATGCACGCAGGCTGTGGACTGTTGTCTACCTGTAATACATAATGATTGATTGATTGATTGTTTAGAGCTGTTTTAACCCTTTCCCTCATATAGACGCTTTCTGAAGCAGACAGCTTTTTGAAAACATAGTGACAAAAGAAAAAGAAATTGCTCAAAACAAGCAATTTCTCCTTTTGACACAATGTTTTCCACTTTTAGTCATAGGTTATCATTCAATTATAGAGATTTTCTCTTTTTTAACAAAATATATTCAAAGTCTATTGCTGCAGATTTGATGTATGAGGGAAAGGGTTAAACATGTTTTCTGTCAAATCATGGCGTCCAGTTTACCTACTCATGTGTTTCCTGGCTCTCTCACACCAGTACTCCACACAACAGACTGTCCAAGCAACTGGCTGCTTCTCCACATAGACTGTTAGTGCATTGGTGAAAGACACGTGACGCTTGTCACAGTGACTTTTGTCAAACGTCTTAACCCTTTCCCTCATACGACAATTCTGCAGCAGACGACTTTCAACATATTTTGTCAAAAAATAGAAAATCTCCATAATTTAATGGATAACCTATGACTAAAAGTGGAAAACATTGTGGCAAAAGGAGAAATTGCTCGTTTTGAGCAATTTCTTCTTTTGTCACTATGTTTTTCAAAAAGCCGTCTGCTGCAGAGGCGTCAGAAAGCGTCTATATGAGGGAAAGGGTTAAATAATGTTAGTCAAGCTTTGGCTCTAACTCACAACCGACTGAGCTAGCGAAGTCTGGCCTAATACATAATGGAAAAATTCTCACTGTAACATTCTACACAAGAACTATAATTAGGCATACAGAGTTTTTGTTTGTTTGTTTAATTTGGGTTTTAATTTTTATGCTATTTTCAACATTATTTCAGTTATATCATGTCCACAGTTCACATATTCATGATCCCTGGGGAAACGAATCAGTTCTATATCATTATGAGCAATTTCTTCTTTTGCCAAAAAGTTTTCAAAAAGTCATCAGAAAGGTTAATACAAAGGGTAGAATCACCCTGGGAAAGGAAAAGATCATTTACCTCAAGGTAGGCAGACAGTGTGAGATAGATTCTCTCTCCGGATGACGTGACCCTGTTTAAAAGCGGAGAATTGTGTAGCGAACTGTCCCATGCAGCTTCAAATCGGAAAAACACCCTGTCGTCGGTTGGTTGTTGTATATAACATGCGGGAAATAGGCCAAGGGAGAGAACTGTGTGTTCAGTGTCATAGTCACGGAAGTCTGGTGTAGTTCTTATTCGCCCTGGTAAGAAAATAAAATAAAAGTGAATTACAATCATTAACTCTTTTTCACATACAGGAAATCTGCAGCAGACGAATTTGAAACCATCTAAGCAGAAGTATAGAAAATCCCTATAAATGAAGGCTTTATTACTGAAAAAAGTTGTAAATATTGTTGCTTGTCAGAAAACATCTATAATATGTAGGAAAGAGTTAAAACTGAGTAGAGCTCTACAAAAAAACAACTGTAAAGCTTTTGCTACAATTGCAAATGTAGATCTAATAAGCCAGCACATCCCCGCAGCATGATCTGGCTCTGCATTTTTTTTTTTCTATTAGCCATAGAAGGTTTAGAGAAATTTCTGTATAGCAGTATCCAGCTCGATCCTTCAGGGCATTTTAATAAGATAATCTTGTTTGATACAATATAATACATTTTATTGCATAATCAGGCCTCTGTGTTACAAAAACATATATACAATCAAATATCATTGTTCCAATAGTTTGTGTTGAGTTCAAGACCATGGTTCCCAAGTACCGTGTTGTAGCGAGTGTCCAGTCAATAAAGATTAAGTAGTTAATAGGACATACCAACAACTAGTTCCTTCACATCCTTCCAGAAGAAGTCGGGCCCCTGTTCATGTGTGATAGTGATAGCTAATCGTCTCTGTATACCCTGGTGTAACATGTAGGTTCCTGAACAGGGCATGTCATCACTGTGATCAACCACTGCCGGAACATATCTGTGTAGGAAAAATATACAAGGTTCAGATAAGAAGGGGTTTACAGCTCTTTTCCCAACCAAACCAATAAGACAATTCTTTTGAATACCCACAACATAGGGTTAGAGAGTCATATATACAGATTCTAGAATATGCAAAACGCCCCTTATCTAGAGCTCTTAACATACATGCTTTTATACCCAATACTTCACATGGCATTTCATGGGTCGTCTGCTTGACAGTCATCAGGTGGACAAATCACCAATCTAGAAAACTGATGGATTTATAATGATAAAGAGTTGAAAATATTGCAATTAAAGGTGAAATTGCTCGTTTTGAGCAATTTCACCTTTTACTGCAATGTTTTCAAAAGTCGGCTGCAGCAACAGGCGTCAAATGTCGTTTGTGTTAGGTAATGCTTTTAACATACAGCATTTAAATTTTCTCAAATTTAACCTTTAATTATTTTTTCTAGCTTTCAAGACAAATGAGGAGAGAAAACAAGAGGGCCATGAGGCCCTGGATCGGTCACCTGAGAATGGGCTTTTTAAGACTTAACTCTGTCAGCGCCAATGGCAATATCATCAAGATAATCTTTCTGCCAAATTTCAATCAAGCTGCTCCAAGTCAAAAATGCAATCTCTATAGTGTTAACAAGATTTTTATACAATATGGCCTACTGACCTAGTTTTGACCTGACCAAACCCATATTTGATTTGGCCTAGATATCTTCAAGGCAAATATTCTGACAAAGATTCAAAATGACCCGTAACTGAACTTGGCCTAGATATCATGACCTAGTTTTTACCCGGACATGACCCAGTTTCGAACTTGGCCTAAATATCACTTAGACAAACATTCTGATAAATTTTCAACATGCTCAAGCCAAACATGTGGCTTCCAGAGTGTAAACAAGATTTTCCTTAAATTTGACCTAGTGACTTAGTTTTTGACTGGACATGACCAACTTGGCCTAGATATCAGTAAGACAATAATTCTGACAAAGTTTCAACATGCTCAAGCCAAATATATTGCTTCCAGAGTGTTAACAAGATTTTTCTTAAATTCGACCTAGTGACCTAGTTTTTGACCGGACATGACCCAGTTTCGGAATTGGCCTGGATATCACCAAGACAAACATTCTGACAAAGTTTCAACATGCTCAAGCCAAAAATGTGGCTTCCAGAGTGTTAACAAGATTTTCTTTAAATTTGACCTAGTGACCTAGCTTTTGACCCCACATGACCCAGTTTCGAACTTGGCCTAGAGTTGATGGAGATATATGTTCTGATAAACTTTCATGAAGATTGGATGCAAAATGTTGCCTCTAGAGTAGTAACAAGCAAATGTTGACGACGGACGACGAACAAAAGGCGATCACAATAACTCACCTTGAGCACTATGTGCTCTGGTGAGCTAAAAAGTTTAAACAAGTTTTAAGATATTTGTAGAGCAGAAACGAGTAAAATTGTTGCAGTATGCCATTGTTGCAGTATGAAATGGTCGCACAATTGTAACAGTATGCCATAGTTGCAAAATTGTTCAGTATGCCATGTTCACAAAATTGTTGCAGTATGCCATGGTCACAAAATTGTAGCGATGTGACATGTTCGCAAATTAATGCAGTATGCCATGGTCGCAAAATTAATGCAGAAATGCTCAAGAATCTTCTGACATATAAAAATAACTGGATCAGACAGCAGTTTATCTGCAAAAGATGTATTAAGTGTAACACTTACTCTCCATTTGGGGCTAGTTCACAGATCTCGAACCATACCAACAGATCATAGCGTGAATGTATATGACTAGAACTGAAATGGAAACAACGCAAAATTGCATAATTACATTCATTCTTTACCAGATATGATTACTTTAACCTTTCTCCACACCAACAAATCGGCAGCAGACATCTTTGAGAGTATAATAATGGAATATTATCATTATGAGTAATTTCTCCATTTGCCGCAATGTTTTTTAAAAGTCATCAAAATGCAACTGCATGTGAGAAAGGGTTTTGAAGCAACTGCAGTAGACGACTTCTGAAAACAATGTGCGAAAAGGAGAAATTGCTCACAAATAGCAATTTTTGATTTGCAACAGTGTTTTCAAATCTATCCAATAGTTAAACAATCAATTAAAGAGATTTACCATATTTTAACTAGAATTTGTTCAAAGTCATCTGCTGCATATTTGTTGTACATGGGAAATGGAGAAAAATGTCTGAAAGGTGTAAAATCTAAAAACAAAAAAATGGAAATGTAATTCTGTAATAGAGTTGACAACATTCTGGTCCATTACTCCTGTTCCTAAAATGTTTTCAAAAGCTGCCGTAAGTAGCAAGGGAAATGTTACTCCATACATCACAGATGTGTGTTTTTCTAACTATTCCACTGTAAATTATTTGCAAAATCGAAAATTAAGAGCAATCAAAATAGTACATGTATCTGTAAGTGAAGTAAATGTGAAAATTTGGAATTTGTCATTTGCACACTTTCTCTTGTCTTTATGTCTCCAATTCCAAAGAATGTAAAACCAACAATTTTATATGAACTTAACCCTATCCAACACTCAGATGCTTTCCGACGCCTCTGCAGCAGATGACTTTTAAAAGCAATGTGACAAAAGGAGAAATTGCTCATGAAGAGCAATTTCTCCATTTGCCACAATTGTTTCAACTCTTTTCAATATTCATATTTTCAATTTTTGATATTTTCTATATTTTGGACTTGGTAATTTCAAAGTCGTCTGCGTCAGAATACTTGTATGTGGGAAAGGGTTAAAGCTTTTTTTTACTGATGTTAAAATTGCCTGCGTTCATAACATTTTTGGTAAAATAGAAACAAATGCTAAATGCAATAAGATTTCATTCATCCATATTTAAATATTTTTTAGGAAAAAGAGATATTGCATGTTTCAAGATTTTGCTTATGACCATCTAATTGACAACTTTAAAAGAGCTGAACCAAACATTACAAACGAAAAAGAAAGTTTAACCCTTTCCCACATATGGAAGCTTTGTGACACCTCTGCAGCAGACGACTTTAGAAATTGTTGTGGCAAGTGGAGATATTGCTCATAACAAGCAATTTTTTCTATTTGCCGCAGTGCTTTCAACTCCATTTAACCCTTTCCCTCATATAGACGCTTTCTGACGCCTCTGAAGCAGACGGCTTTTTGAAAACATAGTGACAAAAGAAGAAATTGCACAAAACGTGCAATTTCTCCTTTTGCCACAATGTTTTCCACTTTAAGTCATAGGTTATCCTTTCAATTATGGAGATTTTCTACTTTTTGATAAAATACGTTCAAAGTCGTCTGCTGCAGAATTGCCGTATGAGGGAAAGTGTTAATAATCATACCATCATTTATAGAGATTTTCTATATTTTGGACTTGATAATATCAGTTGACTGCTGCAGATTTGTTGTAGGTGGGAAAGGGCTAACATTGTTTTACCTTTAAACCAGGTGTGCAAGACTGACCATAACACAGGTGATCTGTTTTTATTGACAATGACCCAAACGACCACACTAAATAACTCAAAACTTTCTTTCAATCTAAGTGATCTAATTTTGATTACAATAATTGCTTTCATATTTTTTATAAGTTATCATTAGCATACCCTGTATACATTGACTATATGGAAAATAAGATGTAACACCCTTGTCAGAAAATAAAGTTGTGCAACAGATTTGAAAACATTACCCGAGTCTGACCATGCAAAAAGGTACAGACTGGCATTTTCTCTACAGGATCAGCCTGTCCATTTGCTTTCTTTTCAGAATCTACACAAGTTGAAATAATCTTCTAACAGGCTTGTGTAAGTAATATGTGAATAGTGTAGAACTTGATCAGAGTGTGCATGCACAGACTGACCTGTATCTACACTATTCAGAATCGCCAACTTATACCTTTTCCAATGGATAGACTCATTTACAGTTAATAATTACTGGAAGGATGTTACAAATAGAACTATAATTTTTTTTATCCTTTCTCACATGTAGACATATTTTGCAGACAACTATTGAAAACATTGTAGCAAAAGACTAAATTGCTCATTAAGAGTTGTGTCTACTTTTGCAGCAATGTTTTCAACTCTGTTCCTTATAAGCATACTTTCAATCAATGACAGAGATTTTCCAAAGCATTTGCTTTATAGATGATTTCAAATTAGTCTGCTGCAGATTTGTTGTACATGAGAAAGGGTTAACCATTTCCCTCATATAGACACATTCCAACGCCTCTGCAGCAGGCGGCTTTTTGAAAACATAGCGACAAAAGAAGAAATTGCTCAAAACAAGCAATTTCTCCATTTGCCACAATGTTTTCCACTTTTGGTCATAGGTTATCCATTCAATTATAGAGATTTTCTATTTTTTGACAAAATATGTTCAAAGTCGTCTGCTGCAGATTTGTTGTACATAAGAAAGGGTTAAGCAATGGTCTGGACTAGGGATTCTCTATAGATGCAAAGGAAAAGGAATATGATTTTATAATCATATATAATATATATACATGTATATGTATGTGTATCTGTATCTAGTTAACCCTTTCCCTCATATAGACGCTTTCTGACGCCTCTGCAGCAGATGGCTTTATGAAAACATAGTGACTAAAGAAGAAATTGCTCAAAACAAGCAATTTCTCCTTTTGACACAAGGTTTCGACTTTTAGTCAAAGGTTATCCATTCAATTATTGAGATTTTCGGTTTTTTGACAAAATATGTTCAAAGTGGTCTACTGCAGAATTGTTGTATGAGGGAAAGGGTTAAAAGAGATATACAAGATAGCAGGATATAAAAGCAGAGATGTTTGCAAACCAGTAAGATATAGCTAGCTTTATGTTAATTAATTAATTTTGCTAAATATTTAGAAAATACAAATATGCATCACAGTTATGTTTTTATCACGAATAATTTTAACTAGAATGGAGTGCTCCGCGGAGCATGGAGTGTCACCTGCACCTGCTCAAGGGTCACACTTACATTTTCCATGCTTGACCAATATCATTCAGTATCATATCAAATAATGTCCAAAACAAATCTTTCACAGTTTGTTGGGAGTATAAGTATATGGCTAATGTTTGTGCAAGAGTACATTAACCTTAGACACATCTGCAGCAGATGCCTATTCAAAAAGTTGTGGCAATGGCAGAAATTGCTCATGATGAGCAATGTCTCCTTTTTGCGCAATATTTTCAACTCTTTTCAATAATTATGTTTCCATTCATTATGATCTTCCATTTTTTTGCACAGATGTTTTCCAAATTGTCTGCTGTAGATGTGTTGTATGTGGGAATCAATGGGTTAATAGATATATATATATATTACTCAGTATCTAATATTTCTTCATTGACTTTCATCACATCTGAGGACAGATCTACATCCCTGTCATAAATGATATAGTTTTAAATACTGGGCTTTATCAAACAAAAAATTGTTTTGTTTTATTGGATTATTTCAGTTTTATGATAATACAGTCAACTTATTCATGATACCTGGATAAACAAACCAGTACTATGCTAGGAAATGTGCCTTGTCCAAGGGCACTCAACCATGACCACCTTGACGCTTATCACTGGGCCACGGCAGATTCCTTTTATCACACAAAAACCCGGGACCTGTTGCAGCTCATTGTAAGTTTCACACAAAGGAGTATGAGCTGGAAACTAGTAGGGCTACTACACTGCTTAATATGAGTTGTATCATGTTAAGTGACATTACATTTTGATAAAAGAATCTGTGTTTATGACATTTTGATAAAAGAATCTGTGTTTATGTCACTTTCATGACTTGTATGTGTATTGTGACATAGATGGCAACATAATATATATATGATGTCCGTTCACATCATCCTGGTACTATATTATATATTTCTTATCCCTGTATATTTCTATACATATTTCCCTTAACCCTTTCCCTCATATAAACGCTTTCTGACGCCTCTGCAGCAGACGGCTTTTTGAAAACATAGTAACAAAAGAAGAAATTGCACAAAACGTGCAATTTCAACTTTTGTAACCATGTTTTCCACTTTTAGTCATAGGTTATCCATTCAATTATAGAGATTTTCCATTATTTGACAAAATATGTTTAAAGTAGTCTGCTGCAGAATTGTTGTATGAGGGAAAGGGTTAAGTTGAACAAGTTATAAATGCCCGTTGGTCAATACTATATCCCTTGTCTTCAATATCAACTTGTTAGTAGATAGAATGGTTTGATCCAATAAGCAATTAGATTGTTAATATTGAAATCTTGTTAATGAAACACTGCATACAAACAAGCTTTAATCAAATGTGAACATTATATTTCACTAGAAAACAAAACAGCTTACTCATTATCTCCCCTTGCTTTGCTTACATCCATTATCAGTTTACTGGGACTTGAGAATTCAGGCCTGTGATTGGTCAATACAAAAACACAATACATGGTTTTCATTGGATAAAATAAAGAAAATACACACAAAAAACAATAAAAAAGACTCCAGATATCATATATTGACTAATATTTTCCTATAATTTTAACCTGCTTAGTAATAGAGACAAATTGTTTGTGAAAACAAATTGACCACAAACATACACTGGTTTGTACAATGTGAAATAGTTAAACAATGTTGATTGTTTACATTATACAGCGAGTCTCTTTGGTCAAACCAACACACAATAATTCATGTATATTGTCTAACCTATTTGCAAGTGCTATTGTTTGGTGTTAAACGCTTTTATCAACAATTTTTCAATTATATCAAGGCGTTTCCTGGGTAAGTTACCAGTTCTACTGGTCCATTTATCCTGACACCAGTCAATGCCAATCAGTCTTAATGCCAGCTCTGCAACCCTGAGCAGCAAGAAGGGCCAGAGATCAAACACGCAATCTCCCGTACCCGAGGCGGTATCATTTATTTTTAAATTTCAGTACAGTAGACCATCTTATGATGTATTCGGAGTCGGTGGTCAACTAATTTTCTCAATATCAAAGTGAATATCATTTTCTTAACCAGAATTGTATAACAGTCCTCTGATCTGTCTTTTGGATGTGAAAAATAAAAGGGTACTGTCAAACGAATATTAAGCTTATAGGTTTTGAAATCAATGACAATTATAATGATATTGCATCCTGAACTCTAGATAAGGGACATTTTTCATGTTCTAAAATCCGTACTTGACACTCAAACCCTATGAGGTGGGTACTCAGTGAGACAATTCTTTTGAGTACCCACAACATAGGTTTTGGTTGAGTCATACAAGAGATAGATGTTGATGAGAAGTGACGAGTTTACTTCCCCTTATCTAGTCCTCTGTGCTGCATCCATTTAGCTTTTCCCATTTGTGACGCATCTGCAGCAGATGACTTTTGAAAACATTGTGACAAAATGGGAAATTGCTCAAAACAAGCAATTTCACATTTTGCCACAATGCTTTTAACTTTTTTCAATTATTATACTTTCATTTTTTAGATATTTTCCATCTTTTTGAATGATTGTCTTCAAAGTCGTCTGCTGCAGATTTGATGTATGTGGGAAAGGGTTAATAGGCATGACTACGTGGAGAACATGTTGATCTGGCTCTTCGCTGATCATTAAATCTTGAAGGTTAATTTTTGTGTGACATGGCCCTACTTAATACAAGTTAATAATAATAGCTGGAGTCTCAAGTAAACAAAATAGAGGTGATACGAAAAGCGTGATAGGTAAGTACAATAGTTTTAACATAAACACATTGCGTCGCTTGTCAATAAATCAGTATGATCTGTAAGCAGAGTCAAAGAAGAGAAGTGACCCAGAAGTGTCACCCTGCCTCACTGGTAGGCTGACACAAAAACTACAATACACCAAATATAAGTAAAAACAAAAATGATATCCTGAGAGTCTCAACTTCAAAAAGAAATTGAGTTTTTAAAACTTTTTCAACATTATTTCAGTTATATCACAGTGCTGGTTCACTTATTCATGATCCCTGGGTTAACAAACCAGTACTGGGCTAGGAAATGTGCCTTGCCCAAGGGAACTCCACAATGACCGTTGTGCCGCAACTGGGGATTGAAACCGGGACGCCTGTTTTGAAATACAACAAATAAATAAATGAAGATTGCTTTTCAAATAAACTTAGATCAAAGAGGCAGTAAAAAATATCTAATAGCTGAAACAATATGATATATGTTATCAATATTGTCTGAAAGGGATGAATTTTAAATGATTGATTTATATAGATCTTTTTGGCGAAGTCAAGACTCCCAAGTCACTTTTGAGTCAATTAAATTTCTCCTCAACCAACTATTATATCACATGAATAATTAAGACTCTTCCAAATTCAGATTCAATGAGAGACAGAAAGTTTTCAAAAGCCCCAAAATGAACAGTCGTCCAAAAAAAGCGTAGAGATAAAGACAATATAAGTCGAGGTAGTCGATCAAAATTGGAGTCTTACTGCTTTTTATGCCTAAAACATTTTCAAAGTTGTGTGCAGCAGATGTTCTTATACAGTTGTAGAACAAGTTGGGCCACCTCTCTACTTTTTCATCACTGCTTGCACATGTAGGTTCGGGCTGTGCAGCAGACGACTTCACAATGATACCAACTTTGTTCCATAATTGATCTTTCAATTATAGAGATTTTTTTTCATATTTTTGCCATTTACATTATCACAGTCATTTGCAGCAGATTTGTTTGTATGTTGAAAAGGGGGTTAAAAAATACAGTAGAAGAACCAGTAGGGCCACCATTCTAATTGTTCATAACAGATTGCTTGAATGCCCTGGTGACACTGTGCAGCAGCAGCAGCAGCAGCACATGTTGAGCACAGTTTACACAATATTTGAATAGAAATACCGCACACTTACGTTACAACAAGTAGATATCCAAGACAGTTTGGGTGAAATGGTGAATATTTAGAAAGAAAAAAAATAAAACCATTTCCAACTTCGATATATATTTTGACACATCTGCAGCAGCCACCTTTTAAAAACAGTGTGGTATAGGGAGAAATTACTCTTAATGAGAAAGTTCTCTTTTTGCCACAATGTTTTCAACTCTGTTCATTAATCATATCTTCATTTACAGAGATATGATCATCTATATTTTTCCTAGATGATTTTCAAAAATAAAGTGTAAGTGGGAAAAGGGTTAACCCTTTCCCACCTGCCGCACATTTTGATGCAAAAGCAGCAGACTATTTTTGAAAACAATGTGGCCAAAGGTGAAATTGCTCATCATGAGCAATTTCTCCTTTGGCCGCAATGTTTTCAACTTTATTTAACAATTAAGATATCTTGCTGTATGTGGGAAAGGGTTAATAGAACACCAGTGGAAACATCAACACCTTCACAGACAATATGAAGAATATCCCCCATGTTACACAACATAAAATTATGAGCCGTCCCGCAAGAAAACCAACATTATGGAATCTGCGTAAAGTATTGACCCGGATCAGCCTTAGCATGCCGCGCAGGCTTACCTGGATACACACTTTTTGCCTCCTGTGGATTTTCTGTTTCAGGAATCATTACTCTTTACCTCTATCTCCCTGAGATGGAATGTGTTGACATGGATCAGTCTGCGCAGACGGGACAGGCTGATCTGGGTCTATACATTACGCAGAGCCCATAATGTTGGTTGACTCGAAGGGACGGCTCATATTGAGAATCAAATCAGTAGGTGATGACTGATTGCAGGTAATGAAAAGTGTTGAACTTACCTGGGAGGCGTAATTACACCGAATTTTGGAGAAGGAACTGGTTTTGAAATGGGAAGCATCAATGGGAAATTCTTTCTTGGTGGTCTCCTTCCACTATTATTAGTGCTGAAATAAATCAATAGGACTTACAACTATACATGCAATTTCATTGAACTTTTGGTTTAGCCCTTTCCCACATACAACAAATTTGAAGGAGACAACTTTAAAATAATCTGGGGGAAAATATGGAAAATCTCTTTATATATTTGTTCCTTTTGCAACAAAGTTTTTCACTTTCAGTCATAGAGTTATTCCATTTTTTGACAAAATATGTTTAAAATCGTCTGCTGCAGATTGGTTGTATGTGGGAAAGGGTTAATTCAAGACCAATAGATTTTGTGTGCATCAGGAAATGGGTTAACAAAGTTAAAATTATATATTTTACATTGATAGCAAAGCAAGCTTTCAGCTTTTATCAATCACATGTGATGTCAGCTTCCTGGAGATCAAAACCAGTAGTCTGGATGCGTGGAATAATCACAAAGCCAGAAAGGCTCATCAACGGATTCGAACCCGTGACTTTGGCACATAAGACGCTCTACCACTGCAACACTGTCTTCCAATTTGTAAGCCCTTTTCCACATTAGACGCATTCTGAAGCATCTGCAGCAGACGACTTTTGAAAACAATGTGACAAAAGGAGAAATTGCTCAAAAAGGAGCAATTTCACCTTTTGCCATAAGGTTTTCACCTTTTTTTCAGTAATTGTTTTTGCATGATTGTTATCAAAGTTGTCTGCTGTAGATTTGTTGTATGTGGGAAAGGGTTAACAGAGCTAGTCAGTCCTAAAGATGGTCTCCAAATGGTTAAAAAAAAAGGGGGGGATTTACAACTTACTATGAACCATTAGCATCTTTGGCGTGATCATGTAGAGGATGTTGCTGGTAATGACCAAACACTTCAAACACCAGAGGTTGGGACTTGATATAATCTATGAAGGATTTGGTCACTGTCACAGTAAACTGAAAATATACATAGAGATTAATTGTTTCTTTGTTTTGGGTGTTGAAAATGCAGATGGAAATGTTGAAACTTCTGCAAATATTGCTAATAGTGACAATTAAGTAATAAATAGTTCAAAGCTATTTTGGCAGTAAATGTTGAAAATTAAAAGTCATGATAATTTGAGGGCTTCAATCCAAAAGTACCTTGCACAATTTAGATTGTTATCAAACTTGGTCCAGACATTATGCCCACAAACATGTTTGCCAAGTTTGGTTAAGATCTGACGAACATTGTTCCAACTTTAAAATCAGACAAGGCAAGGGTAAATTTTTGGTAATTCAAGGAGCATAATCCAATAGTGCCTTGGGCGATTTGGCTGGTTATGAAACTAGACATTATGCCTACAGACATGTTCAAAAAGTTTGGTGAAGATCGGATGAAAACTCTTTAACCCTTTCCCTCATATAGACGCTTTCTGACGCCTCTGCAGCAGACGGCTTTTTGAAAACATAGTGACAAAAGAAGAAATTGCTCAAAACAAGCAATTTCTCCTTTTGACACAATGTTTTCCACTTTTAGTCATAGGTTATCCATTCAATTATAGAGATTTTCTATTTTTTACAAAATATGTTTAAAGTTGTCTGCTGCAGAATTGTCGTATGAGGGAAAGGGTTAACTAAGAGAGTGGATAACATGTGAACACTGCCCACCCATGGATAATACAACTCATATTAATACAGGCATATAAAAATGAGGGCAAAAGGAGGCATTGCTCATCATGGGTCATTTCATCTTTCTCCACAATGTTTTCAACTTTATTCAATATTAAAACTCATATATATATATATATATATATATATATATATATATATTTTACATATTTCTGATGAGATTGTTTTAAATTTGTCTGCTGCAGAAAAATTATTTTTGAATGTTGGGAAGGGTTAAAATGAGCAACAGGGGAAAGAAACGGTTAACCGGAGTATATACAGAATGCAAAATACCCCCGTGATAATGTGACTCTATTTCAGACTTGTGTAAGATATTTAGCAATCTATACAATTCTCTCCTTAATATAGACCAGATTAGAGCTCTCTGCAGCTAACAACATTTAAAAATAGGAGAAATTACTTAATTCGAACAATATCTCCTTTTCCAATATTACTTTCAACTCTGTATCAAAATGTTAATTAAAATATTCAATTGTATGTTTTTAACCATTTCCCACATAAAGATGTTTTTGCAAACACTGTGACAAAGATGAAATTGCTCATGATGAGCAATTTCACCATTTGCCACAATGTTTTCAACTCTATTCAACAAATCATTAACGGTGATTTTTCACATTATTTGAAAAGACGTTTTCAAAGTCATCTGTTGCAGTTTTGTTGTATGTGGGAAAACGGTTAATCCAGATGTCAATAAAAATATCGCATCACTGATCAGGTAAAATGATCACTAAAATGGTCACGTCCTCGACCTTCGACCAGAGCAAGGCTGTTATCCGATTTTCCTTACATTTTGTACATGGTAGAACCCGAGCGGTGGTCCTTTACCCGTATTTTTGAGTGGCTCTGTGGAAAAAGCTTCATCATGGCGGTGCAAAAAGCTGAAACGATAATAAACAGAGACTATATCTTTGTTTTGATTCAATGACGCTACATTGTATATGTAATAACAGTTATTTTTTATAAAGGATTGGTGTTTTACCCCACTCTCAACCACTTCAGTTATATCGATTGATTGGGTTTAACGCCATTTTTAACAATTTCTCAGTTAACCCTTTCCCTCATAAGACAATTTTGCAGCAGACAACTTTGAATATATTTTGACAAAAAACAGAATATCTCTGTAATTGAATGGATAACCTATGACTAAAAGAGGAAAACATTGTGTCAAAAGGAGAAATTGCTCATTTTGAGCAATTTCTTCTTTTGTCACTATGTTTTCAAAAAAACGTCTGCTGCAGAGGCGTCAGAAAGTTTCTATATGAGGGAAATGGTTATATGATGGCAGCCAGTTCACCTACTCATGCATTTCCTGGTTTTCTCAAACCAGTACTCCACACAACAATCTTCCGAAGCAACTGGCTGCTTTTCCACATAGACTTAGCCCATTGGTGAAAGATGAATGATGCATGTCGCATTGACTTTTGTCAATCCTCGAAAAGAAAGTTGGTTGAGCCGGGATGCGAACTCACAACCCCTGGATTGACAGCCCGCGTCGCTACCGGGGCTCGGCATCAGTTATATCACGGCATTTCCTGGGTAAGTTTACCAGTACTACTGGTCCTTTTATCCAGACACCAGCCAGTCATTCGTAATGTTAATCCTGCAACCCTCAGCTCCAAGGAGGGCTAACACTAGGTAATTAAGTAATACATATTGGATTCCTCTGCAGCAGAAAGAAAAAAGACTGTTTTAATCTTCTTTTTTTTAAAATTAGTTTTCAAAATACCATATATACATCAGTCCTGATATACATATATACTTTCAATGCTACTTTTTTTTAAATCCTTTTACAACGCAGACAAGTCAATCTCTATAACATCATACAATTAAATGTCGTTCATATTTTGAATAAATGCAACAAATCTAAAGCATGCAGACTACTTAGAAATTGCAGAAGCAAAAACATGGAAACTCTCTATAGATGAAAGAAAATTATTGAATAAGTTGAAAACATTGTGATAAAAGGAGAAATTGCTCATCATTACCAATTGCTACTTTAGACACAATCATTTTAAAAAGCGTCTGCTGCAGAGGCGTGAGAAAGCGTCTTTATATTAGAAAGGGCATTTTGATGCAATAGCAGCAGACAACTTTTAAAAAAACGTTGTGGCTAAAGGTGAAATTGTACATGATGAGCAAATATGGCTATAATGTTTTCAACTTTATTTAACAATTAAGCTATTCCTTAATGGAGATTTTTTCAGGTTTTTGTTACTATCTTTTCAAAGTCGTTTGCTGCAGATCTGTTGTATGTGGGAAAGGGTTAAATAGAACTGTTATGATAACTAAGATAATAGTAATACTAACTTGAACTGACAGAATATGTCAGCATATTCGGGAGAGATGGCCGAAGCCTGTAGAAGTGTGACCCTGAACTGGAGCTGGGAACCAATCTTCAGATGTCCTGGAAGCTCTTTAACGTCGATCTCAGGGAACGAGTTCAAATCACTGTCTGTCGTGTTATCTTGATTTTTCATATATTCTGTTTCTGAAACATTTCAAAGGTCAAATTTCATTACTGAACCCTCTCACAAAATGAAGGCGCTTTCTGACGCCTCTACATCAGAAGAATTTTGAAACCAGTGTCAAAAGGAGAAATTGCAATTTCTCCTTTTGCAACAAAGTTTAAACTTTTTTCAGTCATTATATCTGCATTTATAGAGATTTTCCCCCATTTGTGCCTCGATAATTTCAAAGTCGTCTGCTGCATATTTTTAATGCATGTGGTAAAGGGCTAACTGCATTGTGAAAAGCAGAGATCTATATAAGGAGAAGTAAACTAGTATTTTCCCCAACAGTATCTCTCTTATAACCTCTTCAATCTTATAGTGTTGGTACTCAAACGAATTTGTCTCATAATTTTGAGTTGATTCTTTGAAATGAGCTTTAAGCCATTTTCAACAATATTTCAATTATACCACAGCACTTCCTGGGTCATTTACCAGTAGAACTGGAACAAGTTATCCTGACACCATGCATCAGTTGTTATGTCATCTACTATGGAAGCCAAAACTATCGATTTGGTATGACTCCACCCAGGATCAAAACCTGTCCACCCACCGCCCAGGCGAATGTGCCAACCACGACACCACAGAGATGGTCTCATGCTTTTCGGTACCCTCAGCATAAGGTTTTATGGGAAAAAAAGAAGGATTTTAGGACAGTGGCAAAAAACATAATCTAGATGATATTTGGAAAATATTATATATATGAAAGGTTTACTGTTTATGAATTTACACCTTGAAAGATTATTAAAGCAAAGACCTAAAGTTTTCTTTTACCAAGGCATGTCTTTGATCACAAAATTCTCAAAATTTATTATTTTTACAGCATTGTAATAAAATGTTTGATAACTTAATCCCCATTTCATTAGAGTATTTATTAATTTCATCTTTCTTTCTTTCTTTCTTTCTTTACATGAAGAAACAGTTTCAAAGAGAAGCAATTACCGAAGCAAGAACAAGAGCTTTTACAGGACAGCACGCCATAAAACTATAAGAAAACACTTGCCATTATATGAAAAATTTCATTTAATTTTCAATGAATGTCCAAAGTAAATTACCAACAGGTTACTAATTTTGTCAAGTTTTATCATTATAACAGAACTGAAGTTGAAAAGATATATGAATGGAATATAACTTGCCATACAACTTTAACATTTAAACGGCCGGAGTCTATGACCTAGCAAGTACTAGTTCCATAACCTAAACATGGACTCCCTTTGTCTAGATTAATCAACATAAGAGAGATATATGAATGAAGTAAAACTTGCCATACAACTTAACCTTTAACCCTTTCCCTCATATAAACGCTTTCGGACGCCTCTCCAGCAGATGGCTTTTTGAAAACATAGTGACAAAAGAAGAAATTGCACAAAACGTGTAATTTCTCCTTTTGCCACAATGTTTTCCACTTTTAGTCATAGGTTATCCATTCAATTATGGAGATTTTCTATGTTTAAACAAAATATGTTCAAAGTCGTCTGCTGCAGAATTGTTGTATGAGGGAAAGGGTTAAAAGGGCTGGAGTCTATGACCTATAGTGACTTTGACCTAGCAAGTACTGGATCCATAACCTAAACGTGGACTCACTATGTCTAGATTCATCAACATTAAAGAGATATATGAATGAAATATAACTTGCCATACAACTTAACCCTTAAAAGGGCTGGAGTCTATGACCCATAGTGACTTTGACCTAGCAAGAACTGGATCCAGAACCTAAACATGGACTCCCTTTGTCTAGATGAAATATAACTTGCCATACAACTTTAACCTTAAAGTGGCCGGAGTCTTAGACTGTCAGAGCCTATGCATGGAAAAAGGTATAAGTTGTTTGAACAGTGTAGGTTCTGATCAGCCTGCACATCTGCTCAGAATCTTTAAAAGTTGACAGAATCTTCTAACGAGATTATGTAAGTAATATGTGAGCATAATTATAATGATATATTGATCAGAACATGCAGATCCAAAGGCAGATCTGAATCTACATTGTTCACAAAACAAGAGTGCCGCAAGAAAACGCCAACGCTTGTCTGCTGTTTTCTAAGTCGAAAAAGGGGCATTACTGAATAATTATTAAAGCCACAGTTATGTGACATGGTATAGACATGCGTATTGTTCCAAGGTACATGTGTACCAAGTTTCATTTGAAAATGTCCAAACGGTTTTTGAGTTATGAGGTAAAGCAGACGATGCCAAGGGTATCACATTACCCCGACTTTTTCTTTGAAAAACAGACGCGCTAAAAACAACTTGTACCTTTCCCATGGACAAGTTCTTTTGTTAATATAACTTACAAATAATCCTACAAATTTAATCTTTCAGTGCAAACTCTGACAGCGGGTTTAGTCAAATGGCCCTCCTTATTATTAGAACGATAGAGCTTTAAAGCGGGATTTAAGAGCTAAAAAAGTTAAATTCACCAACAATAAAAGCAAATACACAAAGCATAATCGGTGGAGAACCAATCTGCGAAGATTAAGTGAGATGTGTTAATAGAAAATAGTGACCAGTACACCCACAAACAATTCAAGAGATCTTCTGCGAAAAAACATGCTGCTTCTGCAGCAAAATACTATTAGCCGCACTGCGTGGGAAATCCCCCTTGCAATATCTCCTTTTCACACAATGCTTTCATCTCTAGTTCAAGAATCCCAAATATCAGATTAGTTTAACCCTTTACCTTATACAGACACTGTCTGGCGACTGCAGGAGACGACTTTTGAAAACATCGTGACAAAAGGAGAAATTACTCAAAACAAGCAATTTCTGCTTTTGCCACAACGTTTTCAACTCTTTTCAATAATTTAACTTTCATTTATAGAGATTTACCAAATTTTTGCCTACAGCATTTCAAAGTCATCTGCTGCATATGTGTTGTATGTGGGAGAGAGTTAACAAATTTCTCAGGTGATTTCAATGCAGATCAACTCTTAACAGGTAACAAGTTAACCCTTTCCCACATACAGACACTTTCTGATGCCCCTACAGCAGACGACATTTGAAAACATTGTGGCAAAAAGAGAAATTGCTTTAAATGAGTAGTTTTACGTTTAGCCAAAATGTTTTCAACACTATTACAATGATTACACATTCATAAATAGGGGTTTACTATTTTTTAAACCAGATGGGTATTTTTTTAAGTCCTCCTCTGCAGATTCTTGGGAAAAGGGTTAAACAGTTGAATGAAAGCAGATGCTTCACAAGAGAGCCACAGATCAAACACCAACGCTCATCTGTATTTATTAAGTCGAAAAAGGGCCATTACTGAATAGTTATTAAAGCTAGGGCTATATGACTTGGTATAGACATGTTGAAAATGTAGAACTGTTTTTAAGTTATAGGCAAGGTCCAACGGTTTGTATGAATTTCTAAGTTCAAAAAGGGGCATATCTGAATAATTATTAAAAGCAGAGTTATGTGTATAGACAAGATTATTGTTTCTAAGAAAAAAGAGTACCAAGTTTCATTTGAATATGTGTAATTGTATTTGAACCAAGTTTAAGGTTTTCTGCTGACGCCGACGCCAAGGGTATAATAGCCATACCTTTTTTGTTTGAAAAACAGACAAGCTGAAAATCACAGTGAAATAGTTACAACTTTGAACAATGTTTAAAATCCGTGGTAAATAAACTGCACTACAAAACAACACAATACTCATATAATTAATATACAATGATCATACTGGTTGCCATAGAGGTAGCTAAAATATGAAAATCAATAGTTATTATCATGATTTGATAAAAGAAATTATAGAAATAATAATAATAAACTAACTTAAGTTAAACTGATAATAATAATAATACTTTAAAAAGAATTAATATTGAAACATTGTGGACTTCATTGTTAATCAAAACTTTCTAACAAATTGCTAATGCTGCTAACAACAGGGCGCCAACCTAAACACTCCTGGGACACTGGCCTGGCAAGCTCGAAACCTTTCCCACATACAGACACGTTCTTATGCCTCTGCACCAGACGACTTTTAAAATATTGTGACGAAAGGAGATATTGCACACGATGAGCAATTTGTCCTTTTGCCAATTGTTTTCGACTTTTTTTAAAATATTTATCTTTCATTTACAGAAAATTTCCATATATTTGAATTAATGTTTTCAAAGTCGTGTGCTGCAGATTTGTTGTATGCGGGAAATGGCTAAACTACTCTTCAGTTAACCGTTTCCCTCATATAGACGCTTTCTGACGCCTCTGCAGCAGACGGCTTTTTGAAAACATAGTGACAAAAGAAGAAATTAATCAAAACGAGCAATTTCTCCTTTTGCCACAATGTTTTCCACTTTTAGTCATAGGCTAGCCATTCAATTATAGAGATTTTCTAGTCTTTGACAAAATATGTTCAAAGTCGTCTGCTGCAGAATTGTCGTATAAGGGAAAGGGTTAAACCTTCTAGAAGCAGCAATTTGTAAGTTACACTTATACTGCATGATTCAGTTAATAAACCCTTTCCAACATACAACAAATCTGCAGCAGATGACTTGCAAAATTGTAGAAAATCTCTATAAATGACGGAGGAACCATTGACCAATTTCTTCTTTTGCCACCATATTTTCAAAAGTCGTCTGCTGCAGATGCGTCTGTATGAGGATAAAGGATTATACTAATGACTTTTGACATTCAGTCACAGACTTATTCTGAAAACAGAATTGTAAAAGAAGAGAAATTACTGATAACGAAATTTGAGCTTTTTCTCCTTTTCCCAAAATGTGTTCTAATGTCGTCTGCCAGATCAATGGTAAAATTAATGTGTAGGTCAAGATCCTATGGTGGAGATGGAAATAAACAAGATAAAAATAAATATGAATGTTCATTGCCCTTTTGAATGATAATTGAAATCTAAAATAAGTGTAAAACATAGCTGAGTCATGCATTAACCCTTTCCCTCACACGACAATTCTGCAGCAGACACCTTTGAAAACATACGTTGTCAAAAAATAGAAAATCTCTATAATTGAATGGATATCCTATGGCTAAAAGTAGAAAACAGTGTGGCAAAAGGAGAAATTGCTCGTTTTGATCAATTTCCCCTCCACAATGTTTTCAAAAAGCCGCCTGCTGCAAAGGCATCCGAAAGTGTCTATATGAAGGAAAGGGTTAAGAGGGTCAATTTTATTGTTGTTGTTTTCTAATGATGACAGCTCCCAAAGAAGAAAAAATTTAAAAACATTGCGGGGAAAATGACAAATTATTCTTTGAATTGAGATCCCCCACCAAAATATAAATTGTAAAAGAACGGTTGGCCCACCTTGGTATACCAGTTTACAAGTTATTGCTTAACTTTGAACAAGTGACCTAGTTTTTTTGACCCCACAAGACAAAATTTCGAACCTTACTGGGATATGAATGCTCTCATGATCTTTCGTGAAGGTTAGCTGAAATATGAGGCTTCTTGTGCGTTCACAAGGATTTTCTAAAATTAAGCAGTGACCTAGATTTTTACCCCATATGACTTACTTTCTAACCTGACCCGGATTTGATGGAGATGAATCTTCTGATGATTTTATATGAAAACATTGCCTTTAACCCTTTCCCTCATATTGACGCTTTCTAACGCCACTGCAGCAGACTGCTTTTTGAAAACATAGTGACAAAAGAAGAAATTGGCTCAAAACGAGCAATTTCTCCTTTTGCCACAATGTTTTCCACTTTAAGTCATAGGTTATCCATTCAGTTTTAGAGATTTCATGATTTTTGATCAAATATGTTCAAAGTCGTCTGCTGCAGAATTGTCGTATGAGGGAAAGGGTTAATGTGTTTTAAATTCTAAAACTTGACCTACTGACCCAGTTTTTGACCCCCCTATGTGACCCAGTTTTATACCTGACTGGGGTCTGATGGAGATACATGTTCTGATGACCTTTGTGTTGATTTGATGAAAATTGAGGCTCATAGGAGTGCCTTAGGTTTTTCTCAAAATTTGACCTTGTTTTAACCCACGTGATCCATTTAATATTTTGACCGAAATATTAGTTCATGTGGACATAACTCAGGTGCTTTTGAGACAATCTTAGTGAAACTTGCTGTCTGACATTTCCCTATGGCGGTTAACATTTCCATAGAGTTTGAATCATACCCACCCAACCCTGCCTAAGATATGGCTCTGGACGGACAGAAAAACATAAGGACAGAAGGATGCAGGGACAATGTCACACCAATATCTCATCCACCTTTGGTGGGGGATGAAAAATAATTTGATGTTCATTATCACGTATATTCCACCACACCTTCTTATACTGAAAATTAAATTGAGCAATTTTTCCTTTTTCCCCAATGTTTTCATCAGTCATCTGCTGTCAAATGTCAACTATTTCATGTCAGTGGTTATACGCACATCTTCCTCAAAGTAAATGTTTTCATTGCTTCATTGTCTTTAAACCATGTTTCCTATAAATGGGTTAATGAAATACAACATCATGATGAAACATTCGGTTGAAATCATTGTCATTTGTACAATATACACTTGGGCAAAAATTAAACACCCCTCCACTTAAAATACACATATGTATAATATTTTATTTAAACCAATTTCTGTGTACAAGATGACCTTGAAAACATCTTGATAAAACTATTTAAAATCTCTTTAAATAAAAGAATAATTGCTGAATAGAGTGGAACAGTGTGGCAAAAGGAGAAATAGCTCTTTCTGTCACGATGCCTTCAATAGTCATCTGCTGTAGATGTGCAAATTGTGTCTATGTCTATGGTGAATATTTGGGAAACTTTAACCCTTTCCCTCATACAACAATTCTGAAGCAGACGACTTAGAACATATTTTGTCAAAAAATAGAAAATCTCTATAATTGATTGATTTATTTATTTATTTATTTATTGGGGTTTTACGCCGCTTTCAACATTATTTCAGTTATATCACGGCGACAGTTCATTTATTCATGATCCCTGGGTAAACAAACCAGTACTAGGCTAGAAAATGTGCCTTGCCCAAGGGCACTCAACCATGACCGAGGTGCCGTGACTGGAGATCGAACCCAGGACACCTCTATAATTGAATGGATAACCTATGACTAAAAGTGGAAAACATTGTGGCTAAAGGAGAAATTGCTCGTTTTGAGCAATTTCTTCTTTTGTCACTATGTTTTCAAAAAGCTGTCTGCTGCAGAGGCATCAGGAAGCGTCTATATGAGGGAAAGGGTTAAATTTTCCCAAATATTCACCTTCCATTCTAAATTAATTCTTATTCAAAATTTGAAGAAAACTCTAAATTTAAAAGTAACACAATTTGGAGTAGCCTTTGAGAAATGTTGTGAATTTATAATTAGAATTAGAAAGATAATTAGCTTGATTGGAGAATATGGGCTCTGATAAATTTCAATTAATTATTTACCTATACCAGTGATTACCTTGTCATTTTGTGTAAAGATGTTGTCATGTTTTAATTACTTTTCAAGTCTCATTTTGTTTATAAATATACAATCAATTAGCTAAATATTCAAATTGTGTGTGGTCCTTAACTTTGGCCAAAGTGTATACATTAGGATGAATGACCCTGTTGCATGCCTAGGAAAGGAAAATAACTCTTACCATTATTGGAGTCAAAATGATCAGGGACAGTTCCCTCCCCTTCGATAATCCTCAACTCCTCTGTAGAAACGACAGGAGACTTCTTCATGGAATTGATCTGCCGTTTGGTGTGTAACATCTTCTGCAAAATAGACATATTAGACATGAAAAACAAAATGACAAACACAACATATATTAGACATGACAAACAAAATGAGAACCAAAACATATATCAGACATGAAAAACAAAATGACAAACAAAACATATATTAGAAATGACAAATAAAACATATATTAGACATGACAAACAAAATACACATATCAGACATGACAAACAAAACTAGAACTATCACTGAAGATGATAAATACCCCCTAAACAGCAGCTTGACCTACACCATAACTTTATAAGTAAAAGGGCCATAACTCTGTAAAATAACATGCAATTGTAACCCCTTAGGATATGCACATCTCCTCTTGGTATAGAAGCTTAATGTAAAAATTTATTGAATTCCACCCAGTGGTTTGTAAACCGACAGACAGCCCGACACAGTGACTCCTATATACTTACTCCCTCTTCTTCGAAGGGGGTATAATGAGAAACAAAACATATATTAGACATGACAAACAAAATGAGAAACAAAACATATATCAGATATGAAAAACAAAATGAGAAACAAAATACACATATCAGACATGAAAAACAAAATGAGAAACAATGTACACCTTGAAACTCAAACATTTAGTTTTATTAACCCTTTCCCTCATATAGAGACTTTCTGATGCCTCTACAGCAGACAGATTTTTGAAAACATAGTGACAAAAGAAGAAATTGCTCAAAACAAGCAATTTCTCCTTTTGCCACAATGTTTTCCACTTTTAGTCATAGGTTATCCATTCAATTATAGAGATTTTCTATTTTTTTACGAAATATGTTCAAAGTCGTCTGCTGCATAACTGTCGTATGAGGGAAAGGGTTAAGTAAAATGGTTAAGTAAAATGGTTGAATTAACCCTTTTTCACATGCAGAAATAATTTAACACATTTGCAGCAGATCACTTTAGAAAACATTGTGGCAATAGGAGACTTTACTCTTAATGAGTGATGTCTCCGTTTACCACAATATTTTTTAGCTCTTTTCAATAATCGTAATTTCATTTATGAAGATTTTCTGAATTTAAGTCCAGAGGTTTTCAAAATCGTCTGCTGCCGATTTCCTCTCATTGGGAAAGGGTTGGTTATAAAAAGTATTGATCTTGTGTTATATAATTTGTGACAATTATTAAAGTGCCATATGACATTTACAAATGAGGCAGACACATCCAGCGAAATGGGTGTTATAGTTTGCACATTAAAGTGTCATTTAAGCCTTTTCCACAAACTACAAAACTGTAGCAGACAAATATTGAAAACATCTGATAAATATATTTGGAAAATCTCAATAAGTGAAAGTGTAATTACTGAAAAAGAGAAAGTGCTAATTAATAAACAAGAGGGCCATGATGGCCCTGGATCGCTCACCTTATTTATACAATGTACTGCAATGTAAAACACATCAAAAATGTGTCTTCTACAGAGTTAACAAGATTTTCCTTCAATTTGACCTAGTGACCTACTTTTTGACCAATCATAACCCATGTTCGAACTTGACCTATATATCATTCAGCTCAACATTCTGACCAAATTTCAAGCTGCTGAAGCAAAAAAAGCGGCTTCTACAGTGTTAACAAGATTTCCCTTCAATTTGCCCTAGTGAACTACTTTTTGACCTGACTTGACCCATGTTCGAACTTGACCTACATATTATCAAGACAAACATTCTGATAAAGTTTCAACATGCTCAAGTTGAAAATGTGGCCAAAAGAGTGTTAACAAGATTTTTCTTCAATTTGACCTAGTGACCTAGTTTTTGACCTCATATGGCCCAGTTTCGAACTTGTCAAAGATTTGATGGAGATGAATGTACTGATAAACTTTCATGAAGATAGGATGCAAAATGTAGCCTGTAGAGTGTTAACAAGCTCAAATGTTGACGACGCATGACGGATGACGGACAGACGCCGGACAAAATGTGATCACAATAGCTCACCTTGTATTTTGTGCATAGGTGAGCTAAAAATGGGTTACTTTTGCCACAATGTTTTCAAGTCATCTACTGCAGATGCATCAGAATGTCTCTACAAATGTGAACATCATAGATTTTTGTCAAAAGATACATAAACCCTTTCCCACATACAACAAATCTGCAGCAGACGACTTTGAAAACATTAAGTTGATAATCTGGAAACTTTCTCTGATTGAAAGACAATTATTGGTTTAAGTTAAAGGAGAAATTGCTCAATATGAGCCATTTATTCTTTTGTCACAATGTTTTCAAAAGACCTTTGCTGCAGATGCATAAGAAAGCATCTTCATGAGGGAATGGGTTAAGAGTTATTTTTTATGTAGGCGAACATGGAAGGCTCTAGTGAGACTGTTTATACATGCACAGACACACACCCGTCTTCATTGTTCAGAAATGAAACAAGAACCCAAAGCATCAGACAAGAATAACCCTTTACCACTGTCCACATACAACAAATCTGCAGCAAAAACACAGAAAATCAACCAAAAATGTAGGTATTATTACTGAAAAAAGTTATTATGGAAAATCTCTGAAAATGAAGTTACATGTATAATTACTGAAAAGAGTTGGAAACTTTGTGGCAAAAGAAGAAATGGCTTGTTTTAAGTAATTTTTGTCACAATGTTTTCAAAAGTCGTCTGCTGCAGATGCGTCAGTATGCGACTACTTGTGGGAATGGGTTATAACATTTCTTAGGAATTAAGCACTTTTCTGTCGTATAATTCTCATAATATGCATTCCCTATTTTAACAGTACTTACAGGTTGTTCTCTACAGTTCTAAAGTTAAAAGTAACAAAGAGTGGCATACCTTTTGGAAATACTCTTCATCATTAAAGGTAATTTTGGCATTACAGGATTGTCTGATTCCAGATCCATATTCAGGAGTCTCTTCTTTATCTACAACAAATCCAAATTGCAGAAATTAACACTTTCCCACATACAGACGCTTTCTGACACATCTGCATTAGAGGACTTTTGAAAACATAATGGCAAAAGGAGAAATTGCAAAATATAAGCACCTTCTCATATGCCACAATGTTTTCCACTCTATTCAATTATTTTACTTTTGTACACAGAGATTTTCTATATTTTTGCCAAGATGTTTTCAAAGTTGTCTACTGTGTATGTGGTAAAGCGTTAATAGAAAACAATGTGAAGTAAGAACATATGAAAGAATTATTTGAGTATTTTCCCCTTCACTCACAATCTCTGTGAAAGTCCTTGGCTGCAGACATGTCATGTCTACATGTATTTCCCCAATCTTATTTAACCCTTTCCCAAATACAACAAAACTGCAGCAGACGACTTTGAAGACATCTTGGCAAAAACACGGAAAAGCTCTATAAATATAAGTATAATTACTGAAAAGAGTTGAAAACATTGTGGCAAAAGATGAAATTGCTTGTTTTTGAGCAATTTCTACTTTTGTGACAATGTTTTCAAAAGTTGTCTGCTGCAGAGGCGTCAGAAAGCAACTGTTTGTGGGAAACGGTTAGAAAGATTCTCACTCACCAAATCCTACCAAATCCTTTGGTACAAAACAGGTAAGATATGCCATATAAATAAAAGATATAGAGAAGCGACGATTGTCAAGTGCTCCTATTGTAAAGCATGGAGATTTTGTTGTATCGTGAACATTTCATTTAACATAAAAAACTAAGCATGTGCTTAAGAGTGTTTAAGGGTATAAGGTCAATTCCAGACGACCTTTTATGCTAGATAGCCACTCCAATATAGGTACAGCGAAGTATTTTAAACGTCTTTGGCATGACCCGTCCGGGGATTGAACCTGCGACCTCCCACACCCAAGGAGAACACTTTACCACTACACCACAGAGGCAGTTGAAAACAACAATGAACTTATAACATACCTGATAATATTGCTTGTACAGCTACTCTGAGGTAACCTTTCACCTCTCCCTTTTCACTCACTATGGCAACACGATGGGTCAATGATACAGGATAAAACAGGTTACTCAGATAAACAAAGGATCTGAAATAGGTTATAAAAACTGACATCAATATTCATCTCTTACACTTATTCTGTAACTGCTTTCACACATATGCCAAATCTGCAGCAAACAACAATGAAAATATCCAGGTAAAATTAACTAATCTCACTATAAATGAAAATATAATTATTGAAACAAGTGTTCCAAAGGTCCATATAAGGACGGGTGTTCAGCCCTTTTTCCCACAACTTTTCTCTCATTATTAAAGCAAACCCTATGTTGTGGGTACTAAAAACAAGAACACCGCGTACGGCACAGACGCTCGACTGATAGAAAACAAAAAAAAAGCTGAGCTGAACAAAAAACCTTAACCGGACGACCACGCCGCCGCCACCGACGATGACGCCAGGGTCATGACAATAGCTCTCGTTTTTTCAAAAGTAGAGCTAACAAGAGGCTCATGAGGGCCTATGCTCTACTGGGATGGGATTTCAAGGGCCATAATCCAGTCTTGCATGGCCAGATCTGGCTGGTTTGCAAAAGGAACCAAGCTCTCATTGATACCTAACTAATGTGTAAGTTTAGTGAAGATCAGAGAGTAAATAGAGCCTCTATTGTGTTCACATGCTCTATTATATCAATTTTGACAATTTCAAGGGCCATAATCCAGTCTTCTTTGCGGATCTGGCTGGTTTGCGAAAGGAACCGAGCTCTCATGGATATCTAACTACTGTATAAGTTTGATTGAGATCAAAACTGAAGACTGTATCACGTTCACAAGCAATTGTTTACGGACGCACGCACAGACGACGGACACCACGCCACAGCATAAGCTCTTCTGGCCTTTGGTCAGTAGAGCTAAAAATTGTCTCAAACGAGCAATTTCTCCTTTTGCCACAATGTTTTCCACTTTTAGTCATTGGTTATCCATTCAATTATAGAGGTTTTCCATTTTTTGACAAAATACATTCAAAGTCGTCTGCTGCAGATTTGTTGTATCAGGGAAAGGGGGGGGTTAAGATATGCTTACCTGCCAACTAGTCTGAACCATGGGAACCGGTCATAGAAAGGGTCGGTTCCCGTCATGGAGTTATAGTTTGGATGTTCTGGGGAGGTGGGGGATAGTTCGGCTTCATTATGGTACATCTCCCGCATCAGCTCTAGTCGCTGTCTGTAATAACAATCCAATAATAAACAGATTAACAATTTCTCACATACAGCAAATCTGCAGGGAAATACTTTGAAGTCATCTGGGAAAAATTATGGAAAAACTCTATTAACCCTTTCCCTCATATAAACGCTATCTGACGCTTCTGCAGCAGACAGCTTTTTGAAAACATAGTGACAAAAGAAGAAATTGCTCAAAACGAGCAATTTCTCTTTTTGCAGCAATGTTTTCCACTTTTAGTCATAGGTTATCAAATTCAACTTTTACTGATTTATTGTAAATTCTATATGGGAATAGGTTAACACTTTCCCTCATAGACGCTTTCTGATGCCTCTGCAGCAGACGGCTTTTTGAAAACATAGTGACAAAAGAAGAAATTGCTCAAAACGAGCAATTTCTCCTTTTGCAACAATGTTTCCCACTTTTAGTAATAGGTTATCCATTCAATTATAGAGATTTTTTTTTTTTTGACAAAATATGTTCAAAGTCGTCTGCTGCAAAATTGTCATATGAGGGAAAGGATTAACAATTTCTCACATACAGCAAATCTGAAGGGAAAGACTTTGAAGTCATCTGGGAAAATATATCGAAAATCTCTATAAATGGAAGTATTATCATTGAATGAAGTTGAAAACAGTGTGGCACGGAGGGAAATTGCTCATGACGATCAATTTCTCTTTTTGCAACAATGTTTTTTTAAATTTCTCTGCTACAGAGGTCTCAGAAAGCAAATCCTTTACCCGATTGAAGATTTAAACACCTTCCTACATACAGAAAACCTGCAGCAGTCAATTTTGAATACATCTAGACAAATATATGGAAAATGTCTTTAAATGGAAATATAACAGCTGAATTCAGTTGAATAACTAGATGCCCACAGGCAACATGTCGAGCCCAATCCAAAGGTTTTGACACAAACATAGCGCTCTTTCATGCAAATGCAACACAGATTAACAAAGACTTGACCTGATAGCAGTTAATTAAGGGCCTAGTTAATTATGCGTCAAAACGTGTGTACAAGTGGGAAAGGGTTAAGAGAGAACAGTCTCCCTATTTGCAAAATTGTTTTTTACTTCTGCCATCATCACCTCGTCACGGTGAACATGTTGTGGGCTTGGCGTGAAACAGTTGTAACTAAAATTGGCATTTTTTTACCAAGGTTAATCACCTCGCCATAAAGTCTTTATAAGCGTTGAATCATTTTTCTTGGTAAACAATGGAAATTAAGGTGCCATTGCTCGTTCTGAGCAATGGCACCTAAATTTGCATTGTTTACAAAGGGGTCAAAATTGAACCTAAACCAGGGTTTTCAAAATAGGTTTTTAGTTACAACTGTTTCCCGCCAAGCCCTCAATGTGTGCCCAGTATCTTGGGAATCATATGATGCATGGTTGAGATGTGGGACGGACAAAGTACAGTCTTGTCAAACATAACTCATTTTGATCTTTGACCTTTAAGTGTGACCTTGACATTTGAGGTACAGGCCTCATTGTGCCAAGTTTCTTGATAATCCTAAGATGCATGATTAAGATACAGGCCAGACAAGTTTCGGACAGACTCTCAGACACACGCACGTATATACACCAAACTGACATTGTGACAGCTTTGTCGACCTCACTGCAAACGGGCTCGACAAAAACTGTGGCAAACCGAGATAAATATGATGAGCAATTTCTCCTTTTGCCACAATGTTTTTAATAGTCATCTGCTGCAGATGTGTCCAAATTTGCCTGCATGTGGGAAGGGTAAACTAAGAGTCGTTGACATCAATGGGGATTTCAAATATCCCCAAACCTAAATTAAAATATACCATATGAAACATAATATTACAAACAACTTTCCCATCGCCTGGAATAATGAACTATTATGAGCTATTTTTCCAAATTGTTACACTTCTCACATTGAGATAAAAGGAGACACAGTTAACTAAAAATGCATAAAATACAACAGGAACAGGTGAGGAATTTAATGAGAATAATGGCACTCAATGAAAATTCAGATAAAAATCATAATTTTTTAGACTCTTCTACCTTAAAATATCTAATCAAATAAAGGAAAATTACTTTAAAGCAAAGACATAAACTTATGAAAAACAAAAACAAGTGAATTCGCTAATGATCCTCTGCCTTAATTGTGTTTGTAAAAGAACATTTGGATCACCAGGTACTAAACTAGGGTGTTCTCTAGGTTTTTCTAAAATTTGACCTAGTAACCTTTTGTTTTATTTTAATCAACATGACCCATTTTTGTAATTTTACAGGGGTTTGGTGGAGATGCATGTTCTGATGAATTTCATTAAAATTGGATGGAAAATGTGGCCTCTAATGTGTTCACAATGTTTTTCTAAAAAATTGACCTAGTGACCTAGTTTTGGATCCCATATGACCCCGTTTCAAACTTGAATGGAATTTGGTGGAGATGAACGGTCTATTGATTTTTCATGAAGATTGGACTAAAATCTGGCTTCAAATGCGTTCACAAGTTTTTTTTGTAAAATATGACCTACTGACCATGTGTTTGACCCCACGTGACCAAGTTTTGAACCTGACTGGGTTTGATGGAGAAACATCTTCTGATGAATCCTTGTGATGAGTTGATGGATTATTTGATGGACTAGATAAGAACAGGTCTTTTCCCCACAATATTCCTCTTATAACTCAACAAAATCCTATGTTGTGAGTACTTACAACATAGGGTTTGAATGTCAAGTAAGGATTTTAGAACATGAAAAATGCCCCTTATCTAAGGCTCTGTGGAAAAATAAGGCTTCTAGAGCGTTCATAGGGTTTTTCTAAAATTTGACCTAGTGACCTAGGTTTTAACCCCACATGACCCACTTTACAGTTTGACCAAGATTTGTTGAAGATGAAAGTTTTGATGAACTTTTATGAAGAATTGGATATTCAATAATTATGTCCTGTAGAGGTTACTGTGATTCCTGTATATATTTTCATAAATCACCGTAATATTTAATATATGTCAATAAATGGAAAAAAAAGTTACATAAAACAAACTGAAAACCTGAAATTAAGAAAGAAAAGGTAAATTAAAATTAAATAAATTTCACATACACCTAAAGCTTAATTAACCCTTTCCCACTTGTAGAAGCATTCTAACGCATCTGCAGCAGACGACTTTTGAAAACATTGTGACAAAAGGAGAAATTGCTCAAGATGAGCAATTTCTCCTATTGCCACAATATTTTCAACTTGTTTCAGTAATGATACCTTCATTTATAGAAATGGCTTTTTATTGATTGTTTTCAAAGCCGTCTGCTGCAGTTTTGCTGTATGCGGGAAAGGGTTAAGATGACACACCAAAGCTAATTTCTGAAATAGACAACATCAAAGTATGAAACAGAGATCTAGATAAGCAATGGTTTAGCTGAAAAATCTCACTATATCAAATTTTCTGGATCCTATTATAAATATAGGTCCTCCGTTACCCTTTAGCACATACGATAAATCTGCAGCTGACAGGTTTTAAAAATATCTAGATAAATTTATTGAAGTATTTCAAAACATGGTAGCATAATTATTGAAAAGTGTTGAAAACATTGTGACAAAAGGAGAATTTTGCTCATTATGAGTAATTTCTCCTTTTTTCCACATTGTTCTTAACCCTTTACCTCATATAGACGCTTTCTGACGCCTCAGCAGCAGACGGCTTTTTTGAAAACATAGTGACAAAAGAAGAAATTGCACAAAACGTGCAATTTTTCCTTTTGCCACAATGTTTTCCACTTTTTGTCATAGATTATCCATTTAATTATGGAGATTTTCCATTTTTTGACAAAATACGTTCAAAGTCGTCTGCTGCAAAATTGCCGTATGGGGGAAAGGGTTAAAATTTGTCTGCTACAGATTTGTCAAAATACGTTGGGAAAGGGTAAAAATCATCCTAACCAAAACCCACAGCATCTGGTTTAAAACAGAACTCAAGATTGTTATCATTTGGGCAATGCCACATACAAATCTGGCTCCTGCACAATCTAATAAAAATCTTCCCTGTTTGTCATCTAGTCGTTACAAGCACCCTAAATTCCCCTCGAAAATTGTTTCTCAACAAAATTTGACAATACATGTATGATATTTAATCTTAAGTTCCTTTAACTCTTTCCCTAATATAGATGCATCTGCAGCTGACGACTTTTGAAAACATAGTGACAAAAAGAAGAAATTGCTCAAAACGAGCAATTTCTCCTTTTGCCGCAACATTTTCCACTTTTTATGTCATAGATTATCCATTCAATTATAGAGATTTTCTATTTTTTGACAAAATATGTTTAAAGTCGTCTGCTGCAGAATTGTCGTATGAGGGCAAGGGTTATGTTCGTTTAATACCAAAATCTTTGAACGTATGTTTTTTTGTGTGAAATGGCTCAATTGAAAAAAATGACCCGCTGATCTAGATCTCTGTCAGATAACAAACCTATTTGGTATAAGGTTGATAAAATTGAAATATTGCTGATTTCCACAGCCAGACAGACAGTGGAAAAAATCTTGTTTAGCTTCCGGGGTATCCGGCGAGAGATCATCATTGTAGACCACGCGCATGAGTTCCAAACGTTGTCTACAAAAGGAGGGTTAGTCAAAACATAGGTTAGTCAGAACATACCCTTAACTCCGCTCAGTCCATTCATAATGTTAGGTAAGTTACGTTATTTATAACTACATGTTGTTAGTAAATCTATTATATTCAAATTCTGTTTTCATTGATTAATATTTACCATTATTTACAGATTACTTTGGCAAGTACAAACTTTGATAAAAAACAAAAAAAAACAAGCAGAATATTGAGAAGTTTTTTTGTACAGTTGTAAAATCAAAAAGGGTGATATTAAATGTAACTTTAAATTCCCAGACCCCATTTGACGACAAAGTTGGAACTCACGCATACATATCCACTCTGATGGTTTCTCCGCCTCTTATTTTTCATAAATGCCGTTTAAAACCAGTTGAACAAAGTCAGCTCTTGTCTTTTACAAACATTTAAAATTCAGATGACCTTTTCCCACATGAAGACGCATTTTTATGCATCTGCAGCAGACAACTTTTGGAAAACATTGTTGCAATATAAGAAATTTGCTCATAATGATCAATTCTTATTTTTCACCAATGTCTTAACCCATATACACGCTAATTAGTTATACTTTCATTTTTTAAAGATTTTCCATATTTTTGTCTATATTTTTCCAGATTCATCCGCTGCAGATTTGATGTATATGGGAAAGGGATAACATTGAAATCTGAACACAAACTGTCTGTTTGTACCATGACATAATATATCTCAGTGTAGAAAACACTTTAATAACTTTGGATACATCATGCCTAAGACTTTCTTCAACTGGTTAGAATATGAAATGAAACTACAGAAAATAACACCTACTTGACTTTTCATATTTCTTGTCCATATTTTTTTATTTTTATCATTTTTTTAGTAAGTATTTGATGATTAAATTCACTGCTTAAAACGGTTGTCAACGCAACAACTTGTGACAGAAATCCCAACTTTGCCAATCAAATGTGATCTACGTATTGTTGTATGTAGATTATCCTACGACCTAAAACTCACAACAGAAAATATATTCTTTACCTAAGGCACGTTTTATCTATTAAATGTTTGTTTCTCCATGTATAAACAGATTATTAAAAAGGAAATGAGCAGCGTCTAGCAATATTACGTCTTACTGCAAATGTTACAGTTAACCCTTACCCATATATAGACACTCCATTTGCCACAATGTTTTCAGCTTTGTTTATACAAGAGGGCCATAATGGCCCTTGTTCGTTCACCTGAGTGAAAGTTTTATACCTTTCATTTTTGTAAGAGAATGAATGAGTTTAACAGCACTGCAACATGCAAAGGTCAATTAAGACCGAAGTGAGAAGTGGGAGTGAGCAAAAAATACCATTATGATGAATACTGGATATGATTATTATATTTTTGCATCCTACTCAATTCAAAACACTACTTGGGAGCTTTTAGCTTTCATTGGGGGACTCTGACCTCCTGCTGGGAGTGCGCATATGGATTTTTATTAAACTCTGCCAAGAGGGCCCATTTTGTTCAAGAGGGTTTTAAAAAAAAATGTTATTAGGATATAGCGAAAACTAACCCTGCCCTTACAGTAATGTGTTGTTTTTAACCAATTGAAACAGCTTGAACAAGCTTTCCCCTTATTATTTCTATGTAAACGGATGACCCAGGGGCATAATTTTGACAATCTTGGTAGAGGACTACTAGACAATGCTTCACATCAAATATCTAAGCTGTAGGCTTTTCAGTTTCAGACAAAAAGATTATCAAAGTTTTTCCTTATATGTCTCTATGTAAAACAGGTGCATTATTTGAACAATCTTGGAAGAAGACCACTAGACAATGCTTCACACAAAATATCAAAGCTATAGGCCTTTCGGTCTCAGACAAGAAGTTAATTCCTTTGGGTTTCCAAGGCAAGTTCTGCATTGAATTAATTTCTCTGAACTACTTTGAAAAAGGATCATCCAAGGATCATTCCCTCAAAGTTTAGTCAAAACCCAAACAGCAATTTAGGAGGAGATGTCATTCAAAGAAAAAGTTGACGAAGGACGACCAAATAGAAATACAGAGAGTTATCGAGAAGCTTCAATTAAACATTCCTGTCCATCATAATAAATTGAGCGGCTATATGAAAAAATCCGCCAGCACATCCGTGCAGTCTAAACTAGATCTGAACTGTTTGCCAATTAGTCAAAATGAGCAATTTCTCATTTTGCCACAATGTTTTCCACTTTTAGTCATAGGTTATCCATTCAATTATAGAGATTTTCCATTTTTTGACAAAATATGTTCAAAGTCGTCTGCTGCAGAATTGTCGTATGAGGGATAGTGTTAATAGCATGGATGTGCAGGCAGGTCTTTGTTCAAATGTGTATTAATAACCTTAAAGGTGTTGAACTCGGGATGGCTTCAGTTTATTTCCTCAAACGTCTTCACACAAAGAAGGTATATGCAGCAGAAGGCTTTATAAACAAGAGGGCCATGAGGCCCTGGAAACTCACCTGAGAATGGGCTATTTAAGACATAACTATTTCAGCGCCAATGGCAATATCATCAAGACAAACTTTCTGACAAAATTTCAAGCTGCTCAAGTCAAAAATGCGATCTCTATAGTGTTAACTAGATTGTTCTACAATTTGGACTAGTGACTTAGTTGTTGACCTGACCTGACCTATATTCGAACTTACCCTAGATATTATCAAGACAAATATTCTGACAAAGTTTCAACATGCTCAAGCCAAACATGTGGCTTCCAGAGTGTTAACAAGATTTCTCTTAAATTTGGCCAAGTGACCTAGTTTTTGACATGACATGACCCTTATTCGAACTTGGCCTAGATATCATCAGGACAAACTTTCTGATAAAGTTTCAACATGCTCAAGTTTAAAATGCGGCTTCAGGAGTGTTAACAAGATTTTCCTTAAATTTGGCCTAGTGACCTAGTTTTTGACCGGACATGACCCATATTCGAACTTGGCCTAGATTTGATGGAGATATATGTTCTGATAAACTTTCATGAAGATTGGATGCAAAATGTTGCCTCTAGAGTGTTAACAAGCAAATGTTGACGACGGACAAAAGGCGATCACAAAAATTCACCTAGAGCACTTTGTGCTCTGGTGAGTTAAAAATGAGGGAAAACATGGGAAATCTATCTTAAGAAAATAGTAGAAACAATTGTGGGAAAAGGAGAAATTGATTGTAATGAGCAATTTCTCATTTTCCACAAATGTTGCAAATGTGTCAAAAATTGTTTGTATGTGGGAAAGAGGGGTAACCATTTCCCACTTGTAGACACATTCTGATGCATCTGCAGCAGACGATTTTTGAAAACATTGTGAGCAATTTCACCTTTTGCCACAAAGTTTTCAACTTTATTCAATAATTCTTCTCTCATTTATATTATTTTTCCTTGATGCTTTCAAAGGTGTCATATGTTGTATTTAACCCTTTCCCTCATGCGACAATTCTGTAGTAGGCAACTTTGAACATATTTTGTCAAAAAATAGAAAATCTCTAAAATTGAATGGATAACCTATGACTAAATGTGGAAAACATTGTGGCAAAAGGAGAAATTGCTCGTTTTGGGCAATTTCTTCTTTTGTCACTATGTTTTCAAAAAAGCTGTCTTCTGCAGAGGCGTCAGAAAGCGTCTATATGAGGGAAAGGGTTAAGAAAGAGGGTTAAATAACATATCAGGTTAATGTGAATGATGTCTTAATACAGCCTTGATATTTACCTCAGTTTTTCGAGACTCCAGTAGTGGTTGGCACCATTCTTTGTATCTGTGACCTCGACAGCAACAACTGTCTTCGGGAAAGGTCGTGAAATGTCGCAATCACTGGAGGGCAACAACTCAGGTGGTAATGGCGAGTATAAACTGTTGGTTAACAACACAAACTGAAACTGAACCTGTGAAAGTAGAAATAGTATTTATGTATGAAATGATTCATAATCAATCTGTCCCAACACTCTCATGCATCTGCAGCAGACTTCATTTGAAAACATTGGGGGAAAAAGAAGAAATTTATCATAATGATTAATTTCTCCTTTTGCCACAAACTTTGTTTTCAACATTATTAAATAATAGACTTTCATTTTAGAGATTTTCCGTATTTTTACTTTGATGTTGTAAGTTGAAAAGGGTTAAACGTCCATAAACATAATTCTCAAATTGAAACAGGCTGCAAATCAGAATTGAAAAGTAACTGTACCTTTTTATTGAGTTCTACGCTGATGGCATTTGCCTCTTTCAGGAAGATAGCATTACCCCACAGGTCGTCCTGAAATATAAATATTAATTGTTAATGTGATACAATTAATTTAAAATATTTTACGTTGCAATTTGACTTCCTTACAATTTTTCATGTTATTTTATTAAAATTTCAAAAGCAAGTCAGAACTTCTGCTATGCTGTTTTCAAAAGACAGATTCATTCGAGATATTGCTTCAAGTTAAAAGATATAGTGGAATTATCACATGTATCATTTAAAGCAAAACCACTATTTCTATAGTTATCTATCTACTTTCAAGCATTTTACAAAAATAATAATGTAAATGAAAATGAAAATACACATGGTGAGATTTATGGCCCTCAGTTCAAATTTGATAATAAGCATGTATGTCATGATGATATATATTTTAGCACTAAGTTCTAGATCATGTTAACCTATTCCCATATAGAATTTACCCTAAATCTGCAAAAGTTGACTTTGAAAAGTCTTAGGCAAAACTATTGTAATAAAAGAAATTGAATGGAGTTCTAAACATTGCAACAAAAGGAGAAATTGTTATTTTTGTAACCATTTTGCTTTTATTTTGAATTGTTTATATATGTACATGTATAACATTGTGTATATAATGTATTGTTAGCTCTGAGGTCCACATGGAAGATTGGGACAACCCAAATGGGTAGCCTCATAAAGAAAGTTGTTATTAGTATTATTGATTATTACTGCTTTCATCGGTATTTTATTTCTACCATGGCAGCCAGTTCACCACACATATTTTTCCTGACTTTCTTGAACCAGTACCCACACAACATTCTTCCAAGATAACTGGCTACTTTACGATTCAGACTATTCAGCCCTTAGGTGCCACGTGTCACAATGACTTTGTCAATCATCGTAAAAACTGAATGGCTCAGCTGGAGTTCAAACTCTTCACTCCTAAACTGAAAGCCCTCATCATTTACTGACTAAGCTATCATGGTTCGATTGTTATGACGAGTATTCATCTTGCATGTTTGTATTCATTTGATCATGCAGAAACATTTAATAATTTTAATCAAAAATAGGTTAACATTTCAATCTAGAAATTAGATGACCATAAATCACATACCCTAAGTGAAGTAAACTGGTGATATTTCCATTTTCTGAAGCCCCAGGCAGCAAGCTTGAAATCTCGATCAGACCAAGTTACCTCTGAAACAACAAAAATAAATCATTAACCTTACCTCATAATTCAATAATTAAAGCTTTACATATAGTTTCAATATTTTTCCCTGCATATTTTCATAGTAATCTGGTGCAGTTTTAATCTGGGTGAGATCAAGTTTAATTGATTGTTTGGTGCTTTACGCCGCTTTCAACAATTTTCCAGTTATATCATGGCGTTTCCTGGGTAAGTTACCAGTACTACTGGTCCATTTATTCATTTTGCTAATCCTACAACCCTGAGCGCGAAGGAGGGTAGCCATTTCTACCATTTTTAAAGATTTTGGTATGACCTGGCCGGGGATCAAACACGCGACCTCCAGCAGCCGAGGCGGTATAGAAGCTTCATGTAAAATGTTATTGAATTCCACCTGGTGGTTTGTAAGAAATAGGCCGGACAAAATATGGCTTCTGACCGACCGACAGCAGTGACTCCGAAGGGGGTATAATTATTTACAAATAAATATAATAGATACAATTATACCGTGTGTTTCACCTTGTTGCTGGATCATGGCCTCTTCCTCCGAGATGAGGTCAGACACAGTGATGATACTGGACATCATGGAATGTCTTTCCACCTCCTCTTGAAGGTTCTTAATACGAATCTCATAGTCCTGTTTGTAATATAAACAATTGGATATTTTTATTTCAGCCTTGCAAAGTGCTCCACGAAAAACCAAGCTTTGAAATTATTATCGTTTAACCCATTTTCACATACATCAAATTTGAAACGGACGACTTTGAAAACATATAGTTCAAATTTGTCAAACATCACTTTAAATTTAAGTATGCTTATAGTATATATTTGAAAACACTGGCAAAAGGAGGAATTGCTCATTATGTGCAACTTTGCCTTTTGTCAAAATGTTTTCCAAAGTTGTATGCTGCAGATGCATCAAAAAGCGTCTGTATGAGGGAAAGGGATACTCACTCTTTTGCACATACAACAAATGTGCAGTAGACCACTGAAAATGTTTAGACTTAATTGTGAAAAATCACTATAATAGAATAGATTATCATTGACCAACAAATAGGTGCTTTCAACGCCTCTGCAGAAGATGAATTTTGAAAACATTTTGACTAAAGGAGAAAATGCTCAAACCTAGCAATTTCTCCTTTTGTCACAATGTTTCCAATTCTATGTAAAAATTATGCATCCACTTTCCGAAATTTAAGTTATAACACCTTTATTTATAGAGAGTTAACATATTTATGAAAGGGTTAAATAGAGATGAAACATTGTGGCTAAAGAAGAAATTGCTAATTAGGAGCATTTTTTTTTTTTTGTCATGATTTTTTCAAGGTGATCTGCTGCAGATGCCTCAAAATGCATATGTAATTAAGTAAGGATTCAAGCTTGACCTTTAAAATAGCAGACTGCGCAGATGAGTAAGGTGTCCTGGATCTAAATAGGTAATTAACCCTTTCCCTCATACGACAATTCTGCAGCAGACGACTTTGAACGTATTTTGTCAAAAAATGAAAAATCTCTATAATTGAATGGATAACCTATGACTAAACTTGGAAAACATTGTGTCAAAAGGAGAAATTGCACGTTTTGTGCAATTTCTTCTTTTGTCACTATGTTTTCAAATAGCCGTCTGCTGCAGAGGCGTCAGAAAGCGTCTATATGAGGGAAAGGGTTAAAATATTGTGGAAAAAGGTGAAATTGCACATCATGAGCAATTATTAATTTTGCCACAATTTCTTTCAAGTCATCTGCTGCAGATATGTCAGAATGCATCTGCGGGTGGGAAAGAGTTAACAGTCACTCATTTATTGATTCAAAAATCTTATAGACCTATATGATTTATACCGAAGAAAATTCATATAATAACTAAGATCAAATTTTGTTCCCTTTCCCTCCCTCACACAGATGACTTTTGACTAATTTGCAGCAAATGACCTTTCGAAAACATTGCAAACAGAAAGCAATTTCTCCTTTTCACACTATGTTTTCAGATCTGTATCAAAATAATACTTCCAAATTTGTCAGATGTTTCTAAGAAGATGACTGTAATTATAAACCAACTTTCCTCATACAAACACTTTCTGAGGCTTTTACAGACGACTTTTGAAAACTTTGTGGCAAAGGTAACAAGAGCACCGCGTACGGCACAGACGCTCGACTGATAGGGAGAAAAAAAATAAAAAAATTAGCTAAACAAAAAACCTTAACCGGACGACCACGCCAGGGTCATGACAATAGCTCTCGTTTTTTTCAAAAGTCGAGCTAAAAATTGCTCATAATGAAATATTTCTCCTTTTGCCACAATGTTTTCAACACTTTTCAATAATTCCATTATTAGATATTAGAAGTATTCCATATTTTTTCCTGATGATTTCAAAGTTGTCTGCCGCCGATTTGTTGTAATCTGTGAAAGGGTTTCTATACTAACCTTTCTCTGTTGTTCAAATAACATGTCAGCTTCCTCCTTTTCTTTACGATATTGTTCCTCCAGGGCTATTAACCTGAAAATTGATACATCAATTTTAACCCTTTCCCTCATAAAGACCCTTTCTGACGCCACTGCAGCAGACAGCTTTTTGAAAACATGTCGACAAAAGAAGAAATTGCTCAAAACAAGCATTTTTTCCTTTTTTCACCATATTTTCAACTCTATTAAATTATTGTAGTTTCATTTAAAGGGAGTTTCCAATTATTTTAGTTTTGTTTTCAAATTTGTCTGCTGCAGATTTTTTGTATATATGGGAAAGGGAGGGTTAACCCTTTCCTTTTCAGATTGTACAGTACATTCCAAAATGGACACATATTTTGAAATAATGAGCAATATCGCCTTTAACACTTATGTTTATAACTCTATTTAATAATAATACTTTGTTTTATTTTTGCCAAAGTGTACTCAAAATCATCTGCTGCAGATTTGTTGTATGTGGGAAAGGGTTAATGATAGATCAATTAACGCTTCCCCTGATGCAGAAAATATTCTATTCCTCTTCAGTGTAAAAGGTTGACTCTCTGATACCTGTGCAGCAAACAAATTTTGAAAACATTGTGGTAAAAGGTAAATTTGCTCAAAACAAGTAAATTCTCCTTTTCACAAAGTTTTCAAATCTATATAAAAATAATGCTTCCACTTTTCCAGATTTGATACTTTTCTCCTCAGATTAACCCTTTCCCTCATACTACAATTTTGCAGCAGACGACTTTGAACTTATTTTGTCAAAACATAGAAATCTCCATAGTTGAATGGATAACTTATGACAAAAAGTGGAAAACATTGTGTCACTATGTTTTCAAAAAGCTGTTTGCTGCAGAGGCGTCAGAAAGCGTCTATATGAGGGAAAGGGTTAAAAGTTGACCTATTCCCACATGCAGACATTGTCCACAAGGTTTTCATGTCTAATCAATAATTGTACTCTCATTTATAGAAATTTTGCACATTTTTTGTCACAGTCTAGATATTTTCAAAGTCATCTGCTGTAGACTTGTCTTTTATTGTTAACCCTTTCCCATATATAAGTGCATTATAAGCAATTTTTCCTTTTGCTAAAATGTTTTTAACTCTATTTAATTACTATACTCTCATTTATAGAGATTTTCCCTCCATTTGTCCAAATAATTTTTAAGTTGTCTGCTGCAGATTTGTTGTATGTGTGAAATGGTAGAGGAGAAGCATTTTACACTTACTTTGATTCCATCTCCTTCCTTAAATCAACACCCTGTTTCTCTAATAACTCTAACTGGGCATAGGTCCAATCTACTGGTTCTATACAAACAAAATAAAACAGAGGGCTAGATAAAGAGGAGCAAACAGGCCTTCGTCCCAAAATATCTCACTGAATACTTAATTAAACATTATGTTGTGGGCACTCTTAAAGATTGTCGCAATGAGACAATTCTTTTGAGTACCTATAACATAGAGTAACAAGGTAAAATAAGAGTTTTAGAACATGAAATGCACTCCTTATCTAGAGCTACGATAGAAAATGCATGGTGTCAAATACTGAGTACTAATTTGTTTATTTCATTTTTACTGTTTTACTTGTTTTTTGGTAGACATGATTTATATAAAGCAAATATATTATGTGATAACACTATTTGAAGATACAAGACAAATTCCTATGGTCACAAGACTGCAGAATTATTAAGCAATATGCTGTACAGTATAAAATATTGACAATTTAGGTAATTTTCAAATGCAATGAAAGTGCAGACAGCAAAGGTGGCCTAGTGCCAATCACGAATGCCACTTGAACATACATTTACTGATCATTTATTCATGACACTTATACACAGTAAGGCGCTCAATGAATGCCTGTAGTGATATTGATTATCACTGTAATCGGCTACTAATTGCCGTAAACTTTGAAAGCGAAACCGTTTACATGACGTGATATTTTTATTATTTTTACTGTTTGTTATATTGGCAGTACCCATTGATCCCATTATAAATCAATCAAGTTTTTTTCTAGTCTTCATACAGTATATTATAATTGTAACTTCTGCCTATTTAACCCTTTCCCTCATACGACAATTCTGCAGCAGACGACTTTGAACATACTTTGTCAAAACATGGGAAATCTCCATAATTAAATGGATAACCTATGACGAAAAGTGGAAAACATTGTGGCAAAAGGAGAAATTGCACGTTTTGTGCAATTTCTTCTTTTGTCACTATGTTTTCAAAAAGCCGTCTGCTGCAGAGGCGTCAGAAAGCGTCTATATGAGGGAAAGAGTTAAGACAACACATAATCAAAACATTTTCCAAAAAATACACCAAAATCAGGCCCGAAAGTTTGATTGATTGCGATTTATTGCTGTCTTCAACAATTGTTCAGTCATATCACGACGGCCATGTGCTTCCGTGCTTTCTCCCATCAGTCTTTCCAAGTAACTGGCTCCTTTTCCACATATACAAATGACACCTGTCGCAGTGACTTACGTCAAATGTCAGGCGCTGGGGTTCAAACTAAGGAACCCTGTTCTGACAGCCAACATCACTATTTACTATCAAATAACATACTATAGCAAGGGTGTCATAATACAATCCCCACACATCTAAAAGGTTCTTGATATAACAGACAAGTTAATTCATGAATAATTTAACCTATCAAATTTTTCATATTTTGTATTTGAATGTCAATTAACATATATATGATCAAGACACATACCAGATGGTGTTTCATCAGGGTCTATCATTAGCACTCTACTTTGACGGGCTGAAATTTAGAACAAACAATTAACAGTATACTCAAATTTAAACACCGTCAGTTTTGAAGATTTGAGACTAAAAAATGTAATATCTAGAAAACATGAAATATAATTTGGAGATTTCTCATTAGAGCAATTTCATTTTTCCAAAAATGGTTTAAAAAGGTACCAGATGCAGATTTATCAAGAAAAACATCTGCATCTGGGAATGGATTAGAAGTCCTATATGTGATGCATTCATTATTAGTAATTTCTTCTACTCCCTTCTCAACATTGGTAAATATAAGAAGTGTCTTTCTTTCTTAAGATGTTTTCTAAACTTGTCTGCTGTGGTGTATCACCATCACTCTGTATTACAGAAATGGTCCAGATAAAATCACTAAAAATACAAATAGTTTTATTCAGTAATACAAGGCCTTCGGCCCAAAATACACATGATTTTACCAAATAACATGAAAGTAAATTGATTAACTGTAAACCTGTTTCATTAGTTTGAGAGCTATCTCCCTTGAAAAAGGGTTAAATACATCAAAGGGCCTACCTTGCACTGGATGGTTAAATCTGAACACATGGTTTTTGCCGAGAATGACCCGATCACCTATCTTCAGCTCGGTTGCTTCCTTCACTGGTGTTCCATTGACATAACACAGGGCATCACCACAGGGAACCAGGGTTACCTTACCTACAATCAAATCATGGCGAATTATTACAGGGGACACACTCTCTTATCAAAATAACAAGAGCGCTGCGGAGAGAGCGCCAAAGCTTGCCTGTTTTTTCTAAGTCGAAAAAGGGGCATTTCTGAATAATTATTAAAGCCAGAGTTATTCGACTTGGTATAGACATGTGTATTGTTCCTAGAAACATGTGTAACAAGTTTCACATTAAAATGATGAGCGGTTATGAGAGTTATGAGATATAAAGGTTAAAGTTTTGTGACGACGCAGACGAAGTGTTGATTGATAACTATTGTGAGCATGATTAATATAAGCTAAAAGCTTCCTTTGCAGTTGATGTAAAATAAATATGTTCAGACTAATGTTGAAATTTTGTTGAGTAATTGCTGATTTTGTGCAATATCTTCTTTCCTCATAATGCTTTCAAAAGTCATAAAGTTTTTAAATTCTCTGATTTCTGAAAAGTATAAAATCCAGCTAAATCACCCATGGTTAGGAATTAAATGAGTTTTACCAATGCATGTTAAATTCATAATGTTTCCAACATATTATCTCTTTCTGTGAATTTTTTAAAAACATGTGATAAGCCATTTCACCGTTTCTCGCAATCATTTTGCACAGAGACATTACAGGTTTGTCTGTACCATGGAAAGGATCAAAACAGACAAATGAACTCACCATCATCATTTTCAAAGAGACAATGTTCCTCCTTTATGTAGGTACCACTTAGTATAATGTCTTGTTGATCTTTGGCATCCTCCCGACCAAATCTAAAATACAAACAATATACGAGGTATGATCAAGAAGTAAATGGAATTTTGTTGTAATTTCGACACAAATCAAACTTGTAGAATATTAACCTGATTTTATCAAAAGTACACATTTTTCTTACATACATTACAAATATTTGAATTATTGGATGAAAAAAAAATTGCTGTGAGATAATTAAAATTGTCAGTACCACGGGGCGGGCCACGGTAGTAACGTCCTTCTGACATTGTCTTTTGAGGCAAAACAAGTTGGTTTGAAAACAAGAATAAATCTTTTAGAAACAGCTATATCAACAAACTTTTTGCATCAACTTCCAACGATATATACCTCATGCGAGGATAAGGATGTTCTTTGCCTGAAGTAACTTACCTGGTAACTCCATCCTTTATATAGTAAATCAAGCATTCAGACATGAGTGGATCCTCATTAAGGTTCACAAGGTGGGGCGTTTTCTTTGGTGAAAACACACCTATTGTTCCTCCATCTTGTTTTAAAGCCACACCCATTTCAGCAAGCACCGCCTCCCTGCAGAAATAGAAAAGGTTATCTCACATGAAAACCTGGTCATTTACAAAGATGTCATTTTAGCAAAACTTATAACTTAAAACTTTCCCATATGTACATGCAGTTTGACAAATGACAAACTTTGAAAACATCGCATTTTCTTCCTTTGCAACAATATTTTCAACTCTATTAAATAATAATAATTTTATTTAAAAAGCTTTTCTATGTTTTCAAAGTCATCTGCTGAAGATTTGCTGTAAACGGGAAAGAATTGAAGACTTTTCTCATGTATGAAGTTGATTTAAAAAAAGTAGCATTATATAACATCATAAGCTTGTTGTAAGATATGACCTTATTTTTCGAATCACTATGGGAAAAATCCCGCAATTGTTTAGCTGATAATAATTACTTTTAATTTAAATTGTAATGCATTTGCAGCAGACAACTTCTTCTAAATTAGAAGCAAAATGTTGACACTGTGCTTCTTCTTTCCCCAGCAAAATCAATTGGCCATAAGTAAGTAAACAGTAAGAAATGAGAATAGAAAAGTGGAAATAGTTTTTTTACTTATATAAATGTACATATATATAATGATTGTATTAATGAGATTGAATGATGGAGGATGACAAAGTTTTTATTGTTAATTATAACATGTTGATAACATGCACATCTCTTGTTAGTAAAGCTTGCCATAAAGTTCCATTGAATTCAAGTCAGCGGTTGCTGAGAAATAGCCTGGAGAAAAGTGGTCCAGATAGAAATTAAAAGGGAAATAACTCGAACCAGAATGTGTTTATAACATGCACATTTCTTCTTAGTGAAGCTTCCCATTAAGTTTCATTGAATTCAAGTCAGTAATTGCTGAGAGTTGCCTGGACAAAGACTGGGAAATGTTTTTAGGGGAGCATAAAAAATTATTAAAATGTGATAATTTCTCCTTTACCCACAATATTTTTGAAACTCATCTGGATCAGAAGCATAAGCATATGTCTGCATGTTTGAAAGACTTTCAGCAGATGATACCTAAATATCTTATCAGGTGATATAACATAAAAACACCAAATAACCAATTACCTTTCTTTTCTAATTTCCTCTGTTTTTCTGAGTTTCTCCTCCCAAGACTGGTTCAGTTCGGCGATCAGTTTTTCTGACATTTCTAATCTTTCAGCAGCATCTTCCCCTTCGATAGATACAGAAGTCTTTCTTGACCTAGTGGCTAGGGCCAGTGGTTTGGGTATTGCATCTAGACCTATCAAATAGCAATAAATAGGTTTCAGTACTGTATTACAATACATGTATGAACAAGATAATTGAGACGTTCCACAAAAAACATGTTCCACAAGAAAACCAACATTTTGGACTCTACTTACAGTATCAACCTGGATCAGCCTAAGCAATCCGCGCAGGCTTGCCCGGACATACACTTTTCGCCTCCTGTGGATTTTCTGTTTTAGGAATCATTACTCTATACCTCTATCCCTCTAAGACGGAATTGTCAGCCAGGATTAGCCTTTGCGGACTGTGCAGGCTGATCTGGGTCGATGCATTACGCAGAGACCATAATGTTGGTTTTCTAGTGGAACAGCTGAATTATTTGTTTTGGGTAAGATATTGGTTCACTGAGTGAGTGCCAAAAGCTATATAGTTTCATAGAGTGACTATGCAACAAGTGACATACCTCTTTTAGGCACCTGCTGCTTTGTAATTATTTGTTATGCTAGGCCACATTAAAACCCATCTCCAAATGTTTTAATTCTACAACCAAGACTATGACTATAATGGATTTGATGGAAATAATTTGTTTTTCCTATATTGGGGTTTTCACATTTTAAACATTATTTCAGTTATATCACGGCAACAGTTCACTTATTCATGAACCCTGGGTAAACAAATACTAGGCTAGGCTAGGAAATGTGCCTTGCCGAATTGCACTCTTTCATGACACCCCCTGCTTTCCCCAACTGAGGATCAAACCCAGGAAGCTGAGTTACAAAGCTAACCACTCCACCACAGCTGATTCCTAATTCCTGTACATGAAGACTGTATGGTGAATAGGTCGGTTCCTGTTGAGGTGTGTGTTTCAGCCTAGGCTGATTTGGTTCTTCACTGACTGCAGAGTCCCACAGGTAGATATTCCTGTTGCGCCACCGAGCTAAAATAAACCTACCTTCTCCGATCTGAATGCCCTCCGATAAAAGGATTTCCCGCAGTTTTACCACTTCCTCTTTAAGTTCTCGAATGATACGCGCATTTGGATCTTCATTTACAACAGCCTTACACATGATTTGTTTTGCACGATCAGCATATCTGTCATTATAATACAACAACAGTGTTAGAATGAACATATTGCGTTGCCTGCCACTATGTTAGTAAGCGAAAGCATGAGAGAACATGACAGAGAGGACTAGATAAGAAGGAGTAAATTCTAATTATCTCCCTTTTGAATCAAGTTACCGTATCGAGGGCTTGGCATGAAACGGTTGTAACTAAAATTGTTATTTCTTTACCAAGGTTATTTACCTCACCATAAAGTCTTTAAAGGTGTTAATCATTTTTCTTGGTAAACAATGGAAATTTAGGTGCCATTGCTCGTTCTGAGCAATGGCACCTAAATTTGCTTTGTTTACAAAAGGGTCAAAATTGCCCCTAATCCAGGGTTTTCAAAATAGATTTCGAGTTACAACCGTTTCACGCCAAGCCCTCGGTGTGCTGTGGGTACTCAAATGTATCATCTCATTTATAACTGATCAATTAATAGTTTATCTTATATGATATTTCTAGTGTTTTGTGTCTTTTGCTTTGAAAAAACCTTAGATTAAAATGGTACAGGTAACATCTGGAAATTAAAAGTATAATTTTGATACATGGTAAAAACATGATAGGAAAAGGACATATAAAAATGTTGTGTCCAAGTCAATGTAAAAATGTACTCATTCAAGGGGTTTTGATGCCAATAGATCAAATTTGTATAGGACAGACATAAAATTCTGATTCTCCACCAATTTCTCCTTTTGCCACAATGTTTTCAATATAGTCATCTTCTGCATATGCATCAGAAAGTGTATGTATGTGGGAAAAGGGTTAGAGGAAGAACAGCCTTACCTTAGAGTACTCAGTGTTTCATCGTAGTTAATATTAGCAGGACTGAGGGCTGCTATCATGGCCGTCTTGGAATTACCACCTAAAAATAGACATTGATTGATTGGAGTTTAACCCTTTCCCTCAGATAGACGCTTTCTGACGCCTCTGCTGCAGACGGCTTTTTGAAAACTTAGTGACAAAAGAAGAAATTGCTCAAAACGAGCAATTTCTCCTTTTGCCACAATGTCTTCCACTTTTAGTCATAGGTTATACATTCAATTAAAGTCGTCTGCTGCAGAATTGTTGTATGAGGGAAAGGGTTAATGCATTTTACAACAGTATTTCGGTTATATATCGAGGTTGACCACTTCACACAAGCATGTGATTCTACACAACATTCTTCCCAGACAACTGGCTTCTTTCCCAACCATTTACTATATTACTCGTCAAAATTGAATTACTGTATTCGGCTACATCAAGTTAGACAAGTTCTTATGCATTTATTGACTTTTCTTTACCAAATAAAGAAGTTGCATACAATGTTGATCAATATAAGCCTGCAAAAATGTAGTTAACCCTTTCCCACATACAACAAATCTGAAGCAGTCGACTTACGGAAAAAAAGTTGAAAATATTGTGGCAAAAGGAGAAATTTGCTCGTTTTGAGCAATTTCTTCTTTTGTCATGATGTTTTCAAAAGTAGTCTGCTGCTGATGTGTCAAAATGTGTCTATAGGTGGGATAGGGTTAAGGGTTGTGCATTACATGATATGCAAATTTATTAAAGCCATGTACAGCAGGATATGGGTAAATAAACTAATTAAAATTCGTGATTGATGATTAGGTGTTTTACGCCAATTTCAACGTTTTTTCAGCCATTTCACACATACAGCCACTTTCTGATGCCTCTGCTGATGCAGACGGCTTATTGAAAACATTGTGGCAAAAATAGAAAATTACTCAAAATAAGCAATTTCTCCATTTGCCACAATTTTTTCAGCTCATATATCGATGGTATCATGCAAATCGGTTGTAACTACCTTTCGAACAGTATGTAGTTACAACCGTTTTGCATGAAGCCCTCGATATAATAGTTGTACTTTCACCAGTAGTGATTATCCATACTTTTGTATGTGGAAAAGGGTCAATTCAGTTTTTAACCGTATTTCAGTTATATCATGGTGGCCAATTCATAACATTCTTCCAAGACAACTGGCTACTTACTCAAATAGACTTTATGTCCATTAATGGGGGACAAACAATGCTAGTTACAATGATTTTTGTGAATCAGATGGCTGAGTCTGGATTCAAACTCATGTCCTCTAAAATCAATAACCATTGTATTTACCAAATTAGCAATCAACGCTTCAAGCATTGACCATAAACATATACAGTGCAGACTAAAACTAGAATTCAATTTGTTCATGCCCACGCACTTTCAAATTGCAAAATTTTGTATATAAGGATTGAAATTCTTAGTCACAAAATTCAAGGTTGATTTTGAGACCTATAGGAAAATATAGGTAATTTGCATTATTTCAATTTGGCATCATCCAAAGTATATCTGCATGGCAAACTATCAAGTCCGTCTTCATTTCAGAAACTAAAATGTCGGTTCTTTATATAATATGATATGCCAGACAATTTACTGGTACAGAACTAAAACCCAGGAGAACAAACGCTAGAACTATTGATTCCAGACTAAACACCACCCAGACAGTTTGTTTGGTCTCACTCTCATTTCCATAAGATAATTCAAATAAAACAAAACTGCAAGAACTAAATATGTGTGACGATCCTGGCAATTTCGGATCTTATTGCATCTGCTTTTAATCTTCATCTAGTTGTAATTAAGTAAACGATGAAAATTTCAATTGATACCAAATCAGATAAACAACAAGACTTATAGACTTATCTACAAGATATATTGAAGGACAAGGGAAAATACAAAATGATTTACAGATTTGATAAAATTGGCCCTATATCGCTCACCTGATTTAATAGAACTTCAATAGTTTTCAAAGTATTTACTCTATACATATAAGGAAAACAAGCAATCACCCTGGTGGCCATGTTTTTCAACAGATCAGAATAAATTCAACAACCTTGGCAGCCTTGGCAGAGGGTCACACAAGGAACATTTGTGCCAAATTATTTTCAAATCGGGCCAGTGATTTAGTACCAGAAGATTTAAGCTTTTAAGGAAAACAAGCACAATGTTTTTCATCAGATCGAGTAATTTCAACAATCTTCGGAACATTAAATCGGGGAGGAACTTTTGGACAAGAAGAAGTTTTTACAATGCATAAATATATAAGGAAACAAGAAAATGTGTCCATGGAACACGGATGCCCCGGTTGTTAATGGACGAACAGACACACGAACAGACGAACGGACGGACGAACAGTTGGTCCAACCTCAAATTGATACAATTTTTTAAACAATGATATGTTGATTGTCATTTGTGTGAAGTTTCATAATGATAGGACATCAGGTTCACTAAAATCTAACTTGACCAAAAACTTTAACCTGAGAATGGAATGGACGAACAGACAGACGAACAGACGGACGAACAGTTGGTCCAACCTCAAATGGATACAATTTTTTAAACAATGATATGTTGATTGTCATTTGTGTGAAGTTTCATAATGATAGGACATCAGGTTCACTAAAATCTAACTTGATCAAAAACTTTAACCTGAGAATGGAATGGACGAACAGACAGACGAACAGACGGACGAACAGTTGGTCCAACCTCAAATTGATACAATTTTTTAAACAATGATATGTTGATTGTCATTTGTGTGAAGTTTCATAATGATAGTACATCAACTTCACTAAAATCTAACTTGACCAAAAACTTTAACCTGAGAATGGAATGGACGAACAGACAGACGAACAGACGGACGAACAGTTGGTCCAACCTCAAATTGATACAATTTTTTAAACAATGATATGTTGATTGTCATTTGTGTGAAGTTTCATAATGATAGGACATCAGGTTCACTAAAATCTAACTTGACCAAAAACTTTAACCTGAGAATGGAATGGACGAACAGACAGACGAACAGACGGACGAACAGTTGGTCCAACCTCAAATTGATACAATTTTTTAAACAATGAAATGTTGATTGTCATTTGTGTGAAGTTTCATAATGATAGGACATCAGGTTCACTAAAATCTAACTTGACCAAAAACTTTAACCTGAGAATGGAATGGACGAACAGACAGACGAACAGACGGACGAACAGTTGGTCCAACCTCGAATTGATACAATTTTTTAAACAATGATATGTTGATTGTCATTTGTGTGAAGTTTCATAATGATAGTACATCAACTTCACTAAAATCTAACTTGACCAAAAACTTTAACCTGAGCGGGACGGACGAACGGACGGACGGACGGACTAACAGACCGGAAAACTATATGCCCCTCATACTTTGTATGCCGGGGCATAAAAAAGCCCCCGCCCCTGGCAGCCATGTTTTTCAACGGATAGGATTAATAAGAACAACCTTGGTAGAAGGTCCCTCAAGGATCATTTGTGCCAGATAAACCTTAAATCGGTACAGACGGCCGAATGATGAGCTAAAAAAGGAGAAATTGCTCAATATGTATTCAAATGTTGTCTGCATAGGAAAAGGGTTATATTTAAAAGGTAAAAGACGGATTTTAAATAAATCTAAAAATATCACATCATGTAAAAATTTAACAGATATGCTTTTTGAAATTCATGTCAGTAAAAAGAAAGAAAAGGAATTAGAAAATTAGAAAAATTAAATTAAGATGGATTTTAAAGATTTTAAAGATTGTCTGGTACAAAGTGGCTCATATCAGGTACATGAGTCTACCAATTTCCCCAAAACAAAAAACAAATCTGCAGCAGACAACTTTTTAGTCATCTTTTGCAAATCCCTATCCGTACACGTATAATTTTTGAAGAGAGTTGAAAACAGTCTAGCAAAGGAGAAACTGCTAACTATGAGCAATTTCGTCTTGTGCTATGTTTTTCAAAAGTCATCTGCTCCAGATGCATGTCAATGTGGATAGGGTCTTGTTCTATATAAGGTAACAGAAGGAAATATAATCCAACGATCTATAGGACAGGCTAGAACAATTTCCTGTCTAAATTAGCGACACGTCACACTCAATACAAAACCCATGGACTAGCTAGCACTTCAAAGGTTTCCAAAAGAGAACAACTCATTTATTTTTATCCCAGACAAAATTAACTTACCAAGATTTTCCCTAAGCAGCCATGTTAATACAGAATCTCTGTAAGGAATGAAGTTCTCTTTCTTCTTCTTCTTGTTGGCCTGTAACGCAAAACAACATTCTTAACCTTTTCCCTCATACGACAATTCTGCAGCAGACGACTTTGAACGTATTTTGTCAAAAAAAAAGAAAATCTCCATAATTGAATGGATAACCTATGACAAAAAGTGGAAAACATTGTGGCAAAAGGAGAATTTGCACGTTTTGTGCAATTTCTTCTTTTGTCACTATGTTATTAAAAAGCTGTCTGCTGCAGAGGCGTCAGAAAGCGTCTATATGAGGGAAAGGATTAACCACATATAAAAATCTGCAGCAGACGACTTCGAAATCATTAAGGCAAAAGTATGCAAAATCTGTATATATGATAGTAGACTGATTAAATGGATTTCAAAAATTGTGACAAAAGGAGAAATCTATCAATTTGAATACATTGTTACAAAAGGAGGAATTGCTCCTTTTGTCACAATGTTTTAATTGCTCCTTTTGTCACAATGTTTTAATCTCATCCTTTCTTTCATCTTTTAAATGTGTCAACACTTTTGCCTATTATTCTTTTTTTAATTCATCTGTTGTAGATTTGCTGCAAGTGGTATACAAAGGGTTCATGATTCTTGCAAATGTTGAAGAAATAATGATCTTAACCCTTTCCCTCATACAACAATTCTGCAGCAGATGACTTTAAACATATTTTGTCAAAAAAAGAGAAAATCTCTATAATTGAATGGATAACCTATGACTAAAAGTGGAAAACATTGTGGCAAAAGGAGAAATTGCTCGTTTTGAGCAATTTCTTCTTTTGTCACTATGTTTTCAAGAAGCCGTCTGCTACAAGGCATCAGAAAGCGTCCATATGAGGGAAAGGGTTAAACATGAATATACATATATATATGATATGTGTCATCCATAAAGCAATTTCTTAAGGGATTGTAGTAAGAAGCTCATCCATTTATAACCTGGAAAAATATTCTTTTACTTTTTGCAACAGTATTTTTCTGCTCCTTTGTTTATAATTTTTTCCAACACTCAAATAACTCCTTTCTGACACCTCTGCAGCACCAACTTTTGAAAACATGTGGCAAAAGTATCATTCATGAGTAATTTCTTCTTTTGCCACTAGGTTTTCAACTATATTTAATAATTAAACCATAATTAATGAAGATTTTCTATGTTTTTACCAATATGTTATCTGTGGGAAAGGGGGGTTTACCCTTTCCCTCATATAGATGCTTTCTGATGCCTCTTCAGCAGACGGCTTTTTGAAAACATTGTGACAAAAGAAGAAATTGCTCAAAACAAGCAATTTCTCCTTTTGCCACAATGTTTTCCACTTTTAGTCATAGGTTAGCCATTTAATTTTTCTATTTTTTAAACAAAATATGTTCAAAGTTGTCTGCTTCAGAATTATCGTATGAGGGAAAGGGTTAATTGTTTTCAACTTGAAAGGGTATAAGTTAGGTAGTTCAGATAATTGGTGGAACTTATACCTTTCCCACAAACAACAAATCTGCAGCAGACATGGCGACAAAAAATGAAAGTACAATAATTGAATAGAGTTGAAAACATGGTGACAAAAGGAGAAATTGCTCGTCTTGAGCAATTTCTTCTTTTGTCGCCATGTTTTCAAAAATCCGTCTGCTGCAGAGGCTTCAAAGAGCAGCTATATTATACAATGTCAGCTACAACATGTAAGTTGGTTTCTAACATAATTGGGGATTCAACCCGTTCTGTCATACAGGCACTTTCTGAAGTCTCTGCAGCAGGCCACCATTGAAATCAACATGACAAAACAAGCATTAATTTCTCCTTTTGCCAAGATGATTTCAACACTATTCAATGATTATACTTTAATTAATAGGGGTTTACCATATTTTTTCACCAGGTATTTTCTAAGTCGTCTGCGGCAGATTTGTTGTGAGTGAGATTGGGTAAAATGTGAGTTTCAATTGGGAAATACAACACAAATGATGGCAATGGTGTACAATATTTTCAAGAAATAGGCTTATGTGGCATTGGGGACAAACACACACTGTTGTACTATAATGGAAAATGTATTGGATAGTGAATTTGGTTGGTAAATCATTTGGGAGTTTTACTCTTTCTCACATACAGCTAATCTGCAGCAGACGAATTTCAAAATTATTCTACATAAAAAGAGCTTTTTGTTTGTATGGGTCTTTGTTCTGACCCGATCAGGATTCAAAACCTGGTTGCTTGCTCTGCAGGCGGATGCTCTAACAACTTCATCACCAAAGTGAATACCATAACTCATCAAGCATGGTAGAGTTATGGCCCTGGATACTGGAAAAGAGATATTCACAAAAAAAAATACTGAGATTGCAACGTGGACGTCCACATCAACAGTTTACAACAAAAGCACGTGATAGTTATAAAAAAAAAAATTGTGGTAAGAAGGTAATTTTCTTATTTATGATCATTCTCTCATTTTACCACAATGTTTTCAACGGTCATTGGCAACAGCTGCATCTGCAAGTGGGAAAGGGTAAATGCCAATGTGTTTCTCTCTTTCTGTCTCACCAGTATCCCTTTCCCTCATATAGACGCTTGCTGATGCCTCTGCAGCAGACGGCTTCTTGAAAATATAGTGACAAAAGAAGAAATTGCTCAAAACGAGCAATTTCTTCTTTTGCCACAATGTTTTTCATTTTTAGTCATAGGTTATCCATTCAATTATAGAGATTTTCTATCTTTTGACAAGCTATTTTCAAAGTCGTTTGCAGAATTATCGTATGAGGGAAAGGGGTATTCCACATAACATTCATCCAACAAAAACTAACAGCTATCTTGCTTCTTGTCTTACAATTTGCTTTTAACCCTTTCCCTCATACGACAATTCTGCAGCAGACGACTTTGAACATATTTTGTCAAAAAATAGAAAATCTCTATAATTGAATGGGTTACTATGACTAAAAATGGAAAACATTGTGGCAAAAGGAGAAACTGCTTGTATTGAGCAATTTCTTCTCATCATATTGATATAGTTCATATTTGTGCCAAGTTATTTGAAAATATCTCTATGCATGACACAGTTATGGTCCAGACAAGAAAAGTTCAATTAAAGTCTTTTTCTTATCACTGTGACCTTGACCTTGAATCTACAGAATTTTTTTTTGCATTTGGCACATCGTCTTGATATGGTGCATGTTTGTGCCAAGTTATTTGAAAATATCTCTATGCATGGCAAAGTTATGGTCCGGACAAGGAAAGTTGATGCCCGCCCGCCGACTTCGCCAAACTAATAACCAGATTTTTCCTTCGGAAAACCTGGTTAAAAATATTTGAAATCTCTGTAAATGAAAATAATATCATCGAAACGTTGAATACATTTTGGCAAAAGGAGAAATTGCTCATCATGCATTATGAGCAATTTCTTCTTCTGCCACAGTGTTTTCAAAAGTTTTCTGCTGTGCAGAGGCATCAGAAAGCATCTATATGTAGGAAAGGGATAAAGGTAGATTTGTTTCAATGTGTGAAAGGACGGCAATGGAAATGGTTTACAAAATACTAAGAAAAACATCATGCAATAAACAGTTCCCAGAACTACAATAATTACATCCCTTGTTGGACCATTTTGATAGCCAAATATAATGTTAAGCAGTAACTCTTTCCCACTAACAGATGTATCTTAATGTCTCTGCAGCAGACAATTTTTGAAAACATTGCAGCAAAAGGTGCAATTACTCAACAAAACCAATTTCTCATTTTGCCACAATGCTTTTAACTTAACTCTTTCCCTCATACGACAATTCTGCAGCAGACGACTTTGAACGTATTTTATCAAAACATAGACAATCTCCATAATTGAATGGATAACCTATGACAAAAAGTGGAAAACATTGTGGCAAAAGGAGAAATTGCACGTTTTGTGCAATTTCTTCTTTTGTCACTATGTTTTCAAAAAGCTGTCTGCTACAGAGGCGTCAGAAAGCGTCTATATGAGGGAAAGGGTTAATTCAAAAATTCTTTTTTCATTTATAAAGAGTTTTCATATTTTTTTCTAAACCTTGTCTGCTGCAGATTTGTTGTATGTGTTAACAGAATATATTTAAAGATTATGTGACAATTATAAAACAAAAGGAATTTGAGTATGATAACCATATTTCATTGAAGCTATGCTTATATGAGTTTCTTGCTTTAATTATGTTTGTATAACCCTTTCAATCTTACAACAAATCTGCAGGAGATGACTTTGAAAACATATAAGGCAAAATGAGGGACAATATCTATAAATGGGAGAACAATGTTTTTAAAAGTCGTCTTCTTTGATTTGCCTGAAAATGGGACCTATGTATTGACACAACACACAACATATCGATGGCTTGGCTTGAAACGGTTGTAACTAAAAACCTATTTTGAAAACCCTGATTTTAGGGGCAATTTTGACCCCCTTTGTAAACAATGCAAATTTAGGTGTCATTGCTCAGAACGAGCAATGGCACCTAAATTTCCATTGTTTACTAAGTAAAATGATTTAACGCTTATGAAGACTTTATGGCAAGGTGATTAACCTTGGTAAAGAAAAATAACAATTTTAGTTACAACCGTTTCTCGCCGCGCCCTCGATATAGACCTATCTACACTTACTTTCAGATCTGCAACACTCTGATATGCATGAGGAAAGTAAAAATAGCTCACTCAGTGAAATCATAACATTCTACAGTAATAGTTATTTTGATACAAAGAATAGTTATCATCGATATATGAAGAAATATACTTTTGATTCAAAGTATAAAAATACTCTGATATGCATGAGTAAAGTAAAAATAGCTCACTCAGTGAAATCATAACATTCTACAGTAATAGTTATTTTGATACAAAGAATAGTTATCATGCCTTGTGCAGATGACTTTTGAAAGCATTGTGGAAAAAGGATAAAATGCTCATGCTGAGCTGTTTCTTCTTTTCCCACAATATTTCCAAATTAGCATCATGCGAAACCTGCAAATATCCTTTCTTATATATGTTTTCAAGGCAGGCGTCTCTGAAATGCATATTGGTAAAGGATAACCTTTTTACCTGATATGTGAAGTTTTGATATTTCCAAACTAATTCTATTTGGAGGGGATATTAGTCATTCTAATTGAAAGTGAGGTTGTAAGACATAATTGAAAGCATTCTCAGATCTGGAGATATTTGCTCATTATCAGCCAATTTTTCAATGTACAAGAATCTTTTTAACCCTTTCCCTCATATAGCCGCTTTCTGACGCCCCTGCAGCAGATGGCTTTTTGAAAACATAGTGACAAAAGAAGAAATTGCTCAAAACGAGCAATTTCTCCTTTTGCCACAATGTTTTCCCCTTTTTGTCATAGGTTATCCATTCAATTATAGAGATTTTCTATCTTTTGACAAAATATGTTCAAAGTCGTCAGCTGCAGAATTGTCGTATGAGGGAAAGGGTTAAAGATCTTCTGCTGCAGTTTTGTTGTATGCATTAATGTGTTAAACCTTTCCCAAATACATTAAACCTTTCCCTCATATAGACCCTTTCTGGCGCCTCTGCAGCAGACAGGTTTTTGAAAACCTTGTGACAAAAGAAGAAATTGCTCAAAACAAGCAATTTTTCCTTTTGCCACAATGTTTTCCACTTTTTGTCATAGGTTATCCATTCAATTATCGAGATTTTCTATCTTTTGACAAAGTATGTTCAAAGTCGTCAGCTGCAGAATTGTCGTATGAGGGAAGGGGTTAAAGATCTTCTGCTGTGGAGGTGCTGACTGAAGTAATGTTGAGAACGGCGTAAACCTCAATAAAACAAACAAACAAACAAACAAAGGTGTTGAAGAATATATCAGGGGAAAAATGAGTAACAAATTTGTATAAATCAAAATAGCCTTTTTTTCTTAGGATCTATGGAATTAGTGATTATAAATCAAACATAGCCTTTCTTTCTTAGATCTATAAGACTGTCTTATCTGTCATTAGATTACGTCCATTGAGAATTTTTATGTGTTTGTTTCCATGGTAACTGTAGAGAGATGTCTCTTAGATACAATTTATTGTGACACAATATTGTTAACCTTTTCCCAGACTCAATGATGCCCTGGACTTTACGATATCTGTATGAGCCACGTACTTTACCATATACATGAAATGATACTTTAAGTATTGACCGCTTCGAAAACACCTGAGGACAAATATTAATATCCAGGAAAATTAAAAGTTCTATTTTTGTGTATAATTGAAAAAATTACTGGAAATGTCAATGTCTTGAACTGAGAGAGAGGTTAAATCTTTTTTAGAATTACCAATCTCTTAAAAAAAATAATCATGGATACATTGTAGTTATGATATTACAGATATTCTGCTGAGCATAGAGGTCATCGGCAGAGTCATTGATATTTCATGTTGAGCAATTTCTCCTTTGGCCACACTGTTTTCAACCCTAGTCAATAATCATACTTTCATTTGTAGAAATGCTTTGACTTTTTTAACTAGATGTCTTTAAAGTCATCTGCTGCAGCTTTTTTGCTTGGAGGAAAAAGGTTTAAGAGTCACATACAGATTTTAACCCTTTCCCTCATATAGACGCTTTCTGACGCCTCTGCAGCAGACGGCTTTTTGAAAACATAGTGACAAAAGAAGAAATTGCTCAAAACGAGCAATTTCTCATTTTCCCCCCAATATTTTTCACTTTTAGTCATAGAGATATTCTATTTTTTGACAAAACATGTTCAAAGTTGTCTGATGCAGAATTGTCATATGAGGGAAAGGGTTAAGAGCATGACTTTTACACCTTATCCAAACCACCGCCATTCTTTTCCAAAAGGATAATAACAAATGGATCATGCATACTTACCACTTCTGCGAGAGCAGATATAACTTTTCCAAGTGTGGTCAAGGATTTGTTAATATTAGCTCCCTCCTTTAATCTAGTACCTTTAGCTCCTGTTGAGTCAGCTCTTTCTGATCCGGCCAAATCCACCAAGCTGATTTTACTGACCTGAGTAAAGATTTAGAATATAATATACATGTAGTTAGTATTCAGCTAAATTAAAGAGTAAAAGACATTGCAAACAAATCTTTATTTTATCCCTGTAACAGATAAAGACAGCTTTGAGGACTCTGCAGCAGACAGCATGCAAACAGTTTGCAGAAGGAAAATTAGGTAACAATTTGGAATTTCCCCCCCTCTATGTAACATCACATATAGTCAAACTTGTTCTTAGCAGCCACTCAGGGGAGAGTCAAAAGTTGATGCCGAACACAGGTGACTGCTCAACACAAGTCAATTAAAGAAGAGAATGTTGTTTGTGTTAATCATCAAGTGACTCTTAATACAAGTTGGCTGCTTTACAGATGTGATCGCAAACACAAGTTTGAAAGTATTTTAAGCAATTTTCAACAATTGTCAGCATTTCATTATTGTTTTTCCAAGGTAATTGACCAGTACGCAGTTTCTGGTAACTTTATCCTCTCATTTGTCACAATGCTGCTCTAATAGTCTAGCCAGATATGGGAGCCACAACTACTGTTTTAAAGGTCATAGTGATGACCCAACTGGGAATAGGTGTTTTACTCTCAAGAAGATAGTCATAACAAGAAGATAACCATAACCACAACACCACTGATTTAAAAACTGTTTCGAATAATTAAAAAATATTTCAGATCTACTATTGTTTTTACCCCTATACATGTACCTCTGAATTCCTGAATGTATATTGAACTGTCTTTGCTAATAATACAGAAGTGACCAACATGACCCAAGATAATAAAGCACAAACAATGGGCTGCACTTTTTCTACATTGTTCACAATGTACCTGAAGTTGTGCATAACATGCTAAAGAATATTCCTTAAAGATGCATACATCAGAATAGAGATTTTGACATTTGCACCAATGCGGATCTTACATTTCACCAATTCAGCATGACACACATCAACACACAATGATCAAGAGTGTGCGCCGCATCATGCCATTTGTTCACAAAAAGGTGGGGATATGGTATACACTGCGCAAAGAATGTACAAGCCAATCAAGATAAGCACTGTAACCTTTGTTAATGACGGGCGCACCCCACAAACACTACCATAAGTAATACCCTCTTTGGTAAGGCAACTTGCCTGCCACTGTATAAATCCTTTTAACTTGTATGTGTAAACCCACCTTAATGGTTAAGTAAATGACATGTATTACCTTTTCGCCAGTCATTTTTGTTGTTTCATCAAATCGTCTCTGGGTGAACACTATTGTGAATACAGCATGTGACCTTGAACTTGTCTCATTCATATTTGTGGCAGCAACCGTTCTGTAAACACAGAACATAGGTTATTTTGTATGTAAACCACGAAAACCTGAAAATCTCCATAAAAGATAGCTTAATTGTTAAATAAAGTTGAAAACATTGTGGCCAAAGGAGAAATTGCTCATCATGAGCAATTTCACCTTTGGCCACAATGGTTTCAAAAGTCGTCTGCTGCTATTGCGTCAAAATACGTCTGCAGGTGGGAAAGGGTTATGAAAGTCATTAGATGGACTTACCTTGCTTTGTTTCCCTCATCGATCAAGTTATTAATGTCCTCATATGAAATCACAGCCAGTTTGGACAAATCCTCCACATACGGCCCGAGTAACGGATGTTCTCTGACTCGCAGAGCATGTTTATTACTTGGGTTGAGTAAGTCCCGCACTCTCTCACAGTAAATCTCGAAGTAACTTACCTGAAACGAAAAAATAATTTTAAAAATTAAGCTTAGATTGTTTGAACTGTTCGAGACTTGTCAAATTTACAATACATGATACCTTCATAGTTTTCTTCCTGATCATGGTAAGCAAATTCTCTATTTGGCACAATGTTTTCAAATATTAATCTGCTGCTGCTGCTGCTGCTGCATAAATTTGCAAAAAATCTCCAAAAGTCATGAAAAATATCTGCAGACGAGTTGCAAAGTTTCAGCTAAGTCAAGAATTGATTGATTGATTGATTGATTGGGGTTCAACGCAGCTTTCAACAATTTTTCAGTCATATCAAGGCGGCCAGTTCACCTTTGTATGTGTTTCCTCACACCAAGAATCCACACAACAATCTTATCAAGCAACTGGCTGCTTTTCCGTTTAGACTGTTAGGCCATTGGTGGAAGACGAATTCAAGGAATTAGTGTTTCAGGTAGATGTCTTAAAATTACTGCCAGGTAGGTGATTAATCCTTTATTAACCTTTTCCAACTTGCAGACGACTTTGCAAACCCTTTCCCACCTGCAGACGCATTTTGACGCAATAGCAGCAGACGACTTTTGAAAACATTGTGGCCAAATGTGAAATTGCTCATGATGAGCAATATCTCCTTTGGCCACAATGTTTTCACTTTTATTTAACAATTAAGCTTTCCTTTATGGAGATTTTTCCGGGTTTTTTTCAATATGTTTTCAAAGTCGTCTGCTGCAGATTGTTGAATGTGGCAAAGGGTTAAGATCATCCATAAGTGAAGGTATAATTATTAACTATAGTGTTGAAAACATTGTGTCAATGGCAGAAATTGCTTATAACAAGCAATTTCTCCTTTCGTGACAATGTTTTCAAAAGTCGTCTGCTGTTGGTGCAGTAAAATGAGTATGTATGTGAGAAAGAGTTTATACAGACAGAATCTGATGCCATTGCAACAGATGATTTGAGATTTGTTAGTTTTGAGCTATCTTCATGTTGTCTGCTTTGAAAACACAAGATGTAAAAGAACTCAAAGTCAACATTTTAACCATTTCCCACAAACAATAAATCTACGGCAGACAACTTTGAAAACATACACTAACAAATTTGGAAACTCCCTTTAAATGAAAGTACAATCAATAAATAGAGATGAAAACATGATGACACAAGGAGAAATTGTTCGTTTTGAGCAATTTCTTTTATTGTCGCCATGTTTTCAAAAAGCTGTCTGCTGAAGAGGCGTATCTATATGGGGGAAAGGGTTATGCAGAGGTCAAAACATTGTCGGAAAAGGAGGAACTGGTCGTTTTGCAGCATATAGGGTGCATATCAGGGAAAGGGTTATCCTTTTCCCAGTCACATAAAATAAATCTGCAGCAGATGACTCAGAAATCATCTGGAGAAAAACATGGAAAATACTTTTATATGAAAGTTCAATTTTCGAATACAGTTGAAAACATTGTGGCAAAAGGAAACATTCCTCATTTAGAGCATTAATTTCCCCTTTTGCCACAATGTCCTCAAAAGTCGTCTGCTGCAGATACGTTGGAAAGGGTTAACAAGCATGTATTATAAGTGTTGTTATTCACCAACAAGTAGCATTAGAGTAGTTTGATACCGTTAAAATCAATACACAAACCATTAAATCTAACGTGCCATGGAAATTTCCAATCCACTGTGGGCGAGTTCTAACTGTAGCAGAAGACAGCATTGAATTGATTTCTGACGTCACAGCATTCAGAAATTATCTCCGCTTTCAAGCTCAATTTGTGTTTGACTTATTGCCAAACCCTTATTTTACTAGGATAGACAGAAAAAATCTTTGGTAATGATTTCACTGTTTACCTGATAACATATTTTTAGATTCGCCAGCTTTAAACATAACAAGAGACCCAAGAGCGAAGGTATCACTCCAATGCAATAAGATCAAAGAAAATGGCCTGAGGGGAAGTTATTTTCCCATAAATCCATAAAAAGCAAAACAGGGTCACCCAAGGAACATATATTTCTACAAAATAATTTGAAAAGCATCCACATATTTTCTAAGAATTTTTAAAGCCACATAAAGCAAAACAGCCTTGCCCCTGGCCACAATGTTTTTTGACTAATCAACACGATTTGAAGGAATGTGGTAGTGGGTCACCAAAGGAACATAGGTAAAACATTATTTGAGAATCAGTCACAGATATGCGAAAGAGTTAAATATAAAAGGTTTCACTTTAGCCATATAAGGCAAAACAGCCATGGTGGCCATGATTTTAACCAATCACTGTGGCTTGAAGTAATCTTGTAGAGGGTCACCCAAGGAACATTTTAACAATATTATTTGAAAATCGGCCAGATACTTTCTGAGGAGAGCTTTTTAAAGTTTTCATTTTAGCCATGTAAAGCCAAACAGCCCGGCCCACTGAATGCCATGTTTTTGGGCCAGCAAACAAGACTTGATTGAAATCGGCCACCTACTACGAGAAGGTTTTTTAATTTTTCAATTTGAAGTCAATTTAAGAAAATGTTGTATAATATAATGTAAGCATGGCTTAAAACATTGTGAGAAAAGTAGAAATTGCTGATATTCAGCAATTCCTCCTTTTCCCACAATGTTGACAAACAAGAGCTGTCGGAGGACAGCGCGCTCGACTATTCCACCGCTTATTTAAGTTACTGAGATAATGGACTCTAATGTAGTTGCATGCAAAACATTAACCACAATTTCTTAGTGGGTGATAATTTGCATTATATGCAGGATAGTGTTATTTAACATGATTATTTTCATAGGTGTGATGGTTAGAAAGGGTTGTATAACCTTTCAATGGAATACATCAAGTAGTTACTAAGAAATGGACTCTTAATGTAGTTGCACGCAAACCTTTAACCATAATTTCTAAGTAAAAAAAGGGCAACAATTTGCCCCATATACAGGATCGAGTTATCTTAATTGGTTGTGTTTATAGTTGTGCAATTGGGAAAGATTGTATAAAGTTTCAATACAATACAAGTTGTTACTGAGATTACACTCTAAATGTAGTTGCAAAACAGAATTTCTAAGTCCAAAAAGGTCCATAACTTGCATAAAATACTGCATAGAGTAATCATACTTGATTGTTTACATAGATGTGATGATTGGTAAGGGCTGTATAAAGTTTCAATGCAATGCATCAAGTAGTTACTAAGAGATGGTCTCTTTATGTAGTTGCATGCAAAACTTTAACAAGAATTTATAAGTCCAAAAAGTCCATAACTTGCATAAAATGCAGGATAGAGTTATCATACTTGATAATCTATACAGGTGTGATAGTTGGGTAGGGTTGTAGAAAGTTTCAATGCAATGCATCAAGTAAATACTGAGATATGGACTCTTAATTTAGTTGCACGCAAAACTTTAACCAGAATTTCTAAGTTAAATAAATGCCATAACTTGCATAAAATTCAGGATAGAGTTATCTAACTTGATAATCTACATAGGTGTGATAGTTGGGTAGGGTTGTATAAAGGTTCAATGCAATGCATCAAGTACATACTGAGATATGGACTCTTAATTTAGTTGCACGCAAAACTTTAACCAGAATTTGTAAGTAAAAAAAGGGCCATAACTTGCATAAAATGCAGGATAGAGTTATCTTACTTGATAATCTTCACAGGTGTGATAGTTGGGTAGGGTTGTAGAAAGATTCAATGCAATGCATCAAGTAAATACTGAGATATGGACTCTTAATTTAGTTGCACGCAAAAATTTAACCAGAATTTCTAAGTAAAAATAGGGCCATAACTTGCATAAAATGCAGGATAGAGTTATCTTACTTGATAATCTACACATGTGTGATAGTTGAGTAGGGTTGTAGAAAGTTTCAATGCAATGCATCAAGTAAATACTGAGATATGGACTCTTAATTTAGTTTCACGCAAAACTTTAACCATAATTTCTAAGTAAAAAAGGGCCATAACTTGCATAAAATGCAGGATAGAGTTATCTAACTTGATAATCTACATTGGTGTGATAGTTTGGTAGGGTTGTAGAAAGTTTCAATGCAATACATGTAGTATTTAAGAACTTGCATGCAAAACCTTAACCAAAGTGTGACGTGGACGCCGACGCCAGGGTGAGTAGTATAGCTCTCATATTCTTCGAATAGTCGAGCTAAAAATGCCTGCTGAAGATGCAACAGTTATCCTCTGTATTAAGGAAAGGGTTAACCCTTTACCACATATAGACGCTTTCAGACGCCTCTGCAGTTGAAAACTTTTCTAAAAAACATTGTGACAAAAGGAGAAATTGAACAAAAAGAGCAATTTCTCCTTTTGCAACAACGTTTTCAACTTTTACAGAAATAAACCTTCATTTATAGAGATTTTCCATGTTTTTTGCCAAGATGTTTATAAAGTCGTCTGCTGCTGATTTGTTGTATGATGGAAAACGGTTATTTAATGTTTATGTGCATGACAGTTAATCACCCCCGTAATTATACTGTTGTGAACCATTGACAGTGCCTTCCTGACATTATAATAATTGTTCCATGTTTACAATGTCAGCTACAAATTTATAAATCTCATCATAATTATCTCTTTAACCTCTCCCATATATACATACAGTAAATCTGCAGCAGACATCTTGAAAAGATATAGGTAACAATATGAACAAAAATCTCATTAAAAGAAAGAATTATTATTGAATAGATACATATTAACCCTTTCCCACAAATAGACACATTCTGACACCTCTGTAGCAGACGACTTTTGAAATCATTGTGGCAATAGGTGATATTTGCTCATAATGAGCAATTTCTCCATTTGCCATAATGATTCCAACACTTTTCAATAATTATACTATCATTTATAGAGACTTTATATATTTTGAACACGATAATTTCAAAGTTGCAGATTTATTGTATCTGGGAAAGGGGTTAAGCATTGTTATCTAACTGTTGTGAACCAGTGACAGAACCCTCCTCACATTACAATTGATCCGTGTTAACAATGTCGGCTACAAAACAGACTTTTTTATAAATATAACTCTTCATAGTATTTCTATGAACCCTTTCCGACATACAGTAAATCTGCAGCAGACATCTTGAAAAGATATAGGTGAAAAATCTCATTAACTCTTTCCCACTTGTAGACGCTTTCTGACTCAACTGAAGCAGACGACTTTTGAAATCATTGCGGTAAAAAGACGAAATTGCTCACATCGAGCAATTTCTCCTTATGCCACAATAATTTCAGCCCTATTCCATAAATTGACTTTCATTTATAGAGAATTTCCTTGTTTTTGACTAGACATTTTCAAAGTCGTCTGCTGCAGATTTGTTGTATGTTGGAAAGGGTTAATTTATATAGTAAATCTCTATAATTGAATGGATAACCTATGACTAAAAGTGGAAAACATTGTGGAAAAAGGAGAAATTGCTCGTTTTGAGCAATTTCTTCTTTTGTCACTATGTTTTCAAAAAGCTGTCTGCTGCAGAGGCATCAGAAAGCGTCTATATGAGGGAAAGGGTTAAGTGAAAGAACCATTATTTAATAGACATATAAATATTGTAGCATGAGGAGAAATTGATCATAATGAGTCATCTCCCCTGATGCAGTAATGTGTTCAAAAGTCGTCTGCTGCAGATGTTTTTGCATTTTAGAACCTCATATGATTTTTTATAATGAGTCATTTCTCCTGATGCAGTAATGTGTTCAAAAGTCGACTGCTGCAGATGTGTTTGCATTTTGGAACCTCATATGAGTTTTTATAATGAGTCATTTGCCCTGATGCAGTAATGTGTTCAAAAGTCGTCTGCTGCAGATGTGTTTGCATTTTGGAACCTCATATGATTTTTTAACCCTTTCCCATATATGACATATCTGCATCAGACAACTTTGAAAACATCTAGAAAAAAATATGGAAAATCTCTGATAATGAAGGTATAATTACTGAAAAGAGTTGAAAACTTTGTGGCCAAAACAAAAATTGCTTGTTTTGAACAATTTCTCCTTTTGTCACAATGTTTTCAAAAAGTTGTTTGGCAGAGGCGTCAGAAAGCATCCAGATGTGGGAAAGGGTTAAGAGTTGTCTACTTGAAAATTTGTAAGTAAAAAGGTATAAATCTGGAGAATCTAAATTACATTTTTGGCACAGAGTTGAAATTAGTGTGACAAAAGGAGAAAGTGCTTGTTTTGAGCAGTTTTTTCCCTAAGGTCTTCAACAGTCCTCTGCTGCAGAGGCTCCAAAAACACCTATATGAAGAAAAGAGTAAAATTGTTTGAGGGAAGGTGTAAAAGTATCTAATTTATTATTTTCTCATTATTCAATAAGTCAAGTAAAACCTTTCTCCTGAAATAAGCAGCTTATTATGCCTCTGCTGCAAATGACACTGTGAAAAAATTGCTCCAAATGAGTTATTTTTTCATGAAATGTTTTCAACTCAATATTAGAAAAATTATTCCCAATTTCTATATGTTACGATACTTTTCTAAGATGTTTTTATAATGACACCTATATGGTCGGAAGTCAAAGAGAGAATGTATATATGGAAAGGTTCTGCACGAATATCCAATAATGGATGATCAGTGGTTCTGTGTGGGCGATATCACTGTAACCATTTTGTTAACCCTGAAACTGCCATACGCAAATTGAACCCTTTCCCACATACAGACACATTCTGATGCCCCTTCAGAAGAAGACTTATGAAATCATTGTGACAAAAAGTGCAAATTGTTCAAACTTAGCAATTTGTCACTTTGCCACAATGTTTAAAACTCTATTCAATGTAAATATGTTCATGTATAAAGATTTTCCCGATTTTTGCAAGGAGGTTTTCTTAAGTTGTCTGTCTGCTGCAGATTTGTTGTATATGGGAAAGGGTTAAACAACATGCTTATCCCCGCTATGCTCTCCTCTGAGCAACATTTGTGAACAATGTGGTCCAAGATTAGCTAATAACTCTTTCCACCATACAGACCTTTTCTGACGCCTCTGCAGCAGACAACTTTTGAAAACATTAAAATTGTGGCATAGGGAGAAAAAAAGCCATCTGCTGCAGAGGCGTCAAAAAGTGTCTATATGATGGAAAGGGTCAATAGAATTTTGTCAATGTTTTTTGTCCAGATTGTTCAAAGATGACTGCTGTATATGTGTTGTATGTGGAAGAGCGTTAAAATTAAGAATGTTGACACCAGTTGCAGGATTTCAGCATGGTAACGATCTGTCAATACAATATGGCTTCTTTCATGCCCTTTGTCTTACAGACACACACTGGTCAACCCTTTCCAACATACAAACAAACAACAAATCTACTGCAGACTACTTTGAAAACATCTAGACAAAAACATGGCAAGTCTCTATAAATCTCTTTTAATCTCTATTGCTGAAAAACATTTCTGTTATGTTTGGTTGAAATTGATCCAGTGATTTAGGAGTAGATTGTTATATAAAGCTTAAAGTTAAAGACAAGATAGAAAACGGACAGAGAGTGATCATAATAGATCACAAGTCCTCTAGCCTTTGGCTCAGGTGAGCTAACAAGTTGTCACTTGTTATTTTCCCCCATTTTTGCATTCAATTTACACGAACCTTTAAACTAAAAATGTTCAAGGAAAATGCATGGGGAACAAGAGAAGAGCATCTTATGGTTCCTCCAATGTATTGATTTCTGTCTGGTACCAAGTCAACATAATATAATAAAGAATTAGTTAATACAGGAAACTCTGTCTGGATGTGACCAAATAAAAATAGAATCTGCTGAATTTTAGCCAGATCTTTTCACACGAAAACAAAACTATTAAGGACTATTGTATAAAGCTAAAACAGCTACACTTTCTCAAATTCTGATCAGGATCTATCCTTCCTGTCAAACAGGTTTTGATTTATTGTTTGGTGTTTCACCCATCTTTTAGCAATTTTCCAGTTATCTCACGCAATTTCCTGGGTAATTTACCAGTACTTATTTATCCTGACACAAGCTAGCCAACCCAGCAACCCTGAGCGCAAAGAGGTCTTTGGTATCACCCGACAGGCGATCAAACCTGCCCCCTCCTACACCTGAGGTCAAAATTACACCACCAATGCGATCAAACAAGTATCACCGGAACCTCGGTTAACCCTTTCCCTCATATAGACGCTTTCTGACGTCTTTGCAGCAGACGGCTTTTTGAACACATAGTGACAAAAGATGAAATTGTTTAAAACTAGCAATTTCTCCTTTTGCCACAATGTTTTCAACTTTAAGTCATAGGTCATCCATTTAATTAAAGAGATTTTCTATTTTTAGACAAAATATGTTCAAAGTCGTCTGCTGCAGAATTGTCATATGAGGTTAAATGGTCATGACTAAACTCGGAGTGAAATTTGAAAGAAAATTACCATTAACCCGTTTCCTCAAGACCTGAATTTATCCAACATGACCTATATTCAAACTTGGCCTAGCTTATACATCAAGATAAATGAACTGAATAATTTTCATGAATATCTGATGAAAACAGTGGCCTCCAGAGTGCTTATACGCAAATTGATGGAAACGAATAACAGACGACGATCACAATGACTCACCTTGAGCACTTCATGCTCAGGTAAGCTGAACAGTTAAAGCATTGTGGAAAATAGAGAAATTCTTTAACCCTTTCCCACATATAAACACTTTCTGACGCCTCTGCAGCAAACAGCTATTGAAAAAATTGTGGCAAAAGGAGACATTGCTCATCATGAGCAATATCTCATTTTGCCACAATGTTTTCAACTCTTATCATTGAATAATCTTTTTTTTTTCAGAGAGATTTTTCATGATTTAGCCAAGATGTTTTGAAAGTCGTCTACTGCAATTCTGTTTTATGTGGGAAGGTTAAAATGAGCAATTGAATAGTGCAGCATGAGCCACCTGCTCCATACATGTCAAAAGACATCTGCATTTGGAAAAGGGTAAGTATAAGCATGTTACTCACCTCAACAGAGTAAGTCACTGTCTTGGAGTCAGAATCTTTTATCCTCTGGAACAGGTCATGACATAACTAAAAAAACATCATATAAAACACAATAAGAAGCGATTCGTTATGAAATTACAAGATAAACAAAATGAAACAACCTGTTATTTATTACATGTATGGGTTTCTAATGCTAAAGAATTAGAAAATTATAGGTCGGACAAATATTTTAAATCTGCATTGCCTGTGCCTTTGGCTTTGAACACATATCACCTTCACAGATTTAAAAAAAAGAAGCATATTTCTTGTTCTGAAATCATTATTTGACCAGTAAACCCTATTTTGGTGGGTACTCAATGGAATCATCTAAGAGGGACTTTTCTTTTCAGTACCCACAACATAGGGTTTAGTTAAGTCATATGAGGGATATTGGTAAGAAAACACCAGTTTACTCCTCCTTATCAAGTCCTCTGAGAATCAGGTATTAAAGACCAGTAAAGATTCAGATCAGCCAACAACACTGCCAAGTCTGATTGGCGTCTTTTCTGTCTACCATCATGTTATATTTACAAACTGCCACATTTGATATTGGTATTTGACAATATCATGTGATAATATCATATTTATGTCTGTTATAACTATTACATAAGTTTAAAAAAAACCATGAGTTGTCGGAGGACAATATAGCTTGCCTATCAGGGCCATCGTCTATCAGGGCCTACTTCAGAACAGTTATAGCCTTGGTAAAAGACTATAACTATAACCCATCATTCCAAGTCTTGCACACAAATGTTTGACCAAAAAGGTCATCTAATGACCCTGAATAAGTGTGCGAAGTTTCATAGCAACAGCATACACAGTGTCTGAGAAAAGGCCTTGCATGCAAAGGTTTGAGGTTTGATCAAAATTCTAAGTTCAACAAGAGGGCCATGATGGCCCTATATCGCTCACCTGATTTAATAGAACTTCAATAGTTTTCAAAGTTTTTACACTTTTTAGGCCAATACTTTTGGACAAGAAGATTGTTAAAGTTTTAACAATGCACATATAAGGAAAACTAGCTCCGACGCCTGGCGGCCATGCTTTTCAACGGATCGGAAATATTTGAACAATCTTGGTAAAGGGTGCCCTAAGGAACATTTGTGCAAAATAATTTTCAAATTGGGCCAGTACTTTTGGACAAGAAGATTTTTAAAGTTTTAACAATGCACATATAAGGAAAACAAGCTCCGCCCCCTGGCGGCCATGTTTTTCAACGGATCAAAAATATTTGAACAATCTTGGTAAAGGGTGCACCAAGGAACATTTGTGCAAAAAAATGTTCAAATCGGCCCAGTACTTTTGGACAAGAAGACTTTTCAAAGTTTAACAATGCACATATAAGGAAAACAAGCTCCGCCCCCTGGCGGCCATGTTTTTCAACGGATTGGAAATATTTGAACAATCTTGGTAAAGAGTGTCCCAAGGAACATTTGTGCAAAATAATTTTCAAATCGGGCCAGTACTTTTGGACAAGAAGATTTTTAAAGTTTTAACAATGCACATATAAGGAAAATAAGCTCCGCCCCCTGGCGGCCATGTTTTTCAACGGATCGGAAATATTTGAACAATCTTGGTAGAGGGTACCCCAAGGAACATTTGTGCAAAATAATTTTCAAATCGGGCCAGTACTTTTGAACAAGAAGATTTTTTAAGATTTGGTAATTTTCCCCTTTTCTGATGCCGCAGCAACCAAAGGTCTACTTGGAATTAATTTCTTTGAACAACTTTGAAAGAGGACTACCTAAGGACCATTCCTGTGAAGTTATTTTGAAATCTGTTCATTGGTTTAGTAGAAGAAGTCATTTGTAGGAAATTGTTAACAGACGCCGACGACGGACGCCGGACGGTGAGTGATCACAAAAGCTCACCTTGCACTTCGTGCTTAGGTGAGCTAAAAAGGGGCACAATTCAGTCAAAATCTATTCCAGAGTTATGCAACAGCATACACAGTGTCTGAGAAAAAGGCCTTGCACGCAAAAGTTTGACCAAGCTGGCGATGCGTACGCCAACGCGGATGCCGGCGTGATTACATAAGCTACCTTATTTCTTTGAATAGGCGAGCTAAAAAGTACTTTGATTTTGTTAAAAGTGAATTGTGTTGTTTTGTCATGCATGACTTTTATGTAAATATAGGATGAACCACTGTGTTCAAGCCACATACGTAAATATATATATTTCATCATCCCAAAAAGATCTGAATAATGGTTATGACCGGTAGATGAAATATGATGGTAATTGTCATTTATTTTAAAAAGATCTATTCCAAAAATAGGTTTTTCATGTGAAGTGATTATTTAATCCAGATTGAATGCCTGTTGTTGAAAGGGCTTGACAATTAGCCCGATCTTATAACAATTGTTGTTGGACCTTCTAATTATGATATTATGCTTTCCTACATTTAGACACATCTCGAAAACGTTGTGGCAAAAGGAGTTTTGATTCTATTCCATAATTCTACTTTTCATTTAACCCTTTCCCTCATACGACAATTCTGCAGCAGAAGACTTTGAAAATATTTTGTCAAAACATAGAAAATCTCCATAATTGAATGGATAACCTATGACAAGAAGTGTAAAACATTGTGTCAAAAGGAGAAATTGCGCGTTTTGTGCAATTTCTTCTTTTGTCACTATGTTTTCAAAAAGCTGTCTGCTGCAGAGGCATCAGAAAGCGCCTATATGAGGAAAAGGGTTAACCCTTTTTTTCATATCAACACTTTCTGATGCCTCTGCAGCAGACAGCTTTTTGAAAACATTGTGAAAACATTGTGACAAAAGAAGAAATTGCTCAAAACGAGCAATTTCTCCTTTTGCATCAATGATTTCAACTCTATTTAATAGTAAAACTCTCATTTGCTGAGATTTTTCATGTGTTTGTCAATAAGTTTTGAAAGACGTCTGCTGCAGAATTGTTGTATGCGGGAAAGGGTTTATAGAAAATTTCAATATTTTTGTAAATATGCTCTCAAGGATAATGAGCAATTTCTTCTTTTGCCGCTATGCTTTCAACTCTGTTCTTCAACTCTGTTCAATAATAAATTCCATTTGTGCCATTTCGATAATTTGAGAGCAACCTACCTGTGGGATAATTCCCTCCTGTCCAGGTTCATCTCTACCCATCATTGTGTAACTTTTCCCAGAACCAGTCTGACCGTAGGCGAATATACAGACATTGTAACCTTCGAACGCGTGGGCCAACATCTCTAAACCTATATCATTGTACACCATCCTCTGATTTGCAAAGGCAGGGTCATTACTCTGAAATGATATGATAAATGTTACATGAATTCAGAGGCTTTCATCTTTGTTATTTAACCCTTTCCCTCATATAGACGCTTTCTGACGCCTCTGCAGCAGACAGCTTTTAGAAAACATTGTGACAAACAAAGAAATTGCTCAAAACGAGCAATTTCTCCTTTTGCCACAATGTTTTTCACTTTTAGTCATCTGCTGCAGAGGCGTCAGAAAGTGTCCATTCAAATATAGAGATTTTCTATTTTTTTACAAAAAATGTTCAAAGTTGTCTGCTGCAGAATTGTAGTATGAGGGAAAGGGTTAAGCAAAAGCAGCAGATGACGCTAGAAATATTAAAACATTTATTAATGTGGAAAAAGGAGAAATTACTCATTAACCCTTTCCCTCATATAGACGCTTTCTGACGCCTCTGCAGCAGACAGATTTTTGAAAACATAGTGACAAAAGAAATTGCTCAAAAAGCCGTCTGCTGCAGAGGTGTCAGAAAGCGTCTATATGAGGGAAAGGGTTAAACAAGGTAAAAATACTAAAGAAATTGCCACAATGTTTTCATCTTTTAGTCATAGGTTATCCATTCAATTATAGAGATTTTCCATGTTTTGACAAAATATGTTCAAAGTCGTCTGCTGCAGAATTGTGAGGGAAAGGGTTAATGTTATCTCTAAATACTTATACTCAGCAGCTGTAAAATCAAAGAGGCGCTAGTGTACATATTAGTCATCTGACTACAGCCGAAGTGAATACGCATTTCATCAATACAGGGAAAGAGAGTAAACTTTGCCCTGTCACACGTGGCGAGTAACAAATATGATGAGCTACTAAAGTTTAAAAATCAATCACAAATCAGCAAAATCGTATGCATAAGTTCATTTTACCCTTTTCCACCTGCAGACGCATTTTGACTACTTTTTAAAACATGATGAGCAATTTCTCCATTGGCTACAACTTTATTTTCATCTTTTATGGACATTTTTCAGGGTTTTGTCACTACGTTTTCAAAGTCATCTGCTGCAAAATTGTAAGCAAACAATAATGAGATGTTGTTGTTGTTGTTTTATAAAACATCACTAACCAAGACAATTAGAAATTAATTGAACCCTCTAGGGAGCTTTCACAGTGCCAATCCTACAATTAATAACTTAAAATCATTAATTGATGCTGATTGAAAATCCAAAACAGTTTTAACCAATTAGTCGGGCCCATTTTTTTTAAAATTGGCTTATTGTTACAATTCACCTTATATTGAAATTAGAAAATTGACCGACGAAATTGATTTCCATTGTGGCTTTCAATGAGCAACATCAATCATACTTTCTTCCGAATTGTAACCTATAGGAATTCTGTACAGGTCTTGGTACATTTGCCTCCAATTAATTTCGTGCTTACAACTTTTTAACCCTTACCCTCATACGACAACTCTGCAGCAGATGACCTTGAACATATTTTGTCAAAATATAGGAAATCTCTATAATTGAACGGATAAGCCTATGACCAAAAGTGGAAAACATTGTGACAAAAGAAGAAATTGCTAATTTTGAGCAATTTCTTCTTTTGTCACTATGTTTTCAAAAAGCTGTCTGCTGCAGACGCGTCAGAAAGCGTCTATATGGGGGAAAGGGTTAAACAACAAGCCCCACATCAGGCACTTGACTCGTAACAGACATAGTTTTAGAGGCAATTGTATTTGGTCAGTCAGACCAAATGAGTTACAGGAGTCTTACAAGTTTCAGGAAGTCTGATCTACAATGGGTGCAATTGCTCTAAGGCTGGTTTTACTATTGTTTAACCCTTTCCCTCATGATCAATCAGACGCTTTCTGACAGCTCTGCAGCAGATGACTTTTGAAAACATTGTGATAAAAGGAGAAATTGCTCAAAACAATTTCTCCTTTTGCCACAATGTTTTCAACTCTATTTAATAACATAACCGTCAGTTATGGAGATTTTTCAAGTTTTTGTCCATTTGTTTTTAAAGACATCTGCTGCAGATTTGTTGTATGTGGGAAAGGGTTAACATAATTGTACACTGGTGTTGTCTGCTTTAACCCTTTCCCTCATACGACAATTCCGCAGCAGACGACTTTGAACGTATTTTGTCAAAACATAGAAAATCTCCATAATTGAATGGATAACCTATGACAAAAAGTGGAAAACATTGTGGCAAAAGGAGAAATTGCACAAAACGTGCAATTTCTCCTTTTGCCACAATGTTTTCAAAAAGTCGTCTGCTGCAGAGGCGTCCGAAAGCGTCTATATGAGGGAAAGGGTTAATTTGCACAACTAGGATACCACATAATACAACAAAATGAATAAATGATGACAGCATAAGTGGTTTGCTTTACAACACATAATGAGAGTAGATATTTTGCTGACTCATCATTTCTAAGTGACTAACAGTGGGGGTCGACAGCTCATGAATTATGCATGAGGAGTCTTTTGTTGTTGTTCTACAGGTATTGATGTTTTTTGTCTTGATGTTGCCTTTCTACAATGGCTCAGTTTATACTACATCCGCAGCCGAATCCAGCCGACTTTAAAAGGCCTTACTTGGCAAAAGATAGTGACCCTTCCCTGATCTGGGAAACTTAAGGACCCTCCCTGATTTAAACCACTTAAGGCCCCTTATGCAGCAGATGACTTTTGAAAAAAATAAAGGAAAAGGAGAGATTATGCTCAAAATGCAAAATAGCAAAATGTGGAAAATATCTATAAATTAAGTATAATTATTGAATAAAATTGAAGCTCATTAAACGCAATTTCTTACTTTTGCCACAATGTTTTCAAAAGTATTACGCTGAAAATGTTTCAAGTTGTGTCTGCATGGGGGAAAGGCTTAATTTACATGTAGTTATAAATCCTGTTAACAGAAATTCAATTGCACATGTATTAATTTAATACCAACTTAAAGTAACAGTATATATGAGTATAGCTTTTAATTATCTCAACCACTAGAGAGTAAATGGATGATCACAACTGATTCTTGTTAAGTTCTTGTTCCAGAATAGTGATGGAATATTTAATTGTTGACATTTTAAGGTTTGTCCTAGACACATATGTCATAATAATGAGCAAGTTCTCCTTATGCCACAATGTTTACCATTCAATAATTATACTTTGACTTAACCCTTTCCCTCATATAGACACTTTCTGACGCCTCTGCAGCAAAGACGTTTATATAGTCTTCTGCTAAAGATGTAATGTGACTGTAGAAGTCTTCTGCTAAAAATATACACAACAATCTTTCCAAGCAATTGGCTGCTTTTCCATTGGTGGAAGATCAATGACGCTTGTCACAATGACTTTTGTCAAACAACGAAAAGAATGTTGGCCAAGCTTGGGGTTGGAACTCACAACCCCTCGATTGACAGCCCACCTCGCTACCGGGGCTCGGCCAGTTGGAAAGAATGAATGGCTGGGAGGGAAATTGAAGCCACAACCCCTTGATCGATGGTCTTTGTCATCACAGACTGACCTATAGCAGATCGACTAAGTATATTTGGAAGAATACAAACTTCTGTGCTGCATCAAAAGAAATCCAGACAAATCTCAGAATGGCTGATCAATACAGTAATCTCATTGATTATCCCTTTTCTATATGTTCATAGTATATTTAGATCCTCCCAAATTGGAGACGTTTACAGCAAAGCACCTGAACAAGTCAAGTATTTGAAGCAAAAATAGAAAACTTTGATGGACAGAGAAAAAGAAAATCATCATAAGCAACATCTCCTTTTCTAAGAGTGTTTTCAAAGATAAAATTGAGAAGAATATTCCAATATTGCGTGTATCTAAGAAAGGGTAATTATTTTACTGATGGTTGGACACTGTGGCACCTCTTAACCCTTCCCCTCGCATAGACGCTTTCTGACGCCTCTGCAGCAGACGGCTTTTTGAAAACATAGTGACAAAAGAAGAAATTGTTCAAAACAATTTTTCCTTTTGCTACAATGTTTTCCAATTTTAGCCATAAGTTATCCATTCAATTATAGAGATTTTCTATTTTTTGACAAAATATGTTCAATGTCTTATGCTGCAGAATTGTTGCATGAGGGAAAGGGTTAACTGACTATCCAGATAGAACTTTTGCTGATCAATCCATTATTACCCATCAATCTGGTTTGTATAGCCTTTTACTTCAATTTAATTTGTGTCTAACACTTTTGCAGATACAGATGAGTTTGATTCATTTGCAACAGTCGACTTATGAATACACCCAAATTGGCCAACTTCTCCGTTTTCCACAGCTAAAATTATCCCTCTCCCACATACAGCAAATCTGTAGCAGACTATATGTGGGAAAGGGTTAAACTTCCAATTTTCCATTCCTAGGAAACAATCCTTAAACCTTTCCCACGTATAGAAGCCATTTGACGCTTCTTCCAAAGACGTCTATTGAAAACATTATAGCAAAAGGAGAAAATTCACTTTTTTCCACAATGTTTCCATTTTTTTTAAGAAATGTTTCGAAGTCCTCTGCTGAGAATATGTTGTATGTGTGATAAGTTTAATATATCACATCAGGGAATGAGATTTGTTTGGTCAAATCCCATACTTATATATCACCAAGTCTCATACAGATAAACCCATACTTATATATTACCAAGTTTCATACAGATAAACCCATACTTATATACCACCAAGTTTCATACAGATAAACCAATACTTATATATCACCAAGTTTCATACAGATAAACCCATACTTATTTATTACCAAGTTTCATACAGATAAACCCATACTTATATATCACCAAGTTTAATACAGATAAACCCATACTTATATATTACCAAGTTTCATAAAGATAAACCCTTACTTATATACCACCAAGTTTCATACAGATAAACCCATACTTATATTACCAAGTTTACCCATACTTATATTACCAAGTTTCATACAGATAAACCCATACTTATATATCACCAAGTTTCATACAGATAAACCCATACTTATATATTACCAAGTTTCATACAGATTAACCTTTTCCCATATGCAGACACATTTTGACACTACTGCAGGGGATTACTTTTTAAATCATTGTAGGGAAAAGGAGAATGATGATGATTGTGATGAGCAATTTCTTGTTCTCCAACAATTTTTTCAAACCTCATTTAAAATTAAACATTCATTCACAGATCTATATATATTACTTTTTCTAAACTCTCACAGCCCCCAGAAGATTTCAAAGATGTCTGCTTCAGATTCTTTCTATGTGGGAAAGGTTAATTAAAAACTTGAGGCTTATCATCACTGGCACTGGAATTACTCCCAAAGGACAATACAATTGATTTTTTTCACTGTGCTTTTGTTTAACACCCATCCCCGTCAGATGAAAAGAACGAAAAAAGTCTTTAACCCTTTCCCACATATAGACGCTTTCTGACGCCCCTCTGCAGAAGACAGCTTTTTGAAAACATGGCAACAAAAGAAGAAATTGCTCAAAACGAGCAATTCCTCCTTTTGTCACCATGTTTTCAACTCTATTCAATTTTTGTTCTTTCATTTAAAGGGATTTTCTGTGCTTTTGCCTAGATGTTTTCAAAGTAGTCTACTGCAGTTTTGTTGTATGTGGAAGGGTTAACAATAAGAGAACAATTTTGAGACAGATTTATAGATAACATTTAAAAGAAACTAGATGGTTGTTTTTGATACAAAAACATAAGTATCCCCACATTGCAGTTTGTGAATGATTGTAATACTGACTGAAACAGCATATTAAAATAAACTAAAATGGAGAGGAATTTCATTGTTGAGTGTGAAATGTGTTTACAAAATGATAACTAAATGTACTCAAGAGAGGGCTATTATTTCCTTGACCTTGAACCAAAAAGCTTATTTTAAAATCCTTCAAACGGTTCAAAATTTATTGAACGGACAGAAAATATATTCATATGATCTTTGACCTGTAATTGTGACCTTAACCTTGAACCAAAATGGTTGTACCATGTGCTCTGCTTATCGTCTCAGTCCAGTTAACATTTGTGGTGAGTTATTTGGCGTCCTTCAAACAGTTCAAAATAGTCATGAACTTTGACCAGTTATTTTTAAATCCTTCAAATGGTTCAAAAGTTATTGAGCGGACACAAAATATAGTCATATGACTTTTGACCTCAAATTGTGACCTTGACCTTAAAAGTGGTTGTTACATGAGCTCTGCACATCGTCTCAATATGGTGAACATTTGTGGCGAGTTATTTTTAAAATCCTTCAAGGGGCTCAAAAGTTATTGAGCGGACACAAAATATAGTAATGTGACCTTTGACCTGTAATTGTGACATTGACCTTGAACTAAAGTGGTTGTTACACACACTCCGCAAAACGTCTTAGTATGGTGAACATTTGTGGTAAGTAACTTCAAAATCCTTCGAGCGGCTGAACATTTCTGGAGAGCACAAAAATTATTGAGAGGACACGAAATATAGTCATATGACCATTGACCTCTCATTGCGACCTTGACCTTGACCCAAAGTGGTTGTAACATGGGCTCTGCACATCGTCTCAATATGGTGACCATTTGTGGAGATTCATTTCAAAATATGGAGTGGACATGAGTTGTGACAGACAGACAGACACCCAGGGCAAAAGCGATATGTCTCCCCGTTATTTATGGGGGAAACATAATTTATTTGTTTGGTGTTTAACGCTGATTTCAAATTTTTTTCAGATATATTATCATTTCCTGGGTAAGTTACCAGTACTACCGGTCCATTTATCCTGACACCAGTGAGTCTGTTGTAATGTTAACCCCACATTCAAGTTTTCAATAATAAAAACATATAAAGAAAACAATCCTGGCGGCCATGTTTATCACAGGATAATTTCCGCAATCTTTCTAGAGGGTCACCCAAGGAACCTTTGTGTCAAATTATTTTCAAATTGGGCCAGTACTTTTGGACAAGAAGACATTTGAAGTTTTACTTAACACATATAAAGAAAAAAGCGCTGCCCCTAGATAATTTGAACAATCTTGGTAGAGGGTCACCAAAGGAACATTTATGCAAACTTATTTTAAAATTAGGCGAGTACTTTTGGACGAGAAGATATATAAAGTTTGCTCAGGTGAGATAAAAACGCGAGTTTGCTCATCATTGCAAATTTAGTGTTTCCACCAATATTTTCAAAAGTTGAAGGAGCACATAAAGTTTTCTGAATTGTTTGACCCAATTCTGTATGTTATTAATTACACCTCTAAGTAAAACATACTGGAGCCATTTATGACCGAGTTAACTTTCCCCTTCATACAAAAAAAATCAAATATTCCTATAAATTATGGTATAATTGTTGAATAGAGATCAGATGAAAACATCAAGGGAATGGAGAAATTGCTCAATGATTTCAAAAACAATTTATATGTTGGAAAGGATAAAATGCCCATTTTCAGTTCAAATACAAATGTCAGCGATGTTTACTTTGTAGTTCAGCTTCAAACAGTTAGAGAGATCTATATGACCTTATTTAATTAACTATTTATCTCATAATGAAACATTTAGAGTCATCTGCTTTGATTAATAAGCATGCAAATAAAACAATTTGACATCAGAAAAATGAGTAATATCCGCTTGAAATAGAGTTGAGAACATTATGGGAAAAAGGAGAAATTGCCCATTCTGAGCAGTGTCTCCTTTTTTCACAATGTATTCAAAAGCTATCTGCTGCACAAGCCCTAAGAAGTCTTTTTTATCTGTTAAACAGTTTTCTCCTTTCCCTCATATGACAATTCTGCAGCAGATGACTTTGAACATATTTTGTTGAAAAATGGGAAATCTCTTCTTCATTTGTCACTATGTTTTCAAAAAGCCCTCTGCTGCAGAGGCGTCAGAAAGCGTCTTTATCAGGTTAACAGTTAATTGATCCGACGATTGTTCTTTTATCTGAAACCTGTCCAAGGTGCTGGTAGACAAATAGGTGACATCATTAATTAGTTACCTGATATAAAACTTTTTTCTTGATTACCTGCGAAACCTTTAGATACATCTGCAGTGGCCAAACTTTAAAACTTTGTGAGAAAACAAGCAATTGCTTCAAAACATGCAACTTCTTATTATTTATTATATTGCTGTCTACAATGCCTTAATCCTTTCCCCCATATAAACGCTTTCTGACGCCTCTGCAGCAGACGGCTTTTCGAAAACATGGCGACAAAAGAAGAAATTGCTTAGAATTAGAGATTTCCCATTTTTGACAATATGTTCAAATTGTCTGCTGCAGAATTGTTTCTGGTACTTTTTCAAAGTCGTCTGCTGCAGCTTTGTTGTATGTTGGAAAGATATAAAACTAAACTTAATTCATTTTTGGATCATTTTATTTAGAATTCTGAAATTAACCTATAATGAAAACAGGCCGTACACTTAGTCTCATAAACTTGATCCGTTTCAAATGCTACCAATATTTTAATTATATATAAATGCCATATATTCATAGACAAACCATATATGGGAAATTGCTACAACCAAAATCCGATCAGCTTTCATCTTTGTGCAGAGTAACCAAGGTCTTTGACGTTTGCCATGTTGTCACCAAAGCAAATTAACCCTTTCCCTCATACGACAATTCAGCAGCAGACAACTTTGAACATATTTTGTCAAAAAATAGAAAATCTCTATAATTGAATGGATAAATCATGACTAAAAGTGGAAAACATTGTGGCAAAAGGAGAAATTACTCGTTTTTAGGAATTTCTCTTCTTATGTCACTATGTTTTTTAAAAAGCTGTCTGCTGCAGAGGCGTCAGAAAGCGTCTATATGAGGGAAAGGGTTAACAATTAAACCCCCTTTACTACATAAAACAAATCTGCTTGAATAGCATCTAGGCAAGATGAAATATAACTTGATGAAAGTATACTTTTATAAAACATTGTGGAAAAAGAAAAAAATGCCGTTTTTTATTTTCCAAAATGTTTTCAAAGTCATCTGCAACTACTGTGTCAAAATGTGTCTATATGAGGGACTGTTTCTGCTTGAGAATTGAATGAATCACAAGTAGACAGTGGAAGTATAATTATATTCTGATCAAAATCAGCATTTATTTTAATTCTTTCCCACATACAGACGCTTTCTGATGCCTCTGAAGCCAACAACTATTTCTACTTACAGAGATAATTTTATATTTTTGTCCAGATGTTTTCAAAGTCATCAGCTCCAGATTTGCTGTATGTGGGAAAAGGTTAAAACCTCTGAATGTTGGTTTTACATGAAAATAGCCAATTTGCTGTCAGCATTTTTCAAATCATCTTGATTCATAAATCTACGGTTTGGTCCCTCCTTAACCTTTTCCCTCATACGACAATTCTGCAGTAGACGACTTTGAACATCAAAAAATAGAAAATCTCTATAATTGAATGGATAACCTATGACTAAAAGTGGAAATCATTGTGGCAAAAGGAGAAATTACTTGTTTTGAGCAATTTCTTCTTTTGTCACTATGTTTCCAAAAAGCCTTAACCCTTTCCCTCATACGACATTTCTGCAGTAGACGACTTTGAACTTCAAAAAATAGAAAATCTCTATAATTGAATGGATAACCTATGACTAAAAGTGGAAATCATTGTGGCAAAAGGAGAAATTGCTTGATTTTGAGCAATTTCTTCTTTTGTCACTATGTTTCCAAAAAGTCGTCGGCTGCAGAGGCGTCAGAACGTGTCTACATGAGGGAAAGGGTTAAGGATTAGCTGACACCCTTTGAAAGAGAACTGGATAAGTTTCCTGGAAGCAGAACTAAAGAGGGATTAATCTAACACATGTTGATGTATCTGCAGCAGAATATTTTTTAATACATTGTAACAAAAGGAGAAATTGCTCATGATCAGCAATTTCTCCTTATGCCCGAATGTTTGCAACCCCGATTCAGTAATTCAAATGCACCTTCACATGTGAAAATGGTTTAGCTTTTTAACTTGAGTGAATATGAATAAATGATTAAAAACTTACATTTGTATGTGACCAATAGGAGTAATCGAACGAGAAGCTCTTCAACCTCTCTATGGCTTCCTTTGGTCCTGTTGTTTTTGTGTTCTCTATGGCTGTAAATATCAACAACATTCATTGACTGGGGAGTTCAACCCTTTTCCTCATATAGACGCTTTCTGACGCCTCTGCAGCAGACGGCTTCTTCAAAACAGTGACAAATGAAGAAATTGCTCAAAACAAACAATTTCTCCTTTTGCCACAATGTTTTCCACTTTCAGTCATAGGTTAACTGTTCAATTATTATAGAGATTTTCCATTTTTTGACAAAATATGTTCAAAGTCGTCTGCTGCCGAATTGTCGTATGAGGGAAAGGGTTAACGCCATTTTCAATAATTTTTCAGTTATGTCTAGTTGGCCAGTTCACCTACTCATGTGTTTCCTGGCTTTCTCAGACTAATTACTCTCTACACAATAGACTTTCTATGCAACTGGCTACTTTTCCACATACATAACAAAACAATGTCAATAGTAACCCATATCCTTCTGAACTCCGGAAACCAGCGTTCTCACCATTGATTAATCCTTTTCCCTCATAAAGACGCTTTCTGATGCCTCTGCAGCAGACAACTTTTGAAAACATTGTGACAAAAGGAGAATTTGATCATAATGAACAATTTCTCCATGTGCCACAATATTTTCAACTCTGGTCAATAACTAAACTTTTATTTAAAAAGTCTTTCCATATTTTTGCCTTGCTGTGTTAAAAGTCGTCTGCTGCAAATGTGTTGTATGTTTGGGAGGGGGTTAAAACAATCATATGGTTTTACATGTTTATGGAATAATCTTTGAGACAGAATAATTGTGTAGGAACCAATGTTGTTTTAATTCTTACTTTAGGTTGTTCAACCAATTCCCACTTGCAGATACATATTGATGCACCTGTTTCATACAACTTCATGAAACAATGTGACAAAAAGAGAAATTGCAGCTAATTACAAACTTTTTGTCCGTTTGCCACAGTGATAATTATCATACTTTCAATATTGAGACTTCCCAATGTTTTTTAAAGGTATATGTTTTTTTAAAATCATCTGCTGCAGATTTGTTGTAAGTGGGGAAGGGTTAAAGTAACACTATAGCGGCATAAAGGTAAACCTGATTGATTGGTTGGGGTTTAACGCAGTTTTCAACAAATGTTCAGTCATAACCTAGTTGCCAGTTCACCATGTGTTTCCTGGCTTTCTCATACCAGTACTACACACAACAGACTTACTAAGCAACTGGATGCTTTTCGACATAGACTTTAAGCCCATCTTTGAAAGACAAATGATGCTTGGTAGATTGAATTTTATTGTGTTGCAACTGTCTGAGCAACCGGGGCTCGGCTAAAGGTAAACATTAGATTTATAAGATAGACTAATTCTAACCCAGCAACCCTAATGCCTCATCTCACTCAAACGAGGAGCATGAAGACTGCACAGTGTCCTGAATAATTCTATGAATGTAGCAGGAACATGGCCAATACAAAACTTTTTGTAATTTGCAGTTACTATGATCCTGCCAGGTTCTCACTGCGTATGACATGCTCCCAATTATTTCTTATCACTTCAATTGAATCTTTACTACAACCATTCATATCCCGCCATGCCCTTATCACTCATTAACCATGTTCTCTTTGCATGGTGAAAACACAATAATTGACGTTTCAAGATCGCAGTAAGAACAAAATGCAATCTTTCTGATCTGTTACATGCTTGTTCTACGTCAATAAAGTCCATACAAGGTATATGTTACATTGTAACCACGCCAATGACATTGTTCCTATGGCCTTGTGAAGTTCTTACTGCGTTCTGACTTGTCTACGTCTTCATTTTTGAACATGTTCAAAGTTCAGCTACATCCTCCAAGTCCATAAAGACCACATTGTATCCGTACTGGTTTCTACTGCAATCCTACTACGTTGTACAAGTTCTTACTGTGTCGGCCAAATGTTTTGAGGATGTAGTGGGAACTTGGTCTAAGGTGGTGGGGGCTTAACCCATTCCCACATATAGACGCTTTCTGATGCCTCTGCAGCAGAGGACTTTTGTAAACATTGAGACAAAAGGTGAAATAGCTCAAAACAAGCAATTTCTCATTTTTGGCACAATGTTTTCAACCTTTTTCAGAAATTTTACCTCCTATTTCAGAGATTTTCCATAATTTTGTCCAGATGTTTTCAAAATTGTCTTCTGCAGATTTGTTGTGGTTTGATTGATTGGGGTTTAACGCCGTTTTTAACAATTTCTCAGTTATAACACGGCGGCCAGTTCACCTACTCATGCATTTCCTGGTTTTCTCACACCAGTACTCCACACAATAATCTTTCCAAGCAACTGGCTGCTTTTTCACATAAACTTAGCCCATTGGTGGAAGACGAATGACGCTTGTCGCATAAGGAATTCTCCTAAGGAAGGAAGGAAGGAGAATGCCAATCTTTCTATGGTCAGGAATGGTAAGTCTATGAGGTAAAGCTTTGAGATACTTACTAGTTTTTTTTCCTTTCATACTGATGACACATTGTGATTCCCTTGCTATCTCCCTGCTGTTGAAGGGTCGCACCCTCACAGCTACCTTCACAGACGACATGACTTCTGAAAATACAAAAAAACATTACACATCAGAGGCCTGGTTAACCCTTTCCCTCATACGTCAATTCTGCAGCAGACGACTTTGAAAATATTTTGTCAAAAATCTCTATAATTGAACGTATAACCTATGACTAAAAGTGGAAAACATTGTGGCAAAAGGAGAAATTGCTCTTTTTGAGCAATTTCTTCATTTGTCACTATGTTTTCAAAAAGCCGTCTGCTGCAGAGGCATCAGAAAGCATCTATATGAGGGAAATGGTTAAGCTTGAACACGTCTTTCTCCCACAATAGCTCTTTTGTTACTCAATAAAACCCGGTGTTGTGGTAAGCAGAAGAATATATTTCATTATGAATGCTCTTTAACCCTTTCCCTCATATAAACGCTTTCAGACGCCTCTGCAGCAGACGGCTTTTTGAAAACATAGTGACAAAAGAAGAAATTGCTCAAAACCAGCAATTTCTCCTTTTGCCACAATGTTTTCCACTTTTAGTCATAGGTTATCCTTTCAATTATAGAGATTTTTTATTTTTTGACAAAATATATTCAAAGTCGTCTGCTGCAGAATTGTTGTATGAGGGAAAGGGTTAATAATCTAGGTCACAGCCAATGATCATCATGGTTCATCCTCTACACACTTGATTCGGAACATCAAAGCAGCTGACCCAAGCACAAGGAATTCAGTCTACTGTTGCAGCAGTGGTCTACGAAAACTAACTTAAACTTTTTCCAACCTACAGACGACTTTTGAAAACAATATGACGAAAAGAGAGATTCTCGATTTGCCACCATGTTTTCAACTTCATTCAACTAGAAATATCACTGAAGGTGATGAATACCCCCAGCTGGTGCCTGACAATAAACATATGTATGAGAAATTAAAGGGGCCATAACTTGTTTAAAAATAATTCCAGTGCAACACGCCGACAATATGCACAACTAGGCTTGGTATCAATCATTCTTTTGAAGTAATATTGAATTCTGACCAAGGGTTGCTGAGAAACAGTGTTCACAAGAAATGTCCACAGACCAACGGACCGACAAAACCGACAAGCGTGACTCCTATATAGCCCCCATATGCTATGTATCTGGGGATATAATTATGCTTTCATTTATAGAGGTTTTCAATAGTAATGCCTAGATGTTTTCAGATTAGTCTGCGGCAAATTTGTTGTATGTGGGAAAGGGTTAATTGAATTATCATTTATGAGGAAAAAGACATGTGTATGCTGCTTCCAAGCTTCAGGATGAAAAGCTTTTTGAAACCTTCTAAGACTAATTGATGAACAATAAAGAGTCAGATCAGATTGCGAGGACGCATTGGCTAATTTGGACAAACACGCTGGTTGCAAATGCTGTATGGTTAGTTTTCACAGAGCACCAAACATATAAACCATTCCTGGTACAGATGACAAGCCTCTGCAGCTGATGATTTTTGCAATACACGTCATTTACTTTTTGCTCCAAAATGCCAAATTGCTTGTCAAAAAATATTTCAAAACATGCATTTTCTACTTTGCAACAATGTTTTCATATTTGGTTTTAGTTTTTAACCCATTCTCCTTTTGTCATAATTTTTTCAAAAATTGTCAGCTGCAGATGCGTCAAAATGAGTCTATAGGTGGGAAAGAGTTTATTGATTGATTGATTGGGGTTTAACGCCGTTTTTAACAATTTCTCAGTCATATCACGGCAGCCAGTTCACCTAGTCATGTGTTTCCTGGTTTTCTCACACCAGTACTCCACACAACAAGCTTACCAAACAACTGGCTGCTTTTCCACATAAACATTGGTGGCAGACGAATGATGCATGTCTTAATGGCTTTTTTCAAACGTCGGAAAGAAAGTTGGCCAAGCCGGGATTCAAACTCACAACCCCTGGATTGACAGCCGGCCTCGTTACCGCCTGAGCTACCAGGACTCGACAGGGAAAGGGTTGAATAACTAATCCAATTCATTATGTCAGATATTACATTGTTGTGAAATGAATAAATTCCCAGGGGTAATCTACACAGTTCTTGATTCCACTCTAGCCCTTTCCCACATACAGCAAATATGCAGCAGATGACTTTTAACCCTTTCCCTCATATAGACGCTTTCTGATGCCTCTGTAAGCAGACATCTTTTGAAAACATTGTGACAAAAGAAGAAATTGCTCAAAACAAACAATTTCTCCTTTTGCCATTATGTTTTTAACATTTTTTTAATAATTTAACTCTCATTTATGAAGACTTTTCACGTTTTTGTATATTGGTTTTCAAAGTCGCCTGCTGCAGACTTGCTGTATGTGGTAAAGGGTTTAAAGCACTTACAAAAATACGGAAAATCTCTTTTAACCCTTTCCCTTATATAGACGCTTTCTGACGCCTCTGCAGCAGACGGTGTTTTAAAAACATAGTGACAAAAGAAGAAATTGCACAAAACGTGCAATTTCTCCTTTTGCCACAATGTTTTCCACTTTTTGTCACAGGTTATCCATTCAATTTTGGAGATTTTCTATGTTTTGACAAAATATGTTCAAAGTTGTCTGCTGCAGAATTGTCGTATGAGGAAAAGGGTTAATGAAAGTATGATTATTAAATAAAGCAGAAAACATTGTGGCAAAAGGAGTACCAGTAAATACTTATCAATCATGAGCATTTTCTTCTTTTGTCAGGATGCTTACAAAGATGTTTGTTGCAGTTACATCAAAATGTGTTTGATTGGAGGAAAAGGTTAACCAAGTTTGCATGATCAATAACATATATATATATATATTTGACAGTTATATATTTGAGGTTAATCAATTATAAAATATGGAATTAATGGACTTTTCCAATTAACCCTTTCCCTCATATAGACCCTTTCTCACGCCTGTGCAGCAAAAAGCTTTTTGAAAACATAGTGACAAAAGAAGAAATTGCTCAAAACAAGCATTTTCTCCTTTTGCCACAATGTTTTCCACTTTTAGTCATCTATAGGTTATCCATTCAATTATAGAGATTTCCTATTTTTTGACAAAATATGTTCAAAGTCGTCTGCTGCAGAATTGTTGTATGAGGGAAAGGGTTAAGAACATCACCTTGTCTTGGGTTTGATTGCTGTAGGAGATTGTCAACATTAGGATTTCTAACCCTTTCCGACCTTCTGCAGTTTCTTCTTTTGCCACAATGTTTTCAACATTATTCTATAACAGTCTTTGAAATTAGAAGTGGTCATATTATGGTCTCTGGACAGCGAAAATATTCCTTTGGGCAGTTTTGATTTACTTGTACATGTAATTATAACATAACCAAACATTTAAGATCTCTGTACCAGTGAATTTTGAAATTTGATTTCATTGATGGCAATAATTATACTTTTATTGAGAGATATTTTCTATATTTTTGCCTAGATGTTCTTTAAGTCGTCTGCTGCAGAATTGTTGTAGGTGGGAAAGGGTCAAAACTTTCAAAGATCTATTTTTGGATTTAACCCTTTCTCACTTTCTAGATGCATCTGCAGTATACAACTTTTGAAAACATCATGATGAGCTTTTTCTCCATTTGCCACAATGTTTTCATCTTTATTCAGTAATTAAATTTCCATTTCTAGAGTTGTCTGCTGCTCATCAGTTCGGTGACACATGGCATGCATCCACTGCTTAGATGCATATTTCACATTCTCAGAGGTCAAGATAAGGAGGGATGGGAAACAGCTCTTTTCCCCACAATATATCTCTTATTATCCAACCAAACCCTATGATGTAGTAACTTATCAAGATGATTCTTTTGAGTACCCACAACATAGAGCTAGAAGGTCAAATAAAAAGTTTAGAGCATGCAAATCGACCCCTATCTAGAGCTCTGAATCCCAATTCGAACCCTAAACCCCCCTGTTGTAGGTACTCAGAAGAATCATCTCCCTCCAATAGAGCTGTTATGGGGGAACATACTTAATTTGACTTCTCTTATCTAGGGTCCTGAAAAGCATGTATGATTTTGAGACGAAGTTGGATATGAGACGAAGTTGGAATACCTAATATCTAATCAATAATAATTGATCATTAACCCTTTCCCTCATACTACAATTCTGCAGCAGACGAATTTGAAAATATTTTGTCAAAAAATAGAAAATCTCTATAATTGAATGGATAACCTATGACTAAAAATGGAAAACATTGTGGCAAAAGGAGAAATTGCTGGTTTTGAGCAATTTCTTCTTTTGTCACTATGTTTTCAAAAAGCCTTCTGCTGCAGAGGAGTCAGAAAGCGTCTGTTTGAGGTAAAGCGTTAATAACAGTTTTCAAATTTGTTTTGATATCATACTTAAATTTGTGTTTGTCTGATTATCAATTAAGGAGTGGGTTCTTAACATTTTCCCTCATACGACATTTCTGCAGCAGACGACTTTGAACATAGTTTGTCAAAAAATAGAAAATCTCTATAATTGAATGGATAACCTATGACTAAAAGTGGAAAACATTGTGGCAAAAGGAGAAATTGCTCGTTTTGAGAAATTTCTTCTTTTGTCACCATGTTTTCAAAAAGCCGTCTGCTGCACAGGCGTCAGGCGTCAGAAAGCGTCTATATGAGGGAAAAGGTTAACATTTTCCCACATAGGACAAATTGGCAGAAAACAGCTGATATTTTGCATAAACAATTCTGGATAAAACAAAGAAATTGCTAGTGATGATTTTTCCAAGAAGTCTTTCTGGTATGTTTAAATGAAAAAATTGCTCAAAACGAGCAATTTCTCCTTTTGCCACAATGTTTTTTCACTTTTAGTCATTAGGATATCCATTCAATTAAAGACATTTTCCACTTTTTGACAAAATATGTTCAAAATCATCTACTGCAGAAATGTAAAAAGCATTTCAACACCTTCCCATCATCAAATGCATTTGGCCACATTTTAGCAGATGACTTTTGAAAATATTGTGGCTATTGGAGGATTTTTTCATAAGTAGTTTCTCCTTTTGCGACAATGTTTATGTTTTCAACTCATTTTAAAAAAAGTATGCTTTCATTTATCCCTTTCCCACATAAAGAACCTTTCCGACGCATCTCCTGTGGATGACTTTTGCCACCATATTTTCACGTCTATCCCTTTCCCTCATACAACAATTCTGCAGCAGACGACTTTGAACATGTTTTGTCAAAAAAATGGAAAATCTCTATAATTGAACGGATAACCTATGACTAAAATAGGAAAACATTGTGGCAAAAGGAGAAATTGCTTGTTTTGAGCAACTTCTTCTTTTGTCACTATGTTTTCAAAAAAGGTGTCTGCTGCAGAGGCGTCAGAAAGCGTCTACATGAGGGAAAGGGCTATGCAAAGATTAAACTTTCATTTGTAGAGATTTGCTATATTTCTGTCCAGATGTTTTCCATGCCGTCTGCTGCATATTTGTGCTATGTGGGAGTGGGTCAAAACATGAAATGTGCCCTTTATAAGGAGCTCTGGAGGACAATCCTGGTGATTTGAACTATCTGTAAACCCTTCCCCACATACAGGCGCCTTTTGACGCCTCTGCAGCAGACGAATTTTGAAAAACAATGAGCAATTTTTTCAACTCCAATCAACAAATACGTTCATTTATAGAGTGTCTATATTTTTCTCTGTATATATTTACAAAGTCGGCCGCTGCAGATTTGTTGTATATGGGAAAGAGGTAGTAAATAAATAATTCTAAACAGTAGCAAATCATACAAGGCAAAAACTTACCTTCTTCCTAAAGCCCTATTTACAGAAAAAGTTCTAATAGAACAGTGCCAATCCTTTTAATTCCCGTAAATCTGGTATAAATTGTCACTTAATATTTCACTTGAGGTAATAATACTTCAGGTCCTCCTCGCTTGTCCATTTCTATAATCTAACTTTGCCATATTTCTGTAAATAGAAAGCATAACTAATAAAGTATCTTTTTTCATACACCACTGTGAAACAAATCTAGTTGAAACCTCAGTTTTTTAGGTGTCAAATTTGAGTCTATTTACGTGATTTTTTCTTCATCAACGCAACACATGAATTATAAATTCTTATGTTAAACAGCCTGAGTAACGTCATCGATTACCAAGAGGATAATGTCGAGAACAAAATTCAACAACTCTCCCTCAATCAATTTTTAACACAGACAGAACACCAGATCAACTTGATACAATGCTACAGATTGATTTAAAAACTAAAAACTATCAGATGTGAAAAAATATATAAATTTACGATCTAACATGAATATTAAATGTCCTTGAACAGAACAGAATTGTCCAAATATAGAAGTTCTGCAAAATCAAACATTGACAGACACCCATAAAACAAAATTACCATAAAATGTTCTTCAAAAAACAAGAAATCACCTCATACAATCACTTTTCAACAACCATGGTCAAACCATAAACAGACTGATTGTCTAAAACAACGTTAATTCCAATATTTACTCAAAGACAAAACCATGTAGGCTCAATAACTTTCAGGCTTTACCTTAAATGACACAGAATGAGTCACCAGCCCATAATGTATCGGTATTGGAAAGGAAATTTCCACCAATAGAAGAGCTTTGTTTCTCGATCAATAACTCCTGAAGCTTTCAGCATAATTCTTGCAGAATTCATTAACCCTTGCACAGAACAAAACTGATATTGTCCTTCCAATACAAGATGTTACGATCAGATAGTGATATATCACTTTCTATTTGCCTGATAATGAATTGTACTTAAAAAAGTTTAAATTACAGTTCATGATCATAATTATATAGCTATAGTATCGGCATACATGACAACGTAGTTAATGCTCATAGTCAGAACATTGGTCAGATTTAAGATTGAAACTTTGAAAGCTACATGGGTTAAGTATTAATCACCATTTAAATCCTAGAGAAACCTTGGTTTCCACACTAAACAGTGTAATGGTTAGCTGACAAAACCCTTAATTACTAATTAGTACTTTTAGATTCATAACAACTTAATTGTTCAATTAAGAACAGTTCAACTAGCCGTTTAATTTAAGGTAACCCTTTTCAAAATGCAGACAAATTTTTGATGCATCTGTAGTAGACGACTTTTGAAATTAATATGGTCAAAGGAGAAATTGTAATTTCTCATTTTGACACAATGTCATTATGTTTTCACTCTATTCAATAATTATTTAAAGGATTTCCAACTGTTTACGAGTGATATCAAAAATACATGACGAGAATAGGGTTGGATCAGGTCTAAAAACAAGTTTTAAGGATTTGATGATATACTATAATTCAAGTCTTTTTAATTTCATCAACCAAAATTAATGCAGCTGATTATTCTATTTATTATGTACCCAGAGCTTTAGATAAGGGGTATTTTGTATGTTCTAAAACCCTTATTTGACACTCTAACCCCTATGTTGCGGGTACTCAAAAGAATCGTCTCAGTGAGACGATACTGTTGAGTACCCACAACATAGGATTTGCTTGGATTATAAGAGAGATTTTGTGGGGGAAACATCATTTTACCCCTCCTTGTATGGACCTCTGTATACCTTTCTGCTGATTTAAAGTGCAGAAGTTAAATAGATAGAAATTATTGAAACCATGCAACATGACTGTACTGTTATGATACACTTATTAACCCTTCTCCACATATAGACGCTTTCCGACGCCTCTGCAGCAGACAGCTCTTTGAAAACATAGTGACAAAAGAAGAAATTGATCAAAACCAGCAATTTCTCCTTTTGCCACAATATTTTATATCAATATCTCTTAGTCATAGGTAATATCCATTCAATTATAGAGATTTTCTATTTTTTGACAAAATATGTTCTAAGTCGTCTGCTGCAGAATTGTCGTATGAGGGAAAGGGTTAAAGCAGACGGCGTTTTGAAAACATAGTGACAAAAGAAGAAATTGCACAGAACGTGCAATTTCTCCTTTTGTCACAATGTTTTCCACTCTTAGTCACAGGTTATCCATCTGACAAAATATGTTCAATGTCGTCTGCTGCAGAATTGTCGTATGAGGGAATGGGTTAAGATCATTATTGTCGTATGAGGGAAAGGTTTGATATTTGCAACATTGCAACTGTTTAACCCTTTCCCACGTGTTGATGCAATTAAAGTATCCACAGCCGACAACTCTTGAAATACATTGTGGCAAAAGAAGAAATTGCTCAAAACAAGCAATTTCTCCTGTTGCCACATTGTTTTCAAACCTATTCAAGTCAAGGTTGTTTGCTGCAGATTTGTTGTAAGAGGGAAAGGGAGGGTTAAAAACGTGCAATGCAAAATCTCTTGCTAAAAGATCGCACATGCATGATGTCAAAAATCATGCTACGTCAAGGTTATAATGTTTGTATCATTATATATATACAAGCTTAATTGACACTGTGTAAATGTCCTTAATCCGTACCTAAAGCTTTTGGAGGTTCTTTATATAAATAATTTAAATGATAGAAATACACTTCCAGTCGTTTTAAAAATTAGCTGTTTATGAAACTGTTTTTCGTGACAGTTTGTTTAGAGATACACAGTGAACCTTCAAGAAATGGAGCAAAGGGAAATCTGCTAGTAAGAAAACACTTAACAAGAGCTGTCCATGAGACAGCAATTGCTTGACTTTTAGGCCATTCATACTATTATTAGTCAACATTGTTTAATTTAAACATTATTTATTTTACATCGATTGCGAAGCAAGCTTTCAGCTTATATTAATCACGCTCGATGTCTGCTAACTGGAGACTTAACCAGTACTTGCGCTGTTTGTGTGAAAAAATCCCAAAGTCAGGACCTGCTCATCACAGGATTTGAATAAGGGACCTTTGATACGAGAGGCCGACGCTCTACCTCTGCACCGTCTTCCACATTAGTTACTGAGATAGTGGCTTAATAGAATAGTAACATGAATCAAGTTGGACAAGTCTTGGGTGAATTTAATGCAAAATATGGCCGTACCGAGAGATTGTTTTGTTTTGACAACAAATGTTGACAAACATGGCTGCATGCACTGAGTTATGGGTAACCTCCTTTCATTTCCTTAGCTGGTGATAGTATTCAAACTTAGCCCAGAAATAATGGCCACAAACATATGCATGAAGATAATGGATAAAAACGGTTCAACTTCATCAGCAGACAATTAATTATTATTATTATTATTTAGCCATTATGTTGGATAATTAACACTATATATAATTACAAGTAATTAAATTCAGAATGTTACAGAATTCATGTTTAAAGTTAACAGATTGTCGATGGGATGCCATGGATGGTTGATAAATTCCAGTTGATTCTATTATAAGTATTCTTATATTTCAGGTCAGTTTTGGCTGGTTTACGCTTCTGACAACACTTTTCCACTCACAGTTAGTCATGTCTAGACACACAATACTGAAATCTTGCCAGATTATATTATAAAAAACAAACATAGAACAATTCAAAATTTGAGCGAATTATGGAGCTTTGATGATATACATGTACATGTACTGTTTTAAAGATTATTTACCTGAAATGACTTGAATTTGTTTTTTTGACGTTTTAATGAGCTAATTAACAGTATATACATGTATGAGCAATAAATCCTGATCCATATTCCCATTCAAACCAGCTAAACCCTTACCCCAAATACAGACGCTTTCTGACTAAACTGAAGCAGACATCTTTTGATTTTCAATATATTTGGGTGAATGTTTTAAAAGTCGTCTGCTGCTGTATGTTGGAAAGGGTCAATAAATTATCGACAGTATATACAGGTAAGCAAGAAATACTGATCTATATTCCCAGTTAAGGCTTTCCCTCATACCACAATTCTGCAGCAGACGACTTTAAACATATTTTGTCAAAAAATAGAAAAATCTCTATAATTGAATGGATTTAGAACCTATGACTAAAAGTGGAAAACATTGAGGCAAAAGGAGAAATTTCTCGTTTTGAGCAATTTCTTCTTTTGTCACTATGTTTACAAAGAGCTGTCTGCTGCAGAGGCGTCAGAAAGCGTCTATATGAGGGAATGGATGAGTGTTTTAGCTATAATAATTGCTGCTCCAACATGACCCGATGCTTGCTAATGGAATCAAATACCATCTCAAATTCTGCACACCAACCTCCTAAAGAAATACTTGACAACTGGATAGGAAATATTAGATTTTCATTTGTTTTGTTACAGCCTACATGTATTATGATTAACTTCAATCCTGATATCTAAATGTGATTGTTAAATTACCCTAAAAAGATAATACCAAACCACAAAACTGGTCATCATAGAATAAATTTGTTCTTGCCTGTGCAATATTATTATAAACATATTATCATAACAATAATTTAAATTTATTCACTTTTGTGTTTTATCTGAAAATAATTCTATTCAATTTCTTTCCTAGATTTTGTTTGTCTTAACAATTTTTTTAATAGCGAGATTTTTTCTTTATTGTCAATATTTCAATGTGCAGAATAGGAATGAGGTACTGCGATGGACCCAAACCAAATGAATCAATTTCAATGATAGCCACACACACACACAGAACTTGATGATCAATATCATGTCAGACAGTACATTCTACAGTGCGGGCTGGAATACAACATATATTGATTAACATTTCATAGCAGACAACTTTGAAAGCATCTTGGCAAAAATATAGAAGAAGATATTTCTATATTGTGACAAAAAGGGAAACTGCTCATTATAAGCATGATCTTCTATTGTAAAATGTTTTGATAACGTCTGCTGCAAATGCATGCTGAAAAGAGTTTTTCCATTATGTGATACAGCAACATCTGAAGCATTATAAACAGCACAGGAGTTTTAAAAACATTTGAGAGATAACTTCTTTTCTCACAATAATTTTAACCAAGGGCTTCAAGCCTTGAATACAACATATTGATTACCAGTAATCCTGACGCCTTATTATTTATACATCAGAGGAGTTATGATATCATTTGTGAAATTGAAGTTATAACTAAAATATTCAAACAAACAATTTCTCCTTTTCTCAGCATGTTTCTAATTTTGTTTCAAAATCATAATTTCGAAAATGATAACATCTTTGTTCTCAGATGTTTTCCAAGCAAACATCTCTAAACAAGAGGGCCATGATGGCCCTGGAATCGCTCACCTGATTTTTTTTTTCACTTTAGCTATATAAGCCCCGACCAATCAACATGGCTTAAAGGAATCTGATAGGGGGTCATCCAAGGAACATTTCTACAAAATTATTTCAAAATCGTCCTGACACTTTTGGAGGAGAAGATTTTTTAAGTTTTCACTATAGCCATATAACGCAAAAAAGCCCCGCCCCCCCTGGCGGCCATGTTTTTCGACCAATCAACATGGCTTCAAGGAATCTGATAGAGAGTCGCCCAAGGAACATTTCTACAAAATAAGTTCAAAATCTGCCAACCAATTTGGGAGGAGAAGAATTTTGAAGTTTTTTTCGTTGCCATGGAAACCAGAATTCTGCATGGATCCCAATAATTTGAAGGAATTCTGGTGAGGTCATTGAGAGGATGCTTTCTGTGAAGTTTCATCCCAATTAACCCACTGGTTACTGAGGAGAAGATGTTGAAGATTTTTTAAGTTTTCACTATAACCATAAAAGGCAAAATAGCCCCGCCCCCTGGCGGCCATGTTTTTCGACCAATCAACATGGCTTGAAGGAATCTGATAGAGGGTCACCCAAGGAACATTTCTACAAAATTATTTGAAAATCGGCCTGACACTTTTGGAGGAGAAGATTTTTTAAGTTTGCACTATAGCCATATTGGCAAAATAGCCCCCCCCCCCCCCCCCACCCTGGGGGCCATGTTTTTCGACCAATCAACATGGCTTGAAGGAATCTGATAGAGGGTCACCCAAGGATCATTTCTACAAAATAATTTGAAAATCGGCCTGACACTTTGGGAGGAGAAGATTTTTAAGAATTTTGAAGTTTTTTTCATTTCGTTGCCATGGAAACCAGAATTCTGCATGGATCCCTAAAATTTTAAGGAATTCTGGTGAGGACATTGCGAGGATGCTTTCTGTGAAGTTTCATCCCAGTTGACCCACCGGTTACAGAGGAGAAAATGTTGACGGACGCCGGACGCCGGACATAGGGCGATCACAATAACTCACCCTGAGCACTTCGTGCACAGGTGAGCTAAAAATAGCACATAAGCTAGACATCAATGTATTACAAATAGCGCAAAAATACATTTTCATATGTAATACCAGGGACGTAGATTATCTACGTCCCTGATAATATCCTTTTAACCCTTTCCCTCATACGACAATTCTGCAGCAGAAGACTTTGAACAAATGTTGTCAAAGAATAGAAATTCTCTATTTATAATTGAATGGATAACCTATGACTAAAAGTGGAAAACATTGTGTCAAAAGGAGAAATTGCACGTTTTGTGCAACTTATTTAATCCTATCTATGTTTTCAAATAGCCGTCTGCTGCAGAGGCGTCAGAAAGCGTCTATATGAGGGAAAGGGTTAAACAAATCCATCTATATATAAATTTGAGATTCTTTATTTAATGAATGATATTTTAAGCTGGATTCTGATTTCAACTGTTTATTTTTTGGGGGTTTCTGTCATTGTTTTTTATAGCATTTTAGTTATTTCACTGTGACACTTATTTATTCTCCCTGAATAACTATCCTAGGTTGGAAATGTGCCTTCGGCAAAGCCACTCCATCATGCCCACCATTGGACAAGATAAGGAGGAGTAAACTGGTCCTTTTCCAAAAATATCTCTCTTATTATCCAACCAAACCCTATGTTGCGGGTACTCAAAAGAATCGTCCCACTGAGACGATTCTTTTAAGTAGCCACAACATAGAGTTTGAGTGACAAATCAGGATTTCATAATATGAACATGGCCCCTTATCTGGAGCTCTGAATTGACCACCCTGACCAGGGATTGAACCCAGGACACACAGCACCAGATCTTGCACACTTACCACTCAGACACAGCAGACTCCTCCGATTTCGATAGAATTCAATTTGAAAACATCTTATTTAAATTATAGAACATCTCTATAACAGACAGAATTTCTATTTGAAAACAACTTATTTAAATTATAGAACATCTCTATAACAGACAGAATTTCTATTTGAAAACAACTTATTTAAATTATAGAACATCTCTATAACAGACAGAATTTCTATTTGAAAACATCTAATCTAAATTATAGAACATCTCTATATCTCTATAACAGACAGAACTTCTATTTGAAAACATCTTATCTAAATTATAGAACATCTCTTTAATGTCTGCCAACAACTTAGAAGAAATATATTGATATAAATTTACATTTTCAAATATTTGTAATATGTGTTATTTGCAATTGATCTAAAGTTGTCCTCTATAAATTGTTAGTACATTTGTAAAATAATTGAATAAAGTTAAAAATTGAGGAAAATATCTCCTTTTGCCACAATCATTTCAACGGTCATCTGCTGCAGATGTGTCATAAAGCATTTGCATGTGTGAAACGGCAAACAAATGTTATCTCCGCAGAAGAACCACTTCAGTAGCTTATTTAAGTCCCATTCTTTAATCCATTCCCACCTACAACATATCTGCAGCATTCTTCTTCGAAATCATCTTGGCAATAAAAGGAAATATCCCTTTAATCAGAAGTGTTAGGACTACTGTAATAAAGGACAGGTTGTTACATATATTAGGTCTTTTGATTTAACTCTTTCCCACTTACAGACACTTTCTGACGCCTCTGCAGTAGATGAATTTTGAAAACTTTGTGACAAAAGGAGAAATTGCTCATAATGAGCAATTTCTCCATTTGCCACAATAATTGCAACTCTTTTCAAAAATCATACCATAATTTATAAAGGTTTTCTTTATTTTGGAATTGATAATTTTAAAGTCATCTGCTGCAGATTTAATGTATGTGGGAAATGATTAATCTCTATGCATAATATTGTAAAAGAACAGACAATCAAGGGCTAAGGTCTGACTCTGTAATTGATTATAGACAGATAACAGATTCTTTATATATGCAGCAACACTAGCTAATTGGCCATAATTTAGTACTAATTTTATTGATTTCTAATGTTTATCACTCTCTCTGATATCCTATGTGTCAAGTCAATGTTTAATATATTGATGCTGTCCACTTTGTACTGGTGGTAAAAATCAATCCTTATTAACTCTTTCCATCATACAAACTCCACTGCAGCAGACGACTTCTGAAGACATTGTGACAAAATGAGAGTTTTTGCCACTGTTTCTGTTACTCTATTCAGTTATTATACTTTCATAATATTTCATTGGTAGATATTTTCCCTTTTTTTGCCAAGATATTTCCGAAGTTATCTGCTGCAGATTTGTCATATGTGGGAAAGGGTTTATTTATGAGGTCCACTTTGTGCTGGTTGACAAATCAATTTCTTTATTTATTTGCTTTCCCAGACACAGCAAATCTGCAGCAGACATTTTTTGTAAATAATAATCTAGCCAAAAACGCGGGCAAATCCATATAAATCAAAATCCATGTACATGTATTTATATAATTATTGAATAATTTTGGAAACATTGTGCCAAAAGTGGAAATTGCTCATGATGAGCATTTTCACCTTGTGTCACAATGTTTACAAAAGTTGTCTGCTGCAGAGGTTTCGGAAAGCGTCTGTATCAGTGTATGTGGGAAAGGGTTAATTTGCTTTCATTTGGTTTCCTTTACAATCTTCCTGATATCGTAATTAACAATCATATCCCAATGAAGAATACTTGAGGTAAAAAGCAGAAGAATCGTTTAAAACCAAGAGTTGAAAGCATTGTAAGAAGAAGAGAAATTGCTCGATTTGAGCCATTTCTCCTTCTTAACACTTTCCCTCATATAGACGCTTTCTGACGCCTCTGCAGCAGACAGCTTTTTGAAAACATAGTGACAAAAGAAGAAATTGCTCAAAACAAGCAATTTCTCCTTTTGCCACTATGTTTTCCACTTTTATTCATAGGTTATCCATTCAATTAAAGAGATTTTCTATTTTTTGACAAAATATGTTCAAAGTCGTCTGCTGCGGAATTGTCGTATGAGGGAAAGGGTTAAGGCTACAGTGCTTTCATAATGTGTCTGCAACAGAGGTGACCGATGATGTCTATACCAGGGACACAAATAACTTTTAACCTGAGAAAGATGAATCTATTCGTTTGTTTGTTTTATTAGGATTTTACACCGTTTTCATAATTATTTCAGTTATTATCATGGAAACAGTTCACTTATATATATGATCCCTAGGCTAGGTAAACAAACCAGTTCTAGCCTAGGCTATGAAATGTGCCTTGTCCATGACAACAGTGAATGGGGATTTAATCTGGAACGCCCGTTTCCAAATGCCCGATGGCTAACTACTCGACCACAGTGGATTCCCCCAGTATGACTATAATGCAATGAGATATATGTTGCAAACAAATGCAAATAATTTTAACACTGCAAGCTGTCATGCAGTTATTGTTTCTTTTCAAACAATGTTTTGTTCTTTTCATTTATTTAGCTTTCTATCCTTCTTTTCACATGATTTTAAATTTAAAATTAAATAATTAAATTAAATAATCTTTAGGTCATTTTTAAGTCAACTATAATTAATTTTAAACCTGATCAAACACACACTACTTTTAAAATCTTTGAAGCATACAACTTGTGGAAACATTGTTGGAAAAGAGGAAATTAATCTAAATCATGAATAGATGAACAAAGTATTTGACCCACAGTGGTATTTTACTCCGTCTGAAAAGTATGCTTTCAACATTCCAGATATTACACAATATGAAGCAATTGATAAATTACGGACGATATTTTCAAAACAGATAACTAAAAATATTCTATCAGCTTAACATTCAGGGTAGAGTAAGAGTCTAAAAGAAGAGTGCCTTTTCCCACATACAACAGATCTACAGCCAACCACCTAGAAAACATCTAGGTAAAAGTATGCTAAACCTCTGAAAATGAAAGTTATTTATTGAATAGAGTTGAAAACATTGGTGCAAATGAAGAAATTGCACATTTTGAGAAATTTCTCCATTTACCACAATGTTTTCAAAAACATCAGCTGCAGATGCATCAAAAGATTTCAAGTATTTCAGGAGGTAACCAGCCTTTATATATACCCCTCAATATCTATTGTAATACTAAACTAAACCCTCTGTAGCGGTTCCTCAAAAAGATTGTTTCACTGAGACATTTTGGGGGTCTCCTTTTTCAACTCTATTTAATAATAAATAATAATACTTTTATTTATAGAAATGTTCAATATTCTTGTCTAGATGTTTTCAAAGTCGGCTGCTGCAGATTTGTTGTATTTAGGAAAGAGTTAAGGTGAGCTCTGAATAGTGTAGCAGAGCTCTTGATAAGGGGTATTTTTCATGTTCTAAAACCCTTATTTGACACTCTAACCCTATGTTGTGGGTACTCAAAAGAATCGTCTCACTTAGACGATTCTTTTGAGTACCCACAGCATAGGGTTTGGTTAAGTAATAAGCGAGCTGTTATGGAAAAAGGACCAGTTTACTCTTCCTTATCTAGTCCCCTGGTGTAGTATATCATGTGATGGAAAGTTGGGAACATTACGTCACAGGCTATAATGTATTCAGATGTGCAGTCAGTTTACAAACCAACCCAAGACGTAATTTGGAAATCCTGTCACGTCAGGTTTCCTTATGGAGATGGAATATTGATTATCTCTGTCTCTGCTTAAACTGCTGCCAAACCTTTTCCAACAGAAAACTTGGTTAACCTTTACATATATTTTGTGAAGCCTTAGGCAGCATAAACATTTGAAAACATTGTGGAAAAGGAGAAATTGCTCAAGACGAACAATTTTTCCTTTACCACAATGACATTTTTTTTGCATCGAATTATTGCTTGTAAGTCTCATTTGACAAAATTGTCCTGATATGTTTTTTAAGGGAAAACAACTCTTAAAGATAGCATACTTGGTTAAGCAGTTAACCCTTTCACACATGTTATAACAAACCTACAGCAGACAACTGTGAAATTATCTTGATAAAAATAGGGAATATCTATAAAAAATAAATAGCTAAATTGTTGAATACGGTTGAAAACAGTGTGGCAAATGGAGAAATTTCTCGTTTAATATGAGAAATTTCTTCTTTTGCCACACTGTTTCATAAGTTATCTGCTGCAGATAAATCAGAATGCTACTATATGTGCGAAAGGGAATAAACTATTTACTTGATATCATGTTTTTTCAGTTGTCTGCTTTTGAAAACGACTAGGAACAAAATTGAAATATCTGTAAAATTGAAAGAGTACAGAGGTCCATATAAGGCGGGTGTATTCAGCTCTTTCCTCCACAATTTCTCTCTTATTATTAAAGCAAACCCTATGTTGCGTGTACTCAAAAGAATCGTCTCACTGAGACTCATTATGAGTATGAAGAAAATGCTAGTTTTGAGTAATTTCTCCTTTTGCTGTTGGAAAAAGGGTCAACATGATTTTTTCATCAATATATAGACTTAGATTATTGTGCCAGTCTTTGACTTGTACTTTCACTTGAATTTATCTCTATTCACTTTCCCAACTGCAGACGCATTTTGACGCAATAGCAGCAGACGACTTTATCAAACAATTAAGCTATCTTTTATGGAGTTCTTTTCAGGTTTTGCTGCAGATTTGTTGTATGTGGGAAAAGGTTAAACAAAACAAGAAGAAAACTAAAATCAACAAGTAACTGGATTGCAAGCAATACCATAGTCCCCTACCGGTTTGCACTAAGTCCAAAAAGGGGCATAACTCATTAAAAAATTGACAAAATCCCAGGAAACGCAAACTTGATCTGTGACACATGATTACAAAGGCATATACAAAATTTCAGCTCAATACCTCAAAGCATGTAGAAAAAAAGTGCGAAAAACGAATATTCTAAGTCCAAAAAGGGGCATAACTCATTAAACAAGAGGCCCATGAGGGCCTATGCTCTACTGGTATGGTTCTTTGGTCATTTCCAATCCAGAGCATGTATGTATGGTGAAGATTGGATAGTAAATGGGGGCTCTTTTGTGTTCACAAGCTGTATTATAGCAATTTTTACAAATTCATGGGCCATAATCCAGTCTTGCATGGGCGGATCTAGTTGGTTTTCAAAAGGAACCAAGCTCTCATCAATATTTAACTACTATCTAAGTTTGGTGAAGATCAGATAGTAAATGGAGCCTCTATTGTGTTCACATGCTCAATTATAGCAATTTGGACAATTTCAAGGGCCATAATCCAGTCTTGCATGGGCGGATCTGGCTGGTTTACGAAAGGAACCGAGCTCTCATGGATATCTTACTACTGTATAAGTTTAGTTGAGATACAATCAAAAGTGAAGACTGTATCGTGTTAACAAGCTCTTTTATAGCAATTTTGACCATTTCAAGGGCCATAATCCAGTCATGCATGGGCGGATCTGGCTGGTTTTCGAAAGGAACCGAGCTCTCATGGATATCTAACTACTGTATAAGTTTGGTTGAGATACAATCAAACGTGAAGACTGTATCGTGTTAACAAGCTCTTTTATAGCAATTTTGACCATTTCAAGGGCCATAATCCAGTCTTGCATGGGCGGATCTGGCTGGTTTTCGAAAGGAACCGAGCTCTCATAGATATCTAACTACTGTATAAGTTTGGTTAAGATACAATCAAAAGTGAAGACTGTATCGTGTTAACAAGCTCTTTTATAGCAATTTTGACCATTTCAAGGGCCATAATCCAGTCATGCATGGGCGGATCTGGCTGGTTTTCGAAAGGAACCGAGCTCTCATGAATATCTAACTACAGTATAAGTTTGGTTGAGATACAATCAAAAGTGAAGACTGTATCGGTTAACAAGCTCTTTTATAGCAATTTTGACCATTTCAAGGGCCATTATCCAGTCATGCATGGGCGGATCTGGCTGGTTTTCGAAAGGAACCGAGCTCTCATGGATATCTAACTACTGTATAAGTTTGGTTGAGATACAATCAAAAGTGAAGACTGTATCGTGTTAACAAGAAATTGTTTACGGACGCACGGACGCACGCACGCACGCACGGACGACGGACAAATCGCCACGACATAAGCCCTTCTGGCCTTTGGCCAGTAGAGCTAAAAATTGACGAAATCCCAGGAAACGCGAACTTGATCTGTGACACATGATTACAAAGGCATATACAAAATTTCAGCTCAATACCTCAAAGCATGTAGAAAAAAAGTGCGGAAAACTGATTTGCCGGACTGACTGACTGACTGACGGATAGAGTGCAAACCTAAGAGTCCCCTTCGGCACGCCGGTAGGGGACTAATAAGCCTAGAGTTCTTCAACTCTTCATTTCTCTGTCATTTCATTTTAAGGCTCTAAAATATATAAACATGTATAAAATAACAGCATATGGTAAACTATGAATTATGCTTCTGACATTCACAGAGTTGAAATATTGTGCTTGAGCTTTTATGTAGATAACCCCGACATATTTATATATTTGCAACAGACAACTTTTTTCTGTGTAAAGAAGAAGAAGTTGCTTACGGTAAGTTAGTTAAAGAGGAGTTATTTCTCATTATCTAAGTATGTATTCTTTCTTAACCCTTTCCCTCATATAGACGCTTTCTGACGCAGACGGCTTTTTGAAAACATAGTGACAAAAGAAGAAATTGCACAAAACGAGCAATTTCTCCTTTTGCCACAATGTTTTCCACTTTTTGTCATAGGTTATCCATTCAATTATAGAGATTTTCTATTTTTTGACAAAATATGTTCAAAGTCGTCTGCTGCAGAATTGTCGTATGAGGGAAAGGGTTAATTAGCCTTGCAGTGGAAGCATGGTGTTAATCACTAGTGCAGGTTCTGATTCCATACAGTCAGACTTATTAAATTTCACTCTCTGAACACTGATCTTGAGCGATTTCCTGCTCTCAAAGTGGACAACAAAGAAAAGCAAGAGTGATAATCAAATACCTGATCAAGTAGAAAAGAGTCATATTTAAACCTAAGCGATAAAAAATTTCTTTGAAGATGTCCTAAAATAACTTCAAAAAGCATTTTAAAATCTGCAGTCACATTTATCTCATGACTACACGATTTATGAAAATCAACAACTGCCAATTTCCATTAAGTATACAGAGTGACATACATTACATGTGTGGAATTCATACCAGCAAGGAAATCGTGAATAAATGCAGTAAGCTCAACACAAAAATATCGGAAAGCGTCCATGAAACATACTGTGGTTTGTTCCAACCATTTGAGAGATGACTCTTTTGATCGAGGATTTTGAACAAAAAAATAAATTGGACTGTGAAAGTTTCTAGTTTAAGGTGCCATTTTTCTAGGACCTCTACCCAAACTATTGACCATGTGTTGAAAGAATATACTGACCAGACAATTGTTTCTATGGTGTTGTATGCCCCTTTCAATAGGTTTTTAGTTATATCACAGCATTTCCTTGGTAAATTACAAGTACTACTAGTCCATTTATCCTGACTACAGCGAGTCAGATGTAATGCTATTAAACCCCACAATTTTGAGCAGGAGAGAAAGCCAAAACTACAATTTTTAATATCTTTTTTATGACACTGCCGGGGATAAATTCTGTGACCTCTTTCACAAAGCCGGACACCACTGACTGTGACTGAGACTGTATACAAGACAACAGGGGGAGACAGTCAACAAGCCTGTTTTGAATAAAAGGTGTACCAGACAACAGGAAGGGACAGTCAATATGCTGGAGAAATATAGAACAAGAGGCCCAAGAGGGCCAGTATCGCTCCACGGCCATAAGGCAAAAATAAAATCTCCAAACAGCCCTGCCCCGTGGTGGCTATTTTTTTTACCAACCACCATGGCTTAAAGGAATCTTGTAGAGTGTCACCAAAGGAATGTTTCTGCAAAATTATTTGAAAATATGCCTGACACTTTCGGAGGAGAAGATTTTTTAAGTTTTCACTATGGTCAAAATAGCCCCGCCCTCTGGCGGCCATGTTTTTCGACCAATCAACATGACTTGAAGGAATCTGATAGAGGGTCACCCAATGAACATTTCTACAAAATTATTTGAAAATCGGCTGAACACTTTCGGAGAAGAAGATGTTTTAAGTTTTCACTATAGCTATATAACGCAAAAAAGCCCCGCCCCCTGGCGGCCATGTTTTTCGCCCAATCAACATTTCTTGAAGGAATCTAATTAAGGTTCACACAAGGAACATTTCTACAAAATTATTTGAAAATCGGCCTGACACTTTTGGAGGAGAAGATTTTTTAAGTTTGCTCTTTAGCCATATAGGCAAAATAGCCCCACCCTGTGACGGCCATGTTTTTTTACCAATCAACATGGCTTGAAGGAATCTGATAGAGGGTCACCCACGGAACATTTCTACATAATTATTTAAAAAACTGCTGAACACTTTTTGAGAAGAAGATTATTTAAGTTTTCACTATAGCTATATAAGGCAAAAAAGCCCCGCCCCCTGGCGGCCATGTTTTTCGCCCAATCAAAATTTCTTGAAGGAATCTAATAAAGGGTCACCCAAGGAACATTTCTACAAAATTATTTGAAAATCGGCCTGACACTTTCGGAGAAGAAGATTTTTTAAGTTCTCACTATTTTTTTCTTTCGGTTGCCATGGAAACCAGAATTTTGAATGGATCAAAAAAATTTGAAGGAATTTAGTAGAGGACATTGAGAGGATGCTTCCCATGAAGTTTCAACCAAATTGGCCAAGTGGTTAGGGAGAAGAAGTCGTTTAAAGGAAAAAGTTAACGCACGCACGCACGCACGACGGACAATTCGCCATGACATAAGCTCGACTGGCTTTCAGCCAGTGGAGCTAAAAACAGCATGTGAATCTATGCAGACACAGTCTCAGAGACGCATCTGCAGCAGTCTATTCTTCTGAATAATCAGTACCATAACATAGGGCTAATGGTCAAATTGGGATTTCAAAACAACAGCTCTGCCATCCGGTGTCACTAAACAGAGTCTGGTAGAGTCCGGTAGAGTCTGGTCGTCAAATATCCCATTATATCACTGTTTTGTTGTGTTTTTGTATTGAAATGAATGAAATAACGTGTAATTGTATCATATGAATAAAAATAAAAATGTATTTGCCTATTTCAGTTCATTTTCGAGTGAATATAGAAATATTATATGCGTGAACACGGACACTGGTAGAATCTGGTCATTATTAAGCAATAAATACAAAGTTTTATGCGATTTTTAAGTTATAAAAAGTTTAATTTGATTTATATGTGTCATATTATATATTTAATTCTTATATTATTTCAGCTAATAATCGGGAAAATATTGGAAGATTGAGGATTTTTAACGATAACAATGTGTTTCGTAAATCAAAATGGCTGACGTGAAATTTCTGTTTACAATGCGGCAATATCGCACATCCTGAACGAGTAATACACTAAATTCTCTCTCTATTATGCGTCAACTAATTGATTAGATGTGATCAACAGATTATAGTTATAATTATATAATAACAATACCAAGATTTTAAATGTATGAAAACGACTAGATTGGAATCATTTTATGTCTTATATATCATTAACGTTAATTAAACCAAATACTTAGAGAGCTATATACTTACTTAAAAGTAATTCATATGAAATTAAAGAGAGTGTGTAGTTACTACATTCCGCAAAAAATAGAATCAAACTAAACCATATTTGCATTTTTTTTTAGAAATATGCAAAAATATTTTAACTTGAAAAATAAATATATATCCTGATATAGTTCATAAAATGCATTTTACGAAATATTGTATCCAGGCCACACCACTTGGAGGAACTCTCTCGTGGCCCAAAATTTAATGTTTGGATCTATATTATATCATTTTGGGAATTTTATTCTATGTTTTCCATCTTAGGTTACCAAAATAGAGCCCGTGCGCCTGACGAGGACCCGGGCCGTAAATGACCCTACAAAGAGCTCCATTTTTTTTTATTCTAGGATTTTGGTTCTATGTACATTCATTTGATAAAGATCAAAAGCATGGCCGAGCAGCAGCACCCAGCTACCGGCCGTGTCTGCACCACTGTTAATGCGCCAACATTACCCACGAAACTCATAAGTCAATATAGAGCCCTTCCGCTGCCAGCTCGCTATTAAATCGAGTGATACGCAAAGGACAACCCAGGAATTCTCCCGTAACACTTTTGTCTCAACCCGAATCTCTAACAGATGTATGCCGGTTTATTTTGTATCCTCAAGATTTAGGTGTGTTTTCGTTCAATTCTCGTAATGGAGGGTAATGTTAGTTGCTTATCTGTTGATGTGATGCGACTTAAAGTTCAATAATTTCATAAATCGCCTTGATCTCTGGTCAGGACTTAACTGTGTCCATGTAGCATGAGAAACGTTTAGCACCGACGCTTGTGTCGCCAAACAATATTTACACGAGTCGTGCATTGCGCCTCTCACATCAAGAGTTTGACACTGTTCAAGTTCTTGTAACTTTTTTATCATGTCGGGCAATTTCTGGACTACCCAGTTTGTCGTCCTTTTGATAACATGGTTGTACGACTCTTTTGCATTATTAAACCATTGTTGTGGTAGCCATTAATGTTTGAGTTTGGGGAGAAACATATGCTTCTCCAAATTGGTAAGTATCCGTTTTAAATATTTCAAATTTGGATGTGTATTGGATATTTCTTGGTCCATTTCTGTGAATGAGGTTGCAGTTTCAGCACTTAAGATACCATTAGGACCGAAGAGTTTACCAATAATGCTACCATTAGGACCGAAGAGTTTACAAATAATGCTTTTAACCTCAGGTTGAGGAAGACACTGAGTAAATTTACCGCATTATCCTTCAAATGTTTCGCGCAAAGAACTCTTGTGGCTTGTGGGAAACATATGTCAATGGCTTTACAAGTCGAAAACTCTTCGTAGGAACAAAATATTAATTTACTCTGGTCGATGTCACCCAATTTATCCTGCAATTTCATATGAATTACTTTTAAGTAAGTATATAGTAAGCTCTATAAGCATTTGGTTTAATTAATGTTTATGACATATAAAACATAAAATTATTCCAATCTAGTAGTTTTCATACATTTAAAATCTTGGTAATTATAACACTAATCTGTTGATCACACCTAATCAATTAGTTGGCCCATAATAGAGAGAGAATTTAGTGTATTACTCGTACAGGATGTACGATAGGGCCGCATTATAAACAGAAATTTCACGTCAGCCATTTTGATTTACGAAACACAATGTTATCGTTAAAAATCCTCAATATTCAACTATTTTCCTGATTATCAGCTGAAATAATATAAGAAATAAATATATAATATGACACATATAAATCAAATTAAACTTTTTATAACTTAAAAATCGTATAAAACTTTGTATTTATTGCTTAATAATGACCAGACTCTACCAGTGTCCGTGTTCACGCATATAATATTTCTATATTCACTCGAAAATTAACTAAAATAGGCAAATACCTTTTATTTTTTTATTTATATGATACAATAGCACTTTATTTTATTCATTTCAATACAAAACCACAACAAAACAGTGATATAGTGGGATATTTGACGACCAGACTCTACCAGACTCTACCGGACTCTACCAGACTCTGTTTAGTGATACCCCTGCCATCAGCATATGATTTTGCTGACTTTTCTTTTTAAATGGGTAATACGACATAGATCGTCGAAAATATATATACTTACAGCCTCTATATATCGACTTTTCTATGTATTGCACCCAATTAAAATAGAATTAACCCAAACAAATTAAATTGCTTTCAGTTTAAGTCAAATGAAGATTAGCTAAAAACTGCAACCTTTTTGTTTGATAAACTTACCAGCATGTAGTAACAGTTGCTGTCTGTAATCAGATCAATGGACGAGTAAGCATAGAATTTCTGACATATCGAACCCCCGAATTATTTACGGGAAACTTCGGGCTTGGAATCCAACGGAACTTTCCTGATTGAGAAAGTATCTACATACGTCGTTTGAATGGTAAATCAACTTCAAACATGAAACAAACAGCAAGCAAATTACAAATGTGTGTTAAATACTTACTCCTTATGTCTCTAAACGTAAGCTTCATTCATAAATTTTCATAAATTTGAGGCTGATAGATCGATTTTTCTTTCCATCTTATGTCAAAGGTCATGAAGCAGACTATCGGAAGTTTTCATTGGACCAACAAGCTGGTTCCATATTCCAGGTCATGTGATGATGAGACGTTCGAAACCAGTGTATATAATCGAGGTACCATAAGTATCTTGTAATGTGGTGATTACCAAAATATCGGTAGCAGATTTGTACGCTTAAAATTAGACGAAAAAAAACAATGCACCTTCCTTAAATAGGTTACAGTCAATCCGTTACACATAAATGAAGAATTGGAGACAAACACGGGAAATCACCCAAGTCGTGCCAGGCTTTTCGACCCTCCGATTTTACACGACTTTTCGACCCCTCGGAGCGTATTCGACCCCTCGTTAATGTGTAATTATAATGCATGTTAATATTGTAACAAGAAGAATTTTGATGCAAAGCATCAGAGACGCCGCGCATGATTTTGAAGCAGTTCAGTACATTTAAATAACCTGTGCAAGCAGACAGGATGTAAATATTTCTAACAAGAAGGCCGAATGTCCCTTTATTGTAAACAAGAAGGCCAAGATATGCCTATATTGCTCACCTGGCTACCATAGCCTATATATGAAAGGTTACTAAGAGCAGAAAGGGTCAATATTGACGTAGGGATTAAACGTTTTATGTTCAAAACGATTAAAGTGACATTACAAACAAACAGATAAACGATTCGTACCAACTCACGTTGAACTGGTTTTTGCTCTTGGTGAACTGACTTGACCATTTTTGTTTGTTTATTTTTCATAAAAAGGTGCTTACACTCTTTGGTAGCATTGTGCGACTCCCAGAACAATCCATTGAGTATAGACTTGCAACAAAACAACTAAAACACAAGTCGCTAGATAGCCATAGCTGGTTTATAGTGGTGAAAAAACTATTCATTAAATATGATTTTCCTGAAATTTACGAAATACTTGCCACTAACTATGAATCAAAGAGCTGAAAGCGCTGTTGGTTTAGGGGCATATGTAAGTTGAAAATATATGGCATAGATAATATGGACAAACATTGTTGAAACAATAAAAAATGACCTTTAAAACAAACCAAACCAAAAATGTGCGAAGCAACACATATTGCCTGCCAATAACGTATACCTTAATTATTTATCAAAGTTTGACCCTTTTCTTGTATAAAGAAAATAAATCAGGAAGGACAAAAGATTGACAAAAAAAAACGAGCAGCGACCCTTAATTAAAATATTTCCAGTTCAGAAATCCCTTAATATCCACAATGTATATAGTAATCATGCTGATAAATGAAAGACAATCGAAAGCATGCTAGAGTTATGTTTCTTTTTGCACTGCACATCTGTAGCTCTGAGTTCCCTATACACCAAGTCTAAAATTGATACATTGGACATCTATTGAGACAATAACCGAAGAAATGAAAAAAATAGTTTACACCTAAAAAACCAGATCAGATTTGTGTTCAAAATATTGTATCGATCTCCTAATCCCAATGTATACGTGTGACGACTTTGAAATGGATCCGAGAAAAAGAAACCAATTTTGACCCATTAATGCAAACCGTAACGGACTGACGGACGAATGGATGAACACAAAGACGGACAGACAGTCAGTCGCTCCGGACAAAGTACACATTTTGGGGAAGCACTTAATAACGAAAAAGGGCATTTCACGGAACGCATGTGTTGCATGCGAAAGTCATATAATAAGTGAGAACATGGAAAGACAAAAATATACACACTCCAAACGCAGCATGCTAAAGTTATGGTAATGGTGCACTGCAAATCTGTAGATCATAAGGTTACCTACAAACCAAGTTTGAAATGGATACAATGAAAATTAATTGAGACAATCGTTGAACTAAATAAGGAAAAATGGAGATAACTAAAATAAACAGACCAGAGTTATGTACCAAGTACTTTGCCGTTCTCCTGATCACACGGTATAAGTGTGACCACTTTGAAATAAATCTGCCATACATTAACAACGTGTTGACCAATACATGCAATACATGACGGACGGACGAATGCACATTCAGACAGACAGCCGGCCGGACGCCGGATTATACCTACAAGCTTTACAGACAGAGACAACTCATAAAGTATTGATTACAGAAGTCGTACAGGGTTAATTTACAAAAACCTATTAAGACTTCATTTCTAGTTTATTTGTCAACAGATACATCAAGGACTAGATTACCAATCACCAATGGGCTAAGTATATGTGGAAAAACAGCCAGTTGCTTGGGAACATTGTTGTGTGGAGTACTGGTGTGAGAAAACCAGGAAATACATTTGTAGGTGAACTGACCGCCGTGGAATTACTGGGGAAATGTTAACAAAAGGCGTTAACCCCACTCAATCAATGTTGAAATTAACTTATCTCTAATTCGTAGATTTAATTTCTATTTCCTTTTTTGAATAGTGATGAAAACATTGTGGAAAAAGACAAACTTGATGATTATTATTCATCTGTTAAGGTGAGTCAAATGTGTCTAAAAGGGGCAACGGTTAAACTAATAACTGTAGACAAATGTTTTCGTTATCTAGGTTATAGAAACAAAATTGATTCATGTTTAAAAGCATTGTTTGGAAAGGAGGAATTGCTCATTGTCAGCAATTGCTCCGTTTGCAAATACACTTTCAACATTCGTATGTAACTAAGTAGCTATAACGGAAACGGTTCAACCCTTTCCCGCTTACAGTCGCTTGTTGACGCATGTGCAGCAGATGGCTGCAAAATTGTTTATCGTGACTCAATTCCTCTTTTTCCACAAAGGTTTCAACTATATATGTTTCCCCTTGATGTAAGGCAACATTGTTCGTTATCATTCATCTCTAGCATGTTATTCAAAATGTGCCGCGTAAAAGAATGTCCATAGTAAAACGTTCAAATATGAATATAATTAATTTGAAACGTGTTTAAAAACATTGTGTGAAAAGGAGGAATTGCTCATTGTCAGCAATAGCTCCATTTTCAACAATATTTTCAATATTCGAACTGTTATAGTATCACGGAAAGGGTTCCGCTTCCACGGGGAGGATGTAACCATTTTCCGCTTACAGATGTGCAGCAGACGACAATCGAAAACATTGTGACAAAAGGAGAAATTTCTTATCGTAGGCAATTTCTACTTTGGCCACAATGGTTTCAACTCCTTTCAATAATTTTATTTACAGTGATTTGCACATTTCTCTATATAAGTCGACTGTTGTAAACTAATGGGGTCACAGCACTATCGACGTTACCTAACACCACTGACATTTAGGTCAATCATAGTTCAGATTGTGTTTCACGCGTTGGAACTATTTTGTCTCATTAATTAATGCAAGCGGAGGGTTTTGATTTTCGATTTTGGCGTAGGAATTCAATTGTGTGGACTGTGGTTGCAGCCGTAATCCGACTTTTCGAAAGCAGCCTGAGTATCGGATAGTGGCGAAACGCCCCTATCCCAAAAACGACAGTGGAAAATATTAATTGACAATCACATAAACCAATACTGGGTTACATGGATATTTCCCAAGCCAAGCTATATTCAAGCCTTAGATATTTGTCAAAAACATTAAATCTGGGTAAATGCCACCCAACTATTAAACCATATCTGTAGAGCATTAGAGATGTCAACAGAATACCAGTCAAAACTAAAATACTAACAGGAACTTACATTCTTCAAACAACTAGAGTGAAATTTAACCAAAACGAAATAACTCCAACATGTCAAATCTGCAAAGGTGAAGACGAAACAATGGAACACTTCCTACTCAAGTGCAATGAACATAAACAGTACCTAGATCCAATTCTACAAGATATCCTACATGTGATAAGTGAATTAATAATACAAAATCAAAGCTTCAGAAAGTACAGCTTACTCCAGTTAATAATAGTCTGTCATATGTCTATCAGCGAAAAACAACCCATAGTTATTCTCGAACTCTTGGAAAAACTACAATTCTACAGTAGACGTCTTTGCTATCCACTACATGCCACAAGATACAGGAAACTAGAGCTCATTCCGAAGAAACGTAAAAACAAACAAAGGTAGACTGGTAGCACACACCCGCCTTTCACACAGGCAACGTAAAGTTTAAAGTTTATATTTTAACTGAGAAACGTATACAGAACATAGTTTTAAACATATGTACGTGGTTATAGTTTAATTAACAAACGCGTATATAACATAGTCTTAAGCGTATATATGGTGTTTATTTTAACTGTCAAACGATCATATATAGAACTTAGTCTCAAAACATATATATGGTTATGTTGTATAGTGAATAAAATTAACTCTGTGATACCACTACATAAAATGTAGGTGTGCCTACAAAGGCAGAATATAAACATCAACAACAACAACAACGTGCGAGTAAAAAACTGAAAAATAAACAAAAGCAAATGGTCAAGTCAGTTCCCCAAGAGCAAAGAGCGAATACCAGTTGGTACGAATCGTTTATCTCGAACGAAACATGAAAAACCGGGTACGAATCCAATGAATTTTAGAAGCGGATGAAATAGTGAAAAGGAAACATAGACAACTTATTTTCTCAATAACCGATGACACCTTGTCGTCTATTAAATAAGAATGACCCAAATCGCCAAGCGATGACATGTTGCATTTACCAATAAAAGAACGGGTCACGTTACGGCCATGCCTATTGCATAGTTGGATTAACGTTGATTTTACAGTTTCTAGAATTATACTGTTGTATGTAGTAATTAGAATGAATTATCATTGATTTTTTAAAGATTACCCAATTATTTAAAAATCTCAATATTGTAAATAGGCAAAAACATCGCTGAGCTTTGATGAATCGGGTCGTAAACCAAACTATAAAAAAAGCGTAGCCTATAAAGTTAGGGAAAAGTTATTAAATACCCATTACATGTGTCTAAAAAAATTGTAATAACGGTAGAAGACATACGTAGTTTGTATCTTGCTGTTTCTTAAATCATTTTATACAATTCATTTATTCATATAGGTTGTTTTTTTCAAACATATAACAGAGTTTTTCTTAATAATAATAATGTTGGTTGCTCCCTTTTCGATTACGTCACCCCATGGTACAAAATTAAAACCTATCCCATACTGACGAAGCGCGGCGTCAATAAACATTGTTGATTATTAATGTTGTAGTATTGTGTTATAATGTGTTTAATTTGTTCTTTTGATACGAGATTTAATGTGTGTGTGTGACAATTGTTACTTTACTTTAAACATATTTTATTGCCCACAAAATATATATACAGAATAAACTTTAGACTTACAAATATACATGTCAGTATAGGCAAACGGGTCTGTCCACAAGTTCTCACAACTTAGATACGGCCATCCCCTTTGATAACTATTGGAGACAAAACATAGTCCGGTTAGGCAACGTTTCCGGGGTAGTGTATCACACGAACGCAGCCATGTCCAAGGCAGGATAAGACTGAGCCCGCCAAACACAAAACCGCCGAAGTGTTTGAAAAATACGTAAAGATATTGAATTTTAACACATACATAAATGCATATACATGCATACACATATACATACACATATACATACACATATACATACACATATTTATAGATATATATACACATACACACACATACAGAAAAATAATCGATTTCAGAATAAAGAAAGGAAAAAAATGAAATAAAAAGAAGATGTCTGCTGGATGAAGGGTGTCACGGTAGAAAAGTGGTCATACTGGGCTAGCGTAATTTTGAAATTGATTGGAAAATCCAACAAAACAAATCATTTGAACCTTTGTGTTTCCTTGATAAATATTTGCACATTCTTAAAAATATATCAGTTATCTTCATCGGTATAGGTTTGGGAACCAGATAGAAGTAAGTTTGCATTTAAAGAGTGATACTCATGAAGGTTACGAAATCATTTTAATCTCTGATCCTTGTATAATGTACATTTAAAGAGAAAGTGTGCGGCATCCTCAATGTAATTTCCACAAATACATAAATTGTTGTTTTGTATATGGTCAATCTCATTAAAATCAGACCAAAAAAACTTCTATGTACGTATATTGGATCTATATACGAGTGTGCGAGTTAAGATCTGGTTTTAATGAGATTGGTATATGGTTTAAGTGAAGATCGTATTTCAAATCACTACAATTATTTCGTAGCCTAGCATGGATAACAGAGAGTTTACGTTCACCGACGAGGAAATGTTTGGGTACAGATGAAAATTGAAATAATCGCAAAATATTTGATTTGAACAAAGAGAGAGACTGTAAACTTCTTATATCGTTTGGTAGCTAATTCTATAAAGACATGGCTGATGGTATGAATGATTTTGCAAAACGTTTTGTTCGACGAGCAATTATATCAATATTAAGCGCGTTACGTAATGGATAAGCTGTTCTGTTTGCCACAGTCCCTGGAAAAATATGAGTTAGATAGTTAGGGGTAAGACCATTAATAATATTTCAAAATTTGACGCAAAAAACAAACATATATTTGATTAAGAGATTGGCGACGAATTTGATATTTTAATGCTCTCATCATTCCTAACATTTTTTAGGGTGATGTTGATATTTCTTCAAAATGTTTCCGCCATTTACCATTAGTGCTGAGAGTTAGGCCAAGGTGTTTGTGACTTTCAACGAACTGGATTTCTACATTATTGAATGTTGATTCTGGAAGTGGAATATTTTTGTTTGAAAATAACATTGCTATGGTTTTATGTGGGTTAAACGTGACAAGCCATTGCTTTGCCCTTTCAGAAATAACAAAAAGATCATGGTTTAAGATACCCTCAATGTCTTCAATAGAAGAGGCAAAACAAGCAAGTGAAGTGTCATCCGAAATATCATTGACATATATCAGAAAGAAAAGAGTCCCGAGAACAGAACCTTGAGGGACACCAGCGTTCATGGACCTTAAACTTGATTTAGATGTGCCAAAAATGACTGACTGATGTCGGTTTGTAAGATAATCTTGTATCCAATTCAGGAGGGGACCATTAATTTCATTTTGACAAAGCTTAAATAAAAAAAACTCTATGCCATACTCGATCGAAAGCTTTCGATATATCGCAGAAAACCGTGCACAGATTTTGATTTGAATCTATGGAAGAAACAATTTCATGGTAAATTTCTAATAACTGATGGACAGTTGAGTGACCTTTTAAGAACCCTGATTGGTGTTCATTAATTAAACTATTATGAATAAAATAATTGTGTAACTGTTTATGCACACATCTTTCCATTAATTTCCCAATACAGCTTAATAAGGATATTGGACGATCATTTTCAACACTAGATTTATCTCTCTTTTGAATAAAGGCATGACATTTGAGTGTTTCCAGCTATATGGAAAAGTTTCGGATTCTAGTGACTTGTTAAAAAGTTTACATAATGGTTTTGAGATACTATATTTTGTAGCTTTAAGTACTTAGTGACTTATTTGGTCTTGACCGACTGCTTTGTTAACGTCTAATTTACATATCATTCCTTCTACATCTAAGGTAGAAATGTAAATAACTGACAAACGACTAAGAGTCTTATGCACAAAACTAGGTAAAGAAGTAGATGAATCATCACCAGTAGATATTGACACAAAATAATTATTTAAACATTCAGCCTTCTCTTCATCACTATAAAGTAAAGTTTCAGTGTTATCAACCGAAGTTTTTAAAATCGGAATTGAGTTAGATTTTGTGTTATTATTCATTAGGCTACGAAGATATTTCCAGTACTTTTTAGGATTGTCAGAACGAGAAGAGGATATTTGTTCTTCCAGATTACAGTAATATATTTCTTTAGCGAATTTCTTCATATTATTTATTTTATTTCGTAGTGTTTTATACGTTAAAAAGTCTTTGTGTCTGCCATGTTTTGTCGCAATACGTTTTTGTCCGTCTCGTTGTCTACTAAGTCGTCTTATCGTTGAGACATACCAAGGCTTGTCGTTGGGTCGAATTGTAACTTCTTTGGATGATATGCACTGTTCCATCAATTATAACAGTTTTACTAAACCGGTCCGAACTGTCATTTATACTTAACCTATCAATAAAATCCCAGTTTTCACTCTCAATCAAATTGTTTAATTCAATAAAGTCTGCTCGATTATAGTACCATACCCGGCGTTTCGAACATGAATCGGGTGTAAAGTTAAACGTGATTAGTATTAAAGTAGCTTTGTGATCACTTATGGCTTGGTCTACATCCAATGTGTCAGAATGAGAAAATCGAACATCATTGGACATTAGCATGGGATCTAACAGCGAACAATTGTTTAAAAACATAGAGCGCATGTGCAATTGTCCTTTTTTCACAATGGTTATAAGTAGACTATCCTTCATATAAACTTTACTTATCTTTTGCTAATATGTTTTCAAAGTATGATACAGATTGTTACACAAGTATGAATGTTCGAAGCGCTTTCCAACTCAATATTATAAACGTTCCTGGTGTTGTGTGGAAAAGGTTAATAACTCAGTATCAACCAAATGTTGAACATGAATATTTCCATAGAGAGCATGTGCAATTTCTCCTTTTCTCATTTTCTCACAATGTTTATAAATAGATTATAGTTTCCTTCATAGAAACTTTACTTATATTTTGCTAATATGTGTTCAAAGTATGATACAGATGCAGATTGCTAGTTAGGGTTGAAAATGGTTAAATATTCCAACTTGCTAAACAAGAATTTATCATAGTGCGCACGTGCAATTTCTTCTAGTTGTGTGTGGAAAAGGGTTAATTACTCAGTATCATCCAATTGATGAACATGAATATTTCCACCTCCGTGAAGTTCATTCCCATTCCCTATTCCGTATTAAGGAATAAGGAATATGGAATGAACTTCACGGAGGTGATATTTCCATAGAGCGCACCGCACGTGTGAGTTCTCCTTTTTATACAACGTTTATAAGTAGATGTGTTTTCAGGTATGAAACAGATGCAGATTGCCTTTGTGCACACGTGCATTGTCTCATTTTCTTACAATATTTCCAACGCATTAATATAAGTAGACTTGAAATAGAGGTGAAATATTCAAACTTGCGAAACATACAAACATTCACATGCTACAACTAATTTATTTTGCTGTTTTCTAATGTCCACTCAATCTTTCCAACGCATTAATATAGCATGAGGGGAAACATGAAAATGGGGAAATATTCTAACATGCTAAACATGACTTTTAATATAAGAATAAAAGAGTTACATTTTCCCAACGTGTTGACCTCGATCTCACAAAATAATTCTAAACATTTGTCTGCGCATGCACCTTCTTCTTTTCCCCTTAATATATTCTTAAAATCACAAGAAAACTACTCGCATATAAAAAGACTGGTTCACTAAGCTTAATCTTCTAGTGCAAACTTGAACGAGAACCAGTCTAATGACGAAGTGCAACGGAAGTATCCGAGAGCTGACGGTAAAATACGGCGCATGCGCGATCAAGACGATTAACACGGCGCATGCGCAAGCCCATTGCACCAGTGGTATTTCTAAATATACCAATATATGCACTGGTGCTGATGCACCCGCGCAATAAGTTATGAATAAATGGAAGAGTCAAATTTAATACAAACTTCGAAATTGTAGTGAAAAAAATGAGAAATCGCTTGACATGATTTTCTTCCTTATTTTCTCACTTTGATTTCAAAATCTAAAACGTAAAATTTGAATATTATTTTTTATATTTTCAGGCTGGCATAGACGATTAAATGCGAAGGCTAGTAGGGGTCTCTCCCGATGTACGTGCTGTTGACAATGTTACTACAAGAGACTACGCTTGTTAATATCAACTCTACGTTCATCTCGTTCTGGACCATTCGGTTGGACGTAGGAGAAGGCCAACATATCTAGTGGGACGCTTACGACGACCATGACATAGTGTGTGAGGACTTTCTGAGAGATAGGAGACATTTATGGAAAGTGAGGTGAAATATAATGAATAAAAGGTGTTTTCTGAGAATAATGTAAATATTGGATTTTGTTTTACGTTTGTACAATATATTTTCCTTAGATTTATTGTTAGTGTATATATTTTATTTGTTTAGATAAATTTATTAAAAGGTTTGATAAAAAAATTGTTTATTATAATTACACCCAAGCAGTACATTTAACAGAGCAAAACGGGAGTAAAAATGTCGAAAACGAACATTATATAGCATATTTTCATTAAGTCTTACAAGTACAACTTTTACACAGTGTTTTTTAAAATATCACATTTTGCCTGCCAATAACCAAAACCTATTTATCAAAGTTTGAGGCGTCTTTCGTGTAAAAAAAATAACAGAAAGATGGACAAAAAAGATGTACAAGCACTAGAGTAGAGATCATTTTGTTTAATATTTCCAGTTCAATGGACACTACAGATCTACACTAACTAATGCTGGTAAATTTTGTATTTATTTATCTATCAACCAATCAATCTCAAATCAAGATGAAGTGATGCATATATGATCCAATATCAAACTTTACCCGAATCTGGTTGGTTAAAATGTTTAAAACTGTTCTCTGTATTTCTCTTTGTTTTATCATTTTAAATGGTTGTGTTATGTATGTGGAAGCTTGTCTTATTTAACTGCACCCTTACTTCGTCCGACTTTAATTAGTTGTATTCGGCAGAAAGCCACTGTTGCTTATAGCATGTCCTTACAGTAACAAATATGAAATTAGCATATAATGCCATATTGTTTCATTAAATGTGATTTATTTTGTTTGGCTCATCAACAATGTATAATAACTCATTCATACTGCTCATTTTCTTTCTTTTCAAACTAACGGATTTTCCCTATAAAAATGTTAACTCATAACGTAGTCAATACTACAATCCCTGTATATTTCAGCCTGTTACTTTATTGTTGTTAATGCTTGTGAATGTATTGGTTTTATTTATACATGCATTATTTCTGTTTTTACTATTTGTGAGTTAGCCAAACTGACCTAATATATGCATTGCTACACTGAGGACATGTTTTTTCATTGGAATGACATAATTTTGTTACGGAAAGGAACAACTGACACATATGGTAAAGTTTTCATTTTATTTATGACCGTAAACGTTCAAACAAATAACTGTTCATGTTCAATTTGCATCAGTTATACAGCAAGTTAACAAGATCCTCTATGTTTGCAGTAAGTACTTCCGAATAACCAGAAAACCATTATCTTTGTTATTGGAAGGATCCACTTTGTTACTGGTGGGAACAAACTGTAACATAAAGCAATATTAACATTAATGTTTAACCCTAACATCTGCAAAAGTAACCACCCCGTGGAGAAAACATAAAATGTTATTGGAAGGACAAAACGTGTCATTTGTTGGGAAAAAATAAATAAAGTGATAAATAGGATGTTATAAATGCTGCATATTATATGAAAATATTGACTAGATTTAAAGCGACTGAAATCCAGATGGCACGAAAAAAAAAAAAAAAAAAAAAAAAAAAAAATCGAATTCGCCCTAAATGTTATTCTTTATGTTATCCAAGTAAACCCAGGGTAGAAAATGTATCGTTTTTTATCAATAAAGTGAACTTGAATCGTTTTCAATTGTCACGATGAAGGGGTTTCCTATTTAAAAATACTTACCCCGTTACTGACAGGGTAGAATTTGCGATGGAAAAAGTATCGAAAACAAGAAAATCTCACCGATTATAGGGGTATGTAATATGTCAGTTATCATATTTTAATGCCCCAAATACAATAATAACACTTATTTTCTTAAACTTGGATTTTTTTTTTTCGACAGTTTGGTATCTGGAGTTCAGTCGCTTTAATTAAAGCTGCACATTTATCAATTAGATGAGGGAGACCAACGCTATCGAGTCCTATACCATGGAAAACGACTTATGTCTCAATCTGTACAGCATAAATATATTTTCTAGTTCTGCAAGGACTTACTTGCTTTAAAAGTATACAGCAAATGTACATGTATATTCTAATGTGGTCAGCTGAAATATATACAAATGTACTATGACCAAACTTATAATGGTATTCAATCGTACAGTTAACTTAACCACATCTCCCATCAATTGGCTTTTGAGGTCACTGCAGCAGATGGCATTTTCAAACAGTGACAAGGGAGAAATTGCCCATAATCAGCACGTTCTCCATTTGCAACAATGTACTGGACTCAATACATTGTTTTAAAAGTCGTTTAGAAAGGGTATTCTCTATGTTTGCCATCATTTTTTCAAATTGAGTTGCTGCATACTTGTTTCACGAGGGAGAGTTTTAAAACGTAATTATCAAAGCTGCAGCTGCAATGGCGTTAGTCAATTTCTGACATACAACACATCTCCTTTGAAAACATCTAACTTAAGATATGGATCATGTTTTTAAAAGTACTTTACTGTATTCATGTTAAGCAATTTTATTAGTCTCTTGCTTCAAAACCCTCTTGCAAAAAAGTTGGCCTTACTGGGCACTTGATTACATAATCAAAAACATTGTGATTAAAGGCGAAATTGCTCATTTCATCTATTCCCACAATTTGTTCAACAATCGTCTGCATCATATACATAGAATAATGTTTTGTTCCTACTAAAAGGCCATATTTGGTGTGTTGTCCATCTGTCCAATGTTCATTATCATCTTCTTTGTCTATATTAACATTGTTCTCATCTTTGGCACCCTTTTCTGTCTCAACTCCATTATCCTTGTCCTGTGTGTGCTCTGTCTCTGCAGATACAGTGTTTGTTTCAACTTTATCACCATTATCTTCTATGACACCTTCATTACCCTGAGTACATTGGTCATGGTCTGTGTCATCTTCTTTGTTGTTAATGTTACTTTGCGTAACATCACGTGACTTCAAAACTACACCTGAAACTATGGCATCCTTGCTATCGCAATTCTACCAAAGCGCGGACCAGAATTGTTTTCGTAGTATTTTTCGGTTCTTCTTATCAACAGTATGACCATTCGGAATGAATCTGCCAATTTGAAACAATGTTTTGACCAATGAATGCAAAGAGAGACAAGCAGATGGAAAGATGGGGAAAAAACAGACCGCCAGATAGTCGGACAACGGAAAGGTGATCCATAAGTGCCTCACAGCTTTACAGAGAGACGACACAAAAAGTAATGATTATCGCAAAACGTAGGCTGGCTCCGATGCATCAAAATACGTCTGTATTTGGAAAAGGGTAAAGTGTTATGGCACTGGTTGCGTATTTGTTCTCACACATTAGCAGTTTGGGGTTTAATTGAATCCCCGCAAGAGTACCACAAAGGATAAATTGTCGAAAATCTTACGGAAGCTAAAGTTCTAGCGTAATTGTCAAGATTTTGATTCAAAGTAAGCAAAGGCAAATACATAAAGAACATAAAAGAAATGCTGGAAACGTTTCAATATGTAAAATAAATCACTCGTATGTTTTCTAACATTGACTAATCCCTAATTAGAAGAGTGACCTTTTCGTTCCTAGTTGGATCGATATACGGACAGACAGACACAGACATACAGACAGACAGACAGACAGACAGACACACACACACAGAATAAAGGAAAAACTAATTATCCAACAACATATGATAAATATCAACAAAAGATTCGACCTGTTTTACTCACCATTTCCCCAGTAGCTGCGGGAACATTTTTTTTAATGCACTTATACACAGTTGGGTGCTGCTCTACGGAATACTTTAGTGATAATCTTTGTTTACATGATATGAGCCGTCCCACGAGAAAACCAACATTACGGTCTCTGCGTAATGTATCGACCCAGATCAGCCTAATCCGGGTCGACACTCCGATTGAAGAGGGATGAGGCATAGAGTAATAATTCCTGAAATTCCCGTAATTCGGTTCATACGCCATTTTTACAATTTGCTGAACCCTTGATTTACATAGACTTAATCTACGATAACTTTAAAAATGTCTAGACAAAAAAGGATAATCTGTATTATTGAAAGCATAAGTAGTGACTAGTAATGAAAACATCGTGGGAAAAGAAAGATCATCATGCATCTGTTGCAGGTTAGTCAAATTATGCCCGAAAAGGGAAAATAATACATTTAACAAAATGTTTAAATATGGAAAAAATAAACTTGAAACAGGTTGGAAGACATTGTGTGAAAAGGAGGCATTGTTCATGTTCATGTTCACATATATATGTTTCCATTTCCCCCAATATTTTCTAACTTTGTCTATTACAGTAATACCTCGGAAAGGGTTTAATCATTTCCCGTTTACAGACGCCTTTTGATGTATGTGTAACAGACGACATTTGAAAACATCGTAATAGAAGTAATACTTGCTTAATCAATTTCTCCTTTTGCCACAATGGTTCCAACATTTGTCATTATTTATACTCACAGCGTGATTGATTGTGAACTTACATTTGGCATTGGGGTCAAACATAGTTCAAAGTGTATCGGCTAATACTATAGTGAAAACTATTTTGAATCAATAAAGAAAGCGGATGGATTTTGCGTTATTCGGTCGAACCAATCAGATCAGTGGGAAGCAAATCTTAACCAATAAAAACCTAGAGTTCGCGGATGTAGACAAGAGGAGTTGAACACGGCGAAAAGCCCCTATCGCAAAAAACTAAATATTTTAAAATAATAGGTTAATAGGTGTACTTTTCCTAAAGAATAAAGACACATAATTTTGTTAATTTTTATTTTTTTTTAAAAAGTAGTGTTCCTTTTTTATGCTTGGGAAGATTGTTGTGTGGAGTACTGGTGTGAGAAAACCAGGAAATGCATGAGTAGGTGAACTGGCCGCCGTGATATATCTTATAATTTTTTAAAAACGGCGTTAAACCTCAATCAATAAATCAATCCGTTTTTGTCATATGCACGTTTTTTTTAATTTAACAATTTGTATCATCCTTGATAAAGTCGCTTCAAAAATCGTTTTTGAATGCCTACTGTTTGCATGTACGTAGGATACTCTTACCTCAAAACAGTTAGACTATTAGATCTACATATGAAATTTACCATTGAATCGGTAAAAGATATAAATTTGTTGCTATAAACAGTTGTGTTGCAATTTTACAAACTGATAGTTAATATTAAGAAACCGTACTAAACGATTATTAGGGTCTTAGCGTAGAACATCGGACTCCTCATTCTTATTTACAGAGTTATCGTTCCTTATACTCACATACATTTGAATGTAATGAGTCGATAGTGTTAGAGAATGTTAATTCTTGGGTTAATTCAATTTCTTATAACATTGCTACTTTTAAACGCGTGCTGAATAGAAAGAGCTGTTCTCTGTTGAATACCGATATTACTGGCAAGTAATTAAATGTTTAAATAAATGTTTTATGGAGAAAAGCTTCTACCTTATCATATTCAAGTATTAGCCCCGGCTTTTTTATAAACTGCATTTTGCAATAATTTTTTAACTTTTGACGAGTTGATAACAATAGAAGCATCTATTTGCTAGTCTTTGACCTAGAAAACATATGAATTACCTCCCGTGACTGCTCTTTACCTGGTTTTCTGAGGAGGTAAAAATCAATAAGAAAATTTTAATTAGAATCGAGACAAAGAAAACTTTGCACACGTTTTCATATTAAGAGAGACGGGGCTTTAAATGATAGGATTGGATAGGTCCGGATAGAGTAACAGCCAACAGAACAATCAACAGACGAATGAAAAAGGTATATGCAAGTTGATAGCAGGACACGTTTCGAGTCAATATATATTTTGCATTCGTTATCAGAAAATAGGTCAGATGGCGTCCATTTTTAGAGAACTTCCTCTTCATAATTGACCGCCAAATGCGGCATACAATTTAATAGTGAGCCTGATCAGACCTTAAAGTTAGTTGACGTCTCTAACTAGATATAGATTAGAATGAAATGCCCATTTTATTCAATTTTAACAACGAAGAAATTATTTTGAAAATATATTTTACCTGATTTACTAATGTTTTCGATGAGTTCATCAGGTGAAAGAAATACGTTTGATTGTAAAATAAATATAGGATCTTTGTTTGTTTTGAGTGGATATGGAATATATCCCATTGTGAAGTGATACAATTGAAAATGTTAAAATTGTACATATCACTTCGAGACATTTGATTTGATTTACAATATTCCAACATGCAGACCACTTTCTTCATCTCAGTGTAAAACTATACTTTAGTTTATAGAGATTTTCCTTATTTTTGCCTGAACGTTTTCTAAGGTGTTGGCTGAAAAGTTTGATGTACATGTATATATATGAACAGCGATTTTTTTACCTAAATTGTGAATGGGTCCGGTACCAGGGAAATTGTGAAAAATAGTGTTGTTGTTTCCATAAAATTGTGAATTTAAATATTACAGCTATGTAACTTAATAATAAGCCGCTGTCTGTGTTAAGGCTTGCATTACTAGCTACGATCACTTAATCGTCAGTTTGAGTAGCAGGGGATACGGTTTGAGATTCAGATGTAGGCGATACGGACCCTAATTCTAGTTGGGTTTAGACAGTTAAAACTGTTTCCATGCATGGCCCTGGTGAATGTTCTGTACGCTGCTCAGTATCATGGCTAGTGTCCAATTGTGCCTTACCAAATAATTGATCGTTTTATAGCCTTTTCAGGCGCTGATGGTAGTTTTTTCTGATAATATTTATTATATCTCGACATTGTCAAATCGTAATCATCTAGACGCTTTAGTTATAAATGCATGCATGCGTCTTCAATAAGTAATTTTGTTTTCATTTATCCGCTGTTAACATCATAGGCAGCTATTGCAACGATTAAATAAATCATATTTAACATTAAATTGAGTCTAGAAAATATGCAGTTACCATTTAAATACATGAAAATCCAATTCACATCAGCGAAAAAATTCGTCGGACGCCATGTTTTTTTTAAAAACACGTGGTTAAGTCGACAAGATGGAATGGGTAAAAAATAAATAAACGAAATATCACCCAACTCCCAATACTTATTGTACGAATAAGAAATATAATTATTTCGTTAAATATTTGTTTCCGATAAATAATTGCGACACCTGAATGGATATACGGCACAGAGAAATGTTGCGATTTGTTTTAAAATGTAAACAACAGCGACGGGCCGAGAATGTTTTTGATTTTGTCAGAAAAGCTAGTTACAAAGTTAAAATTAGGCTAGTCGGCCAGAATTGTGAATTGACGGACCCTTTTGGCCAGAATTGTGAATGGGTCCGTCGGACCCTTTTGGAAAATTGTGAAGAGCCGTTTGTAATTGTGAATGGGTCCGTTAAACGGTACCAGCTAAAGAAGGAAAAAAATCGCTGATGAAAAAGGGTTAAACAAAATTGTGATACTAAATGATTACGTTAAAATTTTGCAGTTTTGAGAACCCTGTGTACAGTTGAGAAGTAGTGAAGATGTCTCAGTCATCAGACCTTGATGTTCTGAAAGATATCCCAGGCTACAAGGCCATTCTAAAATCTGTGCTCAAGAGTCAGATACAGCTTTTGGTAAGTTATTTGAGAGCTCTTAACAAGGGCCTGGCTCAAGGTCACAACAACTTATTTGACTCTCTAAACACGTGTTACAGGTACTCTAAATGGTTGCCTCACTGAGACAATTTATTTGAGTACACACAATATAGGGTTTGGTTGGGTAAAATGAGAGATATTGTGATGAATGAAGAGGTTTACCTTATATTGAGCTCTGGTACATTTATTTTAATCTGCATCTGTAGATGTTGGTGTTAGTAATGTCTGAAGTATGATCAGGAACTTGAAGAAAGATTTGAAAAAAACACATTGTAAAATGTAATCCTTCATCTGGCATCATGAAATATTAGAGTTGTAGTCCCTTTAGGCAGGAGGAACCCGCCATGGCAGAGTGGTTAGCTTCGGGGATGTGGAACTGGGCATCCCAGGTTTGTTCTCCAGTCACAGAGTAACGGTTATACTAGTAAAGTGCCCTTGGGTATGGCATATTTCCTTGCCTAGTACTGGTTTGTTTACCTAGGGATCATGAATAAGTGACCCGTGTCAGTGATATAATTATAAGTTATAACTGAAATAATGTTGAAAATAGTGTTAAACCCAAATAAAACAAACCCTTTGCCTTAGGGCAGGGGATGCCAATTCAATTAATTTGGTTGTTGATCCTACTGTGTGATCAGTTGCTTTTTGTCAAGGAAAACTTGAAACATACATGTGCAAATTTAAGTGTAGGATTTTGAATCAAGGTTGAAAACATTGAGAGAACGGTCTAATTACTATTAGTGCCTCAAATTTGGTTTGTTACTGACTCATATCCTTAACCCTTTCCCTCATACGACAATTCTGCAGCAGACGACTTTGAACATCATTACAAGTTTTGTCAAAAGATAGAAAATCTCTATAATTGAATGAATAACCTATGACTAAAAGTTGAAAACATTGTGGCAAAAGGAGAATTGCTTGTTTTGAGAAATTTCTTCTTTTGTTGTTATGTTTTCAAAAAGCCGTCTGCTGCAGAGGCATCTGTCAGAAAGCGTCTATATGAGGGAAATGGTTAAGCTATAGAATTTACCCTTTCCGTTGAACAGAAAAAAATAACTTAAGATTTTTTTTTATTGCACACGCTGAAGCAATTCTTATTTTCATTCTTAATTTCTAGGACTTATGTATTGTAAATGAAAATTGTTGCATTTATTAAACTTTTTTAATTGCCTGCCTTTGCAGGGAGACTCATAGGTATCGCTTTTCGGTTGTCTGTCAGTCAGGCTTTCTCTTTTATGACTAATTGGCAGGCAACCAGCATTTTCCCAGCGGTCTAGATAAGGAGAAGTAAGCTGCAATTTTCCCAACCATAATTCATGACTCAAAATAGGGTTTAAGTGTCATATTTATAAGGATGTCTGAGATGTTTTGAATTTTGAAGTCTGCCATTAGAATTGGTTGATATGTTAGGTTATGGGTTGATCTATTATAATTGTTTTATTTTGTTTTTAGATTGAGCAATTGGCTGACCAGACAGGGGAAGAATCTATCATTTTAACAGCCAGTATTAACGATGGGACTCTCTCTCATTTGGGATCTTGTACAGGAAAAGGGTTTTTAGAGGGAAGAGATGACATGAAGTCTCAATTCCTTGGGTATTGTCTTAAAAGTAAGATGATTTTCTAACCATTCAGCTTAATTCATTGTTAACTTTAAAAAGTGTTAGGCTCATGTGCTAAATTTATAGATGTATATATTTATATGGTTTGTACAGAAAAAAAAAATGATTGCCAATTTACCTTAAGGCTTAACCCTTTCCCTCATATGACAATTCTGCAGCAGACGACTGAACATATTTTGTAAAAAAGTAGAAAATCTCTATACCGTATATCCGCGGCCATAAGTCGACTTCGGCCATTAGTCGAGGGTCCAGTTTGACCCCAATTTCGGCGGTTTTGAGGTTACTCCCAGCCATAAGTCGGGGGTCGACTTTTTAAAAATTTCGGCAAAAAATGAAAAAAAAAAATGTTTCTCGATATAAAACTGGATAATGATACATTATGATAATAATGCACAAACCTGATTTTATAAATCCAAATAAGCCAAACCAACTAACTAGTCCAAATTTCTTAATATATGTTTTAATCTATAAAAATAAAAGCGCGAAACTCGAACAAAGGGTTTTGTCGATGTCAACCCTTAAGACACATTTGTCCGATTTCACACATGAAAATTAATCCTTTCAATGTTTTCAAAAAATGATTAGTTAAAAGTAAAACAAACACAGGAATGAGTAATTGCATTGACGAAGTTTATTAAAAGTGTGTGTAATTCACAGAGTGGTGAAGACAAGGGTTGTAAAGGTCTATGGAAAGAAGTTTGGACTCTATAGTTATATGCAAACGGTTGTAATTTCGCCTGGAACAGGCTGTAGTTACAACCGACTTGCATTAGCCCTATAACTAAACTGTTTGTCGCGTGAAAAACACAGGGCTCAAATAAATGACGTCACTAATTTACCAGCTGGGATTGAGACGCGACAAATGAAAAACACCCATATAAATTAATGTTAAATCTACGATCCTATTAGCTTAGTAATACTTGTGTGATTAAACTGCACGTACTCTTTTTTTATGACGTAGCTCATTTGTTGGGGAAAATGGTTTGCGGAAATAAAGGTCTATATAGATTTCACTCTTACCCATTTTCACATGCATTTATACGCATCTGCAGCAGACTTCTCTTGATAGAGCTCTGACAAAAGGAGAAATTACTACATTTTCTTTAAATTGGACAAATTAATTTTGAATTAAAAAGGATTTTAAAGGGTATGATATTTATTTTTCCTTTGTTTACGGCTTTGAAACTAGATAAAAAAAAATGTAAGGAAAGGATGCATCGCTGATAAAAAGCAGTATCTCTATTTCTCAAAACGTTTTCCAACACTGTCTGCTACATCTGCATTTAAAGTTACAAATACATGGTAGTAACTGTACTGTACACACAATTTACAATGAGGTACCTCTGGACAACTCGATGGTTATATGCAAAACAGTTGTAATTTCTCCTGGAATAGGCTGTAGTTACAACCGATTTCTCCTGGAATAGGCTGTAGTTACAACCGACTTGCATTAGCCCTAAAACTGTTTGTCGCGTGTAAAATATAGCCTTAGGAGAGATTGTCATTCAGTCATAAGTCGAGTCCCTGCTTCAACACCAAAATTTGAGTCTCAAAAATTCGACTTATGGCCGCGGATATACGGTAATTGAATGGATAACCTATGACTAAAAGTGGAAAACATTGTGGCAAAAGGAGAAATTGCAGGTTTTGTGCAATTTCTTCTTTTGGTACTATGTTTTTAAATAGCCGTCTGCTGCAGAGGCGTCAGAAATCGTCTATATGAGGGAAAGTGTTAAAGGGCAGTTGAGGACAATTGAAATATATCAACAACCCTTTTCTTATCAAGACGTTTTCTGACACCTCTGCAGCAGAAGACTTCTGAAATCTATCAAACATTGCGGCAAAAGAAGAATTGCTCATAACAAGCAATTTCTCCTTTTGCCACAATGCTTTAGTTCTATAGAAATATAATTCTTTTATTTGTATTGACTTTTAAGCTCGCCTAATGGCCCTCTTGTTCTCCTTTTGTTTAGATGATTCTAAATTGTCTGCTGAATATTTGTTATATATGGTAAAAGATTAAGAATAGGAGTATTTTGAATTTGTTAGTCATTTTTAGCGTCGAGCTTATGTCATGGCGAATTGTCCGTCGTGCGTGCGTTAACTTTTTCCTTTAAACGACTTCTTCTCCCTAACCACTTGGCCAATTTGGTTGAAACTTCATGGGAAGCATCCTCTCAATGTCCTCTACTAAATTCCTTCAATTCAATGGCAACCGAAAGAAAAAAATAGTGAGAACTTAAAAAATCTTCTTCTCCGAAAGTGTCAGGCCGATTTTCAAATAATTTTGTAGAAATGTTCCTTGGGTGACCCTTTATTAGATTCCTTCAAGAAATTTTGATTGGGCAAAAAACATGGCCGCCAGGGGGCGGGGCTTTTTTGCCTTATATAGCTATAGTGAAAACTTAAATAATCTTCTTCTCAAAAAGTGTTCAGCAGATTTTCAAATAATTATGTAGAAATGTTCCGTGGGTGACCCTCTATCAGATTCCTTCAAGCCATGTTGATTGGTAAAAAAACATGGCCGTCACAGGGCGGGGCTATTTTGCCTATAATGCTAAAGAGCAAACTTAAAAAATCTTCTCCTCCAAAAGTGTCAGGCCGATTTTCAAATAATTTTGTAGAAATGTTCCTTGTGTGAACCTTAATTAGATTCCTTCAAGAAATGTTGATTGGGCGAAAAACATGGCCGCCAGGGGGCGGGGCTTTTTTGCGTTATATAGCTATAGTGAAAACTTAAAACATCTTCTTCTCCGAAAGTGTAAAGCCGATTTTCAAATAATTTTGTAGAAATGTTCATTGGGTGACCCTCTATCAGATTCCTTCAAGCCATGTTGATTGGTCGAAAAACATGGCCGCCAGAGGGCGGGGCTATTTTGACTTATATGACCATAGTGAAAACTTAAAAAATCTTCTCCTCCGAAAGTGTCAGGCATATTTTCAAATAATTTTGCAGAAACATTCCTTTGGTGACACTCTACAAGATTCCTTTAAGCCATGGTGGTTGGTAAAAAAAATAGCCACCACGGGGCAGGGCTGTTTGGAGATTTTATTTTTGCCTTATGGCCGTGGAGCGATACTGGCCCTCTTGGGCCTCTTGTTTTCCACTAACCCTTCTGTAATTTAACCTTTTATATATTTAACCCTTTCCCTCATACGACAATTCTGCTCTGCAGCAGATGACTTTAAACATTTATAGAAAATCTCTATAATTTAATGGATAACCTATAACTTAAAGTGGAAAACATTGTGGCAAAAGAAAAAATTGCTTGTTTTGAGCAATTTCTTCTTTTGTCACTATGTTTTTCAAAAAGCTGCCTGCTGCAGAGACGTCAGAAAACGTCTATATGAGGGAAAGGGTTAACCCCACATACAGCAAATCTGCAGCAGATGACTTTGAAAATATTTTCTCAAAAATTTGAAAAATATCTATAATTGTAGGTATACTTACTGAAAAAAGTTGAAAACATTGTGACAAAATGAGAAATTGTTTGTTTTGAGCAATTTCTCCTTATGCTGCATCGTCAGCTGCAAATGCATCTATAGGTGGGAAAGGGTTAATTGAATGATCTGAAATTGATGAGTCTTTACAACCACTGCTGCTGCTGATATCTCTCTTATTACTCTTTTTTGTTCGAGTAACCATAACATAGGGTTTGGTGATAAAATATTTATGTTTGGTTATGACATACACACTTTATAAAAAGAGGTCTTGTGATCTCGTGATTTCTTTTGATGCAGATTTATGTAATTTTAGCTCATCATCGGAAGAAAACCATGGAAACAAAATCTCCCCCCTACCAAAGAAGTAACCAGCGGCACATGCCATATAGAACCCCACCAAAAAGAGTCCATCCAGTGGCTATACAAAGGGCAATGTCAGGAGATGATCTGGGGCCCGGACTGGACAAACGAGGGGCATCACATCTAGACTCAGATAGTTCAGGAAATAATTTTGTGAAACAGGAGGAAGACAATCCAAATCCTCCTGCAATTGGTCCTAGTTTTACTTCCACACCAACATCATTTCCATCCTCATTACAGCTTAGTCATACACAAACCTCTGCTGACCTTGATCAATCAGGTCAGGGTGAAGGTCATGAACTAGAAGAAACTGGTGACACAGTAACACATGATTCAGATGGAACAAATGACTCTTCAGCTGCTAATATAAAAATAGAACCAATAACTGAAAATGAAATGGAACTGGAAATTACTGGTGTGGAACCTGGGCACACCTCGCTGACCCAGGACGAATGGGGTCAAGGTCAAATGGGATATGGACCATCTGGGGCCGAGGATGACTCGTCCCTGAATCAAAGTGCTGATGGATCTGGCTACAGTAAGTACTGATTTTGATCTCATATTTTGTATACCAAACAGAGCTATTAATAATGATAATGTAAGTTTTTACTAAATAAAATATTTTTAAAGTCATATCTGTTTTGAAATTGTGTAAACAAAAATGAAATTTGAAGAACAGGGTTTGGAAAGAGTTGTTAACATGGTGGGAAAAGGAAATAAAGGCTTCTTGAATTTGTTTGATATCAGGATAAAAGATGCATACTACAATGTTGAGATGCTGTTTTGTAATAACCACAGTGGTAAAAAAGAGAAATGTACAAGCTTCAAATGTTAATGACCTCATAGTCATCAGATATTAAGTTTTAAAAAGGATATTCTAAAAGCTTTGCTACTATGCTTAAAATTATAATAGTTTGGGGCAAAAGGGAAGAGACTTTTGTTTCATCATTCAATGGGTTAACCCTTTCACATATGGACGCCTTTGCAGCAAGCGACTTTTTAAACCATGTGGCAGAGAGAGAAATTACTCATAATTGAGCAATTTCTTCTTTTGTCACAGTATTTTCAACTGTATTCATTTTAATTCAACTTTTATTGATGAAAATTTCCATATTTTTGTCTGGATTTTTTCAAAGTCGTCTGCTGCATTGCTTTTTGAAAACATAGTGACAAAAGAAGAAATTGCACAAAACGTGCAATTTCTCCTTTTGCCACAATGTTTTCCACTTTTTGTCATAGGTTATCCATTCAATTATGGAGATTTTCTATTTTTTTAACAAATTACGTTCAAAGTCGTCTGCTTCAGGATTGCTGTATGAGGGAAAGGGTTAATGAGACTGTTTATACCTTTACTCACAACCTAGCTTTTGATGGAACCATTATTGACTTCACAATTTAGATAATGAACATAAACACTATCATTATGAATAGCTCTGCTTTACATGGTTGACAGTTTCATTTGATTGGAGTCTCTGTAGTTTCGTTTGTTTGTTTCGACTAAAGTTCACACCCACTCTCTTTGGGCAGGCACGCAGGGGGACTGCCTTATAGCCGCTACGGGCCCAGCACTTGGTTTGTGATGTCATGGATTCAATTTCCAGCTACTGCGTGACGTTGAAGTCTGCTTGGCCATGGGAGGGCTTAAGAAATTATCATATGATCTGTACTTTTGCTTGCAGGGAAAACTTTAAAGACTGATTCTAATAACTTTATGTCAGCTTGGTCAACATTCATTCAGATGTATTACAAAAGTCACTGACAAGCGCATATGTGTGTTCCACAATTGGGCTAATAGTCTATTTGGAAAAGCAGCCAGTTGCTTGGAAAGAACTGTACTGTACTGGTGTGAGAAAACCATGAAACACATGAGCAGTTAAACTGGCTGCCATGATATGACTGTTTTTTTTTGAGAACGGCGTTAAACCCCAATTAATCATATCTTTTGGTTTGGACTAGTGAAATTTTTTCTTTTGGCCCAGTGTAATTTTACATCAATATCTATATATATATAACAAACCCAGACATTTAGGATTTTTGGACCAGCCAGTTTTAAAAGTTAATTTCAATGGCTGCTGTATCAGTTTTACAATGGCTGACAACTTGCAATAGGGGCTCCAGACAAATATTTTTTGTTAAAAAACAACCATAGATTAAACCTGCAAACGTTGTGATAAAGGGAAATACTGTTGGACTGAGGAGTAAGTCACATGCCAATAAGCATGCAAGATTTTTGTGTATTGAAATGAGATATTTAAACCTTTCCCCAGATACAGACACCTATGCAGCAGACTACTTTAGAAAACATATTAGCAAAAAGAGAAATTGCTCAAAGTGACCCATTTCCTCTTCTGTCACAATATTTTCAATTATTTTGCAATAATTATAACTGCATTTACAGAGATTTGCCTTGTTTTTTGCCGTAATGTTGAAAGCGGCGTAAAACCCCAATAAATGAAATGAATGTTTTTTGCCGAGGTGTTTTTAAAGTGGTCTGCTGCAACATTAGTGTATGTGGGAGCGGGTTAAGAGCACACATATATCTTACTCTTAATTGCAGGGCCTACTGTATCATTTTGAAACTGTCAATCATGTCTCTTGGAACTCTCTCACAGAAATCAACTTCTTGTATACATGTACTTACTTGAAAAAATTCACTTGCTTCACTCTTACTTTGATCTTCAAACCACATGTTGTCTACATAATTTTGAAACTAAAACATCTAAAAATTGTTTATGGAAATTCACTGAACATGAAGGTATTATTACTGAAAAGAGTTAAAAACTTTGTGTCAAAAGAAGAAATTGCTTGTTTTGAGCAATTTCTCCTTTTCTCCATTTGTCAGAATGTTTTCAAAAGTCGTCTGCTGCAGCAGCTTCAAAAAGCGTCTGTATACATGTGGGAAAGGGTTAAGAGTCCTTAGTAGGAGTCTTTGCCATTATATTTTTAGACTGAGTTTGAAGGCTCATGGTTATCTATTTGGATTATACTCTGTCCATAGTTAGTGTGTCAATTAACTTCAAACAAGATCTCCTTAAACCTAAGATCCCCTGGTAGTTAAGCAGTCAATCCAGGGTTATCGGATTGAACACTCGGTCAACATTCTTAGAATTTCTTTGATATTTGACAAAAGGTAATGCGACAAGCTGAAACTGTTTGTTTAAAATGTCGATTCTTTATCTGACTTAAACAGTTACACATCTGGTACTATACCATTACTCTGGTGATCCCCTTAGCTCTTGGCCCTCCTCCTAAATACAATATGTGGAAAAGCAGCCAGTTGCTTGGGAAGATTGTTGTGTGGAGTACTGGTGTGAGAAAACCAGAAAATGCACGAGTAGGTGAACTGGCCGCCGTGATATAACTGAGAAATTGTTAAAAATGGCGTTTAACCCCAATCAATCTAAATACAATAAAAGAGATACTTTGTTGAAAAGATAATTTTACTCTTTCCTTTCACTACCTACCCCTGTGAGTAGTATATATATATATATATAAACATTTATACAAGATTGGTTAGTGAGAATGTTCCGAAATATCATTATATATATATATGCATTATTTACAGAGCTGTTCATTGGTGAATGGTAATTTATGTTTAACCTTTTCCCTCATATAGACGCTTTCTGACGCCTCTGCAGCAGACGGCTTTTTGAAAACATAGTGACAAAAGAAGATATTGCACAAAACGTGCAATTTCTCCTTTTGCCACAATGTTTTCCACTTTTTGTCATAGGTTATCCATTCAATTATGGAGATTTTCTATGTTTTGACAAAATATGTTCAAAGTCGTCTGCTGCAGAATTGTCATATGAGGGGAAAGGGTTAACCTTTTCCCTGATACAAATGACTTTTGATGACACTTTTAAAAAACTTAACTTAACTCAATAATGACACAGTCATGTAGTGAAACATTCCATAATTAAACAAAGATGCTTTCAGAGTTGTCTGCTGTAAATGTGTTGTATGTGGGAACTTAGGCTTAAACACGCATTTTGACATAGTTGCAGCAGACAACCCTTGAAAACATTGTAGCAAAAGGAGAAATTGCTCAGAACGAGCAATTTCTCCTTTTGCCACACTGTTTTTAATTGTATTCAGTAATTATACCGTCATTTATAGAGACTTTTCATATTTTATACTAAATGTCTTCAAATTCGTCTGCTGCAGATATGCTGTATTAGGGAAAGGGTTGAGGTTTTCAACTCTTTAGGAAATTTTCCCTTTTATTGCCCAAATTTGACTTAACACAATGATCCTTTTGCAGCAGATGACTTAAGACCATTTCCCTCATACGACAATTCTGCAGCAGACGAATTTGAACATATTTTGTCAAAAAATAGAAAATCTCTACTATTGAATGGATAACCTATGACAAAAAGTAGTAAACGTGGCAAAAGGAGAAATTGCTTGTTTTGAGCAATTTCTTCTTTTGTCACTGTTTCCAAAAAGCCTTCTGCTGCAGAGGCAACAGGAAGCGTCTATATGAGGGAAAGGGTTAAACCCTTCCCCACTTACAAAAAATCTGCAACAGATCACTCTTAAACCCTTCCCCACATACAATAAATCTTCAGCAGATGACTTAGAAAACATTGAGGTAAAAATACAAACAAAACTCTATAAATAAATGTATGGTAATTGAAGACAGTTGAAAACTTGTCGCAAAATTATCAAATTCTCAACAATTTTTCAAAATTCAGCTGCAGATGTCACAAATTGATGTTTATATCTGTTGGGTTTATAAAATCATTTTGAGGAACAGGTAAAAGAAAATATAATACCTTAAATGAGCAATTTGAGAAACTACCATTTCCTTCAATATTTTCCAGTATCTATTACCATGAATTGGGCAAAGGCGAGATTGCTTGTTAACAATTTCTACTTTCCCCAGAATTAAATTGTTTTCAATCGGACGATATCTGCTGCGTATGCATCAAAGGACATTTCTTTCAGAGAAACAGTTAAAGTACAGGTTTCCCAGTCAAAACATTTAGTTGGGTTATTTGATAGAATTGAAATGATGTGTATCTTTACAACTTACCTGATATGATATTTTAAGAGTTATCTGCTTTGAAAATTTCTTAGAATCATATAAAAATCACAGACAATTGAAAGAAATATTCCTTAACAGGTAATCCTCATCAAAAAGCCATCATTATTGGTAAAAAAAACCTTTGGCTGCAAGGAGGCAGGGTTTATTTTCCTTATATACCAATTGAGCAAACTTTGGAAATCTTCTGAAAGTACTGGTTGGATTTCAAAATAATTTCACAGAAAGTTAGTTTGGTGAACTTCTGAAACTGAAAAAAAACCATTCCTGATTTGTCTGAAAACATGACACCTAATAAAAAACATTCTGCAAGAGTTCTTTTTAATTCCGTAGAGTGATAGAGATAGATAGACCCACCAATGTCCATGTTCCACAATGTTTTAGTATGTTACGTTCTGTAAAGATGTCAACACTTTCCCACATACAGACGCTTTCTGAAGCCTCTGCAGCAGACGACTTTTGAAAACATTCTGACAAATGCAGAAATTACTTTGGACACATTAATTGCAGCTCTGTTTTTAGATCTCAAATGAAAATTATCTGCACTTACTCGTACTTAAAAATAATCAAGGGAGATTTTTAGTAATGAATTATTATGTGTATTGTACCTTTCATTTTCAAAAAGTTAGCAATTCATCCTTATTATACAATGTTTTATATTATCCTAGACTGATGATGATAAGATTCACCTAAGCATGGACTTTGTAGGGGACCAATACAAAATACTACAACAATTTAAATCTTAACCAATTATTGACCAGTGTTGTAGAATATTTAATCAACCAATTTAACGAAAACAGTGCACCCCATGATTGGCAATACGGCATGAAGCTTTTCCAACATACAACAAATCTGTAGCAGAAGATTTTATAACAGCTACGCAAAAATTTGAAAAAACCCACTATAAATGAAAGAGTAAATTTATTGAATAAAATTGAAAAATGTTGAGACATATGGAGAAATAGCTTATCAACGTTTTGAAAAGTCGTCTGCTGCAGAGGCGTCAGAAAGTGTCTACATGTGGGAAAGGGTTAATAATCCATAAAACAACATTCTGTGTATTAAAGTCAATCATTGCTATTGTGTTCTATGAACGATCTACTTATTTTCTGCGATGTCATACCATGTAACGTGATGCCAAAAGAACTTTGGCAGTTAAAAACATTTGATTGATTATTATGTAATGTATCAACAGTTAAAAGTAACAAAATGCAGAAAGTCTTTAAAAATTAATAATGATGTAATCAATTTCATGTTAAAAAATTAACAGACAGTCAGTCAAATAGGATGCATTGATGGTTGATGAATTCCTGTTAATTCTGGATCTTTTAGCTCACCTAAGCCAAAGTGTTTGGTGAGCTATCTTTAAAAATCTTCTGGTGCAAAAGTACCCGCCTATTTTGAAAAACGTTTTGCACAAATGTTCCTTTGATATTAAACCATCTATCAAAGATTCAGGGGCATATAATGTTTGTCCTTTATGTCTGTAGCAAAACAAAAATAATGCCGTAAATGTTGGCCAGCAGAAGATACAGTTTTCTATTTAATAGGCAGGTACTATTTATTCATTGTGACAAGTCCTTCGTTTCCTGTTATAATTTACCACATTGTTGCAACATTGACATTTACTTGAACTGACTTCCAACGCACTTGTGATAAAATATCTATTGATGAAATTTTGTTGCTGCCAGGGGGGTCATATGTGTCTGACAAACACATTGTTCTCAAAAATATTGTCAAGGCAGATAACTAAAAAAAAACCGCTTATCAGGTAAACAATTAAATGTGAGCTTGTTTACCTGACTAACACTTATTCCTTTCCCACATGTAGACCCTTTCTGATCCCTCTGCAGCAGAAAACTTTTGAAAACATTGTTGCAAAAGGAGAAATTGCTCATGATGAGCAAATTCTTCTTTTGTCACATTAGTTTCAACTTTATTCAACAATAATACTTTCACATACAGAGAATTTTTTCACATTAATGTCCATATGTTATCAAATTGGTCTGCTGCGGATTTACTGTATGTGGGAAATAGTATACAATTATGTGCTGATGAATTGCATTTCCTCCGATGTTCTTATTAGCGCGTCTGTTTTGCGAAGAAAAAAGTCTGGCTATTGTGATACCATGGGCGTAGTCGTCAGCGTCAGCACAAAGCTTTAACCTCACCTCATAACTCAATAACCATTTGACATTTTCAAATGAAACTTGGTACACATATATTGTTCCTAGGCACAATAAGCATGTCTATGCGAAGTCACATAACTCTTATTTAACAATTATTCATTTATGCTCCGTTTTCGAATTAGAAAAAAGCAGTCGAGCGTTGGCATTCGCTTGTGGTGCTCTTGTTTTATTATGTTATACTAGTATACCCTGTCACAAAGGATGTGATATAAATGAAATATGCTTTAAAGTAGCAACAAGTGCTTTTTTTCTTATTTAAGGAAATCTTGTTATTCAAATGGTAACTATTCTGAAGATAAACAAACTCAAAAGTGTTGAGAGTAAAATAAAAAGAAATTAGAATTGTTTTGATTTGAATAGAAAATGAAACTTACAAGATTATATGTACAAAGTTGTACAACATTAAATACTAGATTGTGTGTGTGTGTGTGTAAAAGTCTAGCTGTACTGTGAGTGATCTGGTGATTATTTTACCCACCATGTATGTTTATCCATGACTTCAAAAAGTTGAAAAAACAAAGACAAATTAAAGATAATTATGTCACCCCCCCCCCCCCCCCCCCCCCCCCCCCCCCCCCCCCATGTTATGAGGGAGATATATTGTGTTTGCTTTGGTTGTCTGTTTGACGTCACATGGTTAGTGCATGTGGTGTCTATCCCTAAGGCCATTACAGATCATATCTGCTCAATAACTTTCTGAAATTTTTCACCAAAATTGTTCATGATATTTAGACTATGTGCAAAGCTAAAGGTCAAGGTCACACCTTGGGGTCAAAGGTCAGTTGACTATATTTCATGTCCACTCCATATCACTTGTACAGCTTGAAGGATTTAAAGATAACCTACAACCAATGTTCACCTTATTGAGACAATGTGAAGAGTGAATGTTTCTGCTAGCTCAGTGAAATGTCAAGGTCACAATAATAGGTCAAAGTTCACATTACTGTTTTTGTGTCCATTTCATTTGTTAAAGGATTTTGAAAAATCTCGCCACACACATTGATCATTTTGAGATGTTTCTGCCAGCTCAGTTGGAGGTCAAAGGGCATATGGCTTTATTTTATGTTCACTACATATCTGCTTGAAGGATTTGAAATAACTGGCCTGAAAAGTTCCGGATATTGAGACGATTTGCAGAGAGATTGTTTCTTTTATGCTCATTGTTTTGAACATCCTGTAACAATATTATAATGACTGACAAATTGCCATGGGAATGACATATGATATTGTTTCAAAAACAACAATTTAGTTGATTGTAACATCAGATCACAAAATTGAAGGAAATCCAGTTAGACCACTCCCCTAAATTCACACATCCCCAATCGCTACCCCTTTGCATTATATAATTTAGTTTTGACTAGAGTACTGGTGAAAGGGTATTACGATATTAAATTAGATGAACTCTATTGAGGAAATGTAACCTATATAAGACGAGGGTATAAGAAATTTGGTAATAACTGTTTGAAATTTCTTGAAATCTTCTGTGACTAAATTGCAGACAGTGCAGTGTAGGATCAAACTATGGATGTCGATCTGGTACTACAATGGTTGCAATTGCTGGTTGGTGTTTTTCCTGTGGAATTCATCTGGTATAATACATTTGCATAACTGACACTTAGATAAAGGGAGTAAGACATTTTATGTATGGTAGATATTTTGGGGGGGAATTTGCCTGTTTACTGGATACAAACAATTTGTTTTGAAAACATTGTGAAACAATGCGATATTACTAAAAATAATAAGCAATTTCTTTTTCCTCACAATACTTAAACCTTTCTAATGTACAATAAATCTGGAATTTACATTTTTTTTTATCCCAATAACAATTTAACTTCCCATGTGAAATCTGAAAAAGTAATAATAAAAAAAAAATATAAATACTATGTCGAGATGATTCCTTTGAGTACCCCAACACAAGGTTTTGTTGAGTCAAACGAGAGATATTGTTGGAAATTGACCAGTTTACTCCTTATTAACTAGTCCCCTGAAAAGATGCTGTCATGTGAATGCATCTTCAAGGATGAATAGGAACATCATTGACACTTGCTGTAGACAATTGATTCAACATAACACATCAGATTTGTGATTATCTATTGCCTGTCTGTGTAAGGTGACACACATGGATCACAGCTCCCATGTGACCAATTACTGTCTAATAGGCAGGCTTACCCTTTCCCACATACAACAAATCTGCAGCAGACAACATTGAAAACGTCTGAACAATAATATGGAAAATTTCCCTTAAAATGAAGACATACTTATTGAATAGAGTCAAAAACATTGTGTCAAAAGGATAAATTGCTGCTACAGTGGTTTATATGTGGGAAAGGGTAAACACATGTGTTCCTTCAAGACATCCAGATATAATTTTGAGCTTGAACAATCCATAAACAATCTTCTTCAAACTAATTTAAGTCGCTATGTTTTGGTTAAGTTCCTTAACCTAGCTGGTCTTACGACCCAATTATAGGACAGGCCTGCTTTTTTTCAGGCCTGAAATTTCCTTCTTTGTTTATATTGTAAATCCAGTTTCAGGCTTTGAAATCAGGAATTTCAGGACCAGAAATATTAGGCCAATAGCAGGCCTGTAGGAGAATCTTGTCTTTGCTTTCTTGTTTCAATTACTCTGTTTAGCAGCCCAAATGGTATGCAAAATGTTAAGCATTACGATAAATTCAGCATCTTCAATATGTTTTAATGAATCGATAGATAAGAGATTTCCAGAAACTCTATGGAATGTACTGAATCAGGGCCCGCGTTGTCGTTGGCCACTTTCGTCCAATGCGAAGATTATTTTAAAGTGGCTAAGTTATTTCATGAGTGGCGAATGTAAGTGGCAAAAGGTTTTTATCATCAACATTTACCTGTTTTGGATATCAGTTTACGACATACAGTGACTGTTTCCGTAAATCTAAGATAATGCACCGACATTTGATTCAATGTCGGGAACCAGTGACCACTTTACGACATACGACACCCGTTTTTATCATTTTGACAGCTTGTGTATTTAACACTTGTTTTGTTGTTGTGAAGTGTTAATTCAGCCTTTTAAAGCGACTGAACTCCAGATACCCAACTGTCGAAAAAAAATAAAATTTCCAATTTTAAGAAAATAAGTGTTATTTTTGTATTTGGGGCATTAAAATATGATAACTGACATATTACATACCCCTATAATCGGTGAGATTTTCTTGTTTTCTTCGTGTAAATTGTGTATAACTGTACACGCCTGTCAGTGTGAACCGTTATATAGTTATATCACGTGATCGTTGCAAGGTGCCCGTCTGAAGGATTCCGTGGTATTTTTAAATAGGAAACCCCTTCATCGAGACAATTGAAAACGACTCGAGTTCACTTTATTGATAAAAAACGATACATTTTCTACCCTGGTTTTACTTGGATAACATAAAGAATAACATTTAGGGCGAATTCAATTTTTTTTTTTTTTTTTTTTCGTGCCATCTGGATTTCAGTCGCTTTAATCTGACTGACCAACAACTCAAAGCTATATTGATACATAAAAGGCCAGACATATGATAATTGGCAATAATTGGCAATTATAGATGCATTAAATATATCGACAAGCTTTTTGAAGCAGGTTTCGACGATCGACGTAGGCCTTTCATGATTTGATGACAATGTAAGTTTGTCATTTTTGATTGGGAAATATCTATTTAATTAAGGGCGAGTACAAACAATTAGTGAACCCATTGATGAGATTGCATATAAATATTTCTTCTCCTCCGTTCATCCCTTAAATTAAAGAAAAGTGGCGAACAAACGGCTAAAATATTTGTCGAAAGTGGCGAAAATGAATGGCTCCTAAAAATTAAAAGTGGCTCCTAAAATTTAAAAGTGGCGAAGTTTATATCAATGTGGTGAAAGTGGTGGCGAAAGAAAAATTCAACCCAGAGCAGGCCCTGCTGAATGGTAATGAGATATATATATCCTTACCATTCTGAAACCAGCATACTTGTGGTCTGCATTTCGTTAACCTGAGCTGTGGTGCTGAAACCTACATAGTGAGATTCAGTGGTTCCTATTCGTTGGTGAAATTATGGTATTTTATGCCTACATTTTGTGAAAACATTTGTATGCAGCCTTTTAGTAAATGAAATACTTTATATATTTAGTTGAAGCAATTATTTCTGTGTCACATTGTCACATTATATCTCCTTTCCATGGCAGGGTGACATTTATGGGCCACTTCTCTGTAATTTGTCGGCCTGTCTCATGCTTTTACAGACATTTTGATTGTCTTCCTACCTATACCCCTGCCATGGCAGGGTTTCGAAACCGGGTGTCCCGGGTTCGATCCCCAGTCGCGGCAATTCGGTCATGGTGGAGTGCCCTTGGGCAAGGCACATTTTCTAGCCTAGTACTGGTTTGTTCACCCAGGGAACATGAATAATAAAATTTAAAATGCGCGCTAAATGACCTTAGCTGTCGATGCGCCATAAAACAATATACATTCATTCATTCCATGGCAGGGTGACATTTGACACTTCTCTGTAATTTGTCTGCCTGTCTGTCATGCTTACATAACAGAGGGTCGTCCAACCTATACCCCTTCCATGGCAGGGTACGTGACATAAACTTTAAACCCGTCACTTTTTTGTTATGTGTCTACCTGTCTGTCATGCTTACATTACAGACACATTGACAGATGACATATTTGTTTCTTTGAACACTTGTCCCTCATCTGATTTGTGGATAAATAATTACCGATATTTTAAATACTTGTAGGTATATATAAGTATAAACTTGATGGAACGGATTAAAGGTCAGAGGCTGTGACAAATATTCGGGCTGGTCATATTCTAATTCACTCTGTATCCGCAAAAACATTGCTCAAAACAAGCAAGTTCTCCTTTTGCCACAATGTTTTCTAGTTTTAGTTATAGGTTATCAGTTCAATTAAAGAGATTGTCTATTTTTTGACAAAAAGAAGTCGTCGCTGCATAATTGTCGTATGAGGGAAAGAGTTAAGATTTTGTCATGTGTTTTGCATTAGAAATCTCATGACTTTGAAAACATCTAGGCAAAAATATGGAAAATCTCTATAATAGTAAATTTATGGAATAACTGAAAAGAGTTGAATACGCTGTGGCAAAAGACAAAATTGCTCATCTCAAAAGTCTTCTGCTGTCGATGGGTCAGAAAGTGTCTATATAATAGGAAAAGAGTATGTTTGTAGAAAAGGACAAATTGCTAAAAAACGGCCATTTTCCTTTACCCATGATATTTTCGGTATAAAAATCACATTCATAGTTAGGTAAAAATAAATCAAAGCAGATGACCCTAAGAAAATAAGTTGATGCCATGACTGTTAACTGTTTTTTTAACCCTTTCCCACATACAGATGCTTTCTGACGCATCTGCAGCAGGCGACTTTTGAAAACATCATGATAAATTTGGAGAAATTGCTCAAAACAAGCAATTTCTTCTTTTGCCACAATGATTTCAGCTTTTTTCAGTAATTAAACCAACAATTATAGAGATTTTCCATATTATCTAGTAGACATTTTCATAATCTTCTGCTGCAGATTTGCTGTATGTGGGAAAGGGTTAAAACCTTATATCATTTTGATGCATTTGAAGCAGAATCTGTTCTTTGATATGTCCTATTACAGATATCGATCTTTTTACCAATAGAGAACTGTTTTTACCCGTCTGCACTTTACAATTCTGGAATCCTTTGTTAAAATGGTGACATATTTTATAACAATGTTTTCTTTTCCTACAAATTCTGTTGTTGAACTAAAAAAACAAATCCATTCCATGTTGAATTAGAGTTGTTGTTGGCACTTCTAGTTTGTTACTTATCCTCAAGGGTTTTGCTTGGATGATTTTATACACACACAGATTTGTCACATATAGCTAGGGAGTGAAAAGAAGTTCATACTGATTAATTTGTTAGCCCTATCCCACATAAAACAAATCTGCAATAAACGGCTTTGAAAACATCTGGACAAAAATGTGTAAAAACTCTGTAAATGGTGTTATTGTTAGTGTGAATAAAAGTGAAAACATTGAGCATTTCCTACTTGTGTTACAGTGTGTCAAGATTTGTATGCCAGGGAGGCGTTTAAATGTGTTTATATGTGGAAAAGGGTTAAATTGATATGCTTTCAAGATATTACACCCACCAATAGTTTGTTTTTTGTCCTTTCCTTTCTTAAAGAATTATGGTCGGACACTCCACTACTCTATCATAACAAACTGAAAAGGAATTCCAAAAGGGCAAAAAGGAAATGTCTGACCTTGGATGAGAGAGTAAGTGTACTGAAGATGGCCAAGACTAAAAGTGCCAGACAAATTGCCAAGGAGCTGGGGGTTGGGAAAACCCAGATACAGACTATTCTGATAAATAAAGATCAAGTGTTGGACGACCTAGTGAACAATGTCCCTGGGGATAGTAAAGGCAGAAAAAGAAAATCACTAAATGAAGACATTAACAATGCTGTCCTTCATTGGTTTATAAGTGCTACAACCTGGAATCGTCAAGTGTCCGGCCCGCTCATTCAAGCACAGGCCTTGAGGTTTGCTAGAAATTTCGGAAATGATCAATTCAAAGCATCAAATGGCTGGTTGTGCTCTTTCTTGAACAGAAACCAGATTAGTTTAGGTTCTGGGGAATTTAAGCCAGGGACTAAGAGTCCCGTTGAATACAATGATGAGGAAATCTGTACAGAAGAATATGTGTCGGAGCTTGAGGCAGAGAAAAATGATCCTCTAGAATTTCAATCAGAGGCAAATGAACCTCTAGATTTTCAAGCAGAGGCAAATGGTCCTGTTGAATTTGAAACGGAAACACTATATCCTAAGGAGATTAAGATAGAGCCATTAACATGAAAACTTTTCATAATTTAACCCATTCCCTCATACAACAAAGGTATGGCCAGCAGACGACTCAGCCATGAGGCAAATATATTAAAACTATAACTAAAGAATAAGTATTGAATAAAGTTGAAAATATTTTGGCAAAAGGAGATATTGCCCAAAATAGGCAATTTCTCCATTTGCCAAACAAATTTCAACTTAATGTTTTTAAGCATTGTCTGCTGGAAAGGCGTCAGAAAGTGTCTGTATGTGGTAATGGGTTGAAAGTAGTACTTTTTAAAAGCACGCTTGTTTTGTATATATATATATATATATCTTCAAAAATGTGTTTGTTACGCCATTAACTCTTTCCCACAGTAGGCAATCAAACCTAGAATATTTCAAATGTGTTGTATGTGGGAAAAGGTTAACATTTACCAGTGCCTTGAGATTGAGTAGCATGTTTGAAATATTTTAACCACTAACCATTTGCTTTTTGACAAAATTAAAATCAAGGTCTTACTTACTTAAATTCAACCCAGTGTTCCAAGTGTAGACAAATTCTAAGGTATCACCAGTTGACAACTGTTAAAATATTGTGAAAAGGGAGAACATTTTTACTTAACCCTTTCACACCTGAAGACGCATTTTGACGCAATAGCAGCAGGCGACTTTTGAAAACATTGTGGCCTAAGTTGATATTGCTCATGATCAGCAATTTCACCTCTGGCCACAATGTTTTCAACTTTATTTAACAATTAAGCTATCTTTTAAGGAGATTTTTCAGGTTTTTGTCACTGTTTTCAAAGTTGTCCGCTGCAGATTTTCTGTATGTGGAAAAGGGCCCAAAAGGGTAATGATGGTGTTATCGACTCTATTTAATAATTATTTTTTTGTTAAATGAGATTTTCCATATTAATACCTAGTACATATTACAAAGTCGTCTGACACAGATTTGTTGTATGTAGGTAAAGATAAACCTGAGTGCCTTGTGATTCAGTAGCATGTTAGAAATATAATAACCAAAAAACATTTTCTTTGGCTGAAAGAGAAATCTTATTAAAATTAAAAGCTAATTCCAAGTGGAAAAGAATTTTGACATTTCTCCATGTTAAGAGCAATTTCTTTTTTTGCCACATTGAAAAGAATTTCCCACGTTTGCTTGGGTAGATTGTTGTATGGAGTACTGGTGTGAGAAAACCAGGAAATGCATGAATAGGTGAACTGGCCGCCATGATATAACTGAGAAATGGTTAAAAACTGCGTTAAACCCCAATCAATCAACTTTCCCATGTGTAGATGCTTTCTGACGTCTCTTAAGCAGACTACTTTTGAAATTGTTGTGGCAAAAGAAGAAATTGCTTATAATGAGGACCTTCTCCTTTTCATTGTTTTCAACTCATTTCAGTTTTTACACTTTCAGTTTTAAGAGGTTTTCCATAATTTTGCACAGATGTTTTCAAAGTCGTCTGCTGCAGATTTGCAGTATGTTGGAAAGCGGTTATTTGTGAAAACTGATGGAATAACTGGTGTATCTGGCATGATGAAACAACCTCCATATTGATAATCATACAGTGACTGTTATCATATTTGAAAAATTAACTTACATTATTTTTTTTTAGACAATTTTACTCTTGTTTTTGTACATATCTACATAGTGTCATGACATTTTTTTATTAAACCTTTTCCTCATGCAACAAATTTTGCAGCAAAAGGTGAAATTGCTCATAATTTTTATTTCCCTTGTGTGTAAAACAACTTTTGCATCGTGACAAAAGGAGAAATTCTTTAAAACAAGCAATTTCTCCTTTTGCCACAATGTTTTTAACTTTTTTTAGTAGTTATAACTTCAATTAGAGAGATATTCCCTTTTTTTGAGTAGACATTTTTAAAGTCGTCTGCTGCAGATTTGCTGTATGTGGGAAAGTGTTAAGAAATGTTTTAGTCTAAATTTGGTCTGCAGTAAAGGTAGGTCCTTGTGTGACCACATGGCTAGACAAATTATAATACTGATGGAACTTGTAATAAAAGAAGGAAAATAGTACATAAATTTGTTATTCTTTTTCTGCAACTATCGGTGGTGTAGTGGTAAAGCGTCTTAATTCGGTTGCGGGTGGTTGCGGGTTTAATCGCCATTTACGGTTGAGCTGTGTCTAACCTAGGCCTATACAAAATACACCAACCGTCCTGATCTCACTTTATCACCAAAACAAACTGAACATTCTACCAGATATGCTAAGTTTTAAAACCCTTTCCCACCTGCAGACACATTTTGGGGCAAAAAACCTTTGAAAACATTGTGTTTAAAGGAGAAAGTGCTCATCATGAGCAATTTCTCCTTTTTAATGTTGGTCTGCTGCAAATTTTTTGAATGTGGGAAAAGATTGATAATTTCGAAGTGTTTCTCAAAAATAATTCGGAAATGAAATCCTCATTTTAAGCAATGATCTTTTTCACAAAATGTTTTCCAAGTCCACTGCTGCCAAAGTGTGAAGTTTATTTTATAAGGGAAAGGATAAGTGCCTGATCTGGTTCTCTGTTTCCTGTTTCAGACCTCCAGGGGAAATCTGTACACACAGGGAACCGGGGGATTCTACCTTATGATGATTATCTAAATATGGCACGCAAGTTGGGCAAACAATGTGTTAGCCCTATAAACTCTGACCACCGTGGCAATAACCCTAACAATCAAAACTGGAATGATATAGGGGGGAATGAATCTTCACACCATATAGATATGTCAAATGTTGAGTTAAAACACCAGTGTAAATATTGTGGAAAATTGTTCTTGTTTGCGAGCTACCTTGAGAGACACCTTACCACACATACTGGTGAAAAACCATATACCTGCCAAGTTTGTGGGAAAAGTTTTACTAGAAGATACGGGATTAAAAATCACATGGCCTTGTATCACAGTGGTTTTGTATTTTCTGCCTAGATGAAATGTAAGGAGATTAAAAAACACATTGCATTAATTGTATTACAGTGGTTATTTATTTTCTGCCTAGATGTAATGTAAGGACATTAAAGATCACATGGCCTTGTATCACAGTGGTTATGTTTTCTCTACCTAGATGTAATGTAAGAACATTGAAAAACACATTACCCTGTAATCATATTGGTTATGTAATCTCCACCTATAAGTAATGTAAGGAGATTAAAAAAACACATGGCATTGTATTACAGTGGTTATGTATTCTCTTGCTAGATAAAATGAAAGGAGATTAAAATACACATGGCATTGTATTACAGTGGTTATGCATTCTCTGCCTTAATGTAATGTCGGGATATTTATAAACACATGGCCTTGTATCACAGTGGTTATGTATTCTCTGCCTAGATGTAATGACGGGATATTTATAAACATATGACATTGTATCACAGTGGTTATGTATTCTCTACCTAGATGAAATGTCAGGAGATTAAGAAATAAATGAAATTGTATCACAGTGGTTTTCTGTACAATCATTCACAATCAAAAGACTACTTTTTTTTCCTCAAAAGTAGGCTGAAATTTCATAAATCTGCCTGCCCTCAGGTCACAAAACGGCGAGAAAAAGGACACAGTTGCCATGCATTCCCTACCTCCCTGTTAACTTTTGGATTAAAGACATAATATGGCTTTTTATCACAGTTGCTATTTATTCTCTACCTGGCTGTCAAGTTTGGGGATTAAACATATTTGACTTTGTATCACAGTTTGTGAATATCCATATTGATCCTCAGAAGTAGTTGGCTTATCTGTTAAAATCTTGTGTTTTTCATAAGGGGTAAAAATGGGTCTGCAGGAGGAAAAGGGTTGAAAACCTGATAATCATAATATTCTCTGCCTAGCTGTAAAGTTAATTAGACGGAAAAAAATCAGTTAAATTGATTAATTCGCTCAGCTTTGAATACAATGTTGAGTTTCAAATACATGATACACACAGGAATCCGCCATGGTCGAGTGGTTAGCGACGGGGATTTGAAACTGGGTGTCCCGGATTTGATCCCCAGTCACGGTACGACGGTCATGGTGGAGTGCCCCAGGGCAAGGCACATTTTCTAGCTACTGGTTTGTTTACCCAGGGATCATGAATAAGTGAACTGTCGCTGTGATATAACTGAAATATTGTTGAAAGCGGCATATTAAAACCCCAATAAAACAAAAACATGATACAAACAAAAATGATCTGGTATGACATCTTTTAGATGCGTCTGCTTTCCAATCATATGAGGATAACCTGAAATAAATTGAAGTCTACATTCTATGCCGAGATTAAATCAATTTGGGAATAGGAAAGGCACTGCTCATTTTGAGCAATGCCTTCTTTTCTTACAAAGATTTAAAGTCATACTTATTTTAAAGTGTCGCACGTTTTTTCTGTATCGGGGCAAGTGTTAACCCTTTCCCACATGCAACAATTTTGCAGCAGCAACATTGATTATATTTTAACAAGAAAATCTCCGTAAGAGGATGTTTTGTTATTGAATTAAGCTGAAGGCATTTGTGACAAAAGGATGATTGCTCAATAAGAAAAATGTTTCCTTAAGAGACTGTTTTCAAAAGCTGTATGCTACATAGACATATTAATGTTTCTACATGTGAGAAAGGGTTGAACAGCACTTATAAATCTATACTTGTGTCATTTCAGACTTGAAGTCTGTTCACAGTGTGATAAGTCGGAGCCATTGGAACTCTAATAGTGTAGGGTCCCAGGCCATTGATACTGATTCAATTAAAGTGATAACACACATGGAAGCCGGCAAACTTTATGAATGCCAGTATTGTGGAAAAATAACAAAGAAAAGAAATGACTTGGTTCGACACGTCCGATTACATACTGGTGAAAAGCCGTATTCGTGTGATCTTTGTGGAAAACAATTCTCAAGAAATGAGACTTTAAATGGACACATTTTTAACAAACATTTTATCAATGTCATTGACAGAGTGACCAAGTGAAGCAGTGGATAGGTTAATTTTATTTTGAAAGTTCTTCTGCTTGTAGGAAAATGTAGAAAATGGATTAATAGTTTTGAATTTGATACAAATTCATCAATATTGTGAGAGGAATAGACATTGCTTGTTTAGAGAAATGTCTTCTTCTTCTTCTACTTTTAAACCTTTCCCATATATAGAGACTGTATATTTCAAATATTTCTTTTTATAGCATTTTACCACACTATTATATGGAAGTACTCGAAATGGCTTACTTTTTAAATGTCTTTTAATAATTATGCAGCATGCAGCAGTCATGCCAGCCTTTTTAAATGTTATGCCTACATCAATTTTGAATCTTTATTAAGTTATTCATGATCAAATAAACAAGGTCATATCATGAAGTCCCATAAGTCGGACATGTATTTCTTTGAAATTACTAGGTCTGCAGGGGGGGAAAGGGTTAAAAACATGATAGTGAATGACATTTGTCAGAATATTCTCTGTCTAGCTGTTCAGTTAATTGGATGAATCGGAGTAAGTGTTAAATAGCGCTTATAAATCTATACTTGTGTCATTTCAGACTCGAAGTCTGATCACAGTGTGATAAGTCGGAGCCATTGGAACTCTAATAGTGAAGGTTCCCAGGCCATTGATACTGATTCAATTAAAGTGATAACACACATGGGAGCCGGCAAACTTTACGAATGCCAGTATTGTGGAAAAATAGCAAAGAAAAGAAATAACTTGGTGCAACACATCAGATTACATACTGGTGAAAAGCCATTTACATGTGATTTTTGTGGAAAACAATTTTCAAGAAATGAGACTTTAAATGGACACATTTTTAACAAACATTTTGTCAATGGCAATGACCAAGTGAAAAAGTGAAGCAGTGGATAGGTGCATTTTTTCTTGAATTTATCCAGGTTGTAATTAATGGTCTCTGCTTTAAAGAAACTGTGGAAAATGGATGAATAGATTTGATACAAATTTATCAACATTGTGAAAGGATAAGACATAGCTTGTTAAGAGATATCTCTCCTTCTACTACTTTTAGCCCTTTCCCACATAGAGATGCTGTCTGACACCCCTGCAGAGGTCAACTTTTGTAAACATTAGAAGTGACATAAGTAGAAATTGCTCATTATTAGCAATTTCATCTTTTGCCAGATTGTTTTCAACTTTCACTTATACAATGTAGACAACTTCAATATTTTGCCTAGATATGTTCGAAGTTGTCTGCTGCATATTTGTTGCATGTGGGAAAGAGTTAAAAATGTGCCCGCGAGTTCACTGTGGGGTTTTTACATAAATGTTTTATGGCAAGTCATGTTTCCAACATACAAGAAAACTCTGCTGCAGATGACTTATCCTTTGCCTCCTACGACAATTTTGCAGCAGACGACTTAAAACATATTTTGTCAAAACATAGAAAATCTCTATAATTGAATGTATAACCTATGACTAAAAGTTGAAAAACAGTGTGGCAACAGGAGAAATTGCTCATTATTAGCAATTTCATCTTTTTCCAGATTGTTTTCAACTTTCACTTATACAATCATGTAGACGACTTCAATATTTGGCTTAGATATGTTCAAAGTTGTCTGCTGCAGATTTGTTGCATGTGAGAAAGAGTTAAAAATGTGTCAGCAAGTTCACTGTGGGGTTGTTACAAGCAGGCGACTTTTGAAAAAATTGTGACAAAAGGAGAAATTGCTGAAGACCAGCAATTTATTCTTTTGTCCCAATATATTAAAAAAAAAAATCTTCAGTTATATTGATTTTCCATGTTTTTGCCTAGATGTTTGTTTGCAAAGTCGTCTGCTGCAGATTTGTTGTATGTGGAAAACGGTTAAAATATCATTTGAGGTAAACGGTAACTGACTGCCCTCCTTGTGTATTTTCAGACCTTATAAAACATATGTATGGTGCAAGTAGAGATACAATAGTGAGTAGTGATCCAGCTTCTGGGGTGACCACCCATTTTGTAAAATACGGGCAAGCAGGGGGTCGGGTGTATGAGTGTCAATATTGTGGGAAAATGGTCAAACAAAAATGTGACCTCGTTCGACATATAAGACTACATACTGGTGAAAAACCTTTCTCATGTGACGTATGTGGTAAACGATTTTCAAGGAATGAGACTTTAAACGTCCATAAGTATACAAAGCATTTAGAGCAGAATATGACATGTCCTGATGGATTGTTTCATTGATTAAAGCAAATAATGACTATTGGTAGGATATTATTAGATTACATACCAATGAAAAAGACTCTTGTGTAAAAATGTGTTTTTAAAAGATTGTGATGTTGTTAATTAATGAAACATTTCCAGTAGAACACTTTATATGAAACAAAGATGGACTGCACATAAATTTCTGTTGTATTTATTTAATCTTGATAAAGACGAAGTGGTCGAAAATTCGATTATTTAAGAGTTTTTTATCATATAAAGTGTTTTATCATGCAATGAGCAGATTACGTGACGTATAACACTGGTATGATAAACCTTTTGTTTACATGTCTACTGGTATGATAAACTTTTATCTTTATCAGTCTACTTATTTTTAGAAATGACGTAATCGCTGGAACTACTTTTTCTGAAATATAAATGAGCCGTTCCACCAGAAAATTATCGAACCGGATCAGCCTCAGCATGCCGCGCAGGCTAACCCGGTCAGACACGTTTCGACTCCTGTGGATTTTCTGTTTAAGGAATCATTGCTCAATACCTCTATCCCCCTGAGACGGAATGTGTCGGACCGGATTAGCCTGCGCAGGCTGATCTGGATTGATACATTACGCAGAATCCATAATGTTGTTTTTTATCGTGGAACGGCTCAATTATGTTGATAGTATAACAGTCAAAGCAATGAACAAACATAAAATAACAATCAGAAATAAAGTTATTATTGTTTTAATTACATTTAAACACATTTTACAATGCAAATACAAATCGAAAAGAATATCGTTATATAAATCACACGGGATCTGCATGTTCAGTCTTACTTGATGAACTGTCTTTCTTCGTTGAAAATGTCGCATACATAGACCTGTTTATTCTCACGTGATCAGTTCATAGGTAACCTTGTTTAAATACAATCTGAAGCGAGTAATGTCCTATAATGAGAAGCATATCTATGTTTCCACAAGTCATTTTAATGCACTTAAATGACTCCACGTTAAACGACAAATGTTTAATTTCTATCGTCAGTCTGTGTTTTACCACGAGAAAGGGTTCACGAACATCGATCCTCATCTACCCACGGATTCCTCTTCCATACAGCAGTTCCGACAGAAAATCATTTTACGTTTAGGCGAGATATCCAGAAAATGTTTCTTCTAGTTAAATAACTTATCATTTACGTACAGCTAGTGTTTACATGATTCTTAAAACTAAAAGTTTCGTAACGTGTCTTCGACATGTCTACCCACAACAGTGATGGTATCCTTTTCCAAAAATGAATGTCTCCAATTTAAACGACGACTAAGCCTGAGCATCACACTTGTCTTGAATATAGTCATCTGTATTTAAACTTTGAGTGTTACTTGAACTTCCTTAGCCTGAACTAACTTTATACATTGACTTTCAGATCCAACACAACTATTCATTTTCAAAACACGGCGGTTGACATACATGTTGACCTATCGTGTGTACTGAAGCGACGGCCAATCCGCAATACTTACACTTCTACTAAGAATATGTTCGAGTTAATATTGGCATTTTAAGGTATTACGTCACACCAGATATACAAATTAAGTAGTAATAATCGAGAAATATGGAGTTGAAGTCGGAACTCTTTAGCTTCCGTATGTCGTGTGTACACAATGTAATTCGGCGCAGATTTATGCACGCGCGTGACGTCATTCTATTTTAGGTGAGGTCATTCATGAATGGGTTTTTGTAATTTTGTATGTTATTTATTAAAACTAGTTAAAATCAATGTAGATTTACCTGAAACCCTTATTTTACATGCAAGATAAATAGAATATTACGTCCCTGACGTAAGATATGAACTTTATCAGACTCGGCTGTGAGAAAGGATAATTGTCTCGCCAAAGGCTCGCCAATTATCAATTCTCCCAACCTCGTCAGATAAAGTTCATATCTTACGTCAGGGACATAATATTCTCTATTTACTGACTTTCTTCCCTTTAGAAGACATAATATACAAAGTGATTTCAAGTAGACTTTTTGGTTTATGTTGATGGTGTGTGGATGAAAGCAATTTATGGGATATTTTAGATAACATTATTATTATGTACTGACAAAAAACAATTATCTTGTGTAAGAACTGCTGTAAAAGGATGACACCATGAATATTATTACAATATACAAAAAATCTGTAGCAGGAGGCTTGAAAAAATAACATGGACACAATTTTGGAAAATCTCCATAAATGAAAAGTGTTATATTTAGTAGCATTGAACAATTATGGCAAAAAAAGAAATTGCTTGCAAGCAATTTCTCTTTTTGCCACAGTGTTTAAAAAAAAATATGTTGTCACATTGCACCCAAATGTGTTTTACTTATATGAAATAGAAACATTGAATTAATGGAACATGTGGTAATTAATGGCTTATGGATTAAATAAAGTATATATAACATTTGGTGTAGCATTTTTTCATTAAATACGGTTGAAAACCATTCCTATTGTGATTTTGTGTTGTGCTTAATAGTCATTCTGGAGATATTTCCTACTTAAAGTTGCCAATGTCCCTTAAAATCTGAAAAAATGTCTGTATTATTTTGATTTAAAAAGTGTCCAAAATATACAATTGACACTTTGGAAATGAGACCTTGACTCAACCCTTTCTTTGAACCAAAATAATTCTTACCAACTTACCCATATAGGGATGTTACAACTACTTTCAAGGATATATGCAAAGCAGAGAGTTCAAATAATACCATGTGCTTTCCTGCATACAGAAACAGTTGAACACATTCTACAGAAGGCAAATATGAAAATATTTCAACTCTATTCAATTATTACTTACAGATTTTCCATATTTAACCTTGGTGATTTGAAATTTGTCTGCAGCAGATTTGTTGCATGTTTGAAAGGATTACTATGAAAGCCGCAAATGGACCCAGTCTTGTTTTATATTTCAGTGAAACAAGACTGGGAGTCCTACAGAAGAAGATATTTAGATATCTCTGTGTATGAGTGTCCTATATGTTACAAGCAGTTCGGCCAGAAAATCATACTTGTACGCCATTTTCGGACACATACCGGCGAAAAACCCTTCAAATGTGACATTTGTTCCGCAACATATGCTCGTAAATCAACACTGAAACTTCACCGCACTAGTAAACATCCGGATGCTCTTCCAGTTTTCTTTGAAAGTATTCCCGGACAATATACATAAAGACAAGTTGCCATACAGGCGTCTCTGAACAATAAACTTATGATATGTATACCAAGGTGAATAATTTAGCTGACCAACCTTTGTGTGAACCTGTAAACTCCATGACAGGAGGCCCATGATAGGAGGTGTATTGCATGTTTTTAAAAATACTCATTTCACTTCCAAACCCTTTGTTGTCGGTTCTCCAAATAATCATATCAGTGAGAGGATTATGTTGAGTATCCACAATTATAAGGGTTGGATTGGTAAATAAGGGAGATATTAACCCCCCCCTTTCCAACAAACAACTAATTTGCAGCAGAAAACTTAAAAAACGTCTTAGCAATAAGTGAAAAGAAAACACATAAATGAGCCTTATATTAACCCTTTCTTACATAGAGACGCATTTTTATGCATCTGCATCAGAAGACTTATAAAACATTGGAGAACAATGGAGAAATGGCTGTTTTTGCATAAATTTATTTAGTTTTTCCATATTTTGGCTAAGACGTTTTCAATGTTGTCTCCTGCGGAATTGTGGTTTGTAGAAAAAGGGTAAATATATAGTTGATTAAAACACAGTTTGGTTAAAGGAGAAATTTCTATATTCTGAGCAATTTCTCCATTTACCAGTTTATTTTCAAAAGTTTTCTGCCGTAGATAGAAAAGGGTTATTGCAGAGCTCTAGATAAGGAGCATTTTTCATGCTCTAAAATCTTTATTTTACCTCCAAAACCTATGTTGTGGGTACTCAAAAGTATCCTCTCAGTGAGAAGCTTCTTTTGAATACCCACAACATAGGTTCTAATGAGTACTTTGAGAGATATATCATATGAGAAAGACCTATTTACTGCTCCTTATCTAGTACTCTGGGGTTATAGGGCAAAGACAAGTTTACTCCTCCTTATCTAGGCCTTTGCTTGTTGTTTCAGGATTTGGCAACCAAATGTCCACTTTATCCCAAGCGCAGCTGTACCATTCAACATTGGCTGCTGTAAGCCCTGGTAACTTTTCCAACGTGGATTCCGCAGATGTTCAAAAGGCTTTGAAGCATGCTTGTACATTTTGTGGACGCCCCTTTCAGTCTCGCCGAGACAGAATTCGACATGAAAGAATACATACTGGGGAAAAACCATTCACTTGTGATTTCTGTGGGAAAGCCTTCAATCAGATTGATTCAATGAAAATGCATCGCAAGAGACATGAAATGAAGAAACTCATTCTACCATTTCCTAGATAAAGATTACATTTAAAGCCTCTGCAGCATATAACTTTTGAAAACCATGTGCAAATTATGAACAGCTTTTTCTTTTCCTTACATTGTTTTAAACTTCATCTAAGGAATAAGTGCTTCCAGTTTTACAGTTGTCATAAAACTTGACCAAGATGCTTTAACCCTTTCCCTCATACGACAATTCTGCAGCAGATGACTTTGAACATATTTTGTCAAAAAATAGATATAACCTATGACTAAAAGAGGAAAACATTGTGGCAAAAGGAGAAATTGCTTGTTTTGAGCCATTTCTTCTTTTGTCACTGTTTTCAAAAAGCCATCTGCTGCAGAGGCGTCAGAAAGCGTCTATATGAGGGAAAGTGTTAAAAGCAAATGACTCTTAACAAATATTAAAGAATTATCGGCTGGATGGTGTATGTTTTTAAATAAAAAATCATGACAATAGACATGGTATAATCTGAATCGGACAACTTTGTCAAATGTTTTAATAAGAACCTACTAAGTCTGAAGCTTGAGACATGAAATGTAACAAATTTGAGTGAAAAGCGTTAATCCCTTTTCTCCCAGGGCCACATACAACACATTTGCAGTAGACATCTCTGAAAACAAAAATGTGCATTATCTCTATAGATGAAAGATTAATTAATGAGTAAATACAGAACATGGTGCCTAAAGGAAACAAAATGCTCATGAGTTATATCTCTTTTTGCCACCATGTTTCCAAAAGTCGATATTAAAATGCGTCTGCATAATATTATCTGACAGGAATAATCAAAGACCTGCATGGAAATACATGAAAGAAACATTAAATGTAATATCTCAATTTGAAGTTGTCTTCAGATACGGGTGGTTTAGATCTCAATTCATATTAAAGTAGTTATTTAAATTTTCCAGTTTTTACACTTGGCTACAAATATTTTCAATGCAGATTTCTTTGAAATATTATATGATTAGGTCTGATTGTTTAGTATAACTGATATCAGCAATAAGAACTGCTACTGTGCAATTTGTTTTGTACTTTATCACTGGCTTACTTTTTATAACAGACATTAAAAGTATAAATGAATTTTGAAGCTGAATAACATTTAAATGAACTTAGCAAAACTAGAGGGGTCAATAAAACTTATTGATTACTCAAAGGTAGTTTATGCCGGTCCCCTAACCCTATCCCACATGGAACAAATCTGCAGCAGATGATTTTTGAAAACATATTGACCAACATATGGACACAATATAAATGGATGAAAAATTATGGAATTAAGTTGAAAACATTGTGGCCACAGGAGAATTGCTCATTGTGAGCCACAAAGTTTTCAAGTCATCTGCTTGAAAGATGACAGAAAGTGTCTGCAGATGGGTTAAGACTTCCAGTTATTCTGAATCTACTGTTGCTTTTTATTCAAAAAAGTGTCTCTGGATTCATGCATAGCTCTAGATACGGGGACGGGTATATCATTCCTGTTCTTTACCCTTTCCAACATTCAACAAATATGCAGCTCACTCTTTTAAAATTTTCAAAGCAAAAATTTAGAAAATCTCTATAAAGGAAAGTTTAATTAAAGAATAGAATTGAAACAATTGTGGCAAACAGGAGAAATTGCTCATAACTTGTCTGCTACAGATAGTTCAAAATGCGTTTGCATGTGGGAAAGGGTTAAATCTGTATTTAAATGACCAATCATGCAAACCCTATTATTAGGCATCCTCGGTACCCAGGCTATTCATAAAATATACCCTGGGCAAATTTGCTGTACAAAATTTCAAATCTTGTACTCATGAATAATTAATGAGATGAAAACCAGCCGCTTGATTGGTCGGTTGCATGACACAAACCTCATGCGATACGGAAATTTCATTGGTCGGGAAGTACTACGAATAGTCATGCTTTACGAAGTTTCGCTAGCCAATTTGCCTAGGGTATCATATAGTTTATGAATAGCCTGGGTACTGAGGATGATGTTTAGGGTACTCCAAACAAAGGGTATAATGGAGTATGAAAAGAGTGTGATTAAAGGGCAAATACCTGTTTACTGAATATATTTTGTCAAAACATAAAAAATCTCTTCAATTGAATGGATAACCTATAGTGACTAGAAGTGGAAAACATTTGTGGCAAAGGGAGAAATTGCACGTTCTGTTTGGGAAAGGGCTTTTTTATCCCTTTCCCATGTACGACAAATCTACAGCAGATGACTTATTCTAAGTTAAAAATTTCAAGACAAAACTATAGAGTTTCTTTAAATGGGGGTATATTTTTTAAATAGATAGAGATGAAAACATTGTGACAAAGAGGATCCTTTAGCCACTTGTTAGCTCACCTGTGCACGAAGTGCTCAAGGTGAGTTATTGTGATCGCCCTATGTCCGGCGTCCGGCGTCCATCGTCCGTCGTCCGTCAACATTTTCTCCTCTGTAACCGTTGGGTCAACTAGAATGAAACTTCACAGAAAGCATCCTCTCAATGTCCTCACCAGAATTCCTTAAAATGTTTGGGATCCATGCAGAATTCTGGTTTCCATGGCAACGAAATGAAAAAAACTTCAAAATTCTTAAAAAATCTTCTTCTCCGAAAGTGTCAGGCTGATTTTCAAATTATTTTGTAGAAATGTTTATTAGGTGACCCTCTATCAGATTCCTTCAAGCCTTGTCGATTGGTCGAAAAACATGGCCGCCAGGGGGGGGCGGGGCTATTTTGCCTTATATGGCTATAGTGCAAACTTAAAAAATCTTCTCCTCCGAAAGTGTCAGGCCGATTTTCAAATTATTTTGTAGAAATGTTCCTTAGGTGACCCTCTATCAGATTCCTTCAAGCCATGTTGATTGGTCGAAAAACATGGCCGCCAGGGGGGGCGGGGCTATTTTGCCTTATATGGCTATAGTGCAAACTTAAAAAATCTTCTCCTCCAAAAGTGTCAGGCCGATTTTCAAATAATTTTGTAGAAATGTTCCTTGGATGACCCTCTATCAGATTCCTTCAAGCCATGTTGATTGGTCAAAAAACATGGCCGCCAGGGGGCGGGGCTATTTTGCCTTTTATGGCTATAGTGAAAACTTAAAAAATCTTCTCCTCCAAAAGTGTCAGGCCGATTTTCAAATAATTTTGTAGAAATGTTCCTAGGGTAACCCTCTTTCAGATTCCTTCAAGCCAAGTTGATTGGTTGGAAACTATGCCCGCCAGATGGCGGGGTTTATATAGCTAAAGTGAAAAAAAAATATCAGGTGAGCGATTCCAGGGCCATCATGGCCCTCTTGTTTTTTAAAAGTCGTCTGCTGCAGATTTGTTTATTTGTGTTGCATATTGGAAAGGGTTAATTAATCTTTTCAGACATGGATCCAGTGCCACACATGATTTCTGTTCAAACTGGCGGAACATATAGCCCATTAGGACAGTTGGGGACGCGTAAAAAGTTTCAGTGCAAATACTGTGGGCGCTTCATTCGCAGTAGATACGACCTTGGAATTCATATGAGAATACATACTGGGGAAAAACCTTATGAGTGTGAAATTTGCTGTAAAAAGTTTGCACGAAAGTCCAATCTGGACAGTCATAAAGTGGTTCATTATATAAAATTGTCTGATTTATGAGAAGACCTCATTATAGGGAATTTGTACCAGAAAACATTGTGGTTATAGTAAAAAGCTTTTTTACACAATATTTTTAACTTGATTCAATGATTGTTTTTTCAATTTAAAGATATTTTGTTATGTTTTTGCCAAGATGTTTCTTAATGTTGTCTGTTGCAGATTTATTGTATGTGGGAAAGGGTTAAGAGACATCTATTTTGAAAATGTCAAGGAAAAGGTGTAACAACTGCACCTTTGGATGATTAATTTTCAGTTTGAGTTGAAACATGGCGACCACATCTAAATAAAATTGAAAACATTGAGAAAATGGTTGTTTTGGTAAAATCTCTCCCTGGTGAAGTTGCCCACACTTTTTTCTAAAGCATCTAGACCCTCTCCCACATACAGACACATTCTGAAGCCTCTGCAGCAGACGGCCGGCTTTAGAAAACAATTTGAGACATAAAAGAAATTCGAGCAATTTCTCCTTTTTGCCACAATGTTTTCATCTCTATTTAATAATATACCTCTCATTTAGAGTTAAGGCAGTGTTGTGAGGGTATAAATCACATCCAGTGAAAGCTCTTCAGTTTTCATGTAAATTGGTCACTATTACATGATGATGGATTTAAAGTGATAACCATTATCACAATACCCTATCTGTGAATGGATCCTTTGATAATTTCAGAGTCCTTGCTGCACAAGATTGCTGGAATATCAGGTTCTAGAAGTGGAAGACCTAACGAGACAAGTGCGATTGGAGAACTCACAAAGTATCAATGCCGATACTGTGGGAAGTATATACGTAGTCGCTACGATCTTGTTATCCATGAACGGACACACACCGGGGAAAAACCTTATAGGTGTGACATGTGTGGGAAAGGGTTCACACAGAAATGCAATATGGAAAGTCACAAGGTTACACATTTTAAGATGGTGTGACCTTTGAGGCTTTGACCTGCTTCAGACGTTTTTTGCTGGTTTTTGGTACTTTTTAAACAGACAACTTTAAAATAAATTGTGTAAGAAGGGAGAAATTGCTCTCAAAGACAGAAGTCTCAATATTTTAGATGATACATGTTGTAAAGGGATTGGACCTGAGTCAAAATGGTATTCAAGAAAGGATACAAGCATACTTACGATGATTGATAAAGACATCAATCACACTATGTTTGTACATATTGTCACATTTGATATAGTTTAACCCTTTTCCACATACAACAAATCTGCAGCAGATGACTTTGAAAATGTCTACTAAAAAATATGGAAACATCTTTATAATTGTAGGTATAATTACTGAAAAAAGTTGAAAACATTGTGGCAAAAAGGAGAAATTGTTTGTTTTGAGCAATTTCTCCTTCGGTCCCAGATTTTTCCAAAGTTGTCTGCTGCAGATGCGCCCATAGGTGGAAAAGGGTTTAAAAGATTTCATTCCATAACATGAAAAATGTTTCAAACGAGGGGGGTGGGGGAATTGTTGAAAAAGGCATTAAACCGCAATCAATCAATTCCCTCCCACATCCAACAAATCTGCAGCAGACAACTTTATTTCGAAAATTAGAAATTCTCTTTGAATGAAAGAACAATTATTAAATCAAGTTGAAAACATTCTGGCAAAAGGAGAAATACTCTGTTTGCCACAATTTTTATAAGAGTCGTCTAAAGTAGTTTAGCCCTTTCCTAATATAGACACTTTCTGACGTCTTCGCAGCAGAATTGTCATATGAGGGAAAGGGTTAAATGTTATTTTCATTTTATAAATAATAACAGAGCTAGATAATGTGAATGTTTCAAATTACAAATCCCTTATTATTTGAAACTGGAAGCCTATGTTGGGGATACTCAAAATAATCAGTTGGACGTTTCTTTTGAGTACTGACAATATATCATGACAAAAGGATTGGTTGGAAAAGACCAGAATACTCTTCCTTATCTAGTCCTGACAGTGAACAATCCTAGATTTAATTAAGCTGTTTACAATTTAAATATTTCGTTATTGTTTTCAATTCTAAATGTTCTGAAATTATTCCTTTCCCACATATACGGTAGACACATTCTGACGCCTCTGCAGCAGGCGACTTTTGAAAACATTGTGAAAAAAAAAAGAAATTGCTCAAAACTTAATAGTAATGAAACACCTTCATTTATAGAGCTTTTCCATGTGTTTGCATAGATACTTTCAAAGTCGTCTGCTGCAAAGATATTGTATTGGGGAAAGGAACTTAAAACAGACATAACTCATGGAAGAGGTGAAATTTGTAGATTTAGTGAAAAGTATAGTTATTATTGAACACAAAATGTTTTATAAACCACTTACTTAAGTTTATAACTGTCTAATTTTAACTGGGATTTAGACACATTTTAACTTATCTACTACCAGCCGCTTATGAAACACTTTGGAATTAGGAGAAATTATTAAAAATGAGTAAATGCTCCTTTTCCCTTATTTTTTTTTAAGTCTGTATATCAAAGATTATATCAAATGCAGTTGTTGTAATTATTTTCCAAAATATTTCTTAATAACTTGACTGTTCTTGTAATTTTCGTTGTGTAAATAATTAAAATAAAAAAAGAGTAAATAAAGATTTAAGTGCAAATTTTAATACGTGTTACTGTTTTCTTTTGAAAATCTTTGAAATTGAGATGATTGAGTTTGCTTTACTTTCCTACTGTGTCTTAACCCTTTCCCTCATACGACAATTCTGCAGCAGACGACTTTGAACGTATTTTGTCAAAGCATTGGTTATCCATTTAACCTATGACAATAAGTGGAAAACATTGTGGCAAAAGGAGAAATTGCACGTTTTGTGCAATTTCTTCTTTTGTCACTATGTTTTCAAAAAGCCGTCTGCTGCAGATGCGTCAGAAAGCGTCTATATGAGGGAAAGGGTTAAAGGTTGTAGTCTTGTCTCTCCAGCCTAACATTTAGTGAGAAAGGTTTCGAAGAGACACATTTGTAGCAGACTACTTTTCGAAACATTGTGCCGATGTCAAATAAACCCTTTCCCGCACACATACAAGAAATCTGCAGCGGTTGACTTCGGAAAATATCTAGGCGAAAAGTCGGAAAAATATCTATACATGAAGGTGTCATTGCTTTAAAAAGTTGAAAACATTGTGGCAAATGGAAAAATTGCTTGTTTTGAGCAAAAATCAAGCAATTTCTCCATTTGCCACAATGTTTTCAAAAGTTGCTGCTGCATAGGCGTCAGAAAACGTCTATAATGTGGGAAAGGGTTAATCCTTTTCCTACAGCAGACGACTTGAAACATTTTTTAGCAAAAATAGACATTTCTCATAATAAGCAACTGACATTTCTCAAAATGTTTTTCATTCTTTACATGGCTCCAGACTTGTTTATCAATATGAAGCAAAAACTACTCTATTATCATGCAGATGCATTATGACAGATAAGCAGAGCTCTAGATAAGGGGCATTTTTCATGTTCTAAAATCCTTATTTAACATTCAAACCCTATGTTGTGGGTTACTGTAAACACACAACATAGGATATTGTTGAGTAATAAGAGAAATAGTGTGGGAAAAGACCTGTTCACTTCCTCTTATCTATATCCTCTGGTTGCTAAGTATTGTTGCAAGAAATTTCTTAGAATGCCCTGTAACAATACTGTATGTTATAAATGTTTCACATACTTAAGGATTTGTAATTAAACTATTCAAAGCTGACAACTTAATTGCTCAGGAACAGATATTGTGAATTCTGTGCAACTAGTGTACAGCCAGGCCATCCAACACATCTGCACAGTTTGACCAGGGTCTAAACTGTTGGCTGCCAAACTCATTATTTTATCTCGATATTCCAAACAATTTATATGGACTCTTCCAAATGCAAAGCTGGCCTTAATTGAAGGCGTTAATAAGGTTAACCCTTTTCTAACTACATACAGGCGCTTTCTGACACCTACAGCAGACGACTTTTGAAAACATTGTTGCAAAAGGAAAAATTGCTCATCATGAGCAACTTTTCTTTTTGCAACAATGTTTTCAAATTAAATCAATTTTTATTCTTTCATTTATATTAAGTTTCCATATATTTTATTAAATATTTACAAAGTTGTCTGCTGCAGATTTGTTGTATATAGGAAAGAGGGATTCAACAGTATTGTTTAGTAACACATTGCTAAAAAAAAATGCTAGGAATATACATAATATGGTATTGTCTTCTAGGACTGTGTACTTAACATACATTTCTTCAAAGCAGTTATTATTTCAATTGCAGATAATGCAAGTCACTTTAAAAGAGCTCAAACTTATCATCAACAGAAAAAACTAGGACATTTCTGCAAGTATTGTAACAAGATGTTCCCAGATAAAGGTCAACTGAACCGTCATATCCGAGTGCATACTGGTGAAAAACCTTACAAATGTGCTATTTGTGAAAGAGGCTTCACCCAGAGAACCCACATGGAAAGTCACATGCTTTGCCATATAAAGTTTTCCTGAGGATACATGATTGAGATCTTGTTTAACCCTTTCCCACATACAGACGCTTTTTGAAGCCTTTGCAGCAGACGATTTTTGAAAACATTGAGCAATTTCACCTTTTGCCACAATATTTTCAACTTAATTTGAAAATGATACTCTTTTATAGATAGTTTCCATATTTTCGGTTAGATGATTTCAAAGTCGTCGGCTGCAGAATTGATGTATGAGGGAAAGGGTTAAAATTGTTTAACCTTTTCTGATGTCTCTTTAGCAGATGACTATTTGAAAACATTGTGGCAAAACGAGAAATTGCTCATAATGAGCAATTTTCTCCCATTTGCTACAAAGATTTGAACTTCTTTCAGTAATAATACCTACATTTATTGAGATTAAACATCGTCTGCTGAAGGTTTGTTGTATGTCGGAAACGGAAGTTAACCCTTCAAACATACAGCAAACCTGCAGTAGACAACTTTGAAAATATTTAGTCAAAAATATTGAATATCTTTATAATTGAAAAATCAATAAATGATTATTGAATAAAGTAAAAAAAAATAATTGTCAAAAGGGGAATTTGCAAGGTACACATCGCCTTTTGTCACAAGGTTTTTAATCCTATTCAATAATTAGATCTCTACTTTCATTTGTAGATATTTTTGTTATGCTCAAGTTGTTATATATGGCAGATTTGATATACTATGTTGGAAAGGGTTGAATGGCTTAAGGGTTAAACAAGAGTGTATAGAGACTGTATAGAGGCCCTGATATGGAACTGGTTTTTCTGTTTCATTGCAGACAGTAATATGATGACGGAAAAAGAACCAAGTAGCATTCCAGAAGACTTGCTTAATGAAGAGGATGTCGATCTGGTGACAAATACGTGTAAAAAATGTGGAAAAGCTTTCTCAAACCGCTCCAATCTTCTCCGACATTTCCTAACACACACGGGCACAAAACCGTGGCATTGCCTGTACTGCTGGAAGGCATTTAGTCAAAAGTCGAACATGGAACGCCACGTGAAAAGGCACCACGAGACACTGAAGTATGCCTGTCTGACTTGTGAGGTCTTGTTTGCCAATAAACAAGATTTAGAGGCTCACGTTCAGGAGTTTGGACATCTTATGTAAACTGTTGAAAAGAGTTGATGGTTGGAATACCTTAATACTTTCCCTCTTATGGACACTTTCTGACGCCTTTGCAGCACATGACTTTTGAAAAAAATGTGACAAAAGAAGAAGTTGCTCAAAACAAGCAATTTCTTCTTTTGCCACAATTTTTTCAACCTGTATTTATACCTTCATTTATGGGGATTTTCCGTGTTTTTGCCTAGGTGTTTTCATAGTCCTCTGCTTCAGATTTGTTGTATGTGGGAAAGGGTTAAAGAGTAAACAGGTCTTTTCTTCCAAGATATCCATTTTAGCACTCATTAACCCATTCCGACTTAAAGAAGTATTTGAAGCAGACGACTTTTGAAAATTTTGTGCCAAAAGGAGAAATTGCTCAAGAAGAGCAATTTCCTCTTTTGCCACAATGTTTTCAACTCCTATTTAATGATTAAACCCTCATTTATTGAGATATTTCACATTTTTGCCAACATGTTTTCAAAGTCGTCTGCTGCAGAATTGCCGTTTTTGGGAAAGGGTTAAAACCCAAGTTGTCTGTACTCAAGGAATCGTCTCATCGATAGGATTTGTTTAACCCTTTCCCTCATACAGCATTTCTGCAGCAGACGACTTTGAACATATTTTGTCAAAAAACAGAAAATCTCTATAGTTGAATGGATAACCTATGACTAAAAGTGGAAACATTGTGGCAAAAGGAGAAATTGCACGTTTTGTGCAATTTCTTATTTTGTCACTGTTTTCAAAAAGCCGTCTGCTACAGGGGCATCAGAAAGCGTCTGTATGAGGGAAAGGGTTAAGTACGAACAGAACAGGTTTTCAAGGTCAAATAAGGATTTTAGAACATGCAGTAATAATTCCCCTTATCTTGAGCTCTGGTACTTCACTTCCCTTGCTTATAATGTGGAAGAATCTTGAATTCTTTGTTCTTGATTTGAGTTCATTGTATAATAAAATGTTTATAAGTAATGCTCTTAGTTGTGTCATCAAAAGGGTTTTCGTACAAATCCTTCCTCCTTTCGTTGTTTTCCAGAAAGAAAAAAACGTTGTTTTACAATTAAAAGCATCTCCGACATTTATACCCGAGTTTTATTGACCTTTTACCACATACATACTGATTTGATGCCTGACCACTTTTGAAATCATTCTCGCTAAAGGAGAAATTGCTCATATTTAGATATTCTCCTTTTGCCGCAATTATTTCAACCTCGAATCAAAAACTTTCAGTTTTAGAGATTTTTCACATTTTTGCACAGATGTTTTTAAAGTCGTCAATTTGAAATCTGGACGAATATAAGTGGACGATTTTGCGATGGTATGGAAAATACTTCCTGTGTTTGATACTTCATGGTTTTGTTATTTTTAAACTATTAGAAACGGACAACATGTTTACCTCCAGAAGAAGACAGTATGGAAAACAAGAGAAATTGCTCATAGTAGGCAATTCTCATATCCTCACTTTCTCTTTTTGACTCTTTCATGAATAGATCTCGGTATTTGTTTCCACTATAGCTCACCTGAGCACTTTGTGCCCAAGGTAAGCTATTAATTGTGATCACCCTGTGTCCAGCATTATGGTTAATTAATTTCTTTAACCCTTTCCAGCATATAACAAATCTGCAGCGGACGACTTCGAAAACATATCTGATTTTTTTTTAAAACTCCCTTTAAATGAAGGTACAATAAATGAATCGAGTTGAAAACATGGTGACAAACGGAGAAATTTCTTCTTTTGTTACCATGTTTGCTGCGGAGGCGTCAGAAAGCATCTATGTGAGGCAAATCCGCAGCAGTCAAATTCGAAAACGACTAGGCATGTAAAATCTCTGTAAATGAAGGTTTAATAACTGAAAAGTTAAAAATATTGTGGCAAAAGGAGAAATTTGCTTGATTTTCAAAAGTCGTCTCCTAGAGACATCAGAAAGTGTCTCTGTGTGGGTAATTTTAGGGTTAAACAACCTCTCTCTAGACACTTGGCCAATTTCAACAGATTCACAGGAATGTTCTTTTTTGGTCCTCTTTGTAACATTAGAAAGTGGGTAAATTGACGAATATTTTAATATTTTCTCCTCTGATATTGCATGACAGATTTCAAAATAATTTTGTAGAATTTAACCTTCGATGACTTAACCTACAACAATGTTTAAAGCCATTATGGAAATGTCTCAAATAAAACATCACAATCTTATTGATTTGCCATTGCAACATCCGTTGGAACCCTTTCCCACCCGTAGATACATTTTGACGCATATGCAGCGGATGACTTTTGAAAACATTGTTACAAAAGGAAAAATTGCTCAAAACGAGCAATTTCTCCTTTTGCCACAACTTTTCAACTTTTTTCAGTAATTATACAAACAATAATTTCGATTTTCCATATTTTTTAGTAGACATTTTTAAAGTTATCTGCTGCATATTTTTAGCTCACCTGTGCACGAAGTGCTCAGGGTGAGTTATTGTGATCGCCCTATGTCCGGCGTCTGTTGTCCGTCGTCCGTCAACATTTTCTCCTCTGTAACCGGTGGGTCAACTGGGATGAAACTTCACAGAAAGCATCCTCGCAATGTCCTCACCAGAATTCCTTAAAATTTTTTGGATCCATGCAGAATTCTGGTTTCCATGGCAACGAAATGAAAAAAACTTCAAAATTCTTAAAAATCTTCTCCTCCCAAAGTGTCAGGCCCATTTTCAAATTATTTTGTAGAAATGATCCTTGGGTGACCCTCTATCAGATTCCTTCAAGCCATGTTGATTGGTTGAAAAACATGGCCTCCAGGGGGGGGGGCTATTTTGCCAATATGGCTATAGTGCAAACTTAAAAAAATCTTCTCCTCCAAAAGTGTCAGGCCGATTTTCAAATAATTTTGTAGAAATGTTCCTTGGGTGACCCTCTATCAGATTCCTTCAAGCCATGTTGATTGGTCGAAAAACATGGCCGCTAGGGGGGGCGGGGCTATTTTGCCTTATTAGGCTATAGTGCAAACTTAAAAAATCTTCTCCTCCAAAAGTGTCAGGCCGATTTTCAAATAATTCTGTAGAAATGTTCCTTGGGTGATCCTCTATCAGATTCCTTCAAGCCATGTTGATTGGTCAAAAAGCATGGCCGCCAGGGGGCGGGGCTATTTTGCCTTTTATGGCTATAGTGAAAACTTAAAAAATCTTCTTCTCCATAAGTGTCGGGCCGATTTTCAAATAATTTTCTAGAAATGTTCCTTGGGTGACCCTCTATCAGATTCCTTCAAGCCATGTTGATTGGTCGAAAAACATGGCAGCCAGGGGGCGGAGCTTTTTTTGCCTTATATGGCCAAAGTGAAAACTTAAAAAATCTTCTCTTCCGAAAGTGTCAGGCTGATTTTTAAATAATTTTGTAGAAATGTTCCTAGGGTGACCCTTTATCAGATTCCTTCAAGCCAAGTTGATTGGTCGGAAACTATGGCTGCCAGGGGGCGGGCTTATATAGCTAAAGTGAAAAAAAAAACAGGTGAGCGATTCCAGGGCCATCATGGCCCTCTTGTTTGTATGTGGGAAAGGGTTAACAGGTATAATTATGCTTATTGGAAATATAGTCTACACAAGTTTTTTGGGTTGATTCCAGTTTGAAGTTGGCTTTTTCAGTCATATTCGGATGTAATTATCACTTTCCCACTTACAGATGCATATCATCACATCAGCAGCAGACTGTATACTTCTGAAAACATTGTGTCAAAAGAAGAAGTTGCTCGAGATGAGCAATTTTTTCCTTTCGTGGCACGTTTTCAACTTCATCCAATAAAATGTACTTTCAGTAATAGAGATTTTCTATAGTTACAGTCGTCTGCTGCAGATTTGTTGTATGTGGAAAAGGATTAAACGAAACATCTAAGCAAAATTAGGGAAATCTCTATAAATTAATGTTTAATAATTGATTTTATATTGAGTTGGAAAATTGTTTGGAAAAAGTAGAAATTAAAGATTACATGTTATGATATTTTAGCCCTTTCCCACATATAGACGCTTTCTGACGCCTCTGCAGCAGACGGCTATTTGAAAACATTGTGACAAAAGAATAAATTGCACAAAACGTGCAATTTCTCCTTTTGCCACAATGTTTTCCACTTTTAGTCATAGGTTATCCATTCAATTATGGAGATTTTCTATGTTTTGACAAAATAGGTTCAAAGCTGTAGAATTGTCGTATGAGGGAAAGGGTTAAGAGTCATCTATGTTAAGAACCCTTGTTATATTGAGATAGGTGGTGTAGCGGAAAACACTCAAGTTAGGTCTTTAATTTTCAGATGGAATGAAACCTAGGGCAAAGCAGAGCAGGCTTGAGTTGAGTAGTGCTTATCCAGCAGGGAACAGTGACCCAATTCACGAAGTGACAGGATCCATGTTCAGACGATTTCCATGTCCTTATTGTGTCAAGGCTTTTCACTCCAAAAACGACCTTGACCGCCACGTTATGATACATACTGGTGAAAAACCGTTTAATTGTGACCTTTGTGGAGCCAAGTTTAACAGGAAATATAACATGAAAGTGCATCGCGTTTGTCACATAAATATGGATTTGTAATTAAAAGTTGTAAATTTCTTTGCTTAAAAAGTGTAGAAAAAATAAACAAAAGACAATTTTTTTTTTAAAGTAATATGGTAATGCACTCAGTTTTAACAGTCTTTTTTGTCTATAATATGTGATATTTAGACCTATATGCATCTTTTTACAAACACTAGACATGTAGCCCCTTGCCAAGTTTTAGAACAATTCTGGATTAAACTCTCCAGATGCCTCATTTGTTGACAGGTATACCAAGCATTCTAATATAATTTGTTTTGGCAGGGTATCTCATTTTGTATGATGTTTTACACCATTGTCAACAGTTTAGAGCTCCAGTCAGCCAGTAGAGCATATCTCCTGGCACATTGTCCCGAGTGTGTGTACGTGTGTGCTATAACTTTTTGCTTCTTTGCCTCTTATGGCTAAACTAAAACCATTTAATAATCTTCACAGAAAGTGTCTGGTTGAGTTAAAATAATTTTGTAGAAATGATAATTGGTTGAAAAACATGTCCGCCAGGTCCTATAAGGCTATATGGCTAAAATGAAACTTAGAAATCTTCTCCGACGAAAATACCTGGCCAATTTTCATATGATTTTGCAGAAATCTTCTTAGGTGACTCTTTATCAGATTCCTTCAAACCATGATGATTGGTCTAAAAACATGGCCACTCGCATGGAATTAAAGTGGCTTTAGTGAAAAGTTAAAAAGAACTTTTGCTTCAATACTATTTTGCCAAATTTCAGATAATTGTTGCAGAATTTTAGGTTCCTGTTTGAAACCCAAAACATCTACAAGATACCTTTAAGCCATGATGATTGGTTGAAAAAGTGAACCTTTTAAAAATCTTCTCGGACGAAAGTACATGTATCTGGTCAGTTTTCATATAATTTTGACAAAAATGTTCCTTGGGGGTGACCCGACCCTCTATCAGATTTCTTCAAACCATGTTGATTGGTCTAAAAATATGGCGACCCGCAGGGTTTTGCCAAATAACTTGTTCAGTTATATCATTGGTTTTCATTAGACATTTTTCAGTACTTCTGGTCCACTTATCCTGACATCAGTGAGTCAGTTGTATAATGCTAACCCCAAAATTCAAGTATCAAAATGAATTTTCAAATTTTTCAGATTTTAAATTAACTTCTTAATTTACATTTTTTTTAAACACTTTTCAACATACAGACGCTTTCTGACGCCTCTGATTTTGAAAACATTGTGGCAAAAGGAAAAATTGATCACAATATTTTCTTCTATATTCAATAGTTAAACTTTCAGTAATGAACATTTCCAAATTTAATGACTTATAATGTTTAAAAGTTGTCTGCTGCAGATTTGTTGTATGTGGGAAAGTGTTCAAATAGAGGGATATATATAATTATGGTGGGTTTACAGTGAAAGACTTAACCTTTTCCCACATACAACAAATCTGCAAAAGACGACTTTGAAAACATACCCTAAAAAAATTGGAAATTCCCTTTAACCCTTTCCCTCATAAAAGAAATCTGCAGCAGACGACTTTGAACATATTTTTGTCAAAAGATGGAAAATCTCTGGAATTTAATGGATAACCTATGATAAAAAGCGGAAAAACATTGTGGCAAATGGAGAAATTGCTCGTCTGTGCAATTTCTTCTTTTGTCACTATGTTTTCAAAAAGCCGTCTGCTGCAGAGGCGTCAGAAAGCGTCTATATGAGGGAAAGGGTTAACTGACAGTTAATATTGAATCTGAGTTCGAACAACGATAGGTTACCAAACAGGAGCAAATTGCTCGTTATTGTGCAATTTATTTCCTTTTAGTCACCATGTTTTCTAAAAAGCCGTCAGCCTGCAC
>JASEVX010000011.1:43194040-43261145 GCA_031761405.1 Serripes groenlandicus
CCACATACAACAAATCTGCAAAAGACGACTTTGAAAACATACCCTAAAAAAATTGGAAATTCCCTTTAACCCTTTCCCTCATAAAAGAAATCTGCAGCAGACGACTTTGAACATATTTTGTCAAAAGATGGAAAATCTCTGGAATTTAATGGATAACCTATGACTAAAAGCGAAAAACATTGTGGCAAATGGAGAAATTGCTCGTCTTGAGCAATTTCTTCTTTTGTCACTATGTTTTCAAAAGCCGTCTGCTGCAGAGGCGTCAGAAAGCGTCTATATGAGGGAAAGGGTTAAATGAAAGTATAATAATTGAATTGAGTTGAAAACATGGTTACAAAAGGAGAAATTGCTCGTTTTGTGCAATTTATTCTTTTGTCACCATGTTTTTAAAAAGCCGTCAGCTGCACAGGCGTCAGAAAGCATCTATATGAGGTAAAGTGTTAAACAGGAAATACATTTTTACTCTATGATGCAGATGATGTGTCTGCGGGTATAATTATCGTTGTTTGATGTTCCGCTGTATAAGAAATGTAGTTAACCCTTTCCCTCATATAGACGCTTTCTGACGCCTCTGCAGCAGACGGCTTTTTGAAAACATAGTGACAAAAGAAGAAATTGCACAGAACGTGCAATTTCTCCTTTTGCCACAATGTTTTCCACTTTTTATCATAGGTTATCCATTCAATTATGGAGATTTTCTATGTGTTGACAAAATACATTCAAAGTCGTTTGCTGCAGAATTGTTGTATGAGGTAAAGGGTTAAAAGGCCGAAATACTTTCAGTGTCAAAACAAAAAGATGTTTCATTTCTCAATAATCATACTTCACCATGAAACCATTTAAGAATCCATTTTATAATAAGTAGATCCAACCTAGAGTTTAACCCTTACCCACAAACAGTTTGATTTCTGACGCCGTTGCAGCTGAAGACGTTTTAAAACAATGTTTTCATCTCTATTCAATAATTATACTTACATTTATGGACATTTTCAATATTTGGACCGTGATGTCATCTTCTGCAGTTTTGTTGTATGTGGGAAAGAGTTAATGAATGTGGACTATATATACCTGATCCCACTCTTAGTGCATAGACATACAGTCAAACCTGTGTTTAACCCTTTTCCTCATAAAAGAAATCTGCAGCAAACGACTTTGCAAACATAGGTCAAAGGCATGAAAAATGACCATAAAAGAAAGCTTTATTGTTAAATAAAGTTGAAAACATAAGGGCCAAAGGAGAAATTGCTCATCATAAGCAATTTCACCTTTGGCCACACTGTTTTCAAAAGTCGTCTGCTACTATTGTGTTAAAAAAAAAAAAGTATCTGCATGTGGGAAAATGTGAAATACCACCCATGGGAAGTGAACAATCTGGTCTTTGTTCACACAGGTGGTCTATGATTTTAGGGTCATTTATACAGAAAATGCATATTTGGGTAACTGAAGTATATATATTATTATTATTATACAGGGAATTGCTATTCCAAGGTGGTCTTTAGCACAGGTTCCACTGTATAGTATTGGGAATATGTATGTCAATCACAATAGTGATTGGGTTTTATAAAAACACTAATGTTGAGATGATTGATAAATTGTTAAACTCTTTCAATGCTCAATTTTTAAAATGAACTTGTCGAGCTTTGTATTTTGGAGAATCATTATACTCGATTCTATGAATATCAAAATTAAATCTGTTGTATTGTCTGAGAAGCCAACAGTGTAGAGCCTGATCTGAAGGCTCAGATGCGCAGTTCGCCTGGTTCTATACTGATGGCACAAGCTTAAGCTGAACCCCCCTTTCTTTTTTACAGACTCTTTCTGACACCTGACTGCAGCCGACGACTTTTGAAAACATTGTGGCAAAAGGAGAAATTGCTCATCATTTCTCCTGCCATCACAGTGTTTTCAACTCTTATAATCAATTATTGCACTTTCAGTTGTTAAGTTTGTCCATATTTTTGCATGGATCTTTTGAAATTCATATACATCATGGAGCAAAAGATTACTACTGTGTTAACAACCCTTTCCCACATACAGAAGCTTTCTGACACATCTGCAGCAGATGTCTTTTTGAAAGGATAGTGGCAACAGGAGCAATTACTCTTGATGCAGAATGTTTTTTAACTTTATTCAACAAATATACTTTCAATAAAAGAGATATTTCGATGTTTTAGCGTAGCTCTTTTTAATAGTGTCTGCTAATTGTATGTGGGAAAGAGTTAAATGGGAGTTGTTCCCTAGTAAATGAGGATTCTTGTAAAGCAGATGTCAGTATTGTAAACAACAATGTTACATGATCTTGAACCTTTTTTAGCTCACCTGTTTAAGAAGTGCAAGGTGAGCTATTGTGATCACATTTTGTTCGGCGTCCGGCATGCAACGTGCGTCGTTAACATTTGCCCTTGTTAAAACTTGACAGGCTTTGCATCCGATTTTCATGAAAGTTTATTAGAACATTCATCTCCATCAAATCTTGGACAAGTTCGAAACTTGGCCGCATGAGGTAAAAAACTAGGTTACTAGGTCAAATTGAAGGGAAATCTTGTTAACACTCTGGAGGCCACATTTTCAATTTGAGCATATTTAATCTGTATCAGAATGTTTGTCTTGGTGATATGTAAGTCCAGTTCAAACATGGGTTATGTTGGGTCAAAAAGTAGGTCACTTGGTCAAATTGAAGGAAAATCTTGTTAACACACCAAAGGCTGCAATTTTAGCTTCAGCAGTTTGAAATTTTGGCAGAATGTTTGTCTTAAAAATATCTAGGTCAAGTTCAAATATGGGTCATATTGGGTAAGAAACTAATTCACTAGGCCAAATTGAAGGGAAATCTTGTTAACAATGTAGAAGCCACATTTTTTGCTTCAGCAGCTTGAAATTTAGTCAGAATGTTTGTCTTGATGATATATATACAAGTCAAGTTTGAATATGGGTCATATTGGGTCAGAAACTAGGTCACTATGCCAAATTGAAGGAAAATCTTGTTAACTATGTAGAAGCCCCATCTTTTGCTACAGCAGCTTGAAATTTGGTCAGAATGTTTATCCAAATGATATCTAGGCCAAGTGTGAATATGGGTCATATTGGGTCAGAAACTAGGTCAATAAAGGAAAATATTGTTCAAACTCCGGAGGCCTCATTTTTACTTTGAGCAAGTTGAAACTGTCAGAATGTTGTCTTGATGATATCTAGTCCATGTGGGAATATGGGTCATATCAGGTAAACAAATATAGATCACTAGGCCAAATGAAGGAAAATCTTGCACTGTAGCGGTTGCATTCAGAATAATTGTCTTGATGTGTTTTGCATTGCAGTACTTTGCATAATTCAGGTGAGCGAACTTAAGGGCCATTATGGCCCTCTTGTGTTTATTCCTTTTCCACATACAGACCCATTTTGATGCCTTCGAAACTTTTGAAAGCATGTGCAGACGTACGCTGACTCATTGACAACAGTTGACTTTTTAGAGCATTGCAACAAAACGAGAATTGCTCATAATAAGCAATTTCTATTATGAGCAATTTCTCCATTTTCAACAATGTTTCCCACTCTATTCAATAATAATACATGTACATGTTTCATAGAGATTTTCAACAGTTTTGCCAAGATGTTTTTAAAATTGTCTGCTGTTGATTTGTTGTATGTGGGAAAGGGGGATTATACCTATATCAGTTTTCTGGACTCTTCATATATTTTTTAAATAAATACACAAATAATATTGAACAGGTATTTTGTTTTATACTTGTGTATCCAAAGTTTGCGACCATAAGCATTAGAAGAAACAAGCCTGCAACAGACTAAATGAGTCTAATAAGTCATAAACAAAAATAGTGGGAAAATTGACTGCTGAACTTGAGATGATCATGAAGTATTATTTTGAAGCATCTGCAGCAGACGACTTTTGAAAATATTGTTGATAAAAAAAAAAAAGGGCTCATAGGGGGAAATTCTCCCTTTTTGCCACAATGTATTCAACTCTTTTCAATAATTATGCTTTCATTTATAGAAATTTGACATATTTATTTCCCCTTTGACCTTTTGAAGAAGAGGGGGGTATATTGCTTGGCTTGTGTCTGTAGGTTGTTCTGTCCGTCGATAGACAAAAGTTTGTCTAGACAAAAGTTTGTCTGATTGATAACTTGGTAATTCTTTGACCTACAGTACTCATACATTGTAGGAAGGTTGGGCATGTCCAGTAGATGACCCCTATTGATTTTGAGGTCACCTGTTCAAAGGTCAATATCAAAGTGACTGAACACAAAAACTTGTTAACTCCTATTTCAGTTTAAGTATATTTGTTTAAATCTTCTGCATGTTCCTGACAAGGTGACACTCATAAGGGCATAATGTTTGAAAAAATATCTTGTATCAAATGTTTCTTAACCCTTTGCCTCATATAGACGCTTTTCAGCAGACGGCTTTTGAAAACATAGTGACCAAAGAAGAAATTGCTCAAAACGAGCAATTTCTCCTTTTGCCACAATGTTTTCCACTTTTAGTCATAGGTTATCAATTCAATTGTAGAGATTTTCTATTTTTTGACAAAATATGTTCAAATTCGTCTGCTGCAGATTTGTTGTATGTGGGAAAAGGTTAAATCTTCTGCTGCAGAAATGTTGTATGTGGGAATGCATCTATAAGGAGTTGTCTTGCCATGAGATTTAGTAGGTGCCTTATCCGAAGTCTGTTGGAGATTCAGAACTTTATACATCCAACCAACATTGATCTGTCATGTGGATGAATCTTTGTAACTATCAACTAACCTATATTGAAATTGAAGGGATATATTCAGTGTCTTCAAAGATACAACATAGACAAACCCTGTATTTTTCAGTCTATGCTGGAGCCACCGCTGACATGGCAGAGTATAACACTGACGTGGAACCATACCCTCAGGTTTACTATGGGAACCAGAACAAAGGCAACATTTCAAAATCTGAAAAGTATAAAACACGCGAGAAGAATCAAGTTTGTAGCTTTTGTGATCGCCGTTTTCTGTGGAAATCAGACTTAACCCGTCATGAACGGATACATACTGGTGAGAAACCCTTTGCCTGTCAGATTTGTGATAAAAGGTTTTCTAGGCGATACGCTGTGACAAACCACATGATTCTAAATCACCGGGATGCGCAGGCTGAACAACAACAACCAGACTTAAATGTATACCCGGACCTTTAAACTTCGACCTTTGGTAAAAGAAAACATTTATATATATGTGGAATGCTATTATTTTGGCAATTTATGATTATTCTACAGTGTACCATGTGGTCAAATGAAGAGTGTAAACCCTTTCCATTTATTATACAGATGCTTTCTGACGCCTTTGCATCTGACAAAATTTTGAAAACATTATGACAAAAGGAGAAATTGCTCACAATGTGCAAATTCTTCTTTTTGGCAAAACGTTTTCAACTCGATTCAATAATTATACTTTCATATATATAGAGAATTTTCATATTCTTGCCTAGATGTTATCAAAGTCATCGATCTGCAACGGATTTGCTGTATGTGGCAAGGGCCACTACCTCAGAATCATATCATGCAATTTATTCATGATTGTGCAGTTATGTTTCGTGTTTGTTTTGAAAAAGGAATAACATTTTGTCTTCGTTTAACCCTTTCCCTCATACGACAATTCTGCAGCAGACGACTTCGAACATATTTTGTCAAATAATGGAAAATCTCTACAATAGAATGGATAACCTATGACTAAAAGTGGAAAACATTGTGACAAAAGGAGAAATTGCATGTTTTGTGCAATTTCTTCTTTTGTCACTATGCTTTCAAAAAGCCGTCTGCTGCAGAGGCGTCAGAAAGGTTCTATATGAGGGAAAGGGTTAAATCCTAATTTTTTTACCACATCTCAATAATCATTTCTGAACAGTGTGTTATACAACAGTCATGCATGTGTTTTGCTCTGTAATTGTTCTAGTAATAAAAGAACCCAGATTTCATCGCAAGAATTGAATCGAGTCATCAGTTTACTTGAACCGCATGGGAGTGAATTCTTTCTAAGAAAACCAGAAGAAACCCTTTGTGTTAGTTTCAGAATTGCTAACAGTGCTGGGATATGCCTTGCCAAGAATTTGGTGTACCCTATTTGACAACTTTTAAACAAAATGGATGACTCACTTGTGTGACAAAGCTTTTTTGTATTCAGGTTAACATCTTGAAGAATTTTCTCGATTGGACAACAAATTTGCAGCAAAACGTTGAAAACATTGTGGCAAATGGAGAAATTGCTCAGAACGAGCAATTTCTCCTTTTGCCACAATGTTTTCAAAATTCATCTACTGCAGATGCATCAAAATGTGTCTACAGGTAGGAAAGCGGTAGCAATTGTGTCTTAAACATTATCTGTGGATGTGAATTATTATTAAATAAAACTAGACTGTTTATTTATCCAAACATATATTGACTATATACAAAGATCCCGTTGCGTTTGAAGCTGAAGCTTTCTCCCAATAGGCAACTTTTAAACCTTTCGAGGAATCCGCTGTGGTTGAGTGGTTAGCGTCGGGGATTTCGAAACCGGGTGTCCCAGGTTCGATCTCTAGTCGCGGCACTACGGTCATGGTGGAGTGCACTTGGGCAAGGCACATTTTCTAGCCTAGTACTGGTTTGTTTACCCAGGGATCATGAATAAGTGAACTGTCGCCGTGATATAACTGAAATAATGTTGAAAGCGGCGTAAAACCCCAATAAATAAATAAATTTAAACCTTTCCCTTATAAAGGAAATATGCAGCAGACAACTTTGAAAATATCTCGGCAAAAATACTTGTAATTTCTCATATTCGCCGTGGTCGAGTGGTTAGCATCAGAGATTTGAAACCGGGCAACCCGGGTTCAATCCTCAGTCGCGGCACGTCGGTCATGGTGCATTTCCTAGCCTAGTAATGGTTTGTTTACCCTGGGGATCATGTATATGTGAACTGTCGCAGTGGTATTACTGAAATAATGTTGAAAACGGCGTAAAACCCCAATAAAACAAACTACAATTTAAAATCATCATTAAATCATTTTCTGGATTTGTACCTCACAAGGTGAGTTATTGTGATCCTCTTTTGACCCTCGCCCGTCATCATCAAATTGCATGTTAACCTTTCCCCACATACAACAAATCAAAAGCAGACTGGATACATTGGGTCAAAAAATGATAATAAAGGACAGAATATGATTGAAATGATTGTGGCAAAAGGAGAAATTGCCACAATGTTTTCAAGTCATCTGCTGCAAAAGGGTTGAATAGTGTCTATGAATCTACATGAACCTAGTTCTGTTGGTTAATCTTAATGGTATCTAGGCCAGGTTTGAATAAGGGTCATGTTGGGTCATTTATTTGAATTTTGATGACTTGACCCTTTCCCTCATACGACAATTCTGCAGCAGAAAATCTCTGTAATTGAATGGATAACCTAAGACTAAAAGTGGAAAACATTGTGAGCATTTGAGCAATTTCTTCTTTTTTATGCCCCCGGAATCCCCGATTCGGTGGGCATCTAGTTTTTGGAGCCTGTCTGTCAATTTGTCTGTCCGATAAAAACTTTAACCTTGACCACTACTTTTGAACCATAACAGGTACGGCTACCATATTTCACATACATGTGTATTTCTTGTGACATCACCTTTCTGTCAGTACCAACATTTTTGACCTTGCAATCTTGACCTTTGACCTAGATGTTGCCATTCTCTGAAAAAACCTTTAACCTTGACCATTACTTTTGAACCATAACAGGTACGGCTACCATATTTCACATGTGTATTCCTTGTGACATGACCTTTCTGTCAGTACCAAAAATTTTGACCTTGCAACCTTGACCTTTGACCTAGATGTTGCCATTCTCCGAAAAAACCTTTAACCTTGACCACTACTTTTGAACCATAACAGGTACGGCTACCATATTTCACATGTGTATTCCTTGTGACATGACCTTTCTGTCAGTACCAACATTTTTGACCTTTGACCTAGATATTGCCATTCGGGGGCATCAGTGTTTCACAAACGCATCTTGTTGTCACTATGTTTTCAAAAAGCCGTCTGCAGCAGAGGCGTCAGAAAGCGTCTATATGAGGGAAAGGGTTATAACTTCACCAAACAGTTAGTGAAACGAGAATTCTCAAAATGTTTTCAAAAGTCGTCTGCTGCAAAGGTGTCAGTCAGAAAGCATCTATGTGTGAGAAGGTTAAGTCTTGTTTATGTTTACCATTTCAGTTGAATATACAGATTGGGATGGTGAATATAACATGTACTTATACCAACATGGTCAGGCAGATCCAATTGCCGTAACCGACAATAAGAAAAAAGCAAAATTTAGACGACGGTGCCGTTATTGTCCGAAAGACTTCAGGGACAATGCGGATTTGATTCGCCATGAAAGGATACATACTGGCGAAAAGCCATTCCAATGTCGAAAATGTTGCAAATTTTTCAGTTTGAAAAGCAATCTGAAAGTTCATATGGCTACACATTACAAGTCTTGAATTAAAGAAAATAGAACTCTTTAACTCTTTAAAAAATAAGGGGTGTTTAAAAATCCTTATTTAACTTCTAAAACCTTTGTTGTGGGTACTGAAAAGAATCATATCACTAAGACCATTATTTTGAGTACCCGCAACTCTTTAAAAAATAAGGGGCGTTTAAAAATCCTTATTTAACTTCTAAAACCTTTGTTGTGGGTACTCAAAAGAATCATAACACTTAGACCATTATTTTGAGTACCCGTGACATAGGTTTTAACCAGTGCTAACAGAGATAGGGTGGACGCAATACCTGTTTACTCTTCCTTAGTAATATCTAGTCCTCTTTAAAATGTAATTATTTTTATATAACAACTTAATTCATCTCACTTCTCATTACAAGAGATTGTAACTTGGTATTTTTATTTAATTTTCAAAACATAACAAAGGAATGAGAAATGCAATGATCTAACCCTTCCCCACATACAACAAATCTGCGAATATAAAAACATCTAGGGAACATTATGGGAAATCTCTATAAGGAAAAGTTTAATTATTGAAAAGAGTGGAAAACATTGTGGCAAAAGAAGAAATTGCTTGTTTTTAGCAATTTCTCCTTTTGTCACAATGTTTCAAAAGTCGTCTGGAACAGTGGCAGCAAAAAGCGTCTGTATGTGGGAAAGGAAGGTTTACTTGTTTTGTGTGTACAATTTTACAATGGAATGTGTGGACTGAAAAGAAGAGTGGCAGAATATTTAACCCTCTCCCTCATATAGACGCTTTCTGACGCCTCTGCAGCAGACAGCTTTTTGAAAACATAGTGACAAAAGAAGAAATTGCTCAAAACGAGCAATTTCTGCTTTTGTCACAATGTTTTCCACTTTTAGTCATAGGTTATCCATTCAGTTAGAGATTTTCCAATTTTCGACAAATAATGTTCAAAGTCGTCTGCTGCAGAATTGTCGTATGAGGGAAAGGGTTAATCTTTCACACAATTTATGAAGCAGAAGACTTTTGAAAACTTTGAGACAAAAGGAGAACTTGCTTGTAATGCATTTCTCTCTTTGCCATAATGTTTTCTACTCAATTCAATAAATTTTCCATATATATTGTGTAGATGTTTTTAAAAAGAAATCTACAGCAGATTTATTGTATGTTGAAAAGGATTTGTGTTTACATTTGATTGACTTGGAAATGAGGGAAATAGCAGACGTGGAACAGAAGTACATAAAACAACAACACCAAGTAAAACAGTTTTCACATAATTATGCTTAATTACATTGGGTGAATATATATAATGAAGAAAGAATTACTTGCTATTATTCTTTTCCATGTAATTCATCTGGTACAAGAAAGATCAATTTTGGTAAGAATGCTTGAACTGATTTAGGGTAGGCTTTTTAGCTCAGGGTGAGTTATTTTGATTGCCTTTTGACCGTCATCCATCGTCCTTCAACATCTTTTGCTCTGTAACCAGTTGGTCAATTATGATCTTGACAGAAAGCATCCTCTTAATGTCCTTATCAAAATATCCTTCAAATTTTGATCCATGCAAAATACTGATTTCCATGGCAACCAAAAAACAATATTTAAATGAATTTCTCATTCCAAAATTGGTTGGCCAATTTTCAAATAATTTTGTAGGAACGTTTCTTGGGTGACCCTCCATCAGATCGCTTCAAGTCATTTTGATTGGTCGAAATTGCCATGGGGCAGCGCTGTATTGCATAATATGGCTATCATAAGTGAAACCTTTAAAATCTTCTTCTTGGAATTATGTGCAATTACACCTTATGCCACCAATTTCAGGGCTTTTTGATGGCATTTTGGGAACAAGAATTTGGCCCTTTATTTAGGAAAATGAATCGCTATTATTTATTATTTGGGTTAGCATGATAAAATTGGGAATTCTGCATGAAATACTTTTGCCATTGGGAATGAGTCAGGACACTGTAGAAAACGCCCTGAAGTTTTCATCAGTTGTCTCTTGCAGAGGCGTCAGAAAGCATCTGTATGTGGGAAAGGGTTAGAAATTCAAATCAAGTCATGGAAACAATGTTTCGGTATTTGATGTTTATTATATATCCACTGTACTTGTGTCTGGGTGTAAAATAATGTGCAATAAAAATTATTCCATAGGATATCGTTGTGTGCTTTATCGTTGTCTGTTTGTTAGAATGTGAAATTTAAAGTCAAATTCATCATTATCATTATCTATCCACCTAGCTTCAACATAATTTTTCGATATTGGTTATTTCCCAGCTGTATAGCTTTTTAGGGACTGTTGACAAAAAATACAAAAATACACGTAAAATACAGGGAAACCATGGAAAAACTTGGCAAGGAATTTAATGTTAAGACGCGGAAACGCTGGAAATGATCTGAATATTCCGGTGTGTCCATGGAAAGTATCACAGATTATCTCAAAGTATCCGTGGAAAGTTGTCTGAATACTCTGCAGGTGGGAAAGGGTTAAGAAATGACAGTTGTGTAAGATTATAAAAGATTATAAACTTTTTTCTTTCGTATAACAAATTTGCAGTATTTGCATTTGACGACGCTGAAAACATCTGGCAAAAGGAGAAATTGCTCATTACAATTCCTGTGATGAGCGATTTCTCCTTTGGCCATAATTGTTTCAAAAGTTATCTGCGGCTGAGGCGTCAGAAAGCATCTGTATGTGTGAAAGGGTTAAGAAAATTGGAAACATTGATAACAAGCAGTCTGATTTCAGTATAAATTGGAAACACTGATTGAAAGTCGTTCCAGATCTTTGGTTATATAGGAAATATTGATAGGAAATTGTGTCAGATTGTAGTAGAAAGAACAATTTGCAGTTGACTCCGATTTAATGACTTAAGAAAAGTGTTGTGTCAGACAATAAGATAAATGTATTATAGATTTGAGAGAGGGGGATTCTATTGTGGTTTTCATTTTGCAGGTATGTTTGTAAATGCTCCTATGGATTTCACAAAGGGTCCACTAACGGACATTATGGGCATTGTTGGCGATAAACACAGCCCTATGTCACCGGATTCAATGAAGACGACACGAAGAAAGAAAGACTCAATAACTTGCCTCCTTTGCGGGAAAAGTTGGCAAACAACGGCCCATTTACGGCGGCACATGAGGGTACATACTGGGGAGAAACCGTATGAGTGTAATATATGTGGACGAACATTTTCTCAGAAATCCCACATGGATGGACACAAAATGATTCATTTTAATGCCTGATGTTAGTGGATTAACGTCGTACTTTATTCGTGTGTTTTTAATCAAAGGACATTGGATCATCCACTTTTACATCCATTCCATAGTGTTTTGTATAGATCCTATTCATTTTAAAAGATTCAGACATGAACACCTTTTTTTAACTCTTCAAGCCCTAAGCATAATTATTTGAAATTAAAAAAAAAAAATGCTTACTTCAAGTAAAAGATTAGACTATAAATTTGCTTATACATGTATGCCACCGTACTATCACTGCCACATGTTTCAGTTGATTCAGTATTAAAGCAATGGCAAAATTACCTTGGATTATGACATTTTAGTCTTGTTGATTATCTGCCCCTATCAATATGTTACTATCACTTGTATTATTTTTAACATAGTACGCAGGGAACCAGACTAGGTTTATGACATGCTTTTCAGTGCAGCAGACTTCTTTTAAAATCACTGTGGCAAAAGAAGAAATTGCTCATAATGAACAATTTTTCCATTTGCCAAATTGTTTTTCTATCTTGTCAATTGTTATACTTTCATTAATAAAGATATTCCATTTTTTTGCCTTAATGTTTTCAAAGAAGTCTGCTGCAGTTCTGTTGAAATGGCAAAATTACCTAGGTTTAACTCTTTCCCTCATATAAACGCTTTCTGACGCCTCTGCAGCAGACTCCTTTTTGAAAACATAGTGACAAAAGAAGAAATTGCACAAAACGTGCAATTTCTCCTTTTACCACAATGTTTTCCACTTTTAGTCATAGGTTATCCATTCAATTATGGAGATTTGACAAAATACGTTCAAAGTCGTCCGCTGCAGAATTGTCGTATGAGGGAAAGGGTTAAGACATGCCTTTCAGTGGTCTATTGAGAGAGAGAGCAGTTGATTATATCCTGGTATATACAGTCAAACCTGTGGTAAAGACCACCTTTGAATAACACATCCCTGTCTGTAGCGACCATACTTTTACTTTCTCAAATATTCATTTTCTGCTAGCGTATCTGACTCGTGATCTGGAGGTCACGGGTTCGATACCCGGTTGCGGCGACATTCTTTCGGGCGATGTTTTCCATTGCCTCTCACCTCTGATCTATGTGAGAAAGTAGTCAGTGGCTTCGAAAGAATGTTGTGTAAGTACTGATGTGGGAAAGCCAGGAAAACATGGGTAGGTGCACTGACTGCCGTGATATGACCAAAGCTGTTGAAAGCGGGGTTAAACTCCAAACAAACAAACAAAATTCATTTTCTGCATAAATGACTGAAATTTAAGACCATATTGTTCACTTCCCATGAGTGGTCTTTAAATACAGGCTTGACTGTATAGGCTATAATATGTATACAGTGATCAAAAGATATATTTCAATGTATATTCTGTCTTTATAAAATCTCTACATGTCATCGTTGAGTATGAGTGAAAAAACGATTCTCTGTTTAACCCTTTCCCTCATATAGACGCTTTCTGATGCCTCTGCAGCAGACAGCTTTTTGAAAACATAGTGCCAAAAGAAGAAATTGCCCAAAACAAGCAATTTCTCCTTTGGCCAAAATGTTTTCCACTTTAAGTCATATCATAGGTTATCCATTATTTTTTGACAAAATATGTTCAAAGGTTATCCATTCAATTATAGAGATTTTCCATTTTTTTGACAACATATGTTCAAAGTCGTCTGCTGCAGAATTGTTGTATGAGGGAAAGAGTTAACCCTTTCCTGCGTACGACAAATCTGCAGCAGACGACTTTGAAAACACCTAGTCAACAAAACCACAAACTTTCTATAAACTTGTATTGAAAAAAGTTCAAAACATTGTGACAAAAGAAGACATTACTCATAATGAGCAATTTTCTCCTTTTATCACAATGTTTTTAAAATTTGTCTGCTGCTTAGCCATGAGAAAGCTTCTGTTTTTGGGAAAGAGTTAACAATTTCCCTCATATAGACGCTTTCTGACGCCTGTGCAGCAGATGGCTTTTTGAAAACATAGTGACAATAGAAGAAATTGCTCAAAATGAGCAATTTCTCCTTTTGCCACAATGTTTTCCAGTTTTAGTCATAGGTAATCCATTCAATTATAGAGATTTTCAATTTTTTGACAAAATATGTTCAAAGTAGTCTACTGCTGAGAGTTGTTGTATGAGGGAAAGGGTTAAATGTTACATCAAGAGCTTTATTCATTCATGAACATCAAAGGAGCGATTATCATTCTAGGCATGCATAGCCAATTGTTCAAATATCACTTTTGGTACTCACAGGGAAACAATTTTTAGCTCGACTTTTGAAAAAACGAGAGCTATTGTCATGACCCTGGCGTCGTCCGCTACGTGGTCGTCCGGTTAAGGTTTTTTGTTCAGCTCAGCTTTTTTTTCTTTTCTGTTTTCTCCCTATCAGTCGAGCGTCCGTGCCGTACGCGGTGCTCTTGTTTGATCTTGCACTGAAACTAAAAGTTATCCTCTATCTACCGCTGTGGTCGAGTGGTTAGCGTCGGGGATTTGAAACTGGGTGTCCCGGGTTCTATACCAAGTTGCGGCACTACAGTCATGGTGGAGTGCCCTAATGGGCAAGGCACATTTTCTAGCCTAGTACTGGTTTGTTTACCCAGGGATCATGAATAAGAGAGCTGTTGCCGTGATATAATTGAAATAATGTTAAAAACGGCGTAAAACCCCAATAAAACAAACAAATCTATCTACCATTATTTTGAACCTTCTAGAATTTGTACAATGTGTTGTCTCCTACAAAAAGTTTTAACATTATGCCAAATTTCTTCTATAAAACTGTTATTTTTTGAAGAAAAAAATCATTTAGCTTTTACCGACACAGACAATATTACGGAATCTACAGAGAAGATTTTTTTAATCATTTGTTGAACACAACTTTTGAAAACATTGTGGCAAAAGGAGAAATAGCTCCTCTTTTCTCAATGTTTCAAAAGTTGTCTGCTTCAGATGTATCACAATGCGTCTACATGTTTGAAAGGGTTAAGACTCTATGATGACAAATGCAAATTAAGCAATTTATATCGGATTGTTTATGTTATGATTATGTACTAAATTTCTGAAAATGGAATAAATTTTCATTTTAGAATGTTTAAACAAAAAGGTACAAGTTGGCATTTCTAAATAGTGAATGGCGACAACCCCTTCTGACACCTTAACCCTTTCCCTCATATGACAGATCTACAGCAGATGATTTTGAAAACGTCTAGGCAAAAGCACAGAAAATCGCTTTTACTGAAAGAACAATTATTGAATAGAGTTGAAAACATGGTGACAAAAGGAGAAATTGCTTGTTTTGAGCAATTTCTTCTTTTGCTCCACGTTTTCAAAAAGCCGTCTGCTGCAGAGGCGTCAGAAAACGTTTATTATGAGGGAAAGGGTTAATAATACACATATTTATAACAGTCAATTGAAATGTGCGAGATCGGGATCAGTAATCTCAATTACTTCACCATCTTCTTCATACAGGAGATATTCTACAGACGACAACTTTTTAAAACGGTCTTGGGCATGTCAGGAAAATGGTCAAAACAATCATATTATTCTGCTTTTCACAATGTTTTCACTACTGTTCAAGTTATATTAAAGTTAAACATTCAATTGCCTTGGTTTTCTATTCCGCACAAAGTTTTCAAAACAGATGACTCTTATCCCTTTCCCTCATAAAGACGCTTTCTGACACCTCTGCAGCAGACAGCTTTTTGAAAACATATCGACAAAAGAAGAAATTGCTCAAAACAAGCAATTTCTCCTTTTGCCACAATGTTTTCCCTCTTAGTCATAGGTTATATGTATCCATTCAATTATAGAGATTTTCCATTTTTGGACTAAATATGTTCAAAGTTGTCTGCTGCAGAATTTTTGTATGAGGAAAAGGGTTAAAATATAACTACTTTTGAAAACATTTTTGCAAAAGGTGAAATTGTTCAAAATGAGCTATTTATCCTTTTGCTACAATGTTTTCAACTGTTTCCAATGATCGTTACTTACTTTCATTTATAGATGTTCTCCATATTTTTGTTTTAATGTTTTCGAAGTCTTTACCCTTTCCCACATACAACAAATCTGCAGCAAAAGTCTTGAATTTGAAAACATAAAGGCAAAAATATTAACAATCTTATGACATTTAAGACATGGGACTGATATACATGAATGTTTATCATGGAAATGATATCTATCTTATAGAAGATGCTTCCTCCAAATTGATTATAAGTTATGGTAGATTAACATTAAATAGAGGTCAAGTTACACCAAATACATCTGAGGACAGGCTGATCTACAGCTAAGTAGTCCCTAACAAAACCTCTGTTGCTTAGAAATCAGTGTATTCCTTCACCAGAATGCATTGAATATTTGACAATGCATTTAGATTCTTCGTTAATATGTATTGGATGTCATGGAACTGTTTTATTTCATAATCGTTGGTCTTTTGACTTTGTCTGATAGAGAAAATAGAGTTTGCAGAAAAGCAGTTCTGACCCAGCCAGAATGTGTGCAAAATGACGGTAATCATCTTTACAGATTGATTTCTTTATTGCATGATACATGACACCCTCCCCCCACGTTTTCTTTGGATTATTTTATAGATTAGAGGTTACTCTTTTCAATGATTTGAATGAATGAATGAATGTATATTGTTTTATGGCGCATCGACAGCTAAGGTGATTTAGCGCGCAATTAAATTTAATTATTCATGATCCCTGGGTAAACAAACCAGTACTAGGCTAGAAAATGTTACTTGCCCAAGGGCACTCCACTATGACCGTAGTGCCGCGTCTGGGGATCGAACCCGGGACACCTGGTTTCGAAATCCCCGACGCTAACCACTCGACCACAGCGGATTCCTTCAATGATTTGAGGTGTCCTACCTGTAAACATTGAAGAAAGTTTGATAATTGAGGGTTGAGCCTCTCGTATCAAAGGTCCCTGGTTCGAGTTCCTTGATGAGTGGGTCCTGACTTTGGGATTTTTCCATACAAACGGCGTGAGTACTGGTTAAGTCTCCAGGAAGCAGACATCGAGCGTGATTAATATAAGCTGAAAGCTTGCTTTGCAATCGATGTAAAATAAATAATGTTTAAATTAATTGAGAGTTGACACTTGCTTATTTACATGCAAACAAAGAAGGAATGTAATTGGTATTCTTTGACCTAGATCTGTTAACTCCTCATATAGGCCACTGATGAATGTCCTATGTTGCAGGTGGGGTGATGAGGAGTAGCCTAACAGACCACTCGGGCAGGTCCAATCTAAAAAAAAGACTTTCCACAACAGAGAGAAAATTTGTGTGCAGTTTCTGTCCCAAGGGATTTACGTCTGATGCAGACAGAAGGAGACACGAGCGAATTCATACTGGAGACAGGCCCTTTGTCTGTAGTTTTTGTGGAAAAACTTTTAGCCAGAAGTCGAACATGGAAAGTCACAAAGTGGTGCATTACAGACTTGCTGTGTAATAAAAGATATCGATCACAGACAATGTGGGTCAATTACAAACCAAATTATTTGTGAATGAAGTGTTTGTACAAAATCTTGTTGATCCATAAAAGCATCTGTGACGTGATGTGACGTACATGTTGTAATAATGGAGTGATGGAAGTGCGTCACATATTTAATTTGCTGTAAAAAATCCAACATGAGAATTTAAAACTTGTACATATAACACAATGTGAAAACCCAACAAAGGGATTTTAACCCTTTCCCTCATACGGCAATTCTACAGCAGACGACTTTGAACGTATTTTGTCAAAACATAGAAAATCTCAACAGTTGAATGGATAACCTATGACAAAAAGCGGAAAACATTGTGGCAAAAGGATAAATTGCACATTCTGTGCAATTTCTTCTTTTGTCACTATGTTTTCAAAAAGCCGTCTGCTGCAGAGGCGTCAGAAAGCGTCTATATGAGGGAAAGGGTTAATAGTACAGTCAAACCTGTGCTAAAGACCACCTTGGATAAGTGATACACTGTCGTCTATAGCAACCACACTTTTAGTTTGCCAATTATTTATTTTATGCATAAATGACCTTTAATTAAAGACCATCTATGAACAAAGACCATGTTGTTGTGTTCCCATGAGTGGTCTTTATACACAGGTTGGACTGTACATAGCAATCTGGATTCTCTTTACAGTTTATAGGGAATAATCCAATGTGGAGAATATTAACCCTTTCCTACATACAGATTTATGAAGTTTTCTTACCCCCACGCAGCGGGGACTTTTGAAAACATTGTGGCAAAAGGAAAAATTGCTCATCAATGTTTTTAACTTTATTCTAAAGCTAAAGTTTTATATAAAGAATTTTTTTTTTTTTTTTTTTTCAAGGTCAGTTCAAAGTCATCTGTTGCATATTTGTTGTCTGTAGGAAAGGGTTAACCCCCATACGACAATTCTGCAGCAGACGACTTTGAACATATTTTGTCAAAAAATAGAAAATCTCTATAACTGAATGGATAACCTATGACTAAAAGTGGAAAACATCGTGGCAAAAGGAGAAATTGCTCGTTTTGAGCAATTTCTCCTTTTGTCACTATGTTTTCTAAAAGCCGTCTGCTGCAGAGGCGTCAGAAAGCGTCTATATGAGGGAAAGGGTTAACAGTTGTACATAACATCAGAGAGCTAAATAAAGAGCCAGTGTGTAGAAACAGGAATATTAATATCTTGGAAATGGGACGGAAGCACATGCTGATCAGAATCTTCACTTTTCTTAGATATCAAACTTGTTCCTTTTCACATTTGAAGGTGTTAACCTTTCCGTCATACAGACACTTTCTGACGCCTCTAGTGCAGCAGACAGCTTTTTGAAAACATGCTGACAATCGAAAAAATTACCAAAACAAACAATTTCTCCTTTTGTCACAATGTTTTCAACTTTATTCAACTATTTTACTTTTTCGGGTATGTTTTCAAAGTCGTCTGCTGCAGATTTGTTGTATGTGGGAAAGGGTTAACGTCGACCAATTTACTGTAAGCATATTGATTGGTCAAGTGGCTTCATTCTCGATGGACACAACTTAACTGACTGTGTGTTCTAAGAGGTAGTTGTGCTTGTAGAGAATTAAGCCTGCAAAGTGGTTTTCTTATTAACTGGAAACTGATCGTTGTAGAAACCAGGACCTTTCTACTTTTTTATTTGGGCAACTAAGGACAACAGTTTTATGTAATTGTATGATTGTGTTGCTTAAAATTAAAGTTCTAATAAGTTCTCAAAAATGCAAGTTGTTTTCTCATTTAGCAAGTAACAAAAAATAGCACTTGCGAAAAAATGCAAGTAGAAAATCGGGCTAAAATTCGACCCCTGTTAAATGGCCGTATCTTAGTTGCAAGAACTTGTGGCAAGACCCAGTTGAATTTTATTAATGTTTATCTTCATGAGGTATATGACTTTCGGCAATAAAATGTTGAAATCTTTCCAACCTGTAGACACAATAAATGACTGTCCAGATCAAATTTCATACTTGTACAAATTATCCCTTACCCTCATATAGACGCTTTCTGATGCCTCTGCAGCAGACAGCTTTTTGAAAAGATAGTGGCAAATGAAAAGAAGAAATTGCTCAATTATAGAGATTTTTTATTTTTTGACAAATTATGTTCAAAGTCGTCTGTTGCAGAATTGCCGTATGAGGGAAAGGGTTCTCATAGTAACAATTCTAATGAGGCTTTAAATTATTTAACCCTTTCCCACAAAATACAATTCTGCATGATGACTTTGAAATCATCTATTCTGAAATATATAAAAAAAAAAAAATGAAAGTATATTTATTGAACAGAGTTGCAGGGTAGCATTGTAAAAAGTTGTCTGCTGCTATTGCATCAAGTAAAATGATTGCTTGTTTGATGTTATACGCCACTATCAATAATTGAGTTTCCTGGGTAAATTAACAGTGCTTCTGGTCCAATATTCCTGACAACAACCGTTAGTCGTAATGCTAACCCCGCAACAGTGAGCGTCAAGGAGGGCAGCCATTACTTCCATTTTTAAATTCTTTGGTATGACCCGGCTGGTGATTGAACTTGCAACCCCCCGCACCAGTGCCAGCTTAGGTAAAAGTAGCAAAATTCTCATATTAACCCCAAATCATACTTCCTAGTTTGCATGTTATTTTGAGAAGGAATTGACCTAGGATATTTGAATACATCATTTGATCCTCTGCACTCGAAAACCGGTAGGACCGGTAGCATCATGAACTCTTGTTTGCCTTTCTGAAACGACACCTGATATTATACGCATCATGAACTCTGTTTGCCTTTCTGAAACAACGCCTGATATTATACGCATCATGAACTCAGTTTTACTTTCTGGAACGACATTTAATATTATATGATGACTGGATTATTATGAACATTTGTTCAGGTATCTTGTCTACAGTTTTTGAGTGCAATATTGGTCCAAAATGTGTATTTATATAGATCTCTATGGTCAACACAATTTAGCAACCCACTTTTCATCTGGACAAAGTTGAAGAGACTTAGTGTTGGTGTTCACATCCAGTTAAGGGCGTTGGGTAAGGACCCTTGAATGACTGGTTAACTTGAGTAGTTTGAACTTGAGTAGTTTGGATAAGGCCGACTGACCCTAGGTTTTTGTCACAGCATTTGGGGGGCAATGTAAAGCTGAGCAAATACATGTATGCCTGTGTTGATGAACTGTTTAGCCTGATAGAAATACCCGTTTTTAGCTCTACTGGCCAAAGGCCAGAAGGGCTTATGTCGTGGCGATTTGTCCGTCGTCCGTGCGCGCGTGCGTGCGTGCGTCCGTCCGTAAACAATTTCTTGTTAACACGATACAGTCTTCACTTTTGATTGTATCTCAACCAAACTTATACAGTAGTAAGATATCCATGAGAGCTCGGTTCCTTTCGAAAACCAGCCAGATCCGCCCATGCATGACTGGATTATGGCCCTTGAAATGGTCAAAATTGCTATAAAAGAGCTTGTTAACACGATACAGTCTTCACTTTTGATTGTATCTCAACCAAACTTATACTGTAGTTAGATATTCATGAGAGCTCGGTTCCTTTCGAAAACCAGCCAGATCCGCCCATGCATGACTGGATTATGGCCCTTGAAATGGTCAAAATTGCTATAAAAGAGCTTGTTAACACGATACAGTCTTCACTTTTGATTGTATCTCAACCAAACTTCTACAGTAGTTAGATATCTATGAGAGCTCAGTTCCTTTCTAAAACCAGCCAGATCCGCCCATGCATGACTGGATTATGGCCCTTGAAATGGTCAAAATTGCTATAAAAGAGCTTGTTTACACGATACAGTCTTCACTTTTGATTGTATCTCAACCAAACCTATACAGTAGTTAGATATCCATGAGAGCTTGGTTCCTTTCGAAAACCAGCCAGATCCGCTCATGCATGACTGGATTATGGCCCTTGAAATGGTCAAAATTGCTATAAAAGAGCTTGTTAACACGATACAGTCTTCACTTTTGATTGTATCTCAACCAAACTTATACAGTAGTTAGATATCCATGAGAGCTCGGTTCCTTTCGTAAACCAGCCAGATCCGCCCATGCAAGACTGGATTATGGCCCTTGAAATTGTTCAAATTGCTATAATTGAGCATGTGAACACAATAGAGGCTCTATTTACTATCTGATCTTCACCAAACTTAGATAGTAGTCGAATATTGATGAGAGCTTGGTTCCTTTTGAAAACCAGCCAGATCCGCCAAGACTGGATTATGGCCCATGAAATTGTAAAAATTGCTATAATACAGCTTGTGAACACAAAAGAGCCTCCATTTACTATCCGATCTTCACCATACATACATGCTCTGGATTGAAAATGACCAAAGAACCATACCAGTAGAGCATAGGCCCTCATGGGCCTCTTGTTTACTTGAAATGCTGGTCTGTCCTAAGCTTACTGCATTGACCTATGGAGATATTTGAGAAATTTAACCTTGCTTGTGAGGTGATAGTAGGGATTTGGTTTACAAAACTTTTTTCTGATATGTTATTCAAAAAGGTGTATGCACTTTTAAGCAATATGTTCCTTGCTCCCCATTTATCATTGGACTTCTTTTTTAAAGCTGACTAAACTCTTTTTGTGCCTCCTTGCAAAATGAATTAAGGCGTTGTAATTGACGGCTGACTTTTGTTGATTTATATTGAACTGAGGGATTTAATTTGGTAGTCTCTGAACTGAGAATCCTCTAACAAGTGATACCTGGACAATTGCTAATTAAGAACAATCTAATTGGTCATTTTTGGACTTTGCAGTATGGTCTATTTAACAATGATTGAGATATGTTTATGAAACATTTACATTTTTTCAGGTATAATTTATCAAACATAAAATCACATTCCTTAAAGTCAACTATCCTTTACAGGTTTTTATAAACAAAGTGGGGAAAGAACTTTAGATGACACACCACCTGGGAACCGACCTCAATCCAAAACAGCATGTGTTGCACGTCTAAAGAAGAACCAGTGTGAATTCTGTTCGTATAGGTGTATCAGACCCTCAGATTTACGCAAACATGTCATGATTCATACGGGTGAACGCCCATTTAATTGCGAGATATGCCATAAAACCTTCAACCGAAAGGCTACTCTGAGGAATCACATTGCATGTTTGCATTTGAAAACGCCGAATTTCTGAAGTATAACAGAGGAGACAACTAGTAAAGTCTGAAGTCAAACAGAGAAGTCAAGTTATAAGTGCAATTTCTGAAGTTACATCATACATGGACAAATCATCTCGTAGATGTGCATTTAAAACCCAACAATTTCTGAAGTAATGAGAATTCATTTTGGAAATGTGCATTTAAAGTTTGCAGTTTCTGGAAGTAACAGGGATAAATTAATCATGTGATTATCATCTACCAGATTCTGAAATAGCATCTACAAATTGTCCGTAACCTACAAATTTCTGGAAGCAACAGGGATGAATCACCTAAGTGTGCATTATCTGAAGTTACATTCTATTACTATTACTATTCTTGTGGATGTGCATTCAGAACCTATCAGTTTCTGAAGTAACATAGGAAACTTTTATTGTGGATGTGCAATTATAACCTATCAGTTTCTGAAGTAAATAGACACATATTGTGAATATTCAATTAAAACCAATAGTTTTCTGAAGTAACATAGACAATTATTCTTGTTGATGCGCAATAATTAAAACATCAGTTTCTGAAGTAAATAGACAAATATTGTGAATGTGCAATTAACCCTTTCCCTCATACCACAAATATGCAGTAGATAAACATATCCCAAAACATGGTGACAAAAGGAGAAATTGCGCGCAGAGGTGTCGGAAAGCATCTATATGAGGGAAAGGGTTAAAACCTGTAGGTTTCTGAAGTAACATAGACAACTATTCTTGCTGATGTGCATTTAAAACCTATAGATTTTTGAAGTAACATATTCAACTTTTATTGAGGATGTGCATTTAAAACCTTTAAAAAGTTTCTGAAGTAAATAGACAAATATTGTGAATGTGGAATTAAAACCTATAGATTTCTGAAGTAACAATAATAGACAACTATTCTTGTGGATGTGCATTTAAAACCTATCAGTTTCTGAAGTGACATAGAGAAATATTGAGGATGTGCAATTAAACCCTATCTGTGTCTGAAGTCACATGGACAACTATTTGCATGTGCATATAAAAGCTATCAGTTTCTGAAGTAACATAGACAACTATTGTTGTTTTGCATTTTCTGAAGTAACATAAACCTATCAGTTTCTGATGAAACAAGGATAAATCATCTCATGTGTACATTTAATGATTTAAAAACCTACCAATGCCAGGAGTAAACAGACAAATCATTTTGTATGTGGACTTTTTCTGAAGTAACACAGACACATTTTCTGGTAATTGTGCATTTAAAACCTACATATTTCTGAAATAAAGCAATTGAGGAACCATTTTGTAATTGCACATTAAAAACCTTGCTATTTCTGCGATAACAATGGTTTCTGATTTCATTCTACAAAAAGTACAAATGTGTATTTAAATTTAAAAACTTGCACAAGTGTGAGAGTCAAAGGACCGTCCAAAAAAAAGTCACCAAGTTAAGTTATATCTTTGTTAGACTGTTATTAGATTATGTTTATTTCAACCCATTATTGTTTTGAATTTTTGACACATCAGGACATCGTACAGATCTTAACATATCTCCCTTTTCTTTGAGAAAGGTTAAATTGCTTGTAATGTATCATACATGCATAATTCGAGGGCTTTGCGTGAAACAGTTGTAACTAAACACCTATTCTGAAAACCCTGGTTTAGGGGCAATTTTGACCCCTTTGTAAACAATGCAAATTCAGAACGAGCAATGGCACCTACATATCCATTGTTTACCAAGAAAATTATTTAATGCTTATAAAGACTTTATGTCGATATTGAGTGAAAAGCGAAAAAGCAAGAATGATAATGAGCAGAGTTCTAGGTAAGGGGCGTTTTGCATGTTCAAAAATCCTTATATAATGGTCTCAAAAACCTATGTTGTGGGTTCTCAAAATAATTGTCTCAACAATGAGACGATACTTTTGAGTAAGAACATCATAGAGTTCTTCTCCTCTGAATCTGATTGCACAATCCCAAGAGAACGTAGCAGGAATGTTCCTTTAGTGACCCTCTACATAATTTGTTCAAACCATATTGATTACTTGAAAATGATAGCCATCAGGCAGCATCAGAAAATAACATCTTTTAAACTGATATCAAACAAACTTCACAGGAATGTTCCTTTGGGGGTCCTCTCTCAAAGAATTAGATACTTATTACAAATGTCCTTTACTGATAAATTGTTTCAGTTTTGATATTCACTCCTTGCAGTTTTATTAGTCACCTGGCAGAAGCCCGCGACTTCTATTTTTAATAGGTTTTCTGAAATCACATGGGAGGGGGGATTATTATTAGAAAGAAACACATTTAGATGTCTTGAATATATTACAATTGTGTTTGTTTAAAAACACTAAGTAATGACACATCTAAAATGAAATAAATATTCCGATGTTTTAGGTATTTTCAGTTTCTTTATTTTGACTCGCATTTATGTTTTTTTGTTTTATTTACGAAGACAAAACAGTCCCAATTAGCTAGACTGGTATACTTTATTTTACACTATATACTACATGTAATCAAAAGGCGATAACTACAAACCTTTACATCGCAGTCTAATTTGTTTACTTACGCGCACCTGCGTGACTCGCGAATACCAACTGCGTAGATCAATCTCCTTTGCAGAGAGCCGCTCTTCACCCTCACTTACAAATAGTTAATTATAGGTGATTTAAAATGTTTATTTGGTTCGAAACAAATGAAGAAACGAACAAACCGAGATAAAACTGGTTTTAATGGAAAAATGACTTTGAACGAACACTCTCTGCCTATAAAGAGAGTTTCAAGAATGACACCTCTGCGAATAAGAAAGAATCGGGTCTTTCGTACAAAATTATTTCATCCTTGACAATTTTAAATGTGTCATTTAATTCCCTAAAGGCATATTGCTTCCGATCTGCATATTGTTATGCATCATTGACACAAGGGCTCTCATCATAATATAGTTTTAAAACATGAGTTGTTTGTTATTTTCATTATAAAAAAGGAAGGAAAGAATTAAAATAAATTAACATGTTGTAGGGCTAAGTTTATGTTCGAAATTAAGTTTAAATTATACAACAATTTCAATGAGATTTAACTGTTTAGTTGATATTATATTTCGAAGGTGGTCTAATTTATAAATATTGGACTACATTTCAACATTTGTTAAAGTATGATATAATTAGGATGCCAAGCTAATATCATTTTGAGAAAAAGAGAAAACTCATGTCTTCAGCGATTTAACCCTTATCTCATTGTTTTAAAAGTAGATTGCTGCAAAGGTGTCCACTGTTGACTTTAAAAGAGGAAAGGTAAAATGACGTGCTATTGCATGCAAATCCTAAATTGTCTGTTTTGTGGTTTTATTGAAAAATAATAAAATTCGAATATTCTGACAAACATCTTGAAAAGTGTATGTGGAATTCACAAATCTTATAATTATTCCTTAATGAAAGCACTGTATGCATACTAAGACTAATGATTGGCAAGATTACTCATTTCCATTACTGTTTATGATCAATAATTAGTTGGTTGTGTGTATGGTCAACCTACTTTGGAATGGAGATTGATCATAAACAATGAAAGGCTTCAATTATCATTCACTTCGTTGACAAAACAATGCAAGTTATGATACATTTTCACTTGACCCCACCCCTGATGTTCCAATATGCCCCTCAGTTGATAACTGTTTATTCAACTACTATAATGTTAGTGTTATGCATAACTGCACTATGAACATCCAGCGACATTGATGCATTGCATCAACTTTCTCTTGTTCCTACTCTTTATCAACTTTTACCTGATATTAGCAGTTACATATTTCCTACAATACTATCACTCAGGTGATAGCTTTACGGCCATCTTGCCCCCTCTTGTTAAATCAGGTGAACTATAAGGGACCATCATAGTCTTCTTGTCTTTTGCCTTAACAGTTATAATAGGTTTATAATAAAAAGGGACATTATATTGCAATAACGATTCATGGCTTTGGCTTTGTATTTTGCTTCTTAGAGCGTAGGAAAATACAAAACCAAGTAATACTACTGCAACATAATATTCCCAGTTTATCATACTTTCTTTAACTGTTTGCATTTCTTTCCTGGATATTTAAAAGTGAGTCGGATGCAAGGAAACAAAAGGTGTAATATTAATTAAGTTGTAGCTCACCAGTCCTGAGCATTAAGTGCTCCAGGTGAGTTATTGTGATCTTAACCTTTGTCCGTCAGTTATTGTGATCTTAACCTTTGTCCGTCGTCCATCGTGCATCAACATCTTCTCCACTGTAACCAGTGTGTCAATTCTGGTGAAACTTTACAGAAAGCATCCACTAAATGTTTTCACCAAAATTACTTCAATTTGTTTGTATCAATGCAGAATTCTGTCTTGCATGCCAACCAAAAGAAATTAACTTAAGAAAAATTATTTTCCCAAACATATTGGCCGTTTACAAATCATTTTGTAGAAATGTTCCTTGGGTGACCCTCTATCAGATTCAAGCCATGTTGATGCGTTAAAAGCATGGCCACTAGGGGACGAGGCTGTTTTACCTTATTTGCTGATAGTTTAAAAAGGTTTTCCTACATCGTTCGTTGTTCAATTTTCAAATCATTATGTAGAAATATTCCTTGGGTGATCCTCTATCAGATTCCTATCAGAGCATGATGATGATACTGGTTGATAAAAAGAAAACGGAATAAGGAGGTGGGGCTGTATTGTCTAATAATGGCTAGAGTGCAACAACTTCTCTCAATGGAGGAGAGTTCTACTGAACTTGTTTTGTCATTGCTCCTAACATCCAATTACCTGAATAAACTTTTCAATGTTTCATAAACCTTAACTGTAACCCTTATGTTTGAACCAATGAAACTCAAGTCAATCTATGGCCCTCTTGCTGTAATGGTTAGATCTTTTTGATCAGCATACATTTGGGTTCAAGTTCATATTTTGGTTTATCTCTAACACATTGGATGACTGTTGGAAGAGAAAATTCGTAAGAATTGAAAGAGATAGCTAACATTTAATGATTTGTTAATAATAAAGATGAATATGAAATGTCATCTTTGTAAGCCTACGATGCAATTTTTCATAGTAAGTCATACATGTATTGAGCAATTTCTCCTTATAACACAACTTTTTTGTTTATCTATATTAAAGAATAAGACTTTCCTTTAAATACATTTCCATAGCTAAATATTTTCAGTCATCTGCTGCATTTGGATTTTTTTATGGGAAATGGTTTTAAATCGTTATTGGATTGGATTTTCGTTTTTTAGATAAGTAAATAACTAGTGTATTGTGTGGTTACATTTGGTAGTAGACCAATTTAATATAAACTAATTCCTTAACCCTTTCATTGACCCAGACTTATGTTACGTCGTCACTGTATACTTCTTTCGAAAGCAATATTGGAATAGGAAACAACATTGTCAAACCAAGCATTATCTTCTTTTCCTACAAAAATACTTGCCATTCTCTGCCAAAACTGCTTCAAATCACATATTTAAATTTTAAGAAGAAAGTTTCCAAAGTATAGTACATGTACCTCAGAGCTCTAGAAAAGGGGCATTTTGCATGTTCTGAAATCCTAATTTGACCCTCTAACCCTATGTTATGGGTACTCAAAATAATTTTCTCACTGAGACGACTTTTGAGTACCACAACAATGGGCTTTGTTGAGTAATACAGGAGATATTGTTGGGAAAGGAACCAGTTTACTTCCCCTTATTTAGTCCCCTGAAACATTAATATAGCATATCAGGTAATGAGTTGAACTACCATTTACAGGTGTAATGACCGAAGATGGACATTTGGAATACACTCAACCAGACGAATACAAGGTCAACGAAGCGACGTTAAGGGCGTTACATCGGATGTCTCGTGTCAAGAAGTATCAGTGCCATTACTGTCCCCTGCGTTGTAATAAACCGTCCGAGTTACGGAGGCACATAATGACCCATACTGGAGAACGACCTTTTGCTTGTGATATCTGCTATAAGACGTTCAATCGCAAGGGTACACTGAAACGCCATTTTCTTAGCATGCATGTGAAACCTCCTCATTCACAGAGTGAAGCTGAAACTTCGGGGGATATGAATGTGAAACCTCGTTCACCGTGTGAAGTCCAAACTTCGGGGGATATGGTTGTGAAACCTCATTCACAGTGTGACGTCCAAACTTCGGAGGATATGGATGGATCGTCTTGACAATGTGCAAATTTCTTGTTGATTGGCCACCTTGCTAATCTGTGTTAACCCGCTTGAAACTTCTGCAAAGGATAGCTGCCATTATAATCCATCACAGTATTAATGTACCCGCTACAGGGTCACCATAGACTCATTTTGTTTCTTGTTAAAGACTTTTCCTATTTTCAAAGTCTTATAGTGAAAAAGTGAAATGTTAGTTAATTTAAGCTTTGACTGATGTAATACATATCCTTTTACCACATACTTAAAACCTGGACTAGACAACTATGAAATTACTAAGTCCAAAATATAGAACATCTCTATAAATGATAGTATGCATGATTAGAGTTGATTTCTAAAGTTGTCTGCTGTAGAGGTGTCTATATGTGGGAAAAGGTTCAGATATGTGACAATCTAATTTGGGCCTTGCTACCTGAGTGTATATAGTGAATGATAGAATGCATGATTAGAGTTGATTTCTAAGGTTGTCTGCTGTAGAGGTGTCTGTATGTGGAAAAAGGTTCAGATATGTGGCAATCTAATTGGGGCCTTGCTACCTGAGTGTATAGCTAACACTCATGCGAGGCTGTTCATCAGATAAGTCTCACCAGACCTTTCAGTGTCTGTCTACCTGTAATCTAAAATAATCATAGATGCTTTCTTTAGGGTGTGTGGGTGTAGCCGCACAAGTATAAAACCAATGTAACTAAACTTGATGCTTTATTATCCTTTGCCAAAGGTGTATGTAGTGTATGGGAAATTATTCTGGCATTGTTCGTCCGTCCGGAGCCATATTAAAATAATGGTTTAATGGTTTTTATAAAAAATGATATGGAAATGTTGAATTGAACTTATATTGTATATATAGTGTATATCATTTACATTACATGGGAAAGGGAAATAACCGTCTTTTTCTTATTTTCTAAATTTTATTTAGTTCAACATAAGTTATCTTCCTGAAATCAATTCCCACATTTTTATCCTATCTTCTCTAAATTATATTCAAACATTCATCTTCATAAGATCTTTATATATTTTTTTTTGGCGGAGGATCTTGATTCAACCAATTAACTTGTTATATTTGAAATCGCAGAACTAGATATTGTTTTGTTTCAACAACACATTACTGATTCTTTTAACCCTTTCCCTCATACGACAATTCTGCAGCAGACGACTTTGAACATATTTTGTCAAAACATAGAAAATCTCCATAACTGAATGGATAACCTATGACAAAAAGTGGAAAACATTGTGGCAAAAGGAGAAATTGCATGTTTTGTGCAATTTCTTCTTTTGTCACTATGTTTTCAAAAAGTTGTCTGCTGCAGAGGCGTCAGAAAGCGTCTATATGAGGGAAAGGGTTAAGCTCAACTGAGCACTTTATGCTCAAGGTGTTGTTGTGATCGCATTTGTGTCTGTCTTGTTAAAACGCTAGAGGCCACTATTTTTTAACCAATTTTCATGAAACTTATTTAGTTTGTTTCTATTTGTGATATCTAGGCAAAGTTAAAAAATTGGTTATGTTTGGTCAAAAACTTAATCACTAGGTCAAATAGAAGGAATCTGGAATTTCTGGAAGCCGCATTTGTTAATTTGAGCATGTTGAAACTTTGTCAGACTTTTTGTCTTGATTATATCTAGGCTATGTTAAAAAGGCTATGTTAAAAAATGGGTCATGTCGAGTCAAACACTAGGTCAGTAGGAAATAATATGAGAATACTTTAACATTATATAGTCCGCATTTTTGGGTAGAGCAGCTTTAAACTTTGTCAGAATGGTTTTTTTGATGATATTCTCACGCCAAAGTTCAAATATGTGTCATGTCATGGCTAATCAAGTTCCCTAGACCAAATTGAATTACAATCTTGTGAACATTCTGAAAGCCGCATTTTAAACTTGAGCATGCTGAAACTTCGTTTGAATGTTTTTAGTGATGATATCTAGGCAAAGTATGAGTATGGGTCTGACCTTTCCAGTCACAAACTAGGTCACTAGGCTAAATTTGAGAAAACCCTTGATAACTCTGGAGACCACATTTTTGTTTAGTCAAGCAACTCAAAATTTAAACATAATATTTGTCTTGATTATATCAAAACTAAAACCAAAATCATACATTCAAGAACCAGGTCCCTAGGGGAAACTTAATAAACATCTTGTGAACACTCTTGAAGTGTCTTAAGTATTATTCATGGACACCTCAGCATATATGGTAGGCGCTACAGGGGCCAAGGGGCCACCTTGGCTTTCTGTTTAACCCTTTCAGACAATATAGACTCTTTCTGATGCCTCTGCATCAGACAAATTTGAAAACATAGTGACAAAAGGTGAAATTGCTTAAAACAAGCAATTTCTCCTTTTGCATCAATGTGTTCAACTCTTTTCAATAATTAAACCCTTATTTATGGATTTTTTCACGTTTTTGCAAATACTTTTTCAAAGTCGTCTGCTGCTTATATATATTTGTTGTATGTGGGAAAGGGTTAAACAATCTGGCTGTAGCACACTATAATGTTCTCCAATGAACTATGCTGTAGTTTATGAAAATTATCTTTGTACTAATTGATAATGTAACCTTAGCATAAGGTGAGCTTTTGTGATCACCCTCTATCAGTCTAGGTCAAACTTTTTGTTGTGCTGAGGCAAGGTAGCTCAGTGGGTAGCGGCACAGCCTGTTATTCCAGGGATTGTGAGTTTGAATCCCAGCTCGGCCAACATTCTTTCCGACGTTTTACAAAAGTCATTGTGACATGCGTCATTCGTCTTTCACCAATGGACATACAGTCTGTGTGGAAAAGCAGCCAGTTGCTTGGAAAGAATGTTATGCGGATTACTGGTGTGAGAAAGCTAGGTAATGCATGAGTAGGTGATCTGGCAGCCGTGATATGACTGAAAAATTGTTGATAACGGCGTTAAGCCACAATTAATCAATTGTAGAGCAACATCTCATAAACCACATGGGCAATTCCAACGAAGCTTCACAGTAATGTTCAATGGAGGTCTTCTTTCAAAATTATGCAAAGAATTATATTCTGTGTATGTTGCGACATCAGATAGGAGGGTAAAATGACATGTTAATAAACTTCTACTCTGAAACAGCTGGTCTGATTTCAAGATAATTCTGTATAAATGTTCTGCATGTGATCATCTACCAAGAATTGTTCTTCTTTAATACTTCTTTAATACTGCTTGTCTGATTCAAAGAGTGTGTGTTAGTAATATTCCTAAGGTGACTCTTTGAAAACGGTTCATGGCATATTGATTGATTTATTTATCTATTAAAAACCATGAGGCAATGTTTTTATTATAATTAATGCTCTACAAAAACTGATTGGTGAAAAGAAAGGGCTGCCAGGCAGCACAAAACGTGATGTTTAGTAAACAATCGTTCAATTTCTTCTCTGAAACTGTCTGATTTCAAAATAACTTGACAGAAATGTTACTTGGCCAAAGAACTAAGCAACACAGGACCACATGAGTGTCTTGTTCATTTAGCCAATTAACAATTTTATATCATGTAGGTATTGGATTTTTGTGTCACCTGCGTAGCATGGTAGGCACTTGGGGATTACTTTTTTTTTGTCCGGCGTCTGTCTGTCGTCACACTTTTTTGTCACGTTTTCAAATAACTTTTTTTCTACTCAAAGGATTGGATTGAAACTTCTGACAAATGTTTATATCAATCTTTGTGATGGGTTCACAAAAGGGGAATACTCCAAATCATTTTTATATCAGAGTTATTGCCCCTTTTCTGTCAAAAATTAAAATTTTCTGACAAGGCCCCGGCAGGTGACACACGTGCTCCGGGGAGCACTCCATTCTAGTTTAATGATAGTATTGTGTTTTATCTTTCCCATTGACATATTGGCCATCTGTAATTATTCAGACAAAACGTTTCCACCATATAGTGGTATAAAGTAATTCGGCAATGTCACACGCAACCGACTGATCAAGATTTTGACTTAAACAGTATTTATAATCAAATGTCATATTTGTATATTTACTTTGATCATACACTTGTACCTGTTTTTGAGATGCTAGTAAGACTAATCGTAAAGGTCGAATTTAGTATAACTTGTCCCAATTATGTTTCCTGTCGGCTTGTGGATGGGTTGTAGAAATGTTCTATGCTTTTGTAGACGGATATTCTCTGTGTAAATTGAACTGTCACAGTCACATGTCTGATAGGTCACCGAACACTATAATTATTTCCATGTACAGTGACCTTGACATGTTTTGCATTCAGCATGCAACAGCTCAATGTACACAGACTATTAAAATCTGATAAAAAGCAGGATATATATGTACCATTTTCACATATTACAAGAACAACTATGTGTGTGTCTTGTTAAATGGTGATTATTTGACAGAGCAAACACATATGGAAAATATACTAAAAGATACAAAATGCAGGCCCTGCAAAATGTCCTTTAATTAATCGTTAGGTCAACCACAATTATGCGATTAACACATCTCGAAACACAGTCTGAAGTTCCTCTGTCAATCATTGAAAACCTGGTTTCGTCGTATTGTGGCGTTTTTTGTTCCACAATGTTTTCAGAAGTTGTCTGCTGTAATGGCATCAGGAAGGGTCTATATGTAGGAACGGGTTAAATTAACTTCAAACTTTCTACAAAGGAAATTGGAATCCATCGTGGCCGATTGGATAGCGTCGGGATTTTGTACCAGGCTTCCGTGGTTCAATCCCCTTTCACGGTGGAATGCCATTGGTCAAGGCTCATTTTCTATCCTAGTACTGGTTAATTAACCCATGGATCATGAATAAGTGAACTGTCATTGTGATATAACTGAAATGATGTTGAAAACGGCGTAAAAACCCAATTAAACAAACAGAAACAAAAATAAATCGTGGTAATTGGTGTTGCCACATTCTTGATGGATACAATTCGTAGTACGACTTTCATACTAAAACGCACACATCTGTTCTCTTTCACAGACCACTCTTCATTTCCTATAACATTTTAATGATATCATATAATCATACCTACTACTTCAAATGTTTTCAAAGCAGACAACCTTAATATAGAATATCAGGTAATGAGATAAACTACAATTTGCAGGTTTATTGAACGAAGATGGACATTCGGAACACGCCCAACCAGATAACAGCACATCTTTCATCAATCACCTGGTCTATGATGAGGCGTTAAAGGCATTATATTTGAAGTCTCGTGTCAAGAAAAATCAGTGCCATTACTGTCCATTGCGGTTTAAGAAGCCGTGTGATCTACGGAGACACGTTATGATCCACACTGGAGAACGACCGTTTGTTTGTGAGGTCTGTCATAAATCTTTCAATCGAAAGGGAACTCTAAAAGGACATTTTCTAAGTTGCCATTGGAAACCTCCTTCGCCGGGTGCTTTAGAAACTTCAGAGAATAATGATGGCTCTTCTTGAACTGTGCAATTTTCTTTCAGAAACGTTGATTAACCATCATGCTCCTTAATTTGTAGTTACTGGTTACCTTTGAACTTTTACCAAACATCCTTAAAACCAATTGATTTATGAAGAACACGCTATTCTCGTTTGTATTTATTTGTACATTCAAAGCCCCACAATTACTGCAGTCAATTTGGAATTAATTTCCTGACATAATTTAAATTAACTTCATCCTTACATTTAACTATTATGAACTTCCACATTTCTTAAATAACACTGAAGAAACGCCCCCTGAGTGCATGTTCGGCTTATGCGAGCACTTAAAATCGTAGGATGTCTGTTGTTTGTCATGAGCAACACTTGCTTTAAACGACAACTCCGACACTGTGAACCACATTTCAAAATAAATTAACACAAAGGCGCTTTATGTGGCCCGGTATCTAACTGGTCAAACAGTTCCGCTAAGCTACTACATACGATGGCTACAAAGGCTTAAAATAGCAAAATATCCTCCCAACCAGTTGACCCTTTATTAAGTTAATTTCACACACATTGGTGGTTCACGATCAAAAACTGCTAAAACAATTTCCCCCGGTACATATGAGGGCTAATTATGAATAATCATCGAATAGCATCTCCTTAACAACCTGTCAAATTTCAAAACAATTCACTCGCGTTCCTAAGTATACCCTCTTACATAAAACTTAATCAAACTATCATTCACTCTCCGCTGAATGAGATGATCGCAAGAACTTGAAATAGAAAAAAAAGGAAAAGATAACCCGCTGTCCAATTTTAAATTGTTTATATAAATGTCCTTAGGTTACAATCTACCACATTTGCGCATATCTTGCCGCCTTGCTGCACACAAAGGCCGTCAGCAACCCTTCGAACGAAATATCCCCAAACCCCCCACGGGCTCAAACCAAATACTTCCCTTCTCAGCACTCATTGTTTCGACGATCGATACGCTTGTCTCATGATAAGCATACTGTCACCATGACTGGTAAGCTCTTGATATTAGTTTTACAGAACTATGTTATGTTGGGAAAGGCGTAAAAGACCATATAACAAACACACTTCCCTTATCCACTAACACTATTTCAAATTAATTGAACACAACTTTTCCTTAGGTGAGTCTCTACCGAAATATTGATCCACCCACGTTGCTTCCTTGCACAACATGGCAACCAGAGTGAAAGATAGAAATAAACTTAAACCACATCTCTTACAAAATTATTTCACACACATGTTCCTTAGAATGCCTTCTACCAATATTCCTCATTTGTTAACTTTTGTTACATTTTTGCATATTGCAAAGTTATCTTTGTTTTTATTGTATTCATATGGTGCATCTATGCATATTGCTAAGTGTTATCATGTTATATTGTTATTTTTCTTTCAGTCCGTCTGTCATACTTTGCTTTCCACATTGTCTCTTTAGTTCTTATTTATTCATTATGTATATCACTCTTAGCTCACCTGAGCTCGAGTGAGCTATTGTGATCACTCACCATCCTTCGTTGTTTGTCCGTCTTCTTTTCCTAACATATTTGCCAGTTTCAAATTAATTTCATAGAAATGTTTCATAGGTGGTTGGTCTTCTTTTAAAATTGTTTAAAACATTGCATCCCATCTGGTTACAGTGGCAACATACAGGAACGTTTGGAAAATATATCTTCTTGTTCAAAAGTTCTAGCCCCGATTTTGAAAATATTCTGACACAAATGTCCCATGGTTGACCCTTTACCAAGTATGTTCACATTATTCTCACCCGTTGAAAAACATGGCCTCTAAGGGCTGGGCTCCTGTTCTTCATATGCATTTAGTAAACATACAATGTACATGTATAGCACCATGCTATTAAATTAGGGAACTTGAGTATGTGTATGGGCAAGAGAGTGTATGTTTGACCTTGACAGTTGTATACAATGTATATTTATTGTAAAATTGTTGACTATGTACATGTCTAAATAAGTGTATGTCTATGTACAGAGATGGGTCACACCGTCAGTTTAAACTTTATAATATATTTACTGCTGGTATTTAATTAGTACAGTACTTATTAATTAGTCTATTATTGAAGTAATATCTGTGAAATCAGCTGAGCGATATATGACCGTCATGATCATTTTGTTGAATGATCATATTGTATTTTTATTTCTTTCTTTTTAGCTCACCAGAGCTCGAAGTGCTCAAGGTGAGTTTTTGTGATCGCCTTTTGTCCGTCGTTCGTCGTCCGTCGTCAACATTTGCTTGTTAACACTCTATAGGCAACATTTTGCATCCAATCTTCACGAAAGTGTATCAGAACATATATCTCCATCAAATCTAGGCCAAGTTCGAAACTGTGTCATATCGGGTCTAAAACTAGGTCACTAGGCCAAATTTAATGAAAATCTTGTTAACACATTTTAAACTTGAGCATGTTGAATCCTTGTCAGAAAGTTTGTCTTGATGATACCTAGGCCAAGGTCGAATATGGGTCATGTTCGGTCAAAAACTAGGTCACTAGGCCAAATGTAATCTTGTTAACACTCTGGAAGCCACATTTTTGGCTTGAGCATGTTGAAACTTTGTCGGAAAATTTGTCTCAGTGATATCTAGGTCAAATTCGAATATGGTTCATGTTGTGTCAAAAAATGCTTGAGCATGTTGAAACTTTGTCAGAATATTTGTCTAAGTGATATCTAGGCCAAGTTCAAATATGGGTCATTTCAGGTCTAAAACTAGGTCACTAGGCCAAATTGAATGAAAATCTTGTCAAAGCTCTGGAAGCCACATTTTAAACCTGAGCATCTTGAAACTTTATCAGAAAGTTTGTCCTGATGATATCTAGGCCAAGTTCGAATATGGGTCATGTCCTGTCAAAAACTAGGTCACTAGGCCAAATTTAAGGGAAATCTTATTAACTCTCTGGAAGCCACATGTTTGGCTTGAGCATGTTGAAACTTTGTCAGAATGTTTTTCTGAGATATATCTAGGCCAAGTTCGAATATAGGTTATGTCGAAACTAGGTGACTAGACCAAAATGAAGGAAAAGCTTGTTAACACTCTGGAACCGCATTTTTAACTTGATCATGTTGAAACTTTGTCAGAAAATTTGTGTCTTGATGATATCTAGGCCAAGGTTGAATATTGTCATGTCCGGTCAAAAACTAGGTCACTAGGCCAAATTATAGGAAAATCTTGTTAACACTCCGGAAGCCACATGTTTGGCTTGAGCATGTTGAAACTTTGTCAGAATATTTGTCTTAGAGATATCTAGACCAAGTTCGAATATGGATCAGGTCAGGTCAACAACTAGGTCACTAATCCAAATTGAAGGAAAAGCTTTTTAACAGTATGGAAGCCACATTTTTGGCTTTAGCATGATGAAACTATGTCGATATGTGCGTCTTAGTTATTTCTAAGTTTGTCTTGATGATATCTAGGCCAAGTTCGAATATAGGTCATGACCGGTCAAAAACTAGGGCACTAGGTCAAATTGAAGGAAAAGCTTGTTAACACTCTTGAAGCCGCATTTTTGGCTTAAGCATGTTGAAACTTTGTCAGAATGTTTGTCTTGATGATATCTAGGCCATGTTTGAATATTGGTCATGTCCGGTCAAAAAGTAGGTCACTATGCCAAATGTGAGGAAAATCTTGTTAACACTCTGGAAGCCACATGTTTGGCTTAAGCATGTTGAAACTTTGTCAGAATGTTTGTCTTAGTGATATCTAGGTCAAGTTCGAATATGGGTTTGGTCAGGTCAACAACTAGGTCACTAGGCCATGTTTTAGAAATATCTTGTTAACACTACAGAGATCACATTTTTTACTTGAGCAGCTTGAAACTTTGTCAGAATATTTGTCTTGATGATATCTAGGCTAAGTTCGAATTAAGGTAAGGTCAGGTCAATAGCTAGGTCACTAGGCCAAATTGTAGAACAATCTAGTTCACACTATAGAGATCGCATTTTTGACTGGAGCAGCTTGAAAGTTTGACTTGATGATATTGCCATTGTCGCTGAAATAGTTAAGTCTTAAATATGCCATTCTCAGGTGAGCGATTCTGGTCCTCATGGCCCTCTTGTTTATACATAAATTTTTCTTCAATCGTTGCATATTGCAGTATAGTCTTTATTCTAGACTATTCATTTAGCCAGTTAATATCATGTACATACGGAAAATAAAATTTATAATAAAGTGTTAAGATATAATTATGTTTTTATGATTCCGTGGATATTTCGACCGCGACATCCACTGAACTCCCCCGATAATTCGAACGTCTGATCATTTCGTTCTTTTACACGAAACAATTCCTGGAATGAATATATATATTCAATACAGCATAGCAGCAGATCAGAGTCCGAGCAATCAGAACACCTGCTTATGCACTGTTTTTTGTGTTAACACTTTTCAACGTGCAACACATATGCAGAGAGAAAACATTGTAAACATCTGAGCAGAAATATGGAAAACCATATATTGAAGTTATTGAATGGAGTTGAAAACATTGTGGCAAAAGGAGAAATTGTTCGTTTTGAGCAATTTCTCCTTGTGTCACAATGTTTTTCAATAGTCGACTGCTGTAGATGCGTCATAATACCTTTACAAGTTGAAAAGGGTTAATTAACCCTTTCCCTCATATAGACGCTTTCTGACGCCTCTGCAGCAGACAGCTTTTTGAAAACATAGTGAGAAAAGAAGAAATTGTTCAAAACGAGCAATTTCTCCTTTTGCCACAATGTTTTCCTCTTTTAGTCATAGGTTATCCATTCAATTATAGAGATTTTCTATTTTTTGATAACATATGTCCAAAGTCGTCTGCTGCAGAATTGTCGTATGAGGGAAAGGGTTAATATAGCTTTATAACTGGCTTGCTTTATATAATAAACATTTAAGCAGAAATGAGCCGTTTCACCAGAAAACCAACATTATGGTTTCTGCGTAATGTATCGACCCAGATCAGCCTACGCATTCCACTCAGGCTAATCCGGGCCGACACATACTGTCTGAGGGGGATAGATGTATAGAGTAATGATTCCTGAAACAGGAAATCCACAGGAGGCGAAAAGTGTCTGCCCGAATTAGCCTGCGTGGCATGCTTAAGCTGATCCGGGTCGATACTTTCGATGACATTCGCAATTTCGTAACCGTAAACTTATGAAAACGTGCTCTGTAATTGTACGATATAGAAGCCATGATGTTGAATGACATTCGTAACTTAAAAGGATGAAAAGTGCAGTTTAAACAGTCTTCTACTGCAATAGATATAAATATTTGAATACACTCCCTGTGATATTTTAATCATAAAACAGGTTTACAAACATAACTGCTTATCCCTCTTATCTTAGTTCTTGGTTTCAACCTGAATGAAATCGATCTGCACTTTTAACTGTAAGATTAAGTGTCTATTGGATCAAAGTCCCGGTACATTTAAACAGGATGAAAGAACCAGAACAGAAAGATATTTAGATAAGCATTGAGAATCAAGTATACACCAATATCGGATACAATGTTTCAAGCATTTTATTTTTCCCCCTCTTTTAGACCACACACTGCTGCGCGAAGGGTTGGTACATGGCAAACAACAACACCATTAGCTCTGTCCGACATACAATAAAGCAGCAAACGACTGAACATAATACTCTAGACAAAACATAGAAACGCTGTACTCATTTAAGATGAAAATATAATTGACCTTTTCCCACTTGCAAACGCATCTGAAGCACATACCTTTAGAAATCATTGTGGCAAAAGGAGAACTTGCTCGCAGCGAGGAGCAATTTCTTCTTTTGCTACAATGGTGTCAACTCTATTCATGAATCATACTTTCACGAAGGGAGATTTTCAATATGTTTGTATATATAGTCAGCTGCAGTAGATTCATCGTATGCTGATTTTTTTTTATAAAGGCAAACAATAAGGATAAGCATAAGGAATAATGCTCAATAAGAAAGAAACATCCAAGTTCGTCCACTGCATATGCATCAACATGTGTCTACATATGGGGGAAAGGCTAAATGTGCTTGAATTTTAATCAATTCTTTGAATGGAGATATTCATTAAATATTTAACTGCAATAGAATGTAGATATTTTACTCTAAAAACACGAATCTCATATACAGACGACTTTCGTACTTTCGAATAAAATCCAAACGTGCCGGAAACACAAATCGCTCAAAACAAGTAATTTCATATTTCAAAAAATATTTCAATTCTATGCCAAAGCATATCTAGTACTCCAAATTCGACAGATGGTATACTTATTAACACAAACGATATCAAAGCAGATGACCTTAGACTAGCATATCAGGTAATGAATTGAACTACCGTTTACAGGTTTCTATAATCAAGAGAGACATTCGGATGAAACCCAACTGGACTACACGACCTATCTCGATGTGACAGCTTTTGACAAGTACCGTCAGTCAAACGATGCCACTTTTGACAACTACCAGCCAAACGATGAAAATTTACAACAGAAGTCCAGTTCCAAGAAAGTCGTGTGCGAGTATTGTCCAGTACTGTTTAAATCACAGTCTGATTTACGGAGACATGTGATGACCCACACTGGCGAACGTCCGTTTATTTGTGAGGTCTGTCAGAAGACTTTCAATCGAAAGCATACACTGAAGAGTCACCTACTTAATGTGCACTTGAAAACTAAATCTTAGTGTGCATTTTACCTTTTCAAAATATCATAAATGAGAAGTGTTTTCCTTTTTTCGAATGTCTAACGATTCATTTAAGGCAGTGTTTAGTTCAACTTTTTAGCAAAACTTTTATATCATATATTTTAAAGTGGGTTTCGTGTTTTTCGAATCAAACAGTATACATGCTGATTCCCGCCCTAACATCCAATTGCTGCATCCTGCAGCAACTCTTGTATTTCTATAAATCCCATGTATTGCATGTTAATATTTGTAGTATTAAATATTTTGCTTTGTTATATGGTTGTTCCGTCATTTAATGTCAAGGGCGTAGCTTTGCAATAATCCATGTATAGACCTACCCGGATAGACACTTTTCGCCTCCTGTGGATTTTGTTTCAGGAATAACTACTCTATACATCTATCCCTCTAAGACGGAATATGTCGGCCCGATCAGTCTGCGCGGACAGCGCATGCTGATATGGTCGATACATTACGCAGATGTCTATCGCCGTAGCTGCATTTTGGGGCATTTTGAGAAAAATGTGTAGACACGTGCCTACAGTGCCTAAAGGGAGCTACGCCCCAGAATGTTGTACACATACACAACAGATGCGCGACGAGGGTTGGATTTTGTACCGCTATAAATAATAATGATTATGTTAATTGAGGTCATCGAGGAACTTAATGACTAATGCATTCACAATCAAATTAAAGAAGTATGTCCAACCTTTCATCAGGTGTATTATTATTGCGATTTCAAAATTCAATTTGAATTGATGACTTAATATTTGTAGGGGAGAGATGCATAACAAATGAACTCATGAATGAAAGTGTATCCACTCAAAGCCACGCCTCTTAGTGTAACATATTATACCCCCAGATACATAGCATATGGGGGATATATAGGAGTCGCGCTTGACGGTCGGTCGGTCGGTTTGTCGGTCCGTTGGTCTGTGGACATTTCTTGTGAACACTATTTCTCGGCAACCCTTGGTCAGAATTCAATATAACTTCACACGAATGATTGATACCAAGCCTAGTTGTGCATATTGTCGGCGTGTTGCACTGGAATTATTTTTAAATGAGTTATGGCCCCTTGAATTTCTCATACATATATATATTGACAGGCACCAGCTGGGGGTATTCATCACCTTCAGTGATATTTCTAGTTTCTATATAACCCATACATTTCATGTTAATCTTTGTAGTATTAAATATTCTACCAAACTATACAGTTGTTCCCTCATTTAATGTTGTAAACATATACAAAACGGCCCTTATAATTTCAAAATGTATTCGCATCGTGGTACAAAATCCCTAGAACGGTATAAATATCGATAGAAATGGCGGATCGTAAAAAACATTACGGATTAAAAAGTACCGCCGACCGATCTATAAGTAATTTCGGATCAGCAATTTCTACGACCGGATCATTGGATATTCACTCTTATTGAGAATTTGAAAGAATACAAAGCACGGCATGCATTTGTTCACCTATGTTATGGAAAAATAACATGTTCAGTCGTTTTGAGGCAGCTGGGACTTTAAAGCCATGCAAGACTGATCCTAAAATTTGGATTATTTTGTATTAACGTAGTTTACTGTCAAATAATTTCCAGGCACTGGACATTTACTTTTGTTCTTTTATAGCACTGTTTAAAAAGTATTGTTTATAAAAAGAATCGTGTTAATTTCAAAAGTATTATATAAATTATTTCAAACAAAGTAAAGCAAATATGCCATGGTTTTTTAGCTCCACTGGCTGAAAACCAGTCGAGCTTATGTCATGGCGAATTGTCCGTCGTGCGTCCGTCCGTCCGTAAACCTTTCGCTTCAAACGACTTCTCCTCCCTAACCACTTGGCCAATTGGGATAAAACTTCAAAGGAAGCATCCTCTTAACCCTTTCCCACCTGCAGACGCATTTCAACGCAATAGCAGCAGACGACATTTTGAAAACATAGTGACAAAAGAAGAAATTGCACGACACGTGCAATTTCTCCTTTTAATGTTTTCCACTTTTTGTCATATATGTTATCCATTTAATTATGGAGATTTTCTTTGTCTTGACAAAATACGTTTAAAGTCGTCTACTGCAGAATTGTATGAGGGAAAGGGTTAATGTCCTTAATTTTCTAAACTACTTCAATTTTTTTTTTTGATTCATGCACAATTTTGGTTTCCATGGCAACCGAAGGAAGAAAATAGTGAAAACTTAAAAAATCTTCTCCGAAAGTGTCAAGCCGATTTCCAAATAATTTTGAAGAAATGTTCCTTGGGTGCCCATTTTTCAGATTTCTTCAAGCCATGTAGATTGTTTGAAAATCATGGCCGCCAGGGCGGGGCTATTTTGCGTTATATGGCTATAGCCAAAACTTAAAAAATCTTCTCCTCCGAAAGTCAGGCTGATTTTCAAACAATTGTATAGATATGTCCCTAGGGTTGACCCTCTATCAGATCAGGTGAGCGAGCCAGGGCCTCAAAACAATTAGCGATATTGTAATTGATTTAACCCTTTAGGATATTTCTGTGAAACTTAGAATAATTTGTTTACCATCTTTAATCGAAAATAATTGAAAACCATGTGGCAAAAAGAAATTGTTCATTATGAGCAAGTAATTTCTCGTATTGCCATAAAAAACAAAAAAATCAAAAGTCATTTGCTGCATAATGCAACTACGGGTCTGAAATTGTTTATTGACCGAGTGATAGTGATGGATCGTCATGCACTTGTCCTTCAAGGGTTACTCATAAACTTCAAATAATCTACTGATTTCCCTGGTAAAGTATGCCAAGTAATCATCTGAGTTTTTTTACCTTGACTTATTAACTCTTTCAGCGCCGAATTGTTTAAACTACACTCTTCCATGTTCAAAATCGGGCGTCTCCACTTCTCATGTAATACAGTTTTGGAATATTTTGATAACTAAAAGGCAAACAATGCTGATCTCAGGTGAGACAGCTCGTTACGAGCTGACTCACCTGAATCAGTATTGTTTGCAAAAACCTCAATCAAACTATCATCACTGTGTATTCCCTTAAGCCATTGTATTTTTATACCCGAACCACCCGATGATCAAAGTTGAGGTGGATCGTGTCCTTATTTAATAGTGTTGAAGTTTTTGAATTGCATTCATATACCCGTGAATGTCCTACATTGGCTCAAGAACTGTTTCAGCGCCGAATGCAATATTGAGGTTTTTGCAAACACTGCAGTTAATAATCTATTCTATATTATTATAGCTTTTGTATGTAGACGTAGTGGTTCCCGGAATAAGTTCACATTTTAAGCTATGATGATTATACGTAACACATGTAATGTTCACGTCCCTAGAAATATTTCTATGTCGAATGCCGATGTCGCAATACAAATATACATGAAACAAAATTCCCCAACTCTTTATCCATATCTTGCTGTACTTGACTTTTTTGATATTTGCTATTTAAAATTTGTCGTTTTGTGTGTTTTAAACACTTCAAGCATACATTTAGAAAATAAACAATTGCTTAGAATTGGTTTGATAAATTAACTTTTACGATTTATGGCGCAACTATTGTCCTTTACGATGGTTGCTACGGTCGTGGACAATATAAATTTACGAACCACTTTTGTTGTTCCCCATTTGGTTTCGACTCGAAATTGAATCGTCGAGAAAAATGATGTGAAACACATTATTTCATTAAGAACTTGTGTATTATCTTATTCTGATCACTATATGTAGTCTAATCTTGATCGATGTTGTTCTCCATTCAGTGATCAGTAACGACGAAAGTCCATGTCCTCTCCTAAATTATTTTAACATTTTTGGATCCTTGCCAAATTCTGGTGTCCATGGCAACCGAAAGAAGTATTTTCAAAGAATATATTTTCAAATAATTTTGTGCCAAATGTTCCTTGGATGACGCTCTATCAGATTCCTTGAAACCATGTTGATTGGTCGAAAAACATGGCCGCCAGGTGGCGGGGCTATTTTGCCTTATATTGCTATAGTGAAAACTTAAAACATCTTCTCCTCCGAAAGTGTCAGGCCGCTTTTCAAATAATTTTGTAGAAATGTTCCTTGGGTGACCCTCTCTGATTCCTTAAAGCCATGTTGATTGCACGAAACCTAAGGCCGCAAGGGGCGGGGCTATTTGGCCTTATATGGCTAAAGTGAAAACTTAAAAAATCTTCTCCTTCGAAAGTGTCAGGCCGATTTTCAAATAATTTTGAAGAAATGTTCCTAGGGAGACCCTCTATTAGATTTCTTACAGCCATGTTGATTGGTTGAACAACATGGCCGCCAGGGGTCAGATCTGGTTTACCTTATATGGCTATAGTGAAAACTTAAAAAAACTTCTCGGACGAAAGTATCTGGCCGATTTTTGGCCGGATTGCTCAAGCAATTCCGGTCTATAGATTGGCGATGTCCGTCTGTCCGTCTGTCTGTCTGTCTGTCTGTCTGTCCGTCAACATTTTGGTTAAAGTTTCAGGTTAGGCAAAATGGTTAAAGTTTCTGGTTAAGCAAAATCTCAGACATGGAAAGAGCTACAAACTTGAAAATTGGTCTGTGTGTAGCCACTAACATGTTCTTTTGACTTCCATGATAACTCTTCACCTTCACCTTGCTATTGCCCGTCTGTCTGTCTGTCTGTCCGTCAACATTTTGGTTAAAGTTTCTGGTTGAAGCAAAATCTCGGACATTGAAAGAGCTACAAACTTGAAAATTGGTCTGTGTGTAGCCACTAACATGTTCTTTTGATTTCCATGATAACTCTTCACCTTGCTATTGCCCGTCTGTCTGTCTGTCTGTCCGTCAACATTTTGGTTAAAGTTTTTGGTTGAAGCAAAATCTCGGACATGGAAAGAGCTACAAACTTGAAAATTGGTCTGTGTGTAGCCACTAACATGTTCTTTTGATTTCCATGATAACTCTTGACCTTCATGTTGCTATTGCCCGTCTGTCTGTCTGTCTGTCTGTCTTCTGTCTGTCTGTCTGTCTGTCTGTCTGTCTGTCTGTCCGTCAACATTTTGGTTAAAGTTACATCACAGCAACTTGCGTTTTAATTTGCTTTCTACAGTTTTATAGTTATATCACGGCAACTTGCGTTTTAATTTGCTTTCAACAGTTTTATAGTTATATCACGGCAACTCGCATTTTAATTGGCTTTCAACAGTTTTATAGTTATATCAACTTGTGTTTTAATTTGCTTTCAACAGTTTTATAGTTTTATCATGGCAATTTGCATTTTTATTTGCTTTCAACAGTTTTATAGTTATATCATGGCAACTTTCGTTTTAATTTGATTTCTACAGTTTTATAGTTATATCACGACAACTTGCGTATTAATTTGCTTTCAACAGTTTTATAGTTATATCACTGCAAATTGCGTTTTAATTTGCTTTCAACAGTTATATAGTTATATCACAGCAAATTGCATTTTACTCCCCTTTCAACAGTTTTACAGTTATATCACGGCAACTTGCGTTTTAATTTGCTTTCAACAGTTTTATAGTTATATCAACTTGTGTTTTAATTTACTTTCAAAAGTTTTAAAGTTTTATCATGGCAACTTGCGTTTTTATTTGCTTTCAAAAGTTTTATAGTTATATCATGGCAACTTTCGTTTTAATTTGATTTCAACAGTTTTATAGTTATATCACGACAACTTGCGTATTAATTTGCTTTCAACAGTTTTATAGTGATATCACTGCAAATTGCGTTTTAATTTGCTTTCAACAGTTATATAGTTATATCACAGCAAATTGCGTTTTACTCCGCTTTCAACAGTTTTATAGTTATATCACATCAACTTGCGTTTTAATTTGCTTTCAATATTTTAATAGTTATATCACAGCAAATTGTGTTTTAATTTGCTTTCAACAGTTTTTGGCTGGATTGCTCTAGCAATTACGGTCTATAGATTGGCGATGTCTGTCTGTCCGTCCGTCTGTCTGTCTGTCCGTCAACATTTTGGTTAAGTTTCAGGTTGAGGCAAAATCGGTTAAAGTTTCAGGTTGAGGCAATCTCAGCACTGGAAAGGGTTACAAACTTGAAACTTTGCCTGAAGGTAACCAGTAACAAGTTCTATTGATTTCTATGGTTACTTTGACCTTGACCTTGGTTTGTCGATTTTCAAGGTCAAATTGCCGACAATCCGGCCTTACCGTCTTCAGCGGTTTCTTGTTAAATAATTGTTTAGAAATGTTCCTTGGGTGACTCTATCTGATTCCACCAAGCCATGTTGATTGGTCTTAAAATATAGCTGCCATGACAGGTTTTTTTTAGCCTTATATTATTTTATAAATCTTCTCCTCCCAAACTATTTGTCCGATTTTCAAATAATGTTGCAGAAATGTTACTTGGGTGAGACTATGAGATTCCTTCAAGCCATGTTGATTGGTCAAAAAGCATGGCCCCCAGGGGGCAGGTTGTAGTTGTAGTTTTTGCGAGGGGGGATGCTTTGGTATTTTTGGGACTAGTTTAAGTCACAAACTATGAAGACTATCACTTTGAAACCCTGTTCAGTATAATGGAATGAGGGAAGAATTTAACAAGTTACAGAACCATGTCATTTATTTTGACAGGATTATTGCCGTCTTCTTAAATTAGAAAATTTCAGACTCACACAATTGTTTGTAACAGTGAACAGTATGGAACCAAACTTAGTGTATAGAAAGTCTTTACGTGAAGATCTTTAATATGATTGTGTTTAAGGGGCCAATGTCGCTGTTACTAAAAGTAGAACAACGGTAATATATTTAATATTTTAAGTTACTATTGACATTTTGTAACTAAATTATTAAGTATGTTTTACATTTAAATAAAGACTTTATTGGCATTGTGTTTTGGGCTCATGGGGTCAAGGAGTTTAGTTAAAAAATTAGAAAAATGGGAAATACACAATATCTTTATTTGCAGTTGAATTAGTGTGACCAAACTTAGTGTGTAGTAATTGTTAACGCAAATCCTTTGTGGGATTGTGTTTCGGTTTCCTTTGGAAAAGGACACTGTTACTAAAATCAGAAAAATGGTTATATACTAAACTAAAGATCGTCCAGCACCTGCAGGCGTTGCTCTGGTTGATTGATGTCATGCAGCTGTAACCGGACCAAATCACAAACAAAACATCCTTACTGGTCTGAATCGCTCTCTTTTGACTGCACTGTTTTTCACTTGTGTCCATCGTCAACCATTTGCCAATCGCTTAGTTCGTATCCTGTTAGTTCGGGGTTAGCATTTGTGATTGTCATGCCTGTTAGACATAGGAAATTTTCTATATACGTTGCTGATACTCGATTAATATATTTTCCATATCTCAGTAATACCTTAGGTACTTTGAAGGGATTATTTCCCTTGAATTTCGCGCTTCGTTTTGATTACGTTTTTTGAGACGGCATGCTTGCCCTTTGTTCTACATCGCTTGGCGATAAAGACATTTTAAAGCTTTTCTCGAGTCAATGACCCCCATAGAGTAAGTTGTTTATGATCATTCTACGCTATGAAATGCATTATTTGACGTACATCAATGTTTTAGAGATTGTTTGAGCTTGTATGTGTTCACGCCCGGTTAGTTTCGCTACCGTTCAGGAGAACGATTCGTCCTATCGGGTTTCGATACATACGGTGTTTGCTTAATATCTTCGTAATATTTAATGATTTATGCTGAGGTATATTTTCTTTGAATCTGTTACTCATAACTGCGTTTATACCCAGTTGCTTTGACACCGTTTAGATGAATGACTCAACAGCAACTGGTTGTCTAAGACTTTTTGGGCGTTGACTCAGGATTGCTTATTTTTCTATTTCAGTTTTCTACTGAACTTCATTTGATGATGATTTTGGGAACTACAACAGAATAAGAGACAATTACGAAAATAGATTCAGTGTGTTTTCTTTGATCTTCCCGAACGTATACAATCTGTCTAAGCACAATTTAACAATGCAGGCTTAATAGTAGAAAATCTGGCTGTCGTTACGACGTAGCCGATAATTTGAAAATAAATCTGTACAACATAGACATGTTCCAGATGTTCAACAACATGGTGAAAGATGTAGGTCTAGAACGACTTAGATTAATGTTTAACATAGGATGTTTTGATTCGTTTAGTGGTACATTTTAGAAATTACACTAACATTAAGTGATATATCATGGCTACCCTGCAACAGGACAAAGAGACTAGTGATGTCACTAAGCCTAAAGGTTCAAGGAGGTCAGTCAAATCCAATAGGTCTAGTAGTAGTAGGTCAAGTAGTCATTCTGCAACTTCTATACTATTAGAGACTAGAGCAAAAGCAGAGTCTGCAGAAGCAAAAATATCTTTTATCAAGAAAGAAGCTGAAATTAAACGTCAGGTTGCGAGCTTACAAGCAGATATGGAAGTAGTTCAGGCAGAAAAAGAAGCAGCCATTGCTGTCGCACAATATAACAGTATTAAAGATGAAATGTATGATAGTGACATTATTTCAGAAGATGATACATCTGTTTGCTCACGTAAAATGCCAATGTTGAAAAGATTTTTGTCATCAACATTTGAAAATGCTGACAATAAAACACCAAATGTGAAAACATCAACTCCTCTTAATCCATGTGCGCCTAAATTTGAATTACCTGAAAATAATTGTAATCAGGGTTACTTTGAATCCACACCTACATGTTCGAGACCTGTTATCTCTGAACATTTACAGAACTATCCACCTATAACTTTGGAAACTAAACACCCCACAGTTCATAATACAACTTTCATTCGTGAACCAATGACAACGCAGATTAAATCACCACAGCAGTTCAGTGGATCAACAAATTTGGGAGTTTCTGATCTGTCCAATTACTTGATAAAACGAGACTTATTGGTACATAGCTGTGTTGAATTTAGTGATAATCCTGAGAGTTACCAATCATGGAAAAACAGTTTTCATAGTATGATATCTGATCTCAACCCAACCGCAAGAGAAGAATTTGACCTTTTACTTAAGCATTTGGGTCCTGAATCCAAAAAACAGGCTATCAGCATTAAGTGTGCATATTCTCATTCTCCAACGGAAGCAGTTAAGAAACTATGGTCAAGACTTGAAGACAGATACGGTAGTCCAGTACTTGTGGAAACGGCTTTGAATCTGCGTTTAATTAGTTTTCCAGATATTGGGTACAAAGACATGAAAAGACTCTATGACTTAGCCGATTTATTGGCGGAAATACAAGCGCGCATGAATGACCCAGTTCATCAAAGATCTTTAAGATATTTTGACTCGTCAAGTGGCATGCGACCTATAATAGCCAAGCTACCATACAACCTGCAAGAAAAGTGGACATCACGCGCCTCGAGTTACAACCAGAAAAAGAATGTGTCATATCCCCCATTTTGTGTTTTAGTCGACTTTATCAACGAAATGAGCAAAGTGCGAAATGATCCAGGGTTTGTTTATTATACAGATAATAAAGCTGCACCTAAATCTAACAGCAACACTCAGAAACAGCAGTCGACCTTTAAAAAAGATGGTGTTCATGTGAAAAAGACTTCAATAGATCCTGTTTCAGAGCATAGTGATCAGTGTATGCTCCATAGTTCTAAACATAGCTTGAATGAGTGCAAATCATTTCAGAAACTTACTATTAATGAAAGGAAAAAGCTTCTTAAGGACTACAAGTTTTGTTTTAGGTGTTGTAGCACAACAGTGCATAGTTTTAAAGATTGTAAAACTGCCCTTAAGTGTCATACTTGTGGTCGCACAAACCATGCTACCGCATTACATGTTGATTCGTACAGTGGGACATTACATAGTACTGACACAGGTTCAAGATCTGACAAACAGCATGGCGGGGAGAGTCCAGTTGTTTCAAAATGCACCGCCATATGTGGTAAATATAGTGGACGGTCTTGCTCCAAAACAATTCTGGTCAATGTTTACCCAGAAAATAGGCCAGATCTTGCAATCAAGACATATGCTTTACTTGATGACCAGAGCAACTCGACACTCGCCAAGGCGGAATTATTTGACAGCATGAATGTCCCATGGTCGACCGCCACATCGTACTCATTGTTGTCATGTGCGGGAAGAAGCTCAATGACAGGGCGTCATGCATCCAACTTTACTGTAGAGTCCTATGAAGGCTCCCATCATTTGAGAATACCAAAGATCATTGAATGTAATGAAATTCCGAATGAAAGATCTGAAATTGCAACACCGGATATCACCAGTCATCACAGACATTTGAGTGAAGTTGAAATTCCACCATTGGATAATGAGGCCGAGATACTACTATTAATAGGTCGTGACGTACCAGAGGCACACCACGTACATAAGCAGTGTATTGGGCCTAAAGGAACTCCATTTGCCCAAAAGATGACGTTAGGTTGGGTACTGGTTGGCAACGTTTGCCTGAACAAGAAGCATCCTCCTGAAGATCTTACAGTGCTAAAGACTACCATCAATAAGAATGGACATAGATCGATTTTTGAGGACTGCAAGTCTAGTTTGAAAATTGAAGACCAGCATAGTCACCTATTCACAAGAGTAGATAATGATAACATACTTGGACCTTCTGTCGAGGATAGAATTTTCGTACAACTTATGAATGAGCAATGTATTAAAGATCGGTCAGGACATTGGATGGCCCCACTTCCTTTTAGGACACAGAGACACTATTTACCGAACAATAAATCTGTTGCCTTGAAAAGAGCAATGGCATTGCAAGCCAGTCTTCGTAAGAACCCTGTAAAGTGTGAACACTTCATAACTTTCATGAAAACCATATTTGACTGTGGCTATGCAGAAAAAGCTTATCCAATAGAGAACACAGAGTGCTGGTATTTACCCATTTTCGGAGTGTACCACTCGAAAAAACCAGATAAGATCCGCGTAGTTTTTGATTCCTCGTGTAAGCATGAAGGTACATCTTTAAATGACGTCCTTTTACAAGGACCAGACCTTCTTAACAGATTAGACGGAGTGTTGCTTCGATTTCGTAAAGAACCATATGCTATTATCGCTGATATCGAGCAAATGTTCTTTCAATTTCTAGTAAATGAACCTCACCGAAACTACCTGAGATTTCTGTGGCATAGAGAAAACAACCCTAAATATGAACTTGAGGAATACAGGATGCGCGTCCACGTTTTTGGAAATTCCCCATCGCCTTCAGTGGCAACGTATGGTTTGCATCGATGTGTAAACGACGACGAATTTCCTGTCGACAGCGAAGTCAAAGAATTCGTATCTAGGAATTTCTACGTAGATGACGGACTCTCATCGTTCCCCACAGTCAAAAAAGCAGTCGAAGTATTACAAAAGACTCAAAAAGTATTATTTCAAAGTGGTAAGCTAAGACTTCACAAGATAGCTTCAAACAGTGAAGACGTTATGTCGCATTTCCCTTCATCTGAACTGGCAAAAACAATCGAGCCTCTCGAACTGAACCGAGATGACCTACCGTTACACCATAGTCTTGGACTCAGTTGGGAACTTTCGACTGACACTTTTACTTACAAGGCATCCCATGACCAGAAACCATATACTAAACGGGGCATCCTTTCAACTGTGAATGGTCTATTCGATCCGTTGGGCCTTATTGCTCCTGTAGTATTACAAGGCAAACTTATTTTGAGAGATGTTGTAGATCATGGAAGTGATTGGGATGAACTATTACCCCCCGCATTCTTGAATTCCTGGAAAACATGGGTAGACGTACTGACACGACTTAGTGAAATTCACATCCCGAGATGCTTTATTCCTGTGTCATATTCCGCATGTACCGACAAGACTTTACACATATTCTGCGATGCATCGGAAAAGGCTATTTCGTCATGCGCGTACTTGAGAGGTGTTACAGATGAAAGTACTGTTCACGTGGGATTTGTTTTCGGTAAAAGTAAGGTGGCACCGAAGAGCGGCCATACTATTCCGCGATTAGAACTATGTGCTTCGGTACTTGCTGTGGAAATTGGAGAAATGTTGTCACGAGAACTTGACATGCCATTACAAGACATTCACTATTATTCCGACAGCAATGTAGTGCTGGGTTACATATCAAATGAGCGCAGACGTTTCTTTGTATATGTCAGTAATCGCGTAGCCCGTATACATAAGAGTTCAACACCAGATCAGTGGAATCATGTACCTACAGATTCGAACCCAGCAGATCAAGGAACTAGAGGGTTATTCCCAGAAGACATTATGAACAGTCAGTGGCTAAACGGACCAGCGTTTTTACACAGTCATGCCGAAGATGTACGTAATACATTATTTCCACTGGTGAATCCCGACACAGACGAAGACATTCGGCCAGAAGTGAAAGTTTTAAAGACCTTATCTTCGGGTAAACAACTGGGGTTATCACGTTTTAAGAGATTCAGCAGTTGGAAATCACTACTTCGAGCCATTAAATACTTACGATTCAGATTACGACGGCAGATAGACAACCGTGAGAGGCCATCTACAGACGACGTTGAACGTGTTATCATTAAACTGATTCAACAGGAGCACTTTGAGAAGGAATTGTCAGCTTTGCGTAATTCCAAGAATCTTCCTTCAGACAGCAAATGTCTTGTCCTGTCACCGTTTTTAGACGAAGATGGATTCTTACGGGTTGGTGGACGTTTAAAGCATGCTGACATGGCGTTACAAGAAAGGATGCCACTATTGATTCCTGGTACCAGTTACATCGCTAAGTTGTTAGTGTTACATTACCACGAGAATGTACGCCACCAGGGACGTCATATAACTGAAGGTTCGATTCGCAGCGCTGGCTTATGGATAACTGGCGTCAAAAGACTGGTAGCCAATGTGATACATCATTGTGTAGTATGCCGTAAACTACGAGGAAAGAATGCTTCACAGAAAATGGCAGACTTGCCAAAAGACCGCCTCACTATGACACCACCGTTTACATATGTTGGAGTTGACGTATTCGGCCCATGGGAGGTCTCTACGCGACGTACACGGGGTGGCAGCGCAAATTCCAAACGTTGGGCTGTTCTATTTACATGCTTATACAGCAGAGCGGTTCACATTGAACTTGTGGAGGAGATGTCTACATCCTCATTTATCAACGCTATGCGACGTTTTGTTGCTATTCGAGGAAAAGTTACTGAATTCAGATCTGATAGAGGGACTAATTTCGTCGGAGCAGTGTCCGAGTTGAAACTAAATACAATTAGTGTAGACAGTGATCAGATGCTATCATATCTAGAAGATAATAGGATTACTTGGCATTTCAACCCTCCCCATGCTTCACACTTTGGTGGCGTGTGGGAACGCATGATTGGTGTGTCACGACGTATTCTGGATGCTATGTTACTCGAATTCAAAGGGAAAAGCCTAACTCATGAGGTATTAGCCACGTTTATGGCGGAAGTTAGTGCAATAATAAACTCTAGACCAATTGTCCCGGTATCAACAGATCCTGACATGCCATTCATACTAACTCCCGGAACTTTACTAACACAGAAAACAGCAGATACCACTGTGCAATTCGAGGCTATTGACATAAAAGACATATATCGCAGTCAATGGAAGACTGTCCAGTTACTCGCGAATACATTCTGGAAAAGGTGGAAAAATGAGTTTCTCTCTTCGCTCCAGCCGCGTAAAAAGTGGACAACATCGCATGATAATCTGAAGCCAGGCGACATAGTGTTATTACGCGACAAAGAGTGTGCGCGAAACGACTGGCCCACGGGCTTAATTACTCAAGTGTATCCAAGTGAAGATGGCTTAGTTAGAAAACTAGAGATTCGCGTCATGAAAAACGGAAAATCATGTACCTATCAAAGGCCAGTTTGTGAAGTGGTTCCGTTATTAGAAGCATAAGATTTTAAACAAAGGAGATGCTTTCGACACATTGTGAAATTAGTGATCTGTAATACAAATGTTAATTTGTTAAGTTGATGTCTGAATCACAAATTGATAAATTGCAGCATAAAGCCATAAACATACATGTTCAAATTGAAAATATTGCACATACAGTGATTTGCAATTGATGAAAAAAATCAAGAATTTCATACAATATTTCCTGGTAGATTAATAGATATTGCCTGTATCATACAATATATTCAAAGGTCTTGCCAAGAATTGTTGTGATCAGATTTCAACTGTTATCCATTGTCGACGTTTTTGTTGCAGTATTGTTTGGGAATTTTTAGTTACATATATGTATATGTTCAGAAACATGCTATTATTGTGTATTGATAGTATCCATTATTTGAAAACATTCCTTCTTGGAAAGCTGCTATTCTGAAACATCTGTAGTAGAATACTTCAGTGGTTTTTGAATTCCAATAAGTATAATATTTCATTAACAACTCAATAAGAGTTTCTTTGTTAAATGTATTTGATATGTGTTAGAATCAGTAAGAATTTCAATCAGACTGATTATGGCTGCCAGTTCGATAGAGAATATGCAGCTGGTTGTCATATGATTTAGTCTATAGTTTGGGTGATTTACATCAGGCGGGGAGTGTCATGCCTGTTAGACATAGGAAATTTTCTATATACGTTGCTGATACTCGATTAATATATTTTCCATATCTCAGTAATACCTTAGGTACTTTGAAGGGATTATTTCCCTTGAATTTCGCGCTTCGTTTTGATTACGTTTTTTGAGACGGCATGCTTGCCCTTTGTTCTACATCGCTTGGCGATAAAGACATTTTAAAGCTTTTCTCGAGTCAATGACCCCCATAGAGTAAGTTGTTTATGATCATTCTACGCTATGAAATGCATTATTTGACGTACATCAATGTTTTAGAGATTGTTTGAGCTTGTATGTGTTCACGCCCGGTTAGTTTCGCTACCGTTCAGGAGAACGATTCGTCCTATCGGGTTTCGATACATACGGTGTTTGCTTAATATCTTCGTAATATTTAATGATTTATGCTGAGGTATATTTTCTTTGAATCTGTTACTCATAACTGCGTTTATACCCAGTTGCTTTGACACCGTTTAGATGAATGACTCAACAGCAACTGGTTGTCTAAGACTTTTTGGGCGTTGACTCAGGATTGCTTATTTTTCTATTTCAGTTTTCTACTGAACTTCATTTGATGATGATTTTGGGAACTACAACAGAATAAGAGACAATTACGAAAATAGATTCAGTGTGTTTTCTTTGATCTTCCCGAACGTATACAATCTGTCTAAGCACAATTTAACAATGCAGGCTTAATAGTGATCTTTCCACACCTTGCTTATTTTCTGATGGAAACGGACACCAAAAGAAGAGATGAATATAATTTGCGAGAACGTGTTTCATGATATAAGTAAAATATAAAAAAAAAGGCTTAACCTAAATTTATATTTACATGTTTGATATATTTAGGAAGCCATGCCAATTCAATGACAATCTTAGTATCTAGTGTTGGCACATAATAGCTGAAAAGGCCGCTATTGTCTTCCCGGTCATCACTTCTGGATCCATCCTCCCATGCTGGGGAACTGACTTGACCATTTCCTTTTTAGTTTATATTTCAGTTTTCTACTGGCATGTTCAAAACGATTAAAGTGACACTTACAAACAAACAAAACAGACTTAATAATTCTTGCTATATGTTGACTATACATGAACTTTCATAATGCTCAATCTTTATCATAAATATCTTTCTTTTTAATTACTTCGTATGTTTGTATACTCCTGTTTTTGCTATCATACTTCTGCTAAACTGGAAGGAGAATAGACTTCCACCTCTCCTTCCAAAGCTTGTGTCACACTTAACTTATAACTAACTAGAGGCAATACACCTTAATATATGTTAATATTTAAGCACCTATTTTTGTTTTATCTAATGTATCTAGTTAGAGTATTTAAAACAGTTTATTGGTAAAAGAAAATTGAGAAACTTCAGCTTGTATGACACATTATAGTTGCAGTCAATGTTAAGCAAACTGTAAACCAAATGGTTTCAGGACTAAACTTGTCAGTTCACGACTAAACTTCACATGCTGAATATCACATAGATCATAGCATATAAAACGTTTAATCCCTACGTCAATATTGAACCCTTCTGCCCTTGGTAATCTTTTTATTTAGGCTATGGTAGCCAGGTGAGCAATATAGGCATATATTGGCCTTCTTGTTTCAAATAAAGGGACATTTGGCCTTCTTGTTCGAAATATTTTAATGTACTGAACTGTATCTCCTTCCTCAAAGTCATGCTTCAAAATTATGCGCGGCTCTTCTTCTTGTAAGTTTATCTCAATTACACATGACCAACACATCAAGGGAGACTCAATAACTGCTATGATAAATAAGCAAATAATTGTTTTAAAGGTAGGTTTTCTGATTATTTTTGTCATTCAACGCAATTTAGAAAATGTTTGTTCGCTTTACTGAACATATACTGTGAGGTCAAAATGGGTATCTAAATTGTAATAAAGAAAACAGATATCCAGGCGTAAATACCCAAATAAGATTATATACGAGTTCTTAATGAAATCCACTGTTAGAAAAAGTGTTACACAGTCGTACTAAATAATTGGGGAACAAAAGTGGCTGTTCGTAATTTTATATTTTTCACGACCCTAGCAACCATCGGAAAGGACAATAATTGCGTTAATGTTTGTTTATCAAAACAATTGTTATATTTTAAATAGTTTAAAGTGTTTGAAACACACAAAAGACACATTTTAAATAGCCAATATTATACGGGTAAACAAATCGACGGCGAAGTCGGCGATGTTTCCCGTCAATAGGTAATGTGTATGAACTTTTAAACTTTGCTATACCGTCGTTCCAAAACTTGTGTCCAGAGTGGATTTTTCGATGCAGTCACGATTCTTCAACAGTCGAATTTTGAAAATATTACATTTACAGAGATTTCCGTTTTGGGTTATATATTTGAAATGGAGCAATTGCTTACAATGAACCCAAAACGGAAATCTCTTTAAAAGAAATTATAAATATCGACAAGAATTGAAACCAGTGTTACAAAAGAAGAAATTACTCACGAGAAGTAATTATTTCTCCCTTTATCACGATGTTTTCAAATGTCATCTGCTACACATGCGTCTGTAAACAGGATTGCAAAGACGAATTTTGAAAATATTATTGGAAATGGACAAATTGGTAAACATAAGCAATATCTTATTTTCACACAATGTTTTCCAACCTGTATTAATTTGATTCTTTCGATATTCTAGATATTAAAAAGTGTTATTTAATGTATTATTTTACACTTTCACCCTTTCAGACACAATTTGACTAACCTGCAACATATGTAATATGTTCAGCAATGTCTCTATTTTCTACAATGTTATCATCACTAGTCAATACTTAGGCTTTCCAGATTGTCCATTTTTTGCCTTGACATTTTTAAAGTTGTCTGTTATAGATTGAGTCTATACGTTTAAGGGTTCAGCAGACTGTACAAGTAGCATATCATGAAAACAGAAGATTATATAACCAATATCACTGAAGTCGTAGATTCAATTTAACCGTTGATCGCTTAACGCGGGTAATTTGTGAGAACAAATACACAACCTGTCTCATAATAAGTTAACTCTTTCAGCGCAAAAGGCAATATTGAGCTTTTTGCAAACAATGCAGATTCAGGTGAGTCAGCTCGTAACGAGCTGTCTCACCTGAAATCTGCATTGTTCGGCTGTGAGTTATAAAAATATTCCCAAAATCTTATAACATGAAAATAGAGTCGTCCGAGTTTGAACATGGAATAGTCTACTTTAAACAATTCGGCGCTGAAAGGGATAACCCTTTCCCTAATACAGACTGGTGTTGACGCATCGGAATCGGTCTATTTTTTCCTACAAACATTACTTTTTGTGTCGTCTGTCTGTAAAGCTGGGAGACACTTATGAATCAGCTCTTCGTCGTCCTGCTATCTGTCTGTCTGTTTTTTGCTACAAACATTACTTTTTGTGTCGTCTGCCTGTAAAGCTGGGAGACACTTATGAATCAGCTCTTCGTCGTCCTGCTATCTGTCTGTTTGTTTTTTGCTACAAACATTACTTTTTGTGTCGTCTGCCTGTAAAGCTGGGAGACACTTATGAATCAGCTCTTCGTCGTCCTGCTATCTGTCTGTCTGTTTTTCCCCCGTCTTTCCATCTGTCCGTCACACTTTTGCATACATTGGTCAGACTTTGTTTTAGTTTGGCGGATTCATTCAAAATTGGTCATACTCGTGATTAGTAGAACGGAAATAGAGAAAAAACAACAAAAAACAATGGTATTTATCAACATGAAAGTATGAATTTATGTATGTTTCTGCATTATATGCATATATGAAAGTTTAACCATGTAAATATCATGAAGAAATAAATGATAAAAAAAAAAAGAACGGAAATATCTTGGAAAATAACTCCATTTTACAATTCTTTTTTAATCGGCTATTGTCTCAAGTAATTCCCAATTAATCAATTTAAAACTTGGTGTATAGGTAATTAATGACATGCAGTGCACAAGGTACATTACTCTAGATTTTCTCACTTATTATCCGACTTTCGCAGGCGAAACATGTTTTCCGTGGAACGCTCGAGTTCATCTTTGAATGCCTCCTCAAGCTAATTTTACTTTGTCCGCAGCTTAATCCTAACATTATCCACTGGTTTCAGTTGTATTCCAGGAGCATGATAGATAGCTAGGTGAAAAACTCCCCATATTTCACATGCATAATGCAATATAGAGCCAACAAACGCATCACTTGATTGATTGGGGTTTAACGCCGTTTTCAACAATTTTTCAGTCATATCACGGCGCGGCCAGTTAACCTACTCATGTGTTTCCTGGCTTTCTCATACCAGTTCTCAACACAACATACTTTCCAAGCAACTGGCTGCTTTTCCACGTTATACTGTTAGCCCATTGGGTAAATAGCATGTCACAATGACTTGTGTCAAACGTCGGAAATAATGTTGGCCGAGCTTGGATTCGAACTCACAACCCCTTTATTGATAGCCCACGTCGCTACCGACTGAGCTACCGGGGCTCTACCAACTAATGTATCAAACATTATGTTTATCCATAGTTTTTTGTATATATTCTCAATATTGGAGGTTCTTTAAATGTTTTAGTATATTCAATCGCTGATCGTAGTAAATAGTCCATTACCGGCGACTCTCTGAAACTCCGTTCGATGGGCTATTCTTAAATACTGTTGTGTTTAGTAACGCTTTTCTCAGAAATACGGCGATTAAAATGCAAAGAAACAGAACATTAGATTGACTATTTAGCATTTTCATACATCTGTCGTTCTCGTGATCCTTTCCTACAATTGTAATACAGTACTGTTTAAGCATTCAGACTTTTGCAGGGAAAAACAGTTGATTCTAATCAGGAAAATAGGTCGACACTTTTTTTTCAAAATAACGGCTGAAATATATTGCAAACTAGTTAGTGTACTTAACTGGAACTACCCAGATTAAGGGTGCACCTAATTAAGGAAAGTATCTTGTGTCAAGGTTTTGTATAATGGTAGACTCACATTCTATGTATACACTATAGTGCATTCAACTACTATATTATACAATACAAGGACATAACGAAATAATATCGTGAAGTGTTCTTCATATACTTTTGTGATTGGTTAATCCGTTTCCCAATGTTATCCGTGATCTGCAGTAAGCCCCTTAATTTCAGCACTTTCAGTACCTTGATTGAATACGGATATGAATTCGAACCGCGTCTTCCGATAAGGGACCTTAACCTGCACAACGTGAAGTCTCGCGCAGTTCTTCAGTGTTCGCCTACATATAAAAGAGCCTTGAATATACGAGTATCTGACGACAATCTAGAACGGTAGCCCTCTGAGATTCGCAACCATACACATAAATGTGTATATGGGGTACAAACAACCATACACATTAATGTGTATATGGGGTACAAACGACCATACACATTAATGTGTATATGGGGTACACACAACCATACACATTAATGTGTATATGGGGTACAAACAACCAGCCACATTAATGTGTATATGGGGTACAGACAACCAGACACATTCACCTGTATATGGGGTACAGACAACCATACACATTAATGTGTATATGGGTACAAATAACCAGACACATTAATGTGTATATGGGGGTACAAACAATCAGACACATTCACGTGTATATGGGGTACAGACAACCATACACATTAATGTGTATATGGGTACAAACAACCAGACACATTAATGTGTATACGGGAGTACAAACAACCATACACATTAATGTGTATATGGGGTACAAATGCAATAAGACGCAAATCCATCGCCGCGACCAACTTATATATTTATACGGTGAGGAACAAAATGGATAAATTTCCGGTCAAATATTGATATGTGCTTTGGACTGGTAAAGTCAGTTTTACAACTTCCGGTTAGACAAGCACCGCCAAAGGCTGTTTGAAGAAAGGAACTTATATAAAGTATTTATATTTAGAACTGTATATATGAAGCACATGTTGTCCACGTGAATCTGTCCCACAAGAGTTCCAAAAGTTAACATACTGGCTCGCCTCAGCATGGGGCGTTACTTTTCTTTCATCAACATAAAAAATGGCGATTTTATTTTTGGTTCACTTGACGCTTAACAATAACGGTTAAACCATCTGCCTCGTGAGAGGGTGAACAAGATAGGGTGATACTAAACACTTTATATACGGTAAAAATCGATTCACTTTGGCGGTTAGGCCTAAGCTTGCGGGGTAGCCTTTTGTTCAACAGATCCGCTGGTGCTAGGATACTCGTACTGGCGACTTACCAATGATACGTCATGTTTTATTAGTGAGTGAAATGGTGTCGAAGGCTGATATATTCGAATTCCGCATGTGTGCTTTTCCCATAATATGGGTGAGAGCGCTAATATTTAGAAAGGTCCTTGTGTGTGCTATTCCCATAATCTTGGCGAAAGCGCTTATATTTAGAAAGGTCATTGTGTGTGCTATTCCCATAATCTTGGTGAGAGCGCCTCTGTGTTGTAGTTATAAAGCGTCCATCCCGGGGGCGGGAGGTCGCAGATTGGATCCCCGGCCGGGTCTTACCAAACACTTTGACCATGGTAGCAACATTTTTTCCTCCTTATCGCTCCGGTCTATGGTTATAGAGTTAGTTAGCATTACGACAGACTTGCTGATGTCAGGATACATGGACTAGTAGACTAGTAGTATGGGTAACCGATCTTACTGACGACTTGTTTACTATGACGTTAAACACCATACATACATACAAACAACTCCATGGGCGAGGGAACTGTTTAAATCTCGAGTAAGCCAACATCGAAAACCTGGCTTCCCTTGAGGTTTTGTAATGTTTCTACTTAGATTTGCTTGTGTAATTTTTCGAATGATCAATATTGGTTTACTTCGGTTCATACAAAACGTATTTATATAAGTTGTATTTGTTATACAGTAAACAATAATTCAAAGGCAAATATTGACTATTTTGAAAAGACATGATTGTTATCGACCTGAAGGGTTGTCTCATAGTATAAATACAATTTGTAAAGTAGATTTATTGTCACTACGAACCAACTGATCCTTCAGTTCTGATATATTTAGTGGACTAGAACTTCTATCGATGATTATATTTTGAAAGCTTATAATTATTACATTTCTATAGCAATATATTGCTCTAAAAAAATGCCTGTTTACATAACGCACATCTATGCAGTGACATTACTGTTGTTGACGGTTGTTTCCGGTTCGACCGTCGTTGACCAGGAAAGACAGCTTCATACGGCATTATTCCAAAACTACAATCCAAACATCATCCCAAGAGCGAACACCACCGACTCCATCGGTGTAGAGATTCAGTTAAAGATGCTCGTCTTGGATAACCTTGATGTGAAATCACAGACCTTCTCAGCTCGAACGTTTGTCAATATGGAATGGGAGGATATTACCCTGACATGGGACCCCGCTAATTACAGCGGTGTGGAGCATATCTACGTGCCGGCTAGCGACCTCTGGGTACCAGATCTGCACATCGAAGGCTCATTCGAGACGGTGATGGACGTATCTGAAGATGGCTCAATCGCCGTGGATTACACAGGCAACGCCAAACTCAGTATATTCAAGAGCATGACGATAGCGTGTCCAGTCGACATCCGAATGTATCCGTTCGATGAACAGAAATGCGTCATAGACTTCAAATCGTTCATGCACCTTGCAGACGAAATGTACATGGTTGCCGTGGAAACCACTATTGACATGGAACTATATTCGATAAATGGCGAATGGGAATTCACAGCTGGGAACGCGTATTTTTATGACGAATTGTTCTCAAACAGTTTCTTTCACCATCTTAAGTTTCCTTTTACAGTTAGACGTAAGCCTCTATTTTACATTACAAACGTCATCTCGCCGTTACTCTTTACGTCATTTCTCAACATTTTCTGTTTTATCTTACCCGCAGAGAGCGGGGAACGAATGACCTTGAGTATATCGACCTTTCTTACCTTGGCCGTGTTCATGACGATCGTAAACGACTCACTGCCGGTGACGTCAGATAGTGTGTCTATATTAGGACTTTATATGGGTCTACAACTGTTTTGGAGTTGCCTGACTGTAGTGACGTCCGCGGTATCTATCTACTTCTGCCAGAAAACGATCACTAACGGCGATGAAATCTTTAACATTTCGTGTCCTACAGTCCTAGTACCAATACCGAACAAAGTTACTGCGTTCAAAGGGGAAAATAAAGACGAAACCATTTTTGTTCCGAATGAAGGCGAAAGTCCGAAAAATTGCGGCAATGAAGAAAAGTTTGGACTTACCTGGGGCAAACTATCGTTTGGATTTGAGAGGATTTGTCTGGTAACGAGTGTCATTTGGCAGATCACTGTACATTTATGGTTTGGTATCGGTATTGCGCTGGAGTATTAGATACAACTGACCATAGGTACGGTACGACTGAGCATTTATGATTTGGTATCGGTACTGCACTGGAGTATTAGATACAACTGTCTATAGCTACAACTGTACATTTATGATTTAGTATCGGTACTGCGCTGGAGTATTAGATACAACTGTCTATAGCTACAACTGTACATTTATGATTTAGTATCGGTACTGCGCTGGAGTATTAGATACAACTGACTTGGATACAACTGTACATTTATGATTTGGTATCGGTACTGCACTGGAGTATTAGATACAACTGTCTATAGCTTCAACTGTACAGTTATGATTTAGTATTGGTACTGCGCTGGAGTATTAGATACAACTGACTATAGCTACAACTGACTGTAGCTACAACTGTACATTTATGGATTGATATCAGTATTGCATTGGGGTATTATATACAACTGACTTTGACTACAACTGAACATTTATGGTTTGATATCAGTATTGCAATGGAATATTAGATACAACTGACTGTAGCTACAACTGTACATTTATGATTTCGTATCGGTACTGCGCTGGAGTATTAGATACAACTGTCTATAGCTACAACTGTACGTGCATGGTTTGGTATCAGTACTGTACTGGAGTATTAGATACAACTGTCTATAGCTACAACTGTACGTGCATGGTTTGGTATCAGTACTGCACTGGAGTATTAGATACAACTGACTTAGCTACAACTGTACAGTTATGATTTAGTATCGGTACTGCCCTGGAGTACTAGATACAACTGTACATTTATGATTTAGTATCGGTACTGTACTGGAGTATTAGATACAACTGACTTAGCTACAACTTAACAGTTATGATTTAGTATCGGTACTGCCCTGGAGTATTATATACAACTGACTTTGACTACAACTGTACATTTATGGTTTGATATCAGTATTGCAATGGAATATTAGATACAACTGACTGTATCTACAACTGTACATTTATGATTTAGTATCGGTACTGCGCTGGAGTATTAGATACAACTGACTTAGCTACAACTGTACATTTATGATTTAGTATCGGTACTGCCCTGGAGTATTAGATACAACTGACTTTGACTACAACTGTACATTTATGGTTTGATATCAGTATTGCAATGGCATATTAGATACAACTGACTGTATCTACAACTGTACATTTATGATTTAGTATCGGTACTGCGCTGGAGTATTAGATACAACTGTCTATAGCTACAACTGTACGTGCATGGTTTTGGTATCAGTACTGCACTGGAGTATTATATACAACTGACTTAGCTACAACTGTACAGTTATGATTTAGTATCGGTACTGCACTGGAGACTGGAGTATTAGATACAACTGACTATAGCTACAACTGTACGTGCATGGTTTGATATTAGTACTGCACTGGAGTATTAGATACAACTGTTTAGTTCTCAGAATTGTGGAGATAACAATCACTTAACCCTTCCCCACATACACAAGCTTTCTGTCGCATCTGCAGTGGGAGAATTTTGAAAATACTGTTGCAAAAAGAGTAATTTCTCATATTGAGCAATTTTCCCTTTTACCACAATGTTTTCAACTCTCTTTAATGATTAAGCTCTCGTTTGTTAACACAAATTAGCACGCTTTTGCCAATATGTTTTTAAAGATGATTTGTTGTATGTCGTAAAGGGTTAACAAGTGTTCAAACCATCAGACGCAGAGTTAGGAAAGAGGTTCTGGGAATGTTTTTGTTATCTTACCTATTAAAACATCTGTTTGTTATCTTACCTATTACAACATCTGTTGCAGTGATATCGTTTGTTATCTTACCTATTACAACATCTGTTGCAGTGATATCGTTTGTTATCTTACCTTTTGAAACATCTGTTGCAGTGATGTCGTTTGTTATCTTACCTATTACAACATCTGTTGCGGTGATATCGTTTATTATCTTACCTATTGCAACATCTGTTGCGGTGATATCGTTTATTATCTTACCTATTACAACATATGTTGCGGTGATATCGTTTGTTATCTTACCTATTACAACATCTGTTGCAGTGATATCGTTTGTTATCTTACCTATTACAACATATATTGCGGTGATATCGTTTGTTATCTTACATATTACAACATATGTTGCGGTGATATAGTTTGTTATCTTACCTATTACAACATCTGTTGCAGTGATATCGTTTGTTATCTTACCTATTACAACATTTGTTGCAGTGATATCGTTTATTATCTTACCTATTACAACATATGTTGCGGTGATATCGTTTGTTATCTTACCTATTACAACATCTGTTGCAGTGATATAGTTTGTTATCTTACCTTTTGCAACATCTGTTGCAGTGATATGGTTTGTTATCTTACCTATTACAACATCTGTTGCAGTGATATGGTTTGTTATCTTACCTATTACAACATTTTTTGCAGTGATATCGTTTGTTATCTTACCTTTTGCAACATCTGTTGCAGTGATATGGTTTGTTATCTTACCTATTACAACATCTGTTGCAGTGGTATGGTTTGTTATTTTTCTCGTGGGACGGCTCGTATATGAATCATACGTGTCACAATGTCACGTGTTCATTGGAGCAATCCTATTACTGTCTGTAAATTATGTACTTTTGACAAGTCATTAATTTGCATAGAACACTTTGAACTGTCATTGTACTAGATGGATTTTAATACAAGACACCATTTAGAGTCGCCTTTTCCTGACCTCAATTCTCATCTTTGCAGGTCTATATGGCGCAACTCTGAATGTTGATGACGAAATGCATATCAATGATACCCAAACGTCCTACAGATCGTCAGTAGAAGGGAGATTACCAAGACTCGCTGTATCTACCGGTGAACAACAGATAGCTCGCCTTAGAAGACATCAGTGCCCCGTGTGCTCGTACAGCTGTGCGTTGGCGTCTGATCTTAAACGACACGTAATGATACATACAGGGGAACGCCCATTTTGTTTGTGAATTTTGTCATAAGTCGTTTAATAGAAAATCTACTCTTAAATATCATCATGTCAGTATGCACATGAATATGAAGTAATCAATAAAATACTCCCCTAATGCCCGTGTATACAAAGAGACATGGCATGACATTGGCATGACCTTGACTTGTATGCAAAGCTATATATTAACGTATTATGACTTACTAGTAGTATCACCCGTTTTTGAGGACATCAGGATAACATATATGAGCCTCGTCTAACGATCTGGGGTCTAAATGACGGTATGCTTTGACAAAGGACGGTATCAGGTTAATACAAAAGACGAACATTATATTATTAATTACTTGGCACTGGACTGTACATACTACAATTGCTGCTTACATTCTTTTTGTTTACGAGTGCATTGTATGGCACTTGTGCTGAATTAGTTTTCTTGAAATTAAAAGTTTATCTACTCCAATGGATTTTTGAGTCTGATTTGAGAAATCAAATGGGTCTCTGTCTCCGTCTCATCTGTCTGTCTGTCTGTCTGTCTGTCTGTCTGTATGTCTGTCTATCTCTGTCTTGTCTGTCTCTATCTCTCTCTCTCTCTCTCTCTCTGTCTCTCTGTATCTCTCTGTCTCTCTGTCTCTCTCTCTCTCTCTCTCTCTCTCTCTCTCTCTCTCTCTCTCTCTCTCTGTCTCTCTCTCTCTCTCTCTCTCTGCTCTCTCTCTCTCTCGTCTCTCTCTCTCTCTCTGTCTCTCTGTCTCTCTCTGTCTCTCGTCTCTCTCTGTCTCTCTCTCTCTCGTTTCTCTCTGTCTCTCTCTCTCTCTGCTCTCTCTGTCTCTCTCTCTGCTCTCTCTCGTCCTCTCTCTCTCTCTACTCTGTCTCTCTCTCTCTCTGTCTCTCTCTCTGTCTCTCTCTCTCTCTCTCGGCT